>CAWUFW010003706.1:0-1200000 GCA_963921515.1 Calotriton arnoldi
TGTCGGAGGGAGGGTCG
The DNA here is from genome assembly GCA_963921515.1 of Calotriton arnoldi. Classification (NCBI taxonomy): domain Eukaryota; kingdom Metazoa; phylum Chordata; class Amphibia; order Caudata; family Salamandridae; genus Calotriton; species Calotriton arnoldi. The sequence continues at coordinate 18 of CAWUFW010003706.1, forward strand.
GAAATGAAAGCTAGGAGGCCGTATAGATTGCGCAATGGTGATAAGAATTTATTGTTACTGTTAGTATGGGATGGTTGATAGTAGAGAACAGTTAATACACCGTTGGGGTTATGAGTCCAATATACAGTCCGTCAGTAGGATGGGGAGGTTGACTTGCTGGTCGAGAGTAGAGAGCCTCTGCCTTCGGGGTCTTGGATCCTTCCTCGCCGATGGTGGTTCCCCAGGATACTCAAAGGGAAGACAAGAAACAAAGTGGCGGTAAGTTCTCAGGTCTCTAGCACTTTTAGTACTACGATACCCTTCACCATTCCTGGTGCAGATAGTGCTGTACAATAGCAGACGACGGTGCGATACGTGAGGGAGGGTGTGCAGGGTTTGGAGAAGGTCGTGAAGGGGAGAGGGTACTGAGAACCAGTGTTCTCTTAATTAGTTTATAAGGATAGGTGTAGGGTTGGTTCGGTTTATCGCTACCAAGACGATCAGGTATTCGACCTTTCTGACACTCCTAAGCTTAAAGAAAACTCAAGGCCCAATCAAAATAAGAAAAATAAACCCCTAAGGGTAAAGAGTCGCAAAAGTAAACACAGACTTAAACATAAAATCAAAACGGGACTGTTCTGCCGCTAGCAGACGTCCGCCCCGGCTCAAACGTCCGTATCCCTCCTCCCACCCTTTCTCCCTGTGTCCTTCTACTCACCGCCAATGCCGTAACTCTCCTGAGTTACGGCGGCAAACTCGTGTCTCCCGGGGGTATCCACCAGTCCTCGCTCCACGTCTCTGGTTCTTCGGTGGCGGCGGCGTGCTCTGTCCTCGGGATTTCCGCTTCCAGTTCTCCTGGGTTCCTCGGCGTCCAGAGATCTTCCTGCTTTTCCTCCTCGGCGTCTTCGGATGCACTGTCTCTGTCCTCAACAGCTTCCGCTTTCGCCCCGTTCTCTCGCGAGAGGTCCCTTTCCCACTCCTCTCCCAGCCCTGATTGGACGTTTCCCCCGGTGATCTCTGCGTCATCCTGCAGAGGAGAGGGTGGGAGGAATTTTTTTAACCCTGTGGATGCCGGACCCTTTCCTCTCCGTGAACGAGGGCCGAGCACCAGGGTAGGCATTACTTGGTCCCCATCCGGGCTCTTCCTGACATTCCCCTACCCTAACTTTCCTGCTAGCAGGAAACTGTTCAAGCGGATACCTAGAGAGGTAATCGGCATTAGTTTGGTCCTTGCCTTTTCTGTGTTGGGTGGTGAAATGGAAAGGTTGGAGGGCCAGAAACCATCGTAAGATGCGGTCATTGTGTCCCTTGTTTCTGGCAAGCCATTCCAGAGGAGCGTGATCTGTATACAGTATGAACTCATTTCCCTCTAGATAATATTTCAATGATTCCACGGCCCATTTAATAGCAAGGGCCTCCTTTTCTATAACGGCATACTTGCTTTCTCTGGGGAACAGCTTTCTGCTGATGTAGAGTACGGGCTTCTCTTGGCCTTTTGAGTCCTTTTGTGACAAAACCGCCCCTAGTCCTTTCTCCGAGGCGTCGGTCTGTAAAATGAACGGCCGGTTGTAGTCAGGGCTTAAGAGGACTGGCTTGGTAGTGAGGAGGGTTTTTAGGTGTGCAAAAGCCTGTTGGACACTATGGGAGGGGTTCCTTAGATTTATCTCTGTATGTACATCCTTTTTTAAGAGATCGGTCAAGGGGGCTGCTACTTCCGAGAAGTCCGGGATGAATCTCCTGTAGTATCCTAAAATACCCAGGAAAGTCCGGAGAGCCCGGCGTGTGGTGAGGAATGGCAGTTGGGATATTGCGGCTACTTTTTCTTCTTGTGGTTTGATAAACCCCTCCCCTAGAAGATAACCTAGGTATTTTACTGACCGAGCGGCCAGATGACTCTTGGCAGGGTTTATGGTGAGACCCCCTTTTTCCAGTGCCTGAATGGTTTTCTCTAGATGGATCAAGTGGAGGTCCCAGGTATCACTGTAGATGACAATATCATTTATATATACTGCGGCGTATTCCTGGTGCGGCTCGAGGATCAGATTCATAAGGCGCTGAAAAGTGGCCGGGGCCCCATGCAGACCGAATGGTAACATCTTAAAATGGAACAGCCCTCCCGGGGTGGAGAAAGCGGTCTTTTCCTTGTCACACTCTCTAAGGGGGACCTGCCAGTACCCCTTACACAAGTCTAGGGTACTGATATATTTTGCTTTCCCTAGCTTCTCGATCATCTCGTCCAATCGGGGTAAAGGGTATGCGTCAAAACGAGAGATCTTATTGACTTCCCTAAAATCAATACAAAAGCGATTGGAACCATCGGGTTTTGGCACGATTACTATTGGGGAATTCCATTCGCTTTTGGAAGGTTCAATAATGCCCATGTTTAACATTTGTTGGACCTCTGCCTCGATAGCCCCCCTTCTGGCCTCGGGTATTCGGTATGGTCTCAATCTTACCGTCTTCCCTGGTTCAGTGTGAATGACTGATTAGTGATGTTTTTCCTGGGGTTTGGGAGAACACCCTCTCGAGGGGCGTCAACCTATTTCTCAGCTCTCTTTGTTGGGAAGAGGGTAGGTCGTGGTCTATGCTCTGTACAAACAGGGGGTCACTATTACCCTGTTTAGCCATGAAGGCCGGTCTGGGTCCCTCCCATTTTTTCAATAGATTTATATGGTAGATCTGGGTGTTTCTCTTCTCTTTGGGGTCTAGTTCCAATCGGTATGTCACCGGGGTTATTTGTTCAAGGACCCTAAAGGGGCCCTGCCATTGTCCCAACATTTTGTGCTCTGAAGTGGGCCTCATAACCAGCACCAAATCGTCAATATTCAGCTTTCGCTCCTTGTTTTTTTTGTCATACTGTCTTTTTTGCTGTTCTTGGGCCTGTTCTAGATGGGTTTTTACTATGTTCCTGATTTTGTACAGTCTGGTTTTTAACCCCAGGACATACTCTGGTAGAGGTTTCGCCCCCTCGGGTTCCTCCTCCCATTCCTCCTTCATCATATCTAGAAGGGTACGGGACTGCCTTCCGTACAATAATTCGAACGGGGAGTAACCGGTGCTCTTTTGCTGTTTACAGCGGAGAGCGAAAAGAGCCAGGGGTAAAATTTCTTCCCATTTTCGGGCCTCTAACTCAAGTAACTTTTTCAGGGTGGGTTTTAAAGTCACGTTATACCTTTTGCACAGACCATCTGTCTGAGGATGGTATGCAGCTGTTCTGATCTGTTTTATATTCAGTTGTTGACATACTTGTTTCATTAGGTTCGACACAAAAGGGGTACCTTGGTCGGTTATGATTTCTTTGGGGAAACCGACTCTGGAAAAGATATTAAACATTGCCTTTGCTATCTGAGTAGCGTTCGGTTGTCTTAAGGCTACAGCTTCCGGGAACCGGGTGGCATAATCAACTAAAACCAAGGCATATCTACACCCGCTACGGGAGGGAAGGAGGGGACCAATGATGTCCATCCCTATCCGGGAGAACGGTTCTTCAATCACTGGGAGGGGATATAAAGGTACCCATAGGGGCACAGCCCTGCTGTTTTTTTGACAGATGATACATTCTCTGCAATATTTCCGGACCTGATGATACACCCCCGGCCAATACAAATTTTCAAGGATTGCCTTTTCGTTTTTTTCTCCCCCGAAATGGCCGCCTAGGAGATGGCTGTGGGCTAGATACAGGACTTTCTCTCGGTGTGACTGTGGAACTAACAGTTGGGGATTCGACTCTTTCCCTCCTTTCCTATACAACAGACCTTTGTTCCTGAAAAACTGGGGACCTACTTGGTCGGGGTCTTCTTGCTCTGAGGACGTATTCCATGCTTCACGCAACGTGGGATCGTCTCTTTGAGCTGCCCTAAAGCCCTGGTCGTGTTCCCATACCTTGGTGCTGGCGGTTTATGTTAGGGAGACTGGGGCCCACTGACGCTTCTCTGTTCTTCTCTGTTTCTTGCTTTTTCGTGATTTCCCTGGGCATAGTTCATAGTCAGGCACTCGTGAAAAAGGTGCAGTTTGTCTCTATTCTGCTTCCTCGGGTACTGTTTCTAGGATCAGTTGATTCATGTGGGGATAGTCTGTCCCTTGTACAAAGGGCTCCGGCAACTGGGGAATCAGCCCCACTTTGAGGGGAACGGGATCTATATCAGGGTCATGTTGGACGTATACCTCGGTGGTGTTATAGGGCTTCTGGTCCCCATGTACACACTGGATGGTCACTGTGCCTTTCCCAGACTTGACTCCTGGATGATCTGTGGCTGAAAAACACTCTGGATGCACCCGGTATCTATGAGGGCTCCCCTTTGTTCGCCATTCACCCTCACTGTTCTATGGTAGGGACGAGACCCACGAGGAACAGGGTTACAAACAAAAGACAGAGTGAGCCCAATCTCCATGGGCTCCTCCTTTTGGGGACAGACGCGTGCAATATGTCCATGTGCACCACAGTGAAAACATTGAGGACCTAGGGGCGCTGGTTGCCGAAAGGAAGGTGGGGGTGGTCCAGGCAGCAAAGTCACGGTTTCTGGCTTCCTCACAGGATGTGGCCTAGGCGCACAAGGATTGGGGTTCCCACCTCCGTATTTCCACTGTCCTTCATCCCTCCATTTTTGAATTTCCTGGGCTCGATCGTACGCACTCGCTATTTCCACAGCCTTATCCAAGGTGAGATCGGTGTGCTGTCTAACCCACCGTTGAATAGGGGAGTGGAGGGATGTCGGGTATTGTTCGAGGTACACTTTTTCCATGATTTCCTCTTTTGTAGACTGTTCGGGCTTTAACCAGCGGTCCGTCATGTCTCGTACCCTGTAATACAGTGCCCGCGGAGTCTCTTGGGGCCCTTCCCTGATTTGGCCCAAACGGATCCTGTAGGTTTCGTGGTCTAGACCCATGCGTTCAAGAATAGTCTTTTTGATGTCAGGATAGGGGGTGACCCCAAGGGGGTTTGCGGCCTGATAGGCGGCTTGGAGATCTCCGGAGAGGAGGGGACCTAAATACTGGCCCCATTTATCTTCTGGCCATGCGGCCACTCGGGCCATCTGCTCAAAGTTAGCGAAGAAGAAATCTGGATCCTCCCCGCTAACGTACTTCTGTAATACGACTGAGGGAAGGGCAGGATGTCCCCACTGTTGCGTTAGGGTTTCAGCCAGTCTAGTAATCACGGTTTCCTGGGTCTGGCTCTGCTCTGTGAGGGACTTGTGGAGTTTTTCGCGGTCCTCTTCTGCTACTGCGAGGAACTTCTCCATGACTTGGCCTAGTTTCTCCTGATTTTCGGCCATTTTCTTCAAAGCGGCCTCCATTTCCGGCGATCCCACTTCTGACACCAACTGTCGGAGGGAAGGTCGGAAATGAAAGCTAGGAGGCCGTATAGGTTGCGCAATGGTGATAAGAATTTATTGTTACTGTTAGTATGGGATGGCTGATAGTAGAGAACAGTTAATACACCTTTGGGGTTATGAGTCCAATATAGAGTCCGTCAGTAGGATGGGGAGGTTGACTTGCTGGTCGAGAGTAGAGAGCCTCTGCCTTCGGGGTCTTGGATCCTTCCTCGCCGATGGTGGTTCCCCAGGATACTCAAAGGGAAGACAAGAAACAAAGTGGCGGTAAGTTCTCAGGTCTCTAGCACTTTTAGTACTACGATACCCTTCAGCATTCCTGGTGCAGATAGTGCTGTACAATAGCAGACAACGGTGCGATACGTGAGGGAGGGTGTGCAGGGTTTGGAGAAGGTCGTGAAGGGGAGAGCGTACTGAGAACCAGCGTTCTCTTAATTAGTTTATAAGGATAGGTGTAGGGTTGGTTCGGTTTATCGCTACCAAGACGATCAGGTATTCGGCCTTTCTGACACTCCTAAGCATAAAGAAAACTCAAGGCCCAATCAAAATCAGAAAAATAAACCCCTAAGGGTAAAGAGTCGCAAAAGTAAACACAGACTTAAACATAAAATCAAAACGGGACTGTTCTGCCGCTAGCAGACGTCCGCCCCGGCTCAAACGTCCGTATCCCTCCTCCCACCCTTTCTCCCTGTGTCCTTCTACTCACCGCCAATGCCGTAACTCTCCTGAGTTACGGCGGCAAACTCGTGTCTCCCGGGGGTATCCACCAGTCCTCGCTCCACGTCTCTGGTTCTTCGGTGGCGGCGGCGTGCTCTGTCCTCGGGATTTCCGCTTCCAGTTCTCCTGGGTTCCTCGGCGTCCAGAGATCTTCCTGCTTTTCCTCCTCGGCGTCTTCGGATGCACTGTCTCCGTCCTCGACAGCTTCCGCTTTCGCCCCGTTCTCTCGCGAGAGGTCCCTTTTCCACGCCTCTCCCAGCCCTGATTGGACGTTTCCCCCGGTGATCTCCGCGTCATCCTGCAGAGGAGAGGGTGTGAGGAATTTATTAACCCCGTGGATGCCGGACCCTTTCCTCTCCGTGAACGAGGGCCGAGCACCAGGGTAGGCATTACTTGGTCCCCATCCGGGCTCTTCCTGACACCCTCTTATTGCTATTAGAATTATTGGTAGGCACTGCCTTCCTCTTTCCCATGATGGTCGACTAGGGAGAATCCTCCAAGAAAAGTACAAAATACTGAGCCCCAAATACCCCACAAGCCACGCACAATCAAGATAGTACTCACAATGAAGCTGATTGCGATACAATATCTTCTCTGTCCAGCAATGGCGATTTAGGTGCCCTTCCGCGTATGAAAGATAGTGTATGCCTTCCTCTACACCAGCTCCGGACTCCACCAGCCAAGAGAATGGTCCCAGCCGTGGACGGGCTCAGACGAGCCCGGGCGCGCCCATGCGCGTCCTGCGCTGCGGGAGACTGCTGCGGGTTTTAAGTGAGGGGGAGGTCCCTCCTTCCTAGTGCAGGGGAGCAGAATGCTGGGGGACCAAGTCCCACCCCAGCAGCAGCAAGATGGCAAAGTTCGTTGCGGGCTTGCAGAGCCCATTTCCGCGTCCCCCGCTGCAGGAGACTTCCATGGGTTTTAAGTGAGGGGGAGGCCCCTCCCTCCTAGTGCAACTGAACTGAATGCTGTGGGACCAAGTCCTACCCCAGCAGCAGCAAGATGGCAAAGTTCATTGCGGGTTTGCAGAACCCGTTTCCACAAATACCTATACAATCTGACCTCTTCTTTGCATTCCACAAAGACACTCAGATATTGGATGATAATAAAAATGCCCATCCCAACAGATTTCTCCACTTCTCTTTTCTACAACCGTGCCAGCTCAGGACCACAACGATACATAAAATCTCACATTGGACAGCCCAGTGCAAAAATCACCTAAGCAGACTATAGCATATGAAATACCATAAAGGGACATACAGAGCTGTTTAAAACTACCAACATACTGAAAATCATAAAACTGTGCCTCTGTCTCACATGCTTCATCATCCAACACACTGCTACACGCTGCGTCCCAAAACACGATAACCGCACCTCTTTGGTCATCACACACAAAAAATAAACACTTTCCACATAGGTTCAAAACACTGCATTCTTCCAACCATGCACACTACATTGTGTAATGTGCTACTCATGTTGGCAAGTGCTTCAGTGCCCATCATGGGGTGGTAAGTGCCATATTAATACTGCAATACAATACAAAACAATATTTGAAATCATTTGGGATTCAGTGGACTTTCCAGTGTTTTTATAGAAAGCATACAAGGCGTGGGTGAGGGGGAAATTATTAATTCTATGACTCATCAAAAGAAAGACAGTTGAAATAACCTTCAGCAACTAGAGGAGATGGTCCTTGAGGCTGAAAGGATGTATAAAGCCAATCCCTCTGAGGATGCCCTGTATAGAAGCATCCTGGTGAAGACAAATTATGAACAGGAGGGCAAAAAGACAGCATATGAGATATGGGTGGCTGTACAAAATACATTCTATGAACAGGGGGCTAAGACAGGCAAACTCACACATCGGCTGCCACAGCTGGATATTGCACCTAGATATATCCATTGATTCCTGAGAGAAGATGGGATATACGTAACCTACCCTATGAGGTTGCACACCAATTTGCACTAAATGATGGTGCTCTGTGTAAGAAACAACCTATCTTCCCCTTGGGGAACTCCCAACTGATTTTTTCCTCTACAGCGATGTCCAGGTTGTCCATGAGTGATTCGCTATACTTAAATAGCCCATTGTGGCGCAGAATGTTTTAGACACCATTTTACAGATGTTATTGGATAGATCTCTTGGCCCCTACAAATTCCATATGAAATTCTTTAAATTTGTCAGCACCCAGGTGGCACGGCCCTGCTGGAGATGTTCGAGAGCACTAAGATTTCCTCCAGACCTCTGTGAGGCACACACAGTAAACATCCTGAAACCAGAATGCCACTCTGAGACAAGAGACTCTTACGGACTGATTTCTTTTATTGATGCTGAGGCCAAAGTTCTTCCAGAAATACTGGTTAATTGCCTTCTAAAATGATAAATTCTGAATCCACCCTGGCCAAAGTGGCTTTATGCCTAACAGGGTGACTAGGCATAATATACGCCTCATCTTTAATGCGTTGTCTCTAGGTCATAAGTTACATGCTCCTCTTGCCTTGTTATTTGCCGATCTAGAGAAAGCCTTGAATAGCTTGCCATGGAATTACTTATTCTTACTGTTAGAATACATGAGCCTTGGATCACGTTTCTTGGCCTACACACAAACACTTAATACATTGACTTGAGGGCCCATGTCCGGGTGGGAGGGACACTTTCAGCCCCTTTTGATACAGAGAAGAGGGTGTGACGGTGTACCCCATCTCTCCTTTACTATTTGCAGTAGCAGTTGAGCCTCTGGTTTGCATGGTAACTCTCAGAGGGAGTCATGGGGTTTCAATGGTCAGAGAGTCTAGTAGATAAAATATCATTATGTGCAGATCACCTCCTTATTTATAACAGTAATCATGTGACAGCCCGCTCGCAGTCAGTTTCAGACTGAGGGGTAACTGGGCTAGGTCACATCAGTACCCCTTCTGCCCAACAGAGAACCTGGCAGGTTGGGTGGAAGATCATGGTATCCAGATTACTACACGCAGCATCAGATAACTTGGCATTCATCTAACTCGCGTACAGATTTCTTGCACTGACAATATCATCCTAATGATTGACTCTGTCCGTAGAGAGACACAGACATAGATTCCCCTCCCCTGTCAATCTTGGGTTGAATAGCTCTACTAAAAATGCCCCCCACAGCTTATATACACACTACAAAACTATCCATTCGCTTTTCCCTGCAATTGCTTACATATTAGGACATCACTGCTGAGGTCCTCTATGGAACGGTGGCCATCCCAAGATCTCATATATTAACTTGTGTAAATCAATTTGAGATGGGGATTTGGCAATGATTGACCTAGTGTCTTATTACAGGGCTACACACCTAATAATACTGACTAACTGGATGTATTCTTCCTGAGTTGGAATAGTTATGACCCTGCATACACATCTGAACTCTGGGCTAGAGGAGAGAGATCCACAATTCATTTCTCGTATGGTGTGAAGCTCCGACTCTGGAGCCCCCTTACACCCCAGCCACGAGAACAATTGTTTCAGTTTGAGAGACATCAAATAAATTAATAGGCTGGTCTAATTCCCTAATAGGTCCAACTTCCCTGTGGCAGGGCACCGGCCTCCCAGAGGTGAATGCCCTGGGGGATTTTAGGGGATGGCATTGCTTTGGAACCTCTACATTGGGAGATGTGACAACTGGAGGAAGGTTAAAACATTTCACACATATCAAGGAGAAGTTTGGATTACTTCATGCCCTGTTTTATAGATATCCTCAACTTAAACTAACCATCGGGCAGTGTTTGGATGCTTTTGTGGCTATACCCGAGTTTAGTCCCCTCAAGGCTAAATTGACTGCCTCCTCAACCCCAAAGGGAAAAATACCCAGTCTTTACAGAAACCTGATAGTCAACTCACCTGATACTATAGCTAGAATGAGTGAAAAGTGGGAGGCAGATATTGCCCAAATGGAAAAAAAGGAGTGGATGTTTGGTCTCATGGCCCCATAGAACCAGTGATTATGAACCAATTACATTTGATATAATTCAAATATTTGCATCGAATCTATTTGACACTTGAAAGTCTTGGGAAATTCCAGAGGGACCCCAGTGGGTGATTTTATTCACATTGTATGGACCTACCCGGCACTGAAGCCCATTTGGGACGGAATCCTTCAAAACTTTAGCGATATACTCAAACAACCGCACACACTGTAGCAAAGAATGGCAATCCTAAATACATTAGATAATAAGGGCTTTACAAGAGCAGAGGGTGTCCTCTTAAGTTTGGGGTTTACTTTGGGAAAGAGGGACATTGTCAGAATTGGAGAAAATCCAGCCCCTCCAATATAGCGAGATGGAGCCTGGGCATGGACAGGTGTCACATACTTGAGATTCCAGTGTACGAAGCCAGAAGCTGTTCTCGTAAATACCACAAGATACGGGATGAACAGGAAGATGATTATGAGGATTTTGCAGGTGATTAACCATGATCAACCTTCCATTGAATTGGACACTCTTCTCTATGACATCACTGCACTTAATATATAATTGGTTCTGTATGCACATTGGTGACCCTGCCTATCATGGCGATTTATTTGATTATCATTTTCTTGGCTATGTGGGCCTCTGTGCCATGCCCATTGTTGAGTGCTTGCATTCATTGGTAAACTGTCACATTTTAAAGCACTCTGATCTTGAATGGGTCATATTTGCACCCTATAAAACTGCAAAAAAAGGGAAAAATAAAAAACTTTAACAAAAGATATATGCTTACTCGTACTTGTGCAGTGGGAGATGGGGTATCTTTGCCCTCTTGTATAAGACTCATCGAACGGGGAAGGTACCGGTATGCAGGAGTGCTTTCCCGGATCATACGTATGTTAAATTGTTCCTTGCCATGGCCTGCAGGTTGGCTATTATTGTTAAATATTCCAACATTATGGAGTGGAAATTTCAACTGTGTGGTAGACTGGTATTGGATAAGTCTTTCTCACCACTGTCTACAACAGCTACTACTACAACATCCAAAGAGATTCACAAATGGTTCCAAGTCTGGGATCTGCCAGGTACATGGAGGGAATCACACCCGTTCGAAAAGAATCATCTTTCTTCTCCCTGATGCATACCGTACATGCTGCTTTGTACAGGCTACTGCATATGGGTAATGTAAGAAATTGGATTCTTATTTGATTTGGGTGACTACCCGCCTCAAGGAATAATCGTAACCCTTACCAGGGTGAACCCTCAAAGTCATGAATTTAGCCTGAGCTCAATCCCCTAGAAGCTATGGCACACAGCAGAAAGGCTTAATTTAGGGCAATGTGTAACGTATTTATGCGCTACAAAATAAGTATTAAAGTCAAACTGCAAAATAATAACAATCCTAATCTTAATTAGAAAAATAGAATAAAATTTAATAAACAAAATGACACTAAAAATGAAAAAATGCAATAAGGGGAACACAAGATAAGAATTTTGAAACTTTTAAGTAGGAATAGTGCCAAGAAACACAAAGTGGCAATGATAATCAATGGTCGTGGAAGACTGCCATTGACACTGACTGCGATGGAGCGTGGGTCCGATACACCAACCAGGTTAATTCTGATCAAAGATTTTACCATCTGGCTTTAGTCCTTTAAGTCCCAATTTACCACAGAAGTAAACTTCTAAAGCCCCCAGAGCCTCGATGGAGGCACTTTGAGACTCTCAGGGTGTCAGCAGAGGCCAACAACAGTATCCAGTCCAGGTACAGTTACCACTGGTCAGCTGGGTAAAGGCCTCTCTGTAACCACGCAAAAGGTCAGCCAGCTAACCCTTGGAGTCCACTTCCTTGTCCTGGGTACAATAGGGAGCGGGTCCAGTTCCTCTGGGCTTCTATCAGGTCACAGACAGCAGGTCCAGTCCTCTTCTGATCTTTCACTGGTCTAGGAAGTGTTCTGAAGTAGAGGATGGAGATGTCACATTATACCCAAAATAAAGAGCAATCACGATGAGAAAATATATATACTGTGCCTAGGTCACACTATATATATGTTCTCATCGGGATTGCTCTTTGTTTTGAGTATAATTGATTGGGATTGTGCAACACTCAGTGGCCCATTCCTGCTCGTTCCTCCCTTCCCTCCTTGACTGAGAGTATTGGTTATTTGAGTTGCTACATTTAAGCCTGTCACAAGTGAGTAGGTGGAAATTACTCCTGGGCATACACTTACCAATGGGGTAAAAGTTCCAGGGGCGCACCCTATCCACCTTGGGCATTTTCAAGATGTCAAAAGTCTTCTACCACTTTAAACTTGGGCCTGAGGGCTGTGTGTGTGTGCGGGGAGTGTACAATGGTAATGAACATTTTCCTAGCTATCATAACGGAAAGTTTCAATTGCGTTAAGGACACGGATGCGAGGATTACTCTGTTCTAAAAGAACATGGAGTCCAGCCAATCAGCTATTAGGATCTCCCTTTATCCTTGTGTCAAGACGCTTCAGCCTCCTCTTTCTTCCTGCAACAAAAGTTGGCAATTCTGGCCTTCATTCCTGTTTAGAAGAATCTGCTCCTACAAAAAACTGATGTACAGTTAACATCCAGGAGCCCTGAACTGAATATACCAGTAAAGAGTTGAACTTCATGTACAGAGACAGTATCATTAGTACCAGGTTATCAATAAGACCATTGGCACATGTACATACAGAATAAAGTTTACATACTCACATGTAACGATCATAAAGCCCTCTTTCCGTCAAGGTGAGATAAATGTCCAATTCCAATCCGGTTTCCATCAGGGCCACAGTACTAAATCGGCTTACACACACATTTGATGACGCTCTAAAAATGCTGGATCAGAACGAATCCTGCCTTCTGATCCTGCTTGACCTCTCATTAGCTTTCAATATGATCAAACATGATAGCCCCATCCTACGTTCCAGTAGGTCAAAGAGGCTATCAGTGTCCACCTTAAACTGTTTAGCCTCATTTCTCCACAACAGAACTCAAAGAATCATGGTTAATAAGTCCCTGTCGAACTCCACACCGGTCACTTTAGGGGTCCCACAGGGGTCCACACTCTCACTCTGTCTTTAACCTGCTCCTGGAGCTTTTAACTGAAATGCTGAATTCATCTAACATCCATTATCACATGTACGCCGATGACACCCAACTGTAATCTAAAATCTCTTCCTCCTGAAGATATCAGGTCTCTCAACACAACTTTACAAAAACCCCAAAACTGGCTGACCTGCAACCACCTCAAACTAAATGCTCTTAAAATGGAATTCCTTTAATCGCCCCATCCAAACACTCACCTGATATCAAAGAACGGATGAAGCAACTAACAGCTCTTAACTGCTTACCATACGTTATAGTCATTACCACCCGGTCCACTTGCTGCCTTCAAAGTTGCGTGGATAGCCGCATTACCATTGCAAACGGGGGAAAAGCGTAACCCTTTTCCATTCGCCAATCCTATAGGAAGGTATTGGTCTCCGCTGTATTGGGGTCGTGCCTCCTACTGAAGTACCTGACCGGTTGATGATCCAGACGAGGTGCAAAGAGGTCTACCATGAATGGGCCCCATCTGGCCCCGAGTTCCTGAAAAACTAGAGGGTTCAACTTCATAAGCTCGCATCCCTACAGTGCTGGGATTGCCAATCCACTACCTGATTGTGTTTCCCTGGGAGGTGTTTCGCTTTCACGAAATGTGGTTTTCAAGGCAGTATTCCCAGAAGCTCTGCACTAGATCCGAGAGCCCTCAGCATCTCTAGCCTTCCAGGTGGCTGATATATCGAGCCTCTGCCATGTTGTCCATCTTTAAAAGGACGCAGCATTGAATCTTGTCCTTCATCCAGCACTTCACTGCAAACGAGCCTGCCTTCAGTTCGAGGCAGTTAATATGAAGGGATTTTTCGACCAAGGACCGTTTTCCTCCAGTGGAGAATTCCTTACATCGCGGCCCTCTAGCCTGTGCCGCTGGCATCGGATTCGATAATCCGTTCCAGTTGGGAGCGGAAGATGACCGGCCCATTCCATGCTTCCATGTGGACAATTCACCAACTCTTCAGCCTTCAGATGTTGTAGGGCTCAGTAATGTAGGGGTCCTGGGAAGATGGTCTGTATAGAGGACGATAAGAGCCCCACTATTCGCGCAGTGTGCCTGAGGGGTGGACGGTTTGTCCACTGTTTGGCACAATTCGTGTTTGATCTTGATCAATTTTCAAGAGGGGAGACTCAAAGTGGCCTTGACAGAGTTCACTACGAACCCCAGCAAGATGATGGATTGAGTCGGCGACAATATGGACTTGTTCCCGTTGATAATGAAGACCAGAGATTCCAAGAGGTCGACATTTGTCTGCAACTGTTCTGACAGCGTCCTCGGGCATTAGTCCATGAGGAGGTGTAGTCCAAGTATACTATGAGGCGCATGCCCCTGGCCCTGAGATGTTCCACCACTGGCTTCATGACCTTGGTAAAGCCCTATGGTGCCGATGACAACCTGAAGGGAAGAGTTGTGAACTCGAAGGTCTGGAGTCGCCGCTGAAACTGCAGGAAGCAACAGTGTGGAGGGTAGACTGGGATCGTACGGTACACGTCCTTTTGGTCCAGGCGCGCCATCCAGTCCCCAAGTCTTAGATGGTTCCATACGAGGTTGATACCCTCCATTTTGAAGTGTCGGAGGACGAGCCGCTGGTTGAAATCCCTGATGTTGATGACTGGTGGTTGTTCCCCGTCCTTCTTCTCCACTAGGAAGAGATTGTTGAGGAATCCGGTGATGTGAGGGAAAGTCCGGGCTAGGGCCCCTTTTTAGAGGAGATCTTTGACTTCCCCGTCCACTAGGACAGCATCTGATTTGTTGAAGGAAAGGGTTGGAGAGGGGAATGTTGGTGCGGGGATCCGTAGAATTCTATCCAGAAACCCCAAATCATTTGAAGGACCTAGGAGGGAGTGCAATTGTCTCCCAGTTGTGAGTGAAATCCGCTAGTCTGCCTCCCAGCCTCACTTGCGAGAATGGGTATACATTCACCTTGAGAGGAGTTATGGCCACCCTTGGAGATCCCTCTGCAGCCTCATTGACTGGTGTAGTCTCTGGTGGGGTAGAAGCTTCAGAATTGGGCAGGGTCCTGCCACTGCTCTCGTCTGGCACCGCGGCCTCTGGAGGGGGCTTGACACTGGGATCGGGCAGCCAAGCACCCCCTGGTACGACCAGCCCCGGTGAAAATTTAGGGTGTGAAGATGCACTTTATAGATGCCTGAGCCTTATTTAGGGAGTTGAATGTGGCAACAAATTTTCCTAGCTCCACTATAAAGGGATCCCCGAAAATTCCCCCCTGGCCATGCCTCTGAGGTTGCCAAGTGCCCCAGTTTCCGGTCTATACTTATTAGCAGGGACCTTCGTCTCCGGGGAGATTGGGGAGCCAGACGCCTTGGCTACTTCTGCCATATCTAGAATTTTGAAAGGGGTCCAGAGGGGTAGAGGAGCTTATCCTGACAGGAGCTTTAGGTGTGGTCTGTTCCCTTCTTTGGGTCTCGTATTCACTTTGCCAGGAAGATGGCCGTCTGGGCATCAATTTAAGGAGTTAGCGGCACTTTGCCGTCCAGGGAAAGGCGGGGACATTCCTTCCGGAGGCAGTTGCTTATCTCTTTGTCTAGGGGTTTCATGAGCCTCCCTGCTACATAAGCCACCACTTTCACCCCCGGGCCCATTCCTCCAAGCAGGGGTGCATCAGCAAGTCGAGCATGTCTGACCCTATATCAGTGGTACTTTTCCCTGGGATGGGATCGCCGTTGGGCGTGTGCGTGGCGGCGGAAGGGCGCCAGGGTCTATCTGGCTCATCACCATCGGAGGCTGTGGGAAGTCATCGCCATCCAGGGGGTCTGGGGAGGGGGGTGCGTAATATTCATCAGGTTCCCCTCTGAGGTCCCAGGTTCGAGAATGGAGTGGGGTTCCAACCCTAGGGGGTGAGCATGGCTGATAAAGGCTCTCTTGAGCCTGTCAAAAGCTTGAGGTCAACCCCAGAGTTGTGTGCGCGCTTTCGTTTGCTCTCTGCGGGATTCGTGTCAGGCAGCCCTAGAGGCATAGGGACCAGGGGTCCAAAAAGGTCTTCCCTCAGTGGGAGGGATTTAAAATAAACTGCTGCCACTTCCAGGAGTTTCTGCTTTAAGGGCACCACTGTATCAGAGATAGCCATATGGATGGTTACATCCATCACGTCGCAAAAGTTCTCATCAGTGGGGAGGTTGGTAATACTTTCCCCCTCTAGGTATGTGTTTACAGTGTCCTGCATTGTGAGGGGTAATTTTATGCTGGGGTAGCCCAGGTAAGTAATCGGTGGCAGCCCACAAGGCCTAAGCAAGGACCGTAGCCAGGAGACACCTAACGCCCACTGGTTTTGGGGGGGGAACAGAAAAACTCACAAGCAAACACCAGCCTTGGTCGGTGTAGCTGGAAATATGAGAAGTGTGGGCTTTTCCTTGAAAGTCGATTGTACGGGCCCCTGCTGGGGAGTTCTAACTCCAGGCTGTTGGGCCCATTAATAAGGCAGACTTCCATAATCTACCAGGCATTGCCGGATGCGCTACTCGATTTCTGTCAGTTTCTAGTAAGTGCGCCAGCGCAGGAAAGTGTCAAACACGCTGAGCGCGGTTAAAAATCAAGTTGTGTTGCCTTCTAGCGGTTGCCACCCATAGCCCCCTCACACCGCATTACGCCTGAGACTTAACATTGAGGCGCCTGCGAAAAAACTGCACGAGCACCAGCGTTAGGCATACAATAGAGATAAATCAATAGGCAAGTGGCACGAAGGCCTTTCACACTTATCTGTAGGCTGCTGGAGCAGCAAAGGAAGAGGAGGCAGGGGCGCCTTCACACGAGGATAAAGGGAGATCCTGATAGCTGATTGGCTGGAATCGGTTTTCTTTTCTTTCCCAATGGTTCATGGGAAATGTAGTTTGTTTGTTATTATGTTCGTAATAAGGCTGCTGTCAGTAATAAAGTGAAGAAAGAACAACGTAATCCTCGCCTCCAGTCCTGACATAGACTCCTATTGTCCTCCCACATCTAACACTAAAATCAAAGTTGAAGCAGTCACTGTACCCCTCACTAAACCCAGAGACCAAGATCAGGTAGGAAAAAAGAAGGGTTTTCCAGGAACTAGACTGAGACGCACAAGAATTGTCTTGTCATCCTGTTTTCTACCTTTCAAGTGCACCTTCAGTGTTCTGTGTAAGCCCAGCAGACCTGCCAACAGGATATGACACAATAGTGTCAAAAAGGAAGTTAACAGCCACCACCTTGCATATTCTGTGACGTTCAGAGGAGTCATCTCTGCCTATTCAGGTCAGCCTGTTGGTTGCTTGTGGGAGGCATTTTAGACCTTTTTCACATCTATTCAGATACGGCTGGGAGAAGTTGGAGAGCAAATGCAAATTAGCTTCCGGTAAGTTCAGGGAGGGAAAAAGTTACTTTTCCTTAATATTAATTAAAATTAAAAATTGGACTTCACTTATTGAATTGGATTTTTAATAACTATTTAAACTAGTTGGTTAATTATTTTTCTAACAAGTCCCATTCCCAAGATATAGTATTATTGAAGGCTAACTTTTGAGTGGTAGTAACTCTAAGGACATACTAACATACAATTTCTACATGTCCTACTTTTAAACACCAAGCACCCTCCCTTGTGGGCCATGAGGCCTACATAGGGGTGACTTATTCATATTTAAAAGGACGTTTTTGACCTGTCAAAAGGGTTTATTTTGACTGGTCGGAATTTACTGTTTAGACTGGCACCTTCAAGTTATGCTAGGAACTTATAGGTAAGTTACATATACCAATTAAGAATATGCCAATTCTGCCATGTTGTAAGGGGAAGCAAATCAACTTTACCAGTGGTTAGAAGGGCTAAAGTGCACACAGTTCTAAAGCCAGCAAAAATACAGGGTCCTGCAAAAGGCAATGAAATACCAGCTATGAAAAGATGGTAGTCCTTTAACAAGACATTAATAGTGGTTATGGACGTGTTCATAGCAACTGTACCAGAGTAGTACCAGGACATTCTCAAGAACTAGGTTAGTCTCTGATTCTCACCATTGCAAAATTAAGATGGCTCCATAGAAGCTTTCCATTACTACCATAGGGTCAAATGTATGTGCTATGAAGACCCTTTGTCCAGAGAGTCTCCCCTTAGGGAACCAAATATCAGTAATGTATATTGCTGCTAGTGGTTGGGCCCTGAAGTACATGGAATGGAATGTACAATCAGGCACATCCCTAGAATATGAGAGATTGAAATTTACCTATCACCCCTTCGTGTTCTCCTGATGTATAATTACTTAATGCAATGAGCATCATTTCCTGAGGGAGCAAAATCTTCACCCTAGCCTAGACACCTATACTAACACATGTACTAGATTGCAACACAATAAGTTTCCATATCCAGGAGAAGAGCGAGCAGCTCAGGCCCATTTAAGATCAGTCAGCAATCCAAGGGAAGCACATATCAGTGAGCACAAGTTACTTGTTCCCAGAATGTGACATGGCATTTGTCACCCACCATTTGCTAACCTGTTCCTAAGGCAAGCCTGTAACATAATTAACAAAAGAACTTGGATGGAAAACATGAATTAGCAATTACAATTTTCACAACAGTTGCAACTATTATAGAACAAATCTGGAAAATCTGTTTGAGGGTCAATCCCTTCCCTAGTATGATTTAGAAATGGCTTCCCTCGGATGATGCATAAATGGCCCTTGATTTATATGAGGGACACTCCATCTCTAAGATAGTCTTTGGGATGAAGAATTATTAATCTAAGAAAGGCTGTACTTCTGTGGCCCTTCTGCCCCAGTTATAACCATCATGGGACAAACCATTGGTCCTCATTGTTTGGCGCATGTGTGATGTCACACAGCTTATTTAATCTTTTCAGAATATCTTGTGGCATTTAATGATCAATGTAGTGAGGTCATTTACCATAAACCGTACAGGTGGACTCTCCCTGTAGGCTGGCATGTTTTAGTGACTGCTGGTCTTGTTTCATGATAAGGGCATGGAAAGTCCTCCTCCCCCTGCCAGCTGGCACTCACTGCCAACTGCACTGGTTGGGGAAAGAATATCCCAGCAGCTCACCATTCACTGTCGAACAGCATCAGAATCAGGAAGGAGGTTATAACAGTGTCACAGCAGGAGAAGCCCAAGCATTTCTTTCTCCAGCGGTCAGAGCAGGACTGTAGCCTGTAGCGGTAGATACAGGTGCTGCAGCACCGGGCAGGCATGGCTTGCCACCAGCTTACTAACAGATGGCATCAACTGCAGCCCAGCAGTCCTAGTGGGAAACTGTGCCATCGGCCTTTAGTGCAAGTCTTTCACCCCAGGCAGTGCAAGGTGTCAAGATAAGGTGTACTAGACTGTCATATGTTGCTTGATGAGTCAGTGCAATTTGCCTCAGTGTCATCACGGTAAGGGGGCTGCTTTGTACACTATCAGAAATCATATTCCTTAGGATCCTATTTAAAATTGGGCACAGTTACTTGACTTCCTCTTGATGCTTTTTAATTTTGGCATTATGTTTCTCTAAAATAACATCTTTGTTAGACTAATGGGCATTAACATTAATTGTTCCCCATACATATCTATTCAGCCACAAATAATCATACATTCTTCTACAGTGAAAGTTACAAGATCAGCACCAACTACTGTGTCCG
Source organism: Calotriton arnoldi (assembly GCA_963921515.1). NCBI lineage: Eukaryota > Metazoa > Chordata > Amphibia > Caudata > Salamandridae > Calotriton > Calotriton arnoldi. Next base: position 19,682 of record CAWUFW010003706.1, read on the forward strand.
TAAGAGAGGCTACAAAACCTTCAACCGGAAAGAGCTCCCAGAGCTCAGTTGTTTTCTCTTAAAATGTTTCCTTATCCTATACAAGGGAGCTTTGAACAATTTTCTTCTTCTTTCATTTTTCACTGATTTCTTTATTGAAATTCTGATACCCTATAAACGCAAATGGTCTTCCTGCACATCTTGAGTTTCAATCAAATGTAGGTGCTTTAAGACACTGTTACACTCAATCTTCTAGAAAACTAAGGAAAGAAAGCTCTATAATGATATTATCTATGAATGCAAAAGCATATAGAGAGTCAGGAAACTAAAACCCGGTCTCCACATTCTCTGGGCATATTGTTAAAATGCACATTGCTTTGGCGGGAGTTAAACTCCCTTGTAAACGTTGTGGCATAGATATGGAGGCAGGTGAGTAAAGAAAAGCTAGAGTCTAACTGAAGCTACATTTCTAAGTCTTACTTGGTGGTAGACACCCTTTGACTGCTGTATTGTATCTGAGCAGAGCAAATCACCATGGGTACTGCCTTCATTTCCCTCCCTTTTGTTATTTTATAGATAAAAAATGTGAAGCATCATGCAAAAGTAAGAAGTATGCTATAATTTATTGGATGCAAAAGCTAACCCAACTATATGCTTTTCTATTGAAACATGAATATGGGACAGGAGCAAATAGGTCTAGTAACTGTACTCATCTAAATGTTGTGAATCTGTTCCACTAAAACATGAACATAAGAGCAGGCTGCTTGAATTTCTAAAGCCTAGGTGGCCTAGTTGTTTTGCTAATTTAGCCTATTGCCTCTATTGATATATTGGGCTTCTCTTGAAATAATTCCTGTTAATGTAGTGTATTCCATGATATTAGGATTCAAATAGAGATGTTTGTCTTCTTTCATTTTGAAATTGTACCATGCAGAGAAAGGAGTTGAATTTTAGGTCTGGTCTAGACACTGCTTTGAGTTGTAACTTCATGTGATTAAAACAGCTGTAAATACATCTATCTATCTATCTTCCCACCTACCTAGTAGTGATAGCGCCAGTATAGTTATGGTTGAGTCAAAGTACATCAAATTTACATTCTTCGTGACTTGTATCGTGCAGATCCGTCAAGCAGGGGACAAGAAAAAGGAGGGGCCTTAAAAGTGCCATTTGCTTTCCTAATTCACATAGGATACTTTTACCCTTCAGTACAGAAAAAGTGGCCAACAGAATTCCATCAAATTTGGCATGAAGGTAGATCTTCAACCAAGGAAGCGCTTTTGCTTGGTTTGGTGTAAATCTCTTAAGTGGTTTTCATGAAATTTATGTTTAAAAATGTACTCAGGTTGGGCATGAAGAAGCTACTTTTTATTGATATCTGACCCACATCCCATGTGTGACGGGGTCCCAAAGGAACCCCACTCCGGCAGTAAAATATATATTATAGAAAATGGTAACACTGGATTTGCCGAACTATTGGTGGATTTGGAAATCCTGGAACCCTCCCTAAGTAAAGAGGAGCCAAGCAGCCCAGGATTCGGGAATCCATCATTGATTTTGTGAATCTAGTAAAAAGAAAAAAAGGGAATGACAGTGTTTCTGTGCGCTACTGCAGCACTTGGCCAATGGTCGCATGTCATGGGTTGGGAATATGGCCTAGTCGGAATCCAGACCATGCAACCAAACCCTGCTGTGTAAGTCTGAAGTGGGTTTGGAGACTAGGCCCTGTGGCCAATCCCTCCTATGCATAGCCAAAGGCTGCACACTGGGGCTTGCCCCCCTAGGGAGTGTTGGAAGCAGGGCCTGGCCAGAGGTCATACACTGCTGATTATGGCAGGTCCTGTGGCTAGCCTCTGGTGCGAGAGATCAGGCCCTGTGGTGAACCTCCTTTATGCACTGCTGAAGTCCGCGCGTAATGGAGGTTGGCTGCCTGCAGAGAGTGGGGTATAGGGCCTGGTCTGAGGATAGGCCCTGCGGCAAATCCCCGGTGTGCGTGGACTTCGACCATATGCAGCAGAGGTTGGACACCCGTGGGGGGAGGGGCATAGGAAATACTTGGATGTAGTTTGTGATTAAAAGAAAATCAACGAATAAAGCACAGGTTAATAGGCTAAAGAGAAGTAGTGCTTGCTTTGTTATAACACCTTAACATGTGTTTAAAAACACAGTTATAGTGCTGTTATGGATACATATTAAAACATACATATTAAAACTAGAAAGTTATGGTTAGGACCCCAATCTAATCCAAAACTCACACAACAGCCATGCAAACTTTAACTCGCACATTAAATTTAAGGGTTATGACATCTCAAAATGTATACAAATAAATAAAATCACTGAAGAGGAACAAGTATTTTAACAACCAGACATAATTAAACCAGTAAATGATAGTACATTCACACTCATCCCAGACAAATTGGTATGGGAAAAGTGATGTGTAATCTCATCTCTAAGATGATTTCAAACATTTGTAATTGCATCTGTTTCATTAATGTGATTTCATGAGCATTGCATTTGGATTGTGAGTCATTTGCATGGATGTTGTGAGAGTTGCAGATTGTTGACCTAACCATAATTGGGGAATTTCAGTGTTTTTTCGGTTTTAATTCATGACCATTACTGCACTTTGTTTTTTATATATATATATATATATATATATATATATATATATATATATATATATATATATATATATATATATAATATAAAAATAGAGCAGTTACGCTGATATGACATGACTTTGAAATCATAGAAATATGTGAGACGCGGGGTGACACATTAATGATATTAGGCTGTTGAGATATAGGATGCATATTTCAACCAGAAGCCACCACTCAATGTTGGATACTCACTGGATTAATGTATGTGGGTATTTATCAAATTAATTGGTACATGAATGGTTTTAAAATTCAAAAAATTGGAATTTTAAATATATCATTGTATACGGAATTTTAAAATGTATTTATACATATTTATATATATATATTTATGCATAGGTTCATCAATATTGAACAGTTTAACCTTGCAGCCCATAGTTAAAAATGTAAATGTCAACCCAATAATCCATGAAATTTCTTCTATGTGGGACCACATAAGAACAGCTCTGTATAACGCGATGTATTTTTCAAAACGAAGTGTTTCTACCAATACATTTGTCATGTGACACAGGGGGGTGGATACCCAGCATTCAAAAATGTTATGGCGGATTGTGTTCTCTGTGTGAACAAGGGCACTGGGTGCTCAAACAGCTTCACGGAGTGAGAGGAAATAAACATCTTACCTACCATCACTATCTGGGTCTGTTTCTCTCTGTTCGCCGGTGTGGAGGTTCGGAGAGTGTTGTTGGTGGAATATATATATATATATATATATATATATATATATATATATATGTATATATATATATATGTATGTGCATGATGCACCTTTGAGTCATTCATTTGTCTGTTTAACTATCATTCAATTTTTCTTCTGCTCGTCTCCAGCATGGGCCAATGGATCAGCCCACTTAATCCATTGGGTCTATTGCGTTGCAGCTGATGGCATTTTGCCTCACCACATGTGTGCATCTGCCTAAAAGGAGTGTCCATACTGTTTTGCTAAAATAATAAGTAAAGGGTATTTTTTTTTAATTTGAAATATCTACTGTAAGCATAGAGTTGCCACGTTTAGAAGGCATGTTTTCTTTGTTTCCTTTTTTTCTTTTTTGTAGCATATGCTTACAGTAATCAGTGTTCCAACTTGCAAAGGCCAGGCAAATTAGCTTTAACATTGCTTGTTTAATCTGTGTGGTTCGTTGGATTGCTTTAAAATACATTTTATTTTGTCCAACTTATTAGTATAAACATTTCGTGAATATTGTCCACTTGGTTTATTATGTAATATGTGCACTTTACAAGTCTTTTTTATTAAATGTTGCATGCTAATTTAGCTGTAGAATGATAATGATGATACATACATTGTTCACTGCTCTGACTTGAGATATGAAGTGATTCAGTTCAGTATGCGATATTCAAAAAATAGTTTCATACGATTTTGACTGTAATGCCACCTCATATGATTGTAACATTTACTATTTGCATAGCACAAGCTTCTAACAGAATCGCCTCTTGGCTCCATCTATTCAACATTGTTAGGACTTTCCTTCTTAAATGTATGCATTGATATATGTCAGTATTTATAAATGATGAAGCTTGTTAAAATTACAATGTGGGAACAAACAGGAGCTGAAGACAGTGGGGTTGCCCTGTTGTCTTCCATCTTGCTTTAGCATTTTTCAAATATATCGATGTTTAGGCTCAGCTATGGACAACAAATGCCCCGCTAGGGAATGCAAAGCATCGACCATGTACTCTTGTTCACATGTTTTGCTATCTTTATTTAAAAATGTGTGCACATAATGTTAGCAAACATTTGAAACACACACAGCAAAAATAATGCCTCATGGCTACAGACTCAAATTGTACATGAGGCCTGTAGACATCTCCTCTAGCTGATACCAGCCAGGGAGTGTGCAGATGGGATCTCCGTGGGTTATCAATTCAAGACTACCGGAAGATCAATGGAGGATCCATCCGTCTCGGTTTGCACCAAATGGTGTCTCTTCTGAGTACCAAATCTGCAGTGTGATGGGTCCTACGGGATCAGGAACCCTTCAAGCTGTAGTCAAACACAGAAAGACAGGGGAGCTTGCAGGAACCCCCCCCCCCATAAATGACAGGATGGCGGAGGTCGTTGGGCACTTCTATCATGACTACTTACAGTGTCTCTTCTCAGTTGCTGTTTAATAGATGTAGACGTTGCCCATCAGACACTGGTTGGTGGGCCTGGCCATTGAGTGAGCTATAAAGGCGTCTGGGTATCATTATTTGCCCATACTTAATCATCACAGTTCTTAAATATTTTCTTAGGGTTGTGGGCTTTCTTTCACTGCTTTTCATGTAAAGAATTCCTGAAGTATACTGTGATTAAACAGCAAATCACCAGAAACTTCTTTTTCAAAAGTGTGAATCTCTTCAGACTAGTAGAAACAATGTTTGTGTCATTTTAATTTGACACGTCTTCCACGGTGGGGTGTTCGCTTATGTTACATTTTATGTTTCTTCAGTTAACGCCTGCTCGTTGCGGAATTGCATTCACTTTTGTTACAAATGCCCGCTATGCATCAGCACAATGGGCTCCCTTTTGTTGTCACTAGCGATCTCTATTTATCCCAGTGGAATATTCTCAATTCACAGCTTTGTCCTATGTGGCATTATCAGCCTTGAATTTTCTTTTGTGTGTTTGTCATTTCAGTAAAGCAGTCAAAAATGGCTCTTCAGTTATGTCTTTTATTATCTAAAGAAGCTTGCGATAGCAGTGACAGTCGCATTGATTGTGTAATTGCTTGTCGATGTATAATCATTTGCCTCCTCTTAAGTAAAAAAAAAAATCCTGAGTATTTGCTTGCCTGGGATTGAACTCTTGAGGTTCTGAAAATTGCTTTTTGTTAGATTTGATCTATGAAGCCATTGCAACTGTTGATGTAAATGCCTTGAGGTTACCATTAGATAAAGCGTCCCAATCATTAATGGATCGGCTTACTACAATATGCCTTGAAGATATCAGGAGTTGTCGATTGCCTTTTCCTCGGACCAGTTGTGGTTCCTTCCCTTTTATTCATGAGTTGGAACTTGAGTAGGTTGTACCCAGAAAGTGCATGCACATTATTTAAATGTCCTAGTTTTTTGCATCCTTAAAATTTTTATTTTCTAACCAAACACTTCAGAATAAACGAATCGCTGTGCCCTGCAAGCCTTTTCCGCTCTTTAAGTTTGTTACTCTTAACATATAAAAGCAATGATTTTTTATTAAAGGATAGCAAACTTTTTTTTAATTTTTATAACCAAAATTGCATTCAGTATTTAATTTTTTTACATAGACTAGGGGAAATGTGCACACCCATATTAGTCAAACTGCAGAACTAGGTCATTGCTATAGAAGTGAAGTGAAGTGTAGTAACACTGAGAAAGGAGAAAGGGTAAAAAGAGATTCTAAACTGGTAAATTCCAAGAAAAGTATTAGAACAAACAAAATGCATTCTGTTTAGTTATGATTTTTTTAGGTCTTGTATACAGCTGTCTATTCACAACAGACCCATTGCATCCAGTATACTTAGAGTGAGATTTAGATTCACCTGCCTATCTTAGTGCCTTGCTCCTGATCCAATAGATTTTGCCTCTATTCTCCTATCCTTGTATTTGTCCTGCCGAGAAGAGCATTTTGGTCTCAGTGTTTTAATTGGATGAGTTGTATTCTTCCACTGCTGATGCTAAGTCTTTGCATTGCAGAGCATGAATGACTATTATTCCCTGTGCTTAATTTGTAAAATATGAAGTCCAGGTGCTCAAATATTTTTCAGAGGCTCCTCCCACTTCCGCCCTTGCTCCACCCACGTCCTCCACTGACTCCACCCAATTACTCTATTAGCTCCGCCCACATCCTCAACTGGCACTGCTGAAAGTCAGATGTAATAGCCGATCTGAATTTCAGCAAGGGAACCTTCCTGCAAGTAAGGATATGATAGGAGGTTCTCCTGTCCTGTGAAAATTGAAAAAAAGATTAAATCAAAAGTGCATTTAAAGCACAATTTTGGAATAAATTAGCTAAAACGACTAATGCATTGAAAAGGGACACGTGAAACATTCCAGCGCTCTGTGCCGATTTGGGGAAAGGACAATACTTGGGCATGCCATTTTTAACAGAGTCTAATACTAGCCATGGGCTGAGATCATATATATCAGTTGCTGTCTGTTTATGTAAACCAGTATATAACAACTCCCACCCAATCTTATGTCAGGACTGGAGGCGAGGATTATGCTCATCTTTCTCCCTTTAATTTGACTACAGCTACTTCAACATTTAACAAAAAACTATCTTTCCCATGAATCACCAGGAATTGAAGTTGAACACAACTTCAACCAATCAGAACACAATGTGCCATAATAGTCCTTGTTCCTCATCTATGCTCCTCTTTCTTGCCCCAGCAGAGCACAGATAAAACATGAGTCTCTTAGTTAACTTATCCTGTAGACGTACTGTTCATATTTGTGCTTATCCATCTGTCATTGCTTTATGTTAATGTTGTGCCTACAGGTTGGCCTGTTTTTTGGATTTTCACTGAGGGAACGCACTCCAGCAGTCTAGTCGAGCCGAAGTGTATACTTTTAAGGCATCGGGACAGCGTAAGCGCAGTATTGACATACGCCCACTAAAGGGCGCTCCAGGGCCAAAAATAACATTGTGAGCGCAAGAAGCGCGTCTCGCTGCTCCAGGCATCCTAACTTGTGGGCCTGTATCACTTGTGCATGGCATCCTATAACACACACACATATAAACATGCACAACAAATGTTGTGTTTAGGATTCCAGATTCATCGTGAGCAGCAGAACTTCACATGACTGAGCTTCTAAGTGTGTATTCAGGCCTCACAGGTACAGGCCTGCCACTGTAATTCACCAATCATGGTACGCTGCCATCACCGCGCTCCAGGCATGAAACCTACGATAGGGACAGTAGGCTTGGTGCACCCCTCCTGGTTCAGGACCGGGTCCAGAACCTATTATTATCAAAAGATTGTTCCTCAGGCAATTTACACACATGGAATTAGTGTGTGTCATGACAAAAATCAGAAACTCAGGATCACAGGAATGCAGTTCGGGCATGCAGGGCTGGCAAGGCACACGGGTATACATCATGCAAGTGAAAGTTTTGTCCTAACAAAACCATTTTTTTAACCTTAATTAGTGTATTTGATTCAAATATCTTTTTCACTGGGTTGAATTGTGTGTGCTTTAAAAGTAGTCCATGTACAAATCAAAAACAGTAGCAAAATACCATTAAGTTAACACATATTTATGTGCCCTGTGCAAAGCAGTTTAAAATCCTAAACTTTGCCGCAAAGATCCATGAACATACGAAGGTCAGAGACACACCGCCTGCTTTAGCTGCACAGGAGCTAATGGAAGTGATGCAGCTGACCCTGTCTTTTCTAGAATTCGCAACGAAAACAGTGCCACAGATACAAGTTGTTTTTGTCCCTGAATTTTAGGAAGTGAAAAGGAGCAGGGAAAGAATGTAATCGTTTCACTGCATCTTCTCACGAGGGCTGGCTTCTCAAGCCCCTTCTTCTTGCATGATGGTGTTAAAGGCGTTTGCATTTCCTAAAGAATTACACTGGAAAGGGAGCCCATGAAATGGTGCTCCCTCCCTCTGTTGGTAAAGCTCAGCCTCTCCTGTGTGAACTTTGACCTCGTGTTATCTGTATATTCATTTTTCTGTTTCTAACAAAGTAAAATACTTATACAGGCTTTCAGCAAGCCCCCACCCTATTCTTCGGTTTCTTATTGTGTCATTCACATTTTTTAGTCTGCTTACTCAGTGCTCCTGATCAGCGCACTGGTACTCGGGGCCAAAGGAATTCCAGTGCAGCCTTGGAGCACAGGGCGCCTGCCTTCTCCCGTCTGGCGGGCACACAGTTATTGTGCTTGTCAAACATTGCTGAAAGGCCTGAACTTAATGCCAGGCTGCCCGGGGGGGCCCGGGCCGGCAGGCCTGACTCGGTTCAGTTCAGTGTCACGGCATCACCACGCGCAAGAAAAAGCAGTGTGACGTGAGCGTTGAGTTTTTTAATTACTTACTGCGGTCCGGTCGTCGGTTACTGCTGGACTGGTGGCACTGCCTTTGTCAGTACTGGCCTTTATTAAGAGGCCTGCTGCATAAAACTGCCCGCCTCGACGTCGTGCTAACTGCTGCTACTCGTCCACTGCAGTGTGTGTGTGCGGGGGCGTGGTCCACCATCCATGGAAGGAAAAAGTTTACGCACGGCACATGCTGCCCGATGTACCCCCTACAGTACCCCTATAGAACCAAATGCAGCCCAATTAGTGGCCCACCCACCGGCAACACTGCAACTGAAAGCAAATTAACTCGCATAAGTGAATGTATTTATCGGGATCGCTGCGCTCTCTCAGCAGCAGCACTGCACGTCATCACTACTCTTCTTCACTGAAGGACTACTGCTGGAGTCTGTCTGAGACTGTAACAGAGTGTGAACAACACTGCAGTAAGCCGGTAATTACATTTAATTTACTTTAACACATGACGTACAGACTGCAGTGATGTAAGTTGGCAGTGGCAGTGTAGACACGGCCCTGATAAAAAGGTGCCGGTGCTAAGCACCGGAAAGCACCAGCACAAATTAAGCACTGATTATTCCCCTCTGTTGGTCCATCCCTTTTTGCAGGGCTATCCCCAAACTTTTTGCCTTCTTCCTCCTATTTTTTCTGAATTGTTTTTGTTGGCTTTAGGACTCTGGGCACTTTACCACTGTTAGCTAGGGCTGAAGTGCATATGTTCACCTTCAAAATTGTATTTATGATTGGTTTATCCATGATTGGCATATTTGATTTACTGGCAAGACCCTAGTAAAGCGCATTGTGTGTTCCCAGGGCTTGTAAATCAAATGTTACTAGTAGTCCTGCAGCACTGATTGTGCCACCCACATGAGTAGCCCTGCAACCATGTCTCAGGCCTGCCACTGCAGTGTCTGTGAGTGCAGTTTTAAACTGCCATGTCGACCTGGCAAGTGTCCCCACTTGCCAGGCCCAAACCTTCCCCTTTACTACATGTAATCAATCAATCAGGGGTTTGTTAAAGCGCGACTACTCACCCGTAAGGGTCTCAAGGCGCTAGGGGTGGGGGAGGGGGTGGGGGGTGCAGGTTCCATCCATCAAGGAGGGGGTCTGTCAAAGAGCCAGGTTTTGAGGTTTCTTGCGAAGATGGGGAGCGATGTTGTCTGTCTGAGGTGGAGCGGAAGGGCGTTCCATGCTTTGGCCGCGAGGAAGGAGAAGGAGCGGGGGTGTAAGGCACCCCTAAGGTAGGCCCAAGGTAGCCCAATGGGCAGGGTGCAGTGTATTTAGAAGGTAGGACATGTACTGGTGTGTTTTACATGTCCTGATAATGAAATACTGCTAATTTCGTTTTTCACTTTTGCAAGGGCTATCGCTCCCATAGGTTATCATTGGAGCTGCCTTGTAACCTCTTACAAGTGTAACTTCCAAGTGGGAAGAGATAGAGATTTGGAGTTTGGGGTCCCTGAACTCACAATTTAAAAAATACATCTTTTAGTGAAGTTGGTTTTTAAATTGAGTGTTTGAAAACGCCACTTTTAGAAAGTGGTCATTTTCTTGCTTTACCATGATATGCCTCTGCCTGCTTGTGGAATCCACGTCTGGTTTAGACTGACAGTTGGGCTGTTTGTGCATTCACTCTAGACAGTCACACAAAGGGAGCTGAGGTGTGCCCTTCATATCCTGATGGCCCATCACCAGGCTGATGGGTCTCCTGAGCTAGAGTGGTGGAAGGAGTTTTCACTGGCACCTGAATAGGGCTGTGCCTGTCCTCACACAAAGCTGTCTCCACTCTCCTGTAGGTAGTCTGGAGCCAGGTCAGGGAAAGGCGAGGTCCGGTGCACTACAAACACTTTCCTTTGAAGTTTGCCTACTTCAAAGGCAGAAACTGGTATAAGTACTGGAGGTATGACATCATAACTTCAGAACACTTCTGGACTAAGAGGAGAGTCTGCCAAGAAGAAGAGCTGGAGAAGCTGTAGGAGGGGAACTGGCACTCTGCTTGTTGCTGTGTTGTGATGGCCTACTGCTTGCTGATTCTGTCTTGGGCAGTGAAAGGACTGGACTTTGCTTTCTGTATCCTACTTGCCAAGGTTCTCCAAAGACTTGTGTGTGCTTGCCTCCCTTTAAGAAGTCCCAGTTCCATCAAAGACTTCAACTGTAGCCCCTGAACTCCTCTGCTGGGAGTTGTGGCCTGCCAAGTGGTGCCAATTCCATTTATGGGCCCTTGGAAGTGGCTTTGCTTCAAAAACCTGAAGAAAATCCACGCATTGACCTTCAGCACCTGATTTTCTTGCCGCACCAACCCGGTGCGGTTGAAAAACCAAGGCATCACTGCGGTGCAGCCGAAGTATCGATGCAGCACCTGCCATGCGGCTGAAAGATCGCCGCAGCCCGAGTCCCGAGCACTGTGTCACTGACATCCATGGCACCTTTCCGATGCAGGACCCTGCTGCGCGGCTGAAGAAATCGATGCATCACCTACTCACGTCTGTAAAATTGACACAGCGCCTGTTTCGCCACTGCCGCATCGACCCAGCACAGCCAGAATTTCGATGCATCGCACCTGTGCGCCAAGTTCTTCATCGACGTTGCCTAGCAGTAAGGAAAACAGGCCGCATGTCCGGAAACCGACGCATCACCTCCCCTTACCGTAAGGAATCGATGAATCACCTCCCCTGACAGTAAGGAACCAACGCATCATCTCCCCTGCGCTGCAGTTAGGAACCAACGCATCACCTCTCCTGGTAGTAAGGAACCGACGCATCACCTCCCCTGGGAGTAAGGAACCGATGCATCGCTTTGCTTTTCTGGCGCCTCAAACCTCCCTGTGCCTGTTTTTGTCTTTGATTTTGGCACATCCCAGGTACTTTGTGATAAAAGTGATGCATCCATAGTTTCCTATGGACTGAACTATTTTGAACCTTTTAAAAGTGATATTTTTACTTGTGTATGTTGGATTTTTGTTGTTTGGTCTTTTTTTATTAAGATAAATATTGGTTATTTTTCTGAACTGGTGTGGTGTCATTTTGTAGTGGTTCACTGTGTTACTGGGGGTTTATGTACAAATGCTTTACACATTGCCTCTGAGATAAGCCTGCCTGCTCTTGCCAAGCTACCAAGTGGGTAAGCAGGGGTTATCTTAGTTGTGTAATCCCCTTACCTTCACTATAATAAGGGTCCCTACTTGGACAGGGTGCAAACCACTGCCAACTAGAGACCCCCATTTCTAACACCCTCTCTGTCTCTTTGTTTTGCTAGTTCCCACCACCTTTTCTGCCTTCTGCTCTGTTTATTAAAAACCATTCTCCCCTCAGCGCTCACTTGCCCTCAGCATGCTACCTTCCAATAGTACAATGGCTGGCAGTCATCTTTAAATATTTTTTAAAGCACAGTAAGATGGCCACGTGTATGTCCATGTTGGTGCATGTGCGCACACATGGTGGCCATCTTAGAATGCTTTTTGTTATGCTTTAATAAAGCCATTCCAACATGGCTCTCATGTAAAACCTTCATGTGCGGTGCATGCAGTTTTTTTTGGTTATACTTTTGAAAAATAATTGCCAGAGCTTCACCGTAAATTTGGTTAGATTCCCACACATGGGTAGTCATCTTACAAAGATTTTTTTTGGGCCATAAACGGTACCAAAACGAGCATTGGCAAAGTCAATATGTCTCTGCCACAGTGAACTATTGGCTTCGCTAATGCTTGTTTTGTTTTCATATGTTCTTCTGACCTAGACATTAAAGTGCTGTGCCCAGTTATGAAAACATTGTGTCTTTATCAGGTCCTATCTAGGACACAATTTTAAAACCAGCAACTACAACATCAATGCAAGCTTCTGGTAATGCAACTCGTCTTTATTCTTAATCATATGTACAATTATTTGTTTTTGAAAGGCATGTTACATATGTTTACTTGCACTAGATCCTCTATTCTCTCAACATGTGTACACTTCAGTGTATTAAAAATTATTCACATGTGTGCCAGGAATCCCCACCATTAAGACAGGGCACATTATGTGAAGGTGGGCAGCATCACTTCATGCTTGCCTAAAGTCAACATGAATAATACCGGAGTCAGCATTATCGCAGGTTTAGGCACATTTGATGGCCACAATATCGCAAGAATTGTGCCATAATGCCTAAGCTTCCATTGTGCCATGGATACCCACAATATGCCAAGAAGTACCACCATTGTTGGACACCGTTTTGCAGTGCATGCCCTCAAAATGCCAAGAATTGCAAACATGCTGCCAGGTCCCCCATTGTGCTATGGGTAGGCACCGCTGCATGATAGAGTTATAAAAAAATGGTGGCTCTTCTATCATGGACCCCCATAACATACCACAAATTACCACCATTGTACCACTGCCAGTATTCTGTCCACAAGTGGGAATGGTTATCCAATGGCAGCTTATACCTTGCTTAGAATTACCACCTCTATACAAGGGTCAGTATTTTAACAAGGTTTACAGCGGGCATACCACTCGTCCACATCTCTCATACATGCACGCACATACATGCGCACACACACACACACACACAGAAGACACTGCAACATAAACACAAACACACAAAGAAACACACTTACTTACATTTACATACTTATCTGCTGCCGTCCTGCACACTGCTGGGCTTCTGCTTATTGATTGAGGCTTCTGGGAGGAGAGAGGGTGGTTGTTCAAGGGAGTTTGTTATGTGGAGGGGCGGTTGAAGTGGTTTGGAGGGGGTGATGCAAAGACGTGCATCAGCACTACCTCAGGGAGGGAGCTGAGGGGAGAAGTACCTCATGAGGATGGTAGAAGTGAGAATTGTCTCAGGAACGACGCGGAGGGGAAAGTCTCTCAGGAGATCCTGTGGTAAAAATGTGGAAGGGAGAAGTGACTTGAAGGATCAGAAATGTGCCAAGGGCGAGCTTGTCCATTGGGTAGTGCCTCATGTAGAGGCTGATAAAAGCGTGCCTTAGGGTTGGTGGCAGATGGTATTGTTGGTTCTGGTACTTCCAACCGGAGGGAGAAGCTCTGGCCCTGTTGACAATTTCCACTTTGACAGAGGAATCCCCCCAAAACAAAAGCATGTGGAACGTATTTCGTTTTGCTTTTTTGATGGATGGTTTCCTACTCCTTCTTAGCAACCATTTACTTAGATTTCTATGGCAACATGTCGTGGATCCTTCCTTGGAACGATAATAGAATGCTTCCCCTCAAAAGGTAACGCCAAAAAGGAAAGAAAGAAAGGAGGGGTAACTGGATCACACAACTCCATGTAGGTACCACTTGAAAAGTTTATTTCTTTTTCTTGTTCTATTCCTAAAATTCCTTTTTTACTATCTAAGTTTTATGTGACTAGTGCAAAGAAGCACCTACCTCTGCCTAAAGCATAGGCTGTTGGATTTTTTTTAACGAATATTTTATTCATCTTTTTACATCAACAATGTATAACAGCATTGTCGAAACAATGAATCACCACATTACACATACATCACTTCGCAAATAATATATAATAAGGTCCAGTTACCTCACACTCAATCAGACACCAAAAAGAAGGAACTTGGTTCAAATGTCAAGGCCAAAGTATTTGATCCATTGTTTCCAGATCTTAGCATGCTTTTGTGGACAATATTGTGCCAAATACACTATCATAGAGTAATCAGTGTATCTCTTCATGCCTCTTTGACATTCTCTCACTGTTGTTCCTGCCTGTTACATCCAATATTTAGCCATGTCTCTTATGTCAGTATGGCATACCATTTATATTACTGTTCTCATGAACCTGGGTTACTGCCCTCCCACACTATTCCCAAAAACCTTAGTTTAGGTGATAAAGTTACAGATAGCTGTGTTGTCTCTGTCAGAATTCTTGGAATAGTAGTTCAATATGTATGTATTATCATACATGACCAAGTTATATGGAAGAAATCACTTCTTTCTGTTTTGCATCTCTAACCTAGCGGAGAGGTACATCCAACCATCTTCCACAACAGCTCTGTTATATAGTAAATTCTATGAATGAATTTAAATTGGATACGTTTAAGCTTGGAAGATATTGCTAGCGTACAAGTCAGCAGTTTCTCCTTGTGAAACTCATCCTCATCTAGAGCCCCTATGTCTGCCTCCCACGCTGACCGAAGGGCATCTTGGCTCTCCGGGCCGTTATATTTTAGGGTTTGGTGCATCTGTGAAATTTTCTTTCCTCTTCAATGGGACCCACAATGATCTTGCCCTCCAGTGGGTTGTATTCAGGAGTCCTATCAGTCATTGTTCCATGACATAATGCGTGTGTCAGCTGTAGGCATTCATACATATTGAAAATTATTTACATTTGTGTTCTGTGAAGCACTAATTCCTAAGCTAATTCTGCAAAGGATGTGGTATTATCTATATTCCAGACACTTTTTCAATCTGGATATGCCTATAGTGTCCCACCCTGTGACTCCTTTGAGGTTATTAACTAGTTTCAACCAGTCTTGCCATATCAACCTTGCACATTTTGTTTTTGCTTTGTTCCAGCTATCAAACACTACTCTTTCTACCATTGGCAGCCAACAGCTTATCCTACCCCATATAGTGCTTCTGCCTTCACTGTGTCAGATAATTGCAGACTTTGTACTCTGGTAGCCGGATCGTCCCTCTTTTCAAACATTCAATCATTGAATACAGATAGCTGAGCTTCCCAATAATATATAATTGGACTTCCGTCATTATCAGCCCCCCCTTTCATTCCATGATAACAAGCATTTAGTCAGTGCCACCCTAGGCGTTTTGTGGGCCACAAAAATGTCTGGGTTTCCTTACTTTTTTTTTAATGAAAATATTCCTGACGATCTGGAAAGGGTAATTTTGCAGTGCGAATAATAGTTTGGCCAGAGAGTCTAGTGGGAATAAAATAACTTGTCCTATGTACAAACCAATGGTTTTCCCCCAAGCTATTTAGGTTAAAAAAAAGTCCCTTAATAGAGCTGTGCATGATGTGTATGTCCATAGATTCCGTCATTCCTACTCCGGTTATAAAGAAAACATGAAGGAGCTTAGAAAAGTATATAAATGTGAAGTTTGGAAGGCTAAACTTAATTATCAAGCAGGACTTTGGAATAGCCTATTATGCGCCTCCAAACGAAATGATGCAAAAAGTTTCTGGACAATAATTAACAAGCTTGAAAGGGGGGGCAGTAGGGCATTCTGTGTAAATGTCTCTGAGACTGATTGGGTAACTTATCGCAAAATTGTATGGTACGGTGAGTCAAGGGGCAAATCAACAAGATATGTGTTGTGGTTACATTGAAAAGAATACATCAACAATTAATATGGAGAGTGGCATGTGCAAGGGGATGACTACTCCTGTCAAAATTAGTGAATCAAGCCTTGATTTGAATAATATTCTAGAAAGTGTAAGTAGTAATCAATTAGTAATTCTGTTGTATGTGCTTCGCACAAATGGAGCACCAGGTCCTAATGGGAAGCCTAATGCCTTCTTTCGTGCAAATGTTGATATGTGGGCCGACATTCTGTCCAATTTGTTTAAAGACGTATTGACATTGGAAACCGTGCCTGCATCATGGCAGGCACGGTTGCAGCCCATTTATAAAAGTGGTTCGGTTGACAATCCCGCTAATTATCGTTTAATCTCGTTAACGGATGTTGATGCAAAGGTTTTTGCCTCATGTATATTGAAAGAATTGGAAAAATGGGCTGAGCATGAAAACACCATTCCGTTTAGCCAAACTGGATTTCGGAAGGGCCAATCTACCACTACCAACCTGTTGGCACTAACTCTACTTGCTGAGAAAGCTGTCTCAAAAAAACAAAATGTATTTATAGCCTTTATCGATTTAAAGGCAGCTTTTGACTCAGTGCCACGAAATCTGTTATGGAAAAAGTGACTAGGCTGGGGAATCCCAGGGAAACGGTTGAGGGCCATTATTCTTCTGTATTCGGATACCTGGGTCCAAGTCAAGTTGGGTGATGGTAGTTCATTAACAAGGAAAATTAGTACATTTAATGGCCTAAAGCAGGGGTGTGTTCTTGCTCCTTGCCTTTTTAACCTATTTTTATCAGAACTTGCTCAGCATTTAGACTCTGTAAATGCACACGTGCCAAGGTTGGGGGATGTGCAAATTAGCTACCTCCAATATGCAGATGATACTATCCTTCTGAGCCACACACCTATTGGTCTCCAACGACTTATAAATGCTTTTGATGACTATATACACTCAAATGGCCTCGAATTGAATGTTAAAAAGACTAAGATCATGAAAATTTGACTTACTAAACAAAAGTTTAATACATTGAGAGCCAGAGCAGGACCAATTGATGTTGTTAAAACATACAGATATTTAGGGGTGGTGTTTGATAACAGAGTTTATTTTAAATTTCATTTTAAAGATCTAAGGGCAAAAACTGTGGTTTTAATTCATGCTTTTAAAAGTTTTAAAAAATTGTTGAATTGTCAATCTTATAATTATATTCTTAATTTTGTTTATTTATTTATTTATTTGAAGAGTTTTATATAGCGCTGGCTAGACCCGGAGGTATCAGAGCGCTTTACATGAGGATCGTTGCGTTACAAGTTACAAATTACATCCGTTACAAGAGAATAGTAAGAACACAGGAAAAAGAACAAAGTTAACAGTCATGAAAGCTAAGCTAACTCTTTCATATGGTTCTCCCATTACCAGGGGGAAAGATGTAAAACTTTTAGACTTATTGCTGGTCAATGCTTTTAAATCAACTTTTGGGATCCCCAGATCAGTAGGGCAAGCAGGAATAAGACTAGAGTTTGGTCTCCAAAGGCAGAGCTTGGTGTCAGCCGGAGTTTTTTTTAAATGTATGTTCTCTATGTTTTCTGCTGCCCCTGCCTCCCTGGGGAATTACTGCTGGATTGATATAAATAAGTCTATCCATTCTGTAAAATGGAGATCCCATATTTCAACATGCCTAAGGGATATGGTCTGCAAGTAGCACTTCAGGAATTGACACCGTCCAATTATAAGTTACTTATAAAAAAACAAATTAAAGTTGAATCTCTTAATTTGGATAAAACCGCATTAGCAGGGAAAATGCATGCTTGGTATGTGATTAATTCATATCAGTCGTTACGAATTCAGCCCTATTTGACGGCATATTTCTCTGCTAATATAAAAAATAGTTTTTTAAATCTACGAATGGGAATAAATCCGACAAAAGAGTGTATGCAGCTCTGGATTGAGCAATGGGCGAATACTAACTGCAGATTATGCGGATGGCCACAAGAATCATTAGTCCATATAGTATGTGTGTGTCCTAAATTGATTACAATTCGGCGTTTTTATTTAAAACACCTATTTTTGAAGATTGGGGTTAGATCAGCATGCCAGGCACTTGTTAGGTCCTTATCTGGTGAGTCTATTCCGTTGTTATGTCAGCTAATAAAAATTTTAAATGCAGCTGAAAAATGTTTGGTATCGCCAGTTTGAAATGTATTAAATTCAGTCAGACACCTAGTAGTGCAAACTGAACTTATTGTATCTGCACTGGCTCCCTGTCAACAAGAGGATAACCTTCAAGCTCCTCACCCACGCACACAAAGCACTCCACAACTCCGGACCAGCCTACCTCAACAGACGACTCAGCTTCTACACCCCCACCCGCCAGCTCCGCTCGACCAGCCTCGCCCTCGCCACAGTCCCCCGCATCCGGAAAACGACCGCCGGCGGCAGATCCTTCTCCCACCTCGCCGCCAAGACCTGGAACACCCTCCCCACCAACCTCCGACAGACCCAAGACCTACTGGCCTTCAGAAGACTCCTCAAGACCTGGCTCTTCGATCAGTAGCAGCACCACCCCCCTCTTCCCCCAGCGCCTTGAGACCCTCGCGGGTATGTAGTGCGCTTTATAAGTGACATGATTGATTGATTGATATCTATTTTGGGACGGATATACTTGTTGCACTTTACTATCGTCCTGGAATTATGAAATTTCAACCAATGGCACGTTGACACTTTAACACAAAACAGGTGTTGTATATTGCTATAGTAATTGTTGAATCTTTCTATTAAAAACAACCCTGGGTCAGACATAATTGATGCACTTTATCATTGAGCTATGGATTAGCCATTTATGCACGTTGGCACTTTAATATGTAATATGTGCAATATCTTGCTATAATAATCATTGACGTTTCTAAAAATTAATTCATTCCTCTTTGGAATCAGTTTTTATTGCATGATCTGGTTCATGTTTGATTTTATGGGATATTTATGAATGCATTGGTTTAATTATTAATAATATTTGATGTATAGAGTTCCGCTATTTTTATATATTATGTGATTGTGAAGTTGTTTTGATTGCAATGATTTTCATTAATCACGCAATAAAGAATTTAAACCCTTATAAAAAAAAACTTGTCCTATGATTCGAAGGGGCAATGACTCCCATTAGCTTTCAAAATGGTGCTAGAATCAGTCCTAAGCAAGCTGTGGGCCCTAGGTCACATGAATGCCCAAGAATTTGAAACTGTGTGGAGCTACAAGTAGTTAGTTTTTCCAGTTCAATGATTATTCACCCCCTTGCAATGGGTAGATGGCCAATTTATCCCAATTGATCATTAGGCCAGATATCACTCCAATTTCTTTTAGTATATTGAGGAGTGTCTGACCTGATCACTTTCGGTACCTAACTTAAAACAACAAATTGTCTGCATACAGTGACGCTCGATCATCACAGCTATTCCCCCAATCCGCCCTCTGTACCAAACCATCCAAATGTATCCACGCTGAAAGGGGTTGAATCACCAGTGCAAACAGCAATATTAATCGAAGATATCCATGCCAGATCCCTCTTTCTAGAGGAAATGGTGAAGATACCTCTCAATTGATCCAGAGCTGTGCCAATGGACTTGTTTAAATTAGTCAAACCTATTTTAAGAACGTTGGGCCAAAATTGCCCCATTCAGGTATCCTAAAAAGATACTCCAAGTGTAGTGTGTCAAAGGCTTTCTCAAAGTTAGTTGATTCATTTGCTTGAGACCGGTATGCGCATTTACCGGCACAATGACCAAATAGTCTTGTCAAATTATGTCTCATCCCACTTTTTGACATTAGCTATTTTAATCAAAATGTATTGGAGATGGTGGTTCACTGACACAACATCGATGTCAAAAAAATCGATGAAAAAATATAGACTACAAAAATATCGACTCCCTATACTTAAACAGGTAAGTACAAAAATATCGACAACAAAGTATCGTAAAAAATATAGTTGTGCAAAATATTGATTTTTATATATAACAAAAAATAAAATAAATATATTAAATAAAATTATTTCTAGCAAAATAAATTACATTTAATATACTTTTTAACAAAATATAACAAACTTAATTTAAAAAAGTTAAACAAACATTATATATATATTTTTTTACTTTAAAACAACTGATAAATGTTAATTTATTTTATAATCATATAAAAATTTACAAATATATATATATATATATATATATATATATATATATATAAATATAAATAACATTAAATATAATTTAAAAAACATTCTATAATAAATTAAAACATTAAACTATTTAAAAAATATTTACATTTAAGTTTCCCAATACAGTCAGTGCAACAGTAGGGTAAGTGTTGGATAGCGGAGGGGTAAACATTATTATTCCCACTCCAATGAGTGCAACATTAGGGAAAGTGTTGGATAGCGAAAGGGTAAAGTTTCCCAACGCGCTGATGTCAGTTCTTTTCTTTCTGCACCAGTCAGTGCTGATCCAGAGAGAGCTACCGCCCATCAATTTTTGAAGGACCTTTTTTTCGACTTTTGTCGTTGTCTTTTTGAGAAAATCTTCTCCTGTTGTGGAAGGGATGTGATGTCCACTAGGAAGTCTGGCTTCAAGCCCTGCAGCGCCTGTCATCGACAGATGTCGGTGACGGACCAGCATCTTGTGTGCCTCTGGTGCCTGGAGCTCTACCACGATGCAAAAACCTGTGCCAGTTGCCACGCCAGGCACCCCAAGGCCTTCAGAGAGCGGTCCCTCAAGCTCCCTGCCGCGCAACGTGCAACGGTCTCGATCCCGGTCGAGAGGAAAGCCCCAAGATCGTTCACGGATCCCAGGATCCTCCTCGTACTCGAAGTCATCTGGGCGTTCAGGTAAGTCCCACAAGACAAAGAAGAACATGAAGTCAAAGAGGTCTTCGATTTCGCCCCATCCGTCATGGTCTTCAAACGAGACAAGGGAGCCTTGTCCTTCAAGGCCTGGCTCATTGGTTCAGGCTGCACCTGGGCCGGCTCCATGCCTCCCCGAGTTTCCAGGAACCAGAGCAACCCCTACCCAACTTTGAGAGTTTTATGAGGCCATGCGCCTCATATTTGGGTGGCTGTCCCTGCGGGTTCGTGAGGTGCCCCTACCAGTTCCAGCTAGCAGGTCCACCCCCCGGCGCCCATTGGGCTCTTTGGATCCAGACCGGCGTCGGACGTATCTCCTCAATCTTCCCCGATGCTGACGCTCCCAACGCCGCCGGTCCCGATGCAGATGGTCCTGATGCCAAAGGTGCCATCCCTATTCTAATCTCCGAAACGGAGCCTGAGCGGCATAATCCGACGCTGACTCCAGCACTGAATGGAGCTATGTCGTCCAAGTCCGGAGCCTGAGCCCTATTCCTATTGGCTAGGACTTGGGGAGGATTGGGAGGGTTCACTGGACCCTGAAGAATACCAGCCGCTAGATCCCAACATGGACTGGTGTGAGGACATGGCGGAGGCCAGTGGACTGGACACTTTCCAAAACACTGACATGCTTTCTCCCCCTACCGTGGCTATGGGGGAGGGAGCGTCATTTGTCATGGTGGTGAGAAGGGCGGCTGAGGTCCTGGACGTTCAATTCCCCTCGGTGGCAGTCAAGACCAATGTCTTTATGGAATTGTTTCAGCCAGGAGTGACCACCTTCTAACCGCTTCTCTCTTTTAATGTAGCCCTTACAGACATCCTGCTTGTGACTTGGTCCAAGTCCAGCACAGGGGCTCCTGTGAACAGGACAATTGCCTGCTGCCACTGCCACGGCCCAGGGGACCTCCAGTTTCTCACGCAACAACCTACCTCTGAGAAGTTGGTCATCCAACCCTCAATGTCCCGTGTAAATCCTGGCACATCCTCTACCCCCCTCCAGATAGGGAATCCAAGAGGCTGGACACCTTAGGCAAGAAAATGTTTTCTTACACTGGGCTGGCACTGCAGTCCGTGAACACTGCGTGTCTTCTGGCACATTACTCCCATGCTCTATGGGATTTGGTTGCGCCAGTTCTGCCCATGAATCTGGAAGAGGCCTGGGCCATACTTTTCCAAGCTGTTGCTGACAGGAGAGATGCACTTAGGTTCACAATCCGATACCACTGGCTCGCTAGGCAGAGCGATTTCATTGATGGTGGCCTTATGTCGCCACGTCTGACTGAGAACAACTGGCTTTTCAGGGGATTTCCGAGCATTGCTTATGGACATGCCCTTTGCTGGCTCCCATCTCTTCGGAGACAAGATGGACTCAGCGCTGGAGCACTTCAAGGACAGCAGAGCTACAACCAGGACTTTGGGCCTTTCCATGGCCCCTCGCCAACCCCAGACCACCTTTTGCTCCTTTCGTAGCCAAGGAAGGGGCTTCCAGCCACGTCGTTACCCACCAAGCCATCACGGTGTGCAAGCTTCCCAGCCTCTGGGTGGCCAAGGAAGCGAAGCCCACAAACCCCATGGATCGGGCAGCCAGAGGTCGGGCCAGTCCACCCAACCGGCAGCTGCAGTCTTCAAATCCCTTTAGTTTGCCATCTTACCATTATAGGCACCGATTGGGAGACAGGATACGCCATCACCTGCCCCACTGGAGGTCTTTAACATTAGACTGCTGGGTTCTGCAGATTGTCCGAATCGTGACTACTCCTCCACCCATGCCACTTAATTGTGACAGGCTGATGGAGGACCATCTTACCTTGCTCCGCCAGGAAGTGACTTCCCTCTTGGCCAGGGGAGCCATGGAGAGGATGCCAATGTCAAAAGTAGGTCGTGGTTGCTATTCCCGCTACTTTCTGGTGCCCAAGAAGGACGGAGACCTTTGTCTTATCCTAGACCTGTGCCCTCTCAATTTCTTCCTCAAGAAGGAGAAGTTCAGAAAGCTCACGCTCGCTCAAGTCCTGTCTGCCCTGGACCTGGGAGACTGGATGGTAGCGTTGGACTTGCAGGACACATACTTCCGCATTCCCGTCCTGCCTGCCCACAGGTGTCACCTACAGTTTACGATGGGTCACGAGCACTTTTAGTTTGCCATGCTCCTCTTGTCTTTACCAGCACCCCTCCGGTGTTCACTAAGGAGATGGCGGAGATTGCAGCTCTTCTGCGGAGATCCTTGTCTTCCCCTATCTCAATGACTGACTGTTAAAGGCGGGCTCGACCCAGGCTGTTATCTCCTACCTCCAGACTATGGCGGACCTCCTGCATTCACTAGGGTTCACTATCAATGTGCCAAAGTCACACCTGACTCTCTCGCAGATGCTCCCTTTCATTGGAGCTGTTCTGGACACGGAGCAGTTTCGGGCCCATCCTCCTGAATGGTGAGTCCAGGATATGCGGGCTATAATACAGATGTTTCAGACTCTATCCTGGATTTCGGTAAGACTGACTCTGAGGGTGCTGGAACTCATGGCCTCGTACATCCTGCTTGTGACACATGCCCGCTGACATATGCGGGCTCTGCAGTGGGACCTGAAGTTCCAGTGGGCGCAGCATCAGGGGAATCTCTCTCTGACATGGTCAAGATCTCGGAAGGAACTGCAAAAGATCTGCAGTGGTGGTTAACGATCCGGGATAGGGTCAACAGCAGACCCCTTTCCCTTCCCCAACCATGACAGATGCGTCACTCCTAGGATGGGGCGGCCATCTGGTAGAGGTGGAGATCAGAAGCCTCTGGTGGAAATCTGACTCCACACCAACTTTCTAGAGCTCCGTTTGATCCAGCTAGCATTAAAAGCCTTTCTACCCTCCATCAAGGGAAGGCCAGTATAGAGGTGTTCACGGACAACACCACTGCCATGTGGTACCTCAACAAACAGGGCGGGTGGGATTCTGGACCCTTTGTCAAAAGACCCTGCGTCCCTGAACATGGCAAGAACGTCAGGGCATATCTCTGGTGGTTCAACTCCTATCGGTCTCTGTGAACGCCAGGGTGAACAAACTCAGCCGAAGATGGCTAGCGGATCATGAATGGCATCTCCATTCGAAGGTGGTGCAAGGTCTCTTTCAGCAGTGGGGAGAGCCTTGGTTAGATGTATTTGCCACCGCCGAAAACACACAATGTCAGCGGTTCTGTGCGCTGGAGTTTACAAGGTAGCGCTGACTCAAACGCTTTTTGTCTCTAGTGGCGCTCAGACCTCCTGTACGCCTTTCCGCCCATACCACTCCGGCCCATAGGTCTCAAGAAGATCAGGAACAACTGGGCCCAAGACCCTCCTTATGGCTCCGGACTGGGCTTGGAGTTTAGTATCCCGAGCTGTTGAGCATGGCCATCGGTCAAATCCTGAGGAATCCATGGAGAGGCGGGCAGTAAAAAGAGCTATTCTGTAGACTTGACTGTCTTTCGTGCTTATCTGACTCCAACCCCAGGCTATTCTCTGCTGTGCCCCATGCATTATATCAGGATGTAAGAAATTCAGCCTGAAATAATTGGACCTTTGCGGACCTCCCCTCCAACCATGGCTTTAAGTGGGATATGAGAGAGACAGCGTAGAGAGCGAGAGTGAGAGAGAGACGGGGCGTGGCCTAAAAATGCATGGCATCAACATATAAACTAAAATTCCCATAGAGTGCCACCTTACCCACATATTGGCGTAGAATCATAACTGCAATTGGCATACCCAATCATTGCTGCATGTGCTTTGCAGTGCCAAGGATTGAATGACCATGTATTTCAAACACCTTTTTGACCCTGTGACAGTCAATGTGAGAAATTCGCACTGACTTCAACCACAAGTCAATTGTGGCCCCTTATAAACGTCTAGATGCGAATCAGTTCAAAGTATGCACTATACAAGAGTAATATTCTACACACAAAAAATACTTTAACACAACATCCTGGAAAAGGCAAACACTCAGGGATTAAGTACAGCATGTGAAATATAAACAGAAACGGCACGGAGTACCTTAACTTGTTTTACACTCTTTGTTCAGAAATGGATTAGTGTTTTTCCAGGAAAGTTAAGGACATGAATACAGGGCCCACAAGGAACCAGTTTCAATGTCCATTTTTAATTACTACTGGATCTGAGACCCGGAGTGACCCGGCCTACTTAAAGCCCGGCTTCAAACCCCTATTCACCTGAAACATTGTATATATTACAAGGATCTTCACATTCCTCAGTTGTTTTTTATTGTGGAAATAATTCCAAATCTCTAGAGGTTGCTTTTATTGCCGCCTGAAAGCGAACACTAGCTGGATATTCCTGGCCTCAAGTATTTAAAGCAAGATCGTCTGCATCCCTGTCAATTCTTTCACATTTTGGAACTTTCTCCTATCCGACTGCCTGGCTCTCGATGATCTTCCTCCTGCCACCCACTGAAGCCTTCCTTAACATTTCTTTCAACACTTGTATTATCCCTGAACTGCTGGGGCTTTATTTCTCTATGTGACTTGCTCATAAGTAGGGCTCCCGGATGTATGGTATTTATTTTTTGAACATTTCCGTTTGTATTTAACCATATTTGTTTTCCATCTTATCAGTATTTATCCATATTTATGTTCTGTCTATAAATGAAGCGGTAAAATGGTATATTTACACATTTATTTAACTAATAGTGCACTCATACTTTGCCGCATGTTGTGTTTAAGCAAATTAAGCAGCCAAATATTACGACAATACACCCACAAGTAAATATTAGCATTCGAGTACAAATGGATGCCGACATAGGGAATCTCATTCTGTTTTTTAACTCCACGTGCCATCTATCTGCTCAGCTGTTCTGGAATTGATGAGACAATATGGAAAGTCACTCAAAAGAACACCAGTTTTCTGTATTTTTCCATTTCTAAAAATAAATACAGATAGAAAACATACTGTTTTCTGTCTGTATTTAGCTGTAAAAATCAGTAAAAACGGAAAGCTGGGAGCCTTACTCCTAAGCCCATCCAACTTTGCTATTTACTTTCCTTTGTTCCCTCGTTTCCTAGCGCTCCCTGTCGTTGCTACTGCCCGCTGCCTTTTGTATAGCTTGTTCCTTGCTTTTCCCACTGCTCCTTGCGTTTCCTGTACAATACATTGCATTTACTTTTCTCCTCGGACAATTTTTTGGTCCCAAAGATTTCCGCACCTTTTACACTCTGTACTGCATAATAGCAGAACTGGTTATTCCAGTTTTCTTAGGCTGATCCTCTTGTCCGGCCTAAGATATTTTGCTTACTTTTGATATTCTGAATCTGTTTGTGCTGGAATTCAGTTTTATTGTTTTTCCATTATTTACTATGCAACCCGGTATTGTTTATGGTGCTTTTTTGTTTTTCGCCGGTTTAATGTTTTAATATGTTTTTATAATTCTACCTTTCAGTATTGAAAAGAGCTAAGTTGGTACTGTTTCACAAAAACATGATTTTTAGGTCGAGCTTAGAGTAGCGTGCAAGCGCTGATTCTGGTGAAGACTTTATGTAGTGGGCATTTAAAAGCTGACCACACGCTCGTGCACATTGGCCTTTTCCGTGCGGTTACCCGCACGTTTCAGGCACGATGCACGAGCGTGTGGTCAGCTCAACAGCTGCCGCGCTCGCTCGCCCCCGCTCTCTCTCACGCTGCCGACGTCTCTGCTGTCCAGCGCTTCACTTGTTATTATCAGCATCGGCGCGCAGTGTGCCAGATGGTGGTCTGCCTGCATTCCAGTTTCAGGTTACTTGCACTTAACAGCTTTGTTGTTTACAAGTCCTGCTTCGAACTCGCTCTGCCTTACTGTTCCTTTTGGTGCCTTATTTTATTACATTAACTGAGGCTCCGCTTTGCTTAGCGCTTTGAAGGCTACTTAATTTCAATGTTTCTTGACAGACGACGCGCGCTAGGCTCGTTTAGATCTCTACAGTTTAAAGTCACACTGTAGTCCTGCATAAGAGCTATATGGCGAAGCTAACGTACATCTTACAGATTTCGTTCGAAAGTGAGACTTGCTCGACGTGTGCTGTTTTTCTAGGATAGTTGAACATTGTTTGATGCGGGTTAACATGGGAGAATCGTGTTTGAGAATTATAGCAACATGAAAATGAATTAGGGGTCTAGTGTTTAAAGAAGTCACAAAAGTGCACCTGCGGGCATATTGGTTTGCATTGGGCCAAGTTCACAGCTGCAGGGAATTTATCAACAATTTAGAGACCTGAGTCAAGAAACTACTCCTAGCAAACTTTCGGTGAATTTAAATTCTGCATGAGCACATCGGTATAGGCATATAGCTGCTTATATAAAATCTGCTAAGAGTTTGCAAATGTTTGTCCCCACTGGCACCCTCCCCAACCCCACCATGGAAACACGTTGATTCCTGCAGCCTTTGTGAGGAGTAATTTCCAACCCCCTTTCAGGGCGTAAACAGACTGGAGAGAAGATGGTGAATACTATTGAACATGCTATTTTGTGGATGTGTACAGACCCACGGGACGTTCCAACCCAGCTTCCAGCCCATATATGTAAACTGTCTGAAAGGTGGCAAAATAACTGGTTGCTATCCATTCATAAAATGTACAAAAAAGTAACCTCACGCGTAATCAGAAAGGCTATCAGGGCTTATAGAGGAGAACACTGCCCATATGTGTCAACTATATAACAAAAGGGATAAGTGTTTTTTTTTGTTTACAGAAATGTACATTTCTGAATATTCCGTCGGTTGCACAAGCAGGTATTTCATAAAATCTCACACCCCTGGTGTTAACTGTTTATGAATAAAACTACTCTGAGGACGACCACCTAGATGCCACATGATGGTTTCTGAAGGCTGTTGAACTAGCTTTATTGCCGCTAGACTGAAGCAAATAGAAAGTCCATCGTGAAATCTGGACTATGCAATCTTACGCAATTAGCAACCGCTGTTTCCTTCTAGCCTACAGAATTTACTAGAACCCACAACATGAAACGTCAGTTTTTTATGGAAGGGGCGGATGTAGACTGCACCTGGAAGAATTAGACAAACATCTGGTGCAAACAGGTGCTACAGCCAACACAAAAGTGAAGCCGGCCACCAAGGAAGACATTAGCATAACTTGTGATAATTTCAATTTGATTCCAAAGCCAAAAATGAAAACTCAGAAACAACGGCGCCCTTGAAGATTTGATGTCAGGGGGGTGAAAATACAAACATGACTGGCTCGCTTTGAAGCAAACTGGCAAATTAAAAAAAAAACTAATTTAGAAGAAAATAACGGTACCCACACAAATTACCGGAGAAAAAAAACTCAATAAGAGTTAAGCTTAGAATGGGGGCAAACTATAACCAGACATTCCGAAACGTACCAAATTCAACTAAGGCACTTACAAAACATTAAATCAAAGAGCGCACTGCGTACAAACTAATAAAACAGCGTTTGGTGGCTTAGTGGACTAATGCCTCCACTATAGGTGCCTGTGTTCGACCTCATGGTCACAGGTTCAAATCCCAGCGGGTCCACTTAGCCTTTCATCCTTCTGAGGTCGACAAAATGAGTACCACTGAGTTGGGCAACAATAATCATCTGTTATTTAGCGCCTTCATACCCGTGGGTGATACTGTGCTTTACAATTACATGTTATGTTATAGAACGAAAAATACAGGCTTAACTCACAATAACATTTCGTTGTGATACTGAATGATACAGCTAGGACTGTATTCCTTTCTCATATTCTGCATGCGGTTAAGGATGTAGTTTCTTTACCAAAAAAGCACCATAACTGGTAATTCTCTAATTTTAAACAGGAAGAGTAGCGTAGCTTCCGTCCATGGTAACTTCAAGAACAGCCGCTTTGTACAGACGACGCGCGCAAGGCTCGTTAAGATCTCTACAGTTTAAAGTCACACTGCGCGTTAGAGGACAGCCGGGAAGAGGTGCGTGTGTTCCACTGTGAATAACATCGGTGACAGTGGTGAGCAAAAGTAGGCTGGGGTGCACTGGATTCAGGGCATTAAGCGTGCCTGGTTAGTTGCATGCTCAGACCATCCCGTGCCTGTGGTTATTAGAAATTACAAACATACTTTTGCCTATGGCGTTTTTTTAGGGGGATACTAGATGCGCACGCGTTTAGCCTTTGAAGGATTTCTCCAGAACAGAAGAACATGTTTTTCTTTTACCTGGATATTGAGATGGCCAAGAAAGAGGCGGTTTAAAGTCTCTATACGTCTATGCCGCCAAACAGACAGGCCTCCGTGTACTGCCTTGTCTGGGTCTTTGTAATGCCAGGCCTCTCCTCCCCCAAACTGTTAAATGACAGAGGCAGGCCGGCCTGCGTGCTCAGCAGAGCTCAGGAGAGTGTGCCCCTGCTGTGGGCTAATGGACGTTGCCTTTCATAGGGAAACAGCCCTCGCCAGACCACTTTATTTTTGGGAGCCAAAGCCGCAGGAGTGCTTTCAGTCTTTTGCTATGCGCATAAGAACAGCCTGTGTTTCCCCAAAGTAGAGAGGAAGTTCGCTACTCTTCAAATCGAAGATATAGACCAGCTGGCAGAGCTTTCCTATTAAGTCCAAGGGCAAACCAGCAATTTTGGAAATCCCTTCTCATTTTAATCAATTGTCCTTGAAATACTGACATCCTAGAGGAGAGGTACCTGGGTCCAGCTGTGTAACAGCATTTGTACTGTGCCTCATTCCGCTCCACTCTACCTCACTGTTATTTATGGTGCCTTATTGTACTAGGCGTTGTACATGGGCTCAGCTGTGTAATAGCATCTTCTACTGTACCTTATTCTGCTTTAGTTAGTCTCACTGTGTTTTTGCTCTTTCTTTCATCCATTGTTACCTTAGCCAAGGTAATGGAGAAACTGTTTCGTTAGAGCTGTGAAGGACCCTGTGGAGGTGAAGCGCGGTGAAGGACCCTGTGGAGGTGAAGCGCGCAGTGCAGTTTAGCTCTAGTTATTAATAACTCCTGTGGGGATCCTCCTTTCACCTACTGACTTGCTCTGGAGTTAATCAAGGCCCTTACACAAGCTGGCGTCAGCTCCGGCTCTCCCAGTGCCCCTTAGATGTGTCTCTCATGCTGCACACAGCTCTCCCAGTGTACCTCAAGTGTGTTCCTTATACTTCATACAGCTCTTCCCCTACACCTCAGATCTGTATCGCACGCTGCACACTACTCTCCCAATGCACATTAGATCTGTTCCTCTGCTGCACAAAGCTCTCCCAGTGCACCTTACATCTCTCCCTCATGCTGCACACAGCTTACCCAATGCACCTGAGGTCTATCCACAGTGCACACAACTCTTTACTGCCTTCCATCTAGCCCTTACGCTGTTTACAGGTATACAAATTCACCGCAGGTGTGTCCCTCATACTTCACACAGCTTTCCCAGTGCACATCAAATCTGTCACTTACCCTGCACGCACCTCTGTCCCTCACGATGCACACAGGTTTCTACTGCACCGCAGGTCTGTTGTTTACACTGTACACAGCTCTTCAGAAAACACCAAAAAAACTTTGGCTAAAGGACAGGCAACATAATGGCATTTGATTTAAAACACAGCACTGCTTACAAAAAAAATGTATCATGCTTGGTACGCTAGGAAGTGGTGCTTTATGTATAGTTATGTCATCACGCCCAAGGTGGGACAATTAGAAGTAACAGACTAAATGCTGGTAAAAGTTAATACTCCCTAAATAACAAGCATTGGCATAGCCAATAGGTCTCGCCTTTGGGACCTTATAAGTGTTTAACCATGCAACAGTTAATGTTGTTGCACCAAGGATATTGTGCTGCATAACTAAATACTTATAAGGTCCCAAAAGCGAGACCTATTGGCTATGCCAATGCTTGTTCTTTCATGCTGCTTGAAGATTTACTTCACTGTTGTTTTCAGTATGTTTTTAAAGACCTTGTATTGTTTGTGAGTCTCAAGATGCAAGCTGTTAGTTGTATGCGCAGTCAAAAATAAGAAAATGAAGATTCGCATTTCTTTCCGCAGTGTTTTCTTACCTTGGTGTCAGACAGACCTCCAAGAGGATGTTTTCAGCCAGCAGGTGCACGCTTACTCTGTTTGTCCTGTGCAGTCTGGAGCAATCAATAAAAATTGATCTGTGAATTCAAGTGTAGCGTTTGATGTCTTTGCCTACATGAAATGGGCTGTTAATAGAAGGTTAATTTACCCTGGACACTTGTTGAGATGGTCTTGACCCTGTGGGTTGTAAGTAAATGTTTCTGGCATTCTCAATCAGGACTAGCAAATATCTCATTGGAGTACATTCTTCTGAGTGTGACCTCATTTACTTACTTTACCTTTTGAGTAGGCGTCCCCTTTAAGCTAGAAATCTGAATAATATGCACTTTGGTGCTTTCCCTAACATGTCACTCACCACCACTGAACCTCGTTGGCACGCGTCTGTCCCTGGCATGATCATTGGTCCCCACACGTGCAACCATGATGCATGTACACTGAGAACTGCTAAACCTATGTGGTAAGTGAGACCCAGAGATGGGCTCTATAGTCTGGAGGAGGACACCAAGCGTGCTTTCTTTATCAAGGACTACTGCCCTCCTTGTCTGCTGACATGAATTTGGCAATGGCGGCAGTATGTGTTTGTAATCAAAGTCGCAGAACAGCCCTTTTTTCTTGTTCCATGCACTGAGTGAGTGGCTTACTGTCCTCAGCACCTTTACGTTGCTGCCTGAGTCTTAAGTAGATGGGTACTTTGCTACGTCGCGCATAGTATTGCTTGCACGTGGTATAGGTCGATGGTAGTATGTGCCACTGGAGTGCGTGAACAGTATACCTGTCAGGAAGTGCAGTCCCTTTTGGATTTCTGCTTCAATTATGCTGTAAATGATGGAGCTTGGAGGTAGACTGTCAGGCTCGCATTGTGTATTGCTAGCATTTCTGAGGCTTTTGTGTGGCAAAAGGCACTAAAATGTGGGTGTATGGAAACAGGTTTTCTTTAGATGTACAGAAGTGACCTTACACTGTGTCCTCCCTTTCTTTCCTTTCTGGAACACTCTTACTGGATTAGACTGCGGATTTGAGGAGTTTGGAAACAGCGGTCTCCTTAGAATTGCAGGTTCCCTTTGGCAGGATTTCTCCCTATTATTCACTCAGAGGTGCTGCTACCAACATTCTGAATGGTGTCTGGTGTAAATGCTTACCTCCTCTTTTGCTTGTGTTTTGAGTTTCTCTCTGTGGAGATTCCATTGTCACCTCCTGCTCCCTGCCATCACCTGGAGGCAGTGTGTCTACCGTTCACTGCTTCCAGAACTGCACATATGTACTAAACAAGTCATGTTTCAGAAAGGAGTATAGGAGAAGGACTGAAGCTGGCAGTCAGTGTTTCAGGGCTTCATTGATTGGTGTAGGCCACATCGCAGTGTTGGAGTAACCTCTCAGATCAAGGGCTTGAGTCCTGGAGAGCCAATCTCTCAGAAGTGAGGGGACATCACTTGAAGAAGTCTGCAGCCATCTTCTGGAATAACCTGTGAATCTGTCTTGCTAAAGCAGTCTGCCTGACCTTCATACTGAGAGAGAGGTGCATGAGTTATTCCTGCAGGAGGAGCCTTCTGCAGCTGCCTCGTAGAGGAGCAGACTAACCCAATAATAAAGTGCCAACTTGCACCAGCAATGTGGCAGGAACGCCCACAGCTGTAGTAAGCTCCGTACCACTGAGTTGTCTGTCCCTGGTTATCCTCATTGAGGCTCAAGATGTTTCTCAACCTGCTTCCTGGCCTAGGAGTGATCAAAGAGGAGGCCTTTGTTGACTACTGGAGAGACATTGCAAGAGCTGACCCTAGTGTGATCAAAGCAGGTCTCAGAGTATCCCCTGCTCCAGGCACAAGGGGTCGAGAAGAAGTGCAGCCGCATCCTACGGTCATGGCAGAGAACTGATCTGTGCTCAAGATGCCTCCGGCATCAACAGGTTTAGGCAAACTGTATGTTTAATCAGCAGTTTGCCTAGGATCTAAAGGTTGAAAACAATGGAGGCCAGTACACAGCCCTGGCATAATCTCCTTCCGCACGTTAGCCATTTTGTCACTAGAGCTAGTTATTCACACCGCATGTAGGAATGATTACCGATGTACATCTGTGCTGTTGCCCATCACCAGGACACCGTTTTTGCTCATTCATCAAAGCACTGATCATAAAATCAATTTGCATATCAAGTTCATGCTGCTCCCTAAAGGGTACACTCAATCTTGCCTTCTTCAGCCCTTCGTCTTAGAAACCAAGCACTGCAAGAAAAAGACACTGATGGATATTTCCACCACTGAGTTTAAAGCCAGCTTGAAAGAGATATTGGAAAAGAAAGAAAATTGTCAGATTGTAACCGGACTCAGCTCGTCTTATTTTGGGTAAAATGGGCACAATATTCTTACGTTTTCATGTAAGCCGAACTGAAGTAGAATAAAGGACAGCATTTAAGAGCACCAGCATAAAGTGAGAATACAATGTTTTGTTGACTCAGTATTCTTACTGAGCTTGTGTTTTTTGTCTTCAAAGATCCTGTTGGCTATGCTGCCAAGACACCACCTCAACACTTCCTGTGCTGTCACCCAGCCGCAGGAAATGGCGTTTATTTCTGGGCTGCCCTTATTACTTTGAACAATATTTTCCAGTATAAGCCAGGCTCTGTCAAATACCAACAGCCACCGCTATTTGTAGTACTCTGTACTTGTAGTTCCTCCTGCGGCCAGACCTTCCGTTGCAGTCTGTTTATGTCCGTTCATCTAGGTGTCCACAACATCCAGGAATGCTGTAGCACACCTTTTTGCAGCTGAGGTCTGGATCAGTAGTACCCTCCTTATCATCCCTCTGCGGCAAGGACAAGGTCAGCAGCCATTGCTTTTACATCTGGCCACTCTGTCCAGATATAAAAGCGGTCACTGTCAAGCATGAAACAATCACTCTATCTGCTTTTTCTCAGCAGGTAGCATCCCCTCTGTCTGTTTTCTTGACCCCTCTGTGGCATTTCAAAATAGTAAATTTCAAGGAGTTTTGTAACATTATGTTCTCTGATCAAAGTGTCTGGTGCTTCACATGATTTAAGGATTGCTTTTTAATGAACCACATTTATTCATTCTGGGTCTTTCCCAGCTCCTTGATTTGCATCACCACCCAACCCTCCATAATGGTCCTTTTATACACAACACCTAGTCCACATATTAGGCATCGCATTTAAATTCTACAGGTCTGGTGGCTCAGTGGACTAATGCGTCCATTGCAGGGGCCTGTGTTCGACCTCATGATCACAGGTTCAAATCCTGGCAGGGTCCACACAGCCTTTCATCCGAGGTCGATACATTGAGTACCATTGAGTTGGGTAACAATAAACATCTGTTATTCAGCACCAAGATACCTATGGGTGAACGTGCGCTTTACAAATACACGTGTTATGTTATGTTATGTTATACATACCAGGCTACACTTTTGTATTTCAGGTATAGGTTGTTGGATTAAAGCAAACTGGATGACTCCTTTGGATGTGTGACATCCAGAATGCTTGTTTGCTGAATAGTTAATTTAAGGGCAAACCAAAATGCTTTTTGTGGGAAAGTCTATATTGGCACCTGGCTCATCTTGTTTATTCTGATTCCTGGTATTTTTTCATGCCACTATTCCACCACACTCATGCTGCTCATGAATTTAGGTGCCATAATACCTTGCCACTGCACAACCAAGGAAAAGAGCAAATTTGGTAGGCACCCTAAACAGTTCTAGAATTTGGAATTGTTAATTATAGATATACTAGGCTTCTGGGGTAGGCCAAATTCTAGTTACATAAAATTCAGAATGAATCATTTTGTCAGATTTGTGGTGCTAGACAAAAAGACCACTTGGTTAGTCTTGCTCTTCAGTGACTTATAAAAGGTAATAATTAAGCTTGTATGTGTCATTCACTTAAGAGTTTTGTTCCAGATACTTTAGCCACAAAACATAGGTTTAAGTCCCATGAAGGATTCTTTAGATACTGATCCTAGGTTTACATTAAGGCCCCTGCCATGATGAACACCACCATTGTGGGTAGAAGATTCTGCGTTGGGGGCCATACAATGGACCATTTTTCCATCTTTTCTCCGTTTGAAGCTAAAAACATTGATTGATTTGCACCAAGAGATGTTACGGCCCACACTTTGCGTTATCCAGCTTTCTCACTCCTGGGAAGCCAACATGTAAGTTCCTGAACCAGATGTAATAGACCTGATCCATCTTGAGACCCTGCTCAGCAGAGAATCTCTTGAAGGTTTCCAGGAAGCCCCTAGTTTGTTGAACTGCAGTTTGCAGTAGAATACACTATCCATAAGGCTAAGAGAGTGGACATTGCCTTCACCATTCATAAACCTCCTCAAGGCTTAGCACTGCTTGCATGTGTTAGGTGCACTGAAAAACTTGCGTTGTCTTCAGCTTGCAGGGGTGTTTATGGAATTGCATACCCTGCATTGTTCTGTTTATACTTTACGGTGCTTACTGCAAATGTTGCCAATATGAAGGACTGATATAATGAAATTTGTTCTGATCATAGGCTGTTAATTCGCTGCCTATCAAACCTCTCATTAAGACCATCCAGTAACCAGTTCAATATTTAGTTTTGTTTCCTTAGCATTTGGATAACTGCATATATTCTGTATTTAAACTATTCAATTGTTTTCGTTTCTCCTGTTTCTGTGTTATTTTGTCAAGGCACTCTGGTTGCTCCAATGCTCTGACAGTGAATATAGTTGTCTCTAGACCTTCCCCATTGAGAGAGTTGCCTTTTGCTTATGGTATAATTTCCAGGGCTAGCAGTTTTTAGGTCGAGCCTAGGCAGCCCATGCACTGTCTCTTCGAGAGATGCTGTATTCACTATGTGGGCTTACAGCCCGCCCATTGCCTTTTTATTCGTCCCTTCGATTGTCGTTCAAAAATGGTTGCTTGCTAGTGGTTAATCCTTCCTCTTTGTCCCTCCTTTTTAGGTCGAGCCTAGAGTAGCGCGCAAGCGCTGCTTCTGGCGAAGACTTTATGTAGTGGGCATTTGAAAGCTGACCACACGCTCGTGCACAATGGCCTTTTCCCTGCGGTTACCCGCAGGGCCGCCATCTGTTTGCAATTATCGTGCCCAGACGCGGGCGCGATAATTGAAAACACATGGCCATTGTGCACGAGCGTGTGGTCAGCTCAGCAGGCTGCCACGCTCGCTCGCCCCCACTCCTCTCTCACGCTGCCGACGTCTCTGCTGTCCAGCGCTTCACTTGTGCTGACGCTGCCTCTCTCCTCCGTCTTTTCTGTGCTGCAAGCAGGCAGCCGACTTCAATGATTTTTATATTCGGCAAGGAACATGCTAATAAAGCCAAGTAAAAATAAATAAATAAAGAATACATCTATCCAGGCCGTCACGTACAAGCACAAACCATCGACATTCATGCCAACTGCGGCTTCTGGATGTCTAAAATAGCCTCTTTTTAAAAGGCGTTACCAAAATTTATTTCAAAACTCGGGTAGTGTGCGTCTGGTCACTGCGCACACCTCGACTTTTAACTAGGTAAAACATAGAGAGACCGCATCTATTTTGTTCGGTTACAAAGTTGTAACAGAGCTCTAATCCACAACCCTCTGCTTTACACACAGCCACGACCAATGCCTAGTGCTGATGGCTGTAGTGTAAATGGCATCTTTTACAGCTGCCCGACCAAACCTCTAGCTATAAACCAGCTCCCTCCAGGCACATCATCCACTGCCGCTCTGCACTCGGAATCCCTCACTGTCCGTCTGCCGACAACCAAAGTCCAGAGAATTCATAAAGGGAGAATTCTACATTGAGGCAGCGAGGAGCAGAGATCCTTCGGACGAGCACTTTCCTGTTTACAGTACACTCCCTGGAGTACACGCAGTTCTCGCAATCCTAAAGAGGTGCGTCTCAGGCATCAGCTGTATCTTAAAATGTGAATCTGTGAGATACATGTCACAGTTATGTTACGGAAATACCCGATTTAATCACTTTTAAGACAAATACTGGTGTGGTAAACTCCTCTTTCCTTGTAGTGACGCGATGCATAGCATCTCCAGGCACGTCTACGCTGTACTCGCTTCTCACTCCGAATGGGTATTTTGTTTTTCTCGTGTTGGCAAAAAGATTAGCATAACATCAAGCACCCGCTGCAAACTGTTTTAACACTGAGGGTAATGCATCCGTCCCCAGCCTCTAAATGCGCACAAAATGAGGTGCAGTCTCCACATCAGAAAGCTTCCCGCTCCAAGAAGAACAAGCATTGGCATAGCCAATAGGTCTCGCCTTTGGGACCTTATAAGTGTTTAGCCATGCAACAGTTGATGTTGTTGCACCAAGGATTTTGTGCTGCATAACTAAATACTGATAAGGTCCCAAAGGCGAGACCTATTGGCTATGCCAATGCTTGTTGTGTTTGGTTTTCTCCCACAGAGCACATTATGTTAACATTATGCTTCTGTGTTTGTTTGGGGGACTATTTTTTTCTTTGATTCCTGGTCTTGTCACTGTTTGCCCGTCTTCGGTGGTTCAGCTTCAGTGCCCGTCACTTAATCTCCCCTTCCCGTTCAAATACTGAGATGAAATGTCAGTCGCTTCAGATGCTGTTTTCGAAATCGCCTCTTTAATTTTCTCTGACTTCAAAGTGTGAGGATTTCCCCCATACTCCTCCCACTTTGCTGCTTGTTGCTTTAGCGAACCTTGGTCACCGGACCTTCAGCAACCCACCCTTGCAGCACAGTTAAGGGCAAGGCTTGGGCAACTCCCGTTGCATTTTCTCTAATGCTTGTTTTTATAATGTCAACTCGAGCGACTCGAAAGTGTTGGAGCACTTTACATGAGTGCTAGTTACGTTACACATTGTCAGCTTATTTTTTGGGGGCATTTTTATAGAGTGCGAACTCGACTGACCCAAAGGTATTCGAGCGCTTTACAAAAGCACCAGTTACATTACACAAGGTAGTTCATTTTTTGTATTTAGGTGCGCAGAGATTAAGTGATGCCGACGCCATCCTTGTTTATTCATTATTTCCCCTCTACCTGACAAATGGGAGCATTTTGTTGTTGTTGCTATGTCTAGTGCTCCTATACCCAGGGAGCTGGGACAGAGAGCGGGGCCGGGGGCCTGCTGGTAAACGGATAGTGTGAGCAGTGTTTTGATAGGAAAACTCTGGAGAAGGGTGCCTGGTGAATAGAGGCCTGGGGGAGGAAGGATGTGACTTCTCCACCATTGTAAAGTACTTCACAGTTTGTTCCATATGCTGTTTAATACTCTAGTGATGCAGTCGCAGACAGATTGTTATAGTGCTGTTGATTTGCATTAAGGCACTTGTCTTTCTGTCTATGGGTTAAAAAGCGTTGGAATGTGTCCATAAATGTTTCCTGAGGCAAGGAGCATTCCTAAATCACACCGCATGACCTAGTGTGTAGTAATTGTATAGCTCTTCAGTCTCTGGCGGCACAGCACCCAGAATAATATGCTACATGGCTAAACATTTATAAGGTCCCAAAGGCGAGACCTATTGGTTATGCCAATGCTTGTTTTTTCTGTTCTTAAATCCTTCCTGAATGCATTCCCACTGTCACTTCAACACACCAGAGATCTTTTGAGCTTCTGCATAATGCAGACGGAAGCATGGATGTTAGCATTAGTATCCGGGTGTTCCCTTGACAAGGTCTGGAATTTTGATAAACCCCCGGTGAACCAAAGGGTACTTCGGGTACTAAGAGTTTCTTTGGACAGTATCTAAACAGGACGAGAGACTTAAGAGTAATGAGGGAACCTCATGTTGCCTACTACTGTACCGAGTGAGAATGAGGTTGCTCAACAAGGTGTCTAAAGGTGATCAGCCCTTATATGGTCAGTGGGAAAGTCACTGGCAGTTTGAAGTAGGGCTCATTCCAGAAGGTGGAAGATGCCCGGCAGCATCCCTTTGCAGTTTTCCCTTCGCTTTCATTTGTAAGGTTGTTACGCGAAGAAAGGCCATGCCACCAGCAAAGACTGCTGTTTGGATTCTTGGATTCTGGCTCATGATTTTGTGGGGGTCAGACTTCTCTCAAAAAGATCCTGAAGTGATTGGTTCTTGCTGAATGCTTTCTTCCCTCAGGTGTTTTTTCCCAATGAATGCTGAATAGTGTACAAGGCGCCCAAAAAAAAAATCCTGGTAAAAAGGCAGAGAGTTAGTCTTCTTTGTTAGAACATTGGACCTGGGTAGGAAAATGGCTCTCCCTAATAAAACTGGAACTCTATGTTGTCAAAGGGATCCTCCTCTCGATGCTAATTGATCGAGGACTTGTAATTCGTAAACTTTTTATCACTTGTAAAAATAGCAACTTAGTCCGAGAAAATTATGGTTTTGTAACTTTATTCTCAAACTCGATTAAAAATATATTTTTGGGCGGGGTGTTTGGTGGCTTGGGTGCCCGGGAGTACGGACCCTATATTGTACTGTTGATGTGTTGTACCACTCAAAACTCAATAAAATGTGTTATAAAAAATATAAATGTTTTTAATTTATGGCACATTGTTTTCACATACATTTTCAATTTGGCATGTCTCAAAATATGCCAAGACCTGTTAATTGCTTTGTGTTGCACTGCTTAAAACACATTTGTGACTGTTGTATATTTTTGAATGACATGCATCTTTGGCAGAGACCATCACGTTTGTTTCATTGCTTGAAGCTTTACATTTGCCTGACATTTTGCTTGGAATAGGTGTTCTTCTCTGAATCTTTTCATAGCCACATTTAAAACTTCTAAGTTCGTTTTTGGTTAAAGCCCATTGTTTAAGGGTTTCAGAGCAGTATTTGGTGTGTAGATGATCAGTGGCACAAAAGGGTTGTTCAATGCAGGCCCATGACTGCCAGACCAAGTCCAGATCTTTCGGGATGGCCATTGATTATGCAAATGTTTCCCTTGTAGATTCCTAGTATATAAACCTTATCAATGCTATATCTTAAAAATGTGGCTATGATTCAGCCCTACATTTGGCTTACTTAGTTCTAGAACATTGAGTTATTGATAAAACCCTGTCCCCGGGGTCCAACTTTGCTAGTAATGCTATGAAAAAACAGAAGTCCCCAAATCGGGATTAGAGAAACTATGACAGGGATTATCCACAGGTGCACTGCTCCCGCCTGGTTTTCAAAGTTGGTCATTTCTCTCTTCAATGTTTCTGCCTCGCTGGTTATGCATGGTAGCAGTCATTTTTGTGTTATATATTTTATTTTGCCACTGCAGGCAGCAGGTTATGTAGTAATTTCTTTCCTAAGTTTAATTGGGAGATGGACTGATATTTGAGTAATGCTTTGGTCTTGTTTGACGGAACGGATATGCAAGTGTGGAAATCTACTAGTACTGTAGAAACCTAAAATTTGTAGCTTACCGCAGGAAGTCTCTAATATTACTTTCGCAGTGAGATGTCTCTGTCGTACAGAGCCCATTGACAGCTCAATAGTGTTCATTGTTTTTCCAATAAATAATTAAACTCGAGAGACATAATCTATCCTTGTATTCTGTCTCTCACCCACATACATAACTTGCATAATGTGATGGCCTTCCCTTTTGGGACCATCCCCTTTGTCTTCTTCATGACTGTACAGTGTGCATATCATTCATCAGAGCTGGCAGATGTTAAAATTAGACTTCCCTTTGTGCTCAATACATATATCAGGCAGCTGTGGAGTCGGGAAGGCATAAAACAGTCACAAATATAGGTCACATAAGAAAACTCAGTTTCCTCCTGAACAGCAAGTGGGGATAATTCTGAAGAAGCTATAATCTCCTGTGTAAACTAGTGTTCCCTCACTTTTGTAATTGACTAACATACATTGTGCATTTTTTCCGGAGTTTTTTCAAAATTTATTAAGGGACATGTCCCCTGAGGGGAGGTTGGTAGCAGCAGCTAAAATGGCAGTTCTGTTTATTGATTGATTTTTGGAGCCAGAAGGAAACGCATTTTCTCACTCTACTGTCCTGTGAATTGTTTTGGGGTTTAGTGATTTAACTGCTAGAACGGTGACTAGATTCGGTGCCCGTACATTCTCTTAATCTTGTTGCAACATGGCAGCAACTCTCAGTTATCTGGGACCATAATCGGGATAAAATAAAAGCAGGAAGCAATTCCACGAGATCCAATCGCTGCAGGAAACTCGCATTTTCTGTTTATTGGTAACGGCGTTTGGAAATTGACTGCTATCGGCGTTGTCTTTTTCCTGATTCTTAATGTAATCTAGCCAGCATCAACACATTTATTGCAAAAGTTCCTAATATTGAAAAGACATTTCAAAACCGATGTTCTGGTGCTGGGTGTCAGCCTCTTGTCTTTGTTAATGGTTTTCTTGTGTAGTCATGTTTTTTGACAAATGTTATTTTTGGGAAAGCTGCTGGGCGCTCAATTAAAACAAGCATTTGCAATGCAATAGGTCTCGCATCTACAAGAGTTTGAGCTATTGGCAGTGTAAATGACAATAGCTTAACCCACAGGTTTCCAAACTTTTCATGTTGTTGACACACTTTTTAGACATGCATCATTTTGCGAGATGGTAATCCAGTATAGCGAGCGAGCACAGCGAGCGAGCCCGAACCACCTAAAGGGGGTTCGGGGGGGTATTCCCCCTGAGAAAATATTGAAAAAAAAGTGGGCAAATGGTGTATTTTCAAGCAAATTTGAGAAAGCAGGAAGGTTAATAAAGCAATTGTGAATCTGTTCTAACAAAGACAGTGACTGGCAAAACTGGGTGTAAGGTTAGGTTTGTGCCTGAAACAAGAATATAATCATGCACACATTGACACATGCCCCAGTGATTTACGGCACAAAAAGGGCGGGTGCACGCACTGCTAACCCTTTTAACCATGCACAAAGTCCGCCTGCTGCCTTGCTGAATATGAGTTATACAAAAATCCGTTCAGGAAGGGGGAATTGTGAGTGGTAAAACAATCATGCAACTTATCAGCCGGTCTCTGCGCATTGAACTCAGGTAGGACCGCTCTCCTCAGCGCAGCGTGCCAAAAGCCAACAGAAAATAAGACGAGTCATATGTTTTTCCATTCAGCACTTTGAGGTAAAATCTTATGTTGAACTGTACAAGGCGTTGTAACATGGTAAAATTTGGGGTGCTATATGTTGAGAACAAAAAATGGTCATTTGCTCGGAAATTGATAAAATAGGTTTATAAAAAGTGTTATGCCATAAATCAAGGACGATGAAAACTGTGAAGATATGGAACCCATCAACTGTGATGTCATGAACTGAGACAATTGTGAAGACATGGAACCCCATCAAGTGTAATTTGGTGAATTACAGGACAAAGCCAACTATGAAGACAGACACAATGAACTGTCATGTCATTAATAATGGGACCGAGATAACTGTGAAGACGTGGAACCCATCAACCGTGAGGTCACAGAACATCACCAAGTGTCATTTTTACAGACTTCTGCACACTATAATAAACCATGCCTACTTTGGC
Organism: Calotriton arnoldi; assembly: GCA_963921515.1. NCBI lineage: Eukaryota > Metazoa > Chordata > Amphibia > Caudata > Salamandridae > Calotriton > Calotriton arnoldi. The sequence goes on from CAWUFW010003706.1 coordinate 61,917, forward strand.
ATCAGACGCCAACCAAGTGTGACAATCAAAGAACACTACAACAATCAAACAGTCATTTATTTTCGGGACACTTTCAACTTGACCTTTTACATTTAACATTTGGTAGAGCACATCTGTGGTAGAGTATGCCAGCAAAAAGCTGCGTTTATTTTTGTTTTCCATCACAGAAACCCCCACCAGCGGCGACATTGTTAACAGTGAAGTTATAGATTCGTACACGTCACTTAATCTTTTACAAAATACTCTCACTTTGCAGTCAGAGAAATAAAAGTAAACACCAATTTCCAAACAAGCAGCAATTGTGGGAAGGCAGTCTGACATTTGATGTGCACCAGAGAGTGCACCAGGCTGCAGATGAGGAGAGAGTGCACCAGGTTGCAGATGAGGAGAGAGTGCACCAGGCTGCAGATAATGAGAGAGTGCACCAGGCTGCAGATAATGAGAGAGTGCACCAGGCTGCAGATAAGGAGAGAGTGCACCAGGCTGCAGATAAGGAGAGAGTGCACCAAGCTGCACTGGCTGCAGCTAAGCAGACAGTGTGCAAGAGCTGACTGCAGATAAGGACAGAGCACACAAGGGAACACCACAGAAGGAGGAAGTGCAGTATGACTGGGGGCAGATAAGGAGAGCGCACAGTGACTAACTACAGTACACTAACATATAAGGACGGGGTGCATAAGAACTAACTGCAGATTAAAAGAGGGCACCAGGACTGGCTGCAGCTAAAAAGACGGTGTACAAGGGATAACAGCAAATAAAGACATATGTATATATCTGTCCTTATCTGCTGTCAGCCCTTGTACACTGTCTTTTAAGCTGCAGTTATATAAATGTCTGCAGTTATATATATATATATATAACTGCAGCTAAAAGGAGTGTACAAGGGCTGACAGCAGATGAGGACAGAGCGCACCAGAAGTAACAGTCTGTACCAGGACTGGTTGAAACTTAAATGACAGTGTACACGGGCTGACTGCAGCAGAAAGAGTGCACTTCAGCTGGGGACAGATAAGGGCACCTGCCGGGGACTGAGAAGGACAGAGCTTGAGGAGCAGCTGCAGAGGGTGCTTCGGTCTGCCTGTCTCCAAAGAGAGCCTTGAAGCGGGCAGCGCCAGCAGTGCACACAGCACGCAGCTGCATCCACATTTCCGGGACGGATGTAAATAAACCAGAGTAAGTTCAAATAATCAACAGGGCAGACTGAGGCGAAGGACGGGATGCGGCAGCGCACGCCCAGGGCGCCGGAAGGACGGGATGCGGCAGTGCACGCCCAGGGCGCCGGAAGGCTGGGCTGGGGCAGAGGGTGCCCGGAATCACAGGAGGCCGTCTGGGGCACCACAGGGCGCGGGGAGGTGATCGTGTCCTGTCAGAGGGGATAGGGTGGTCTGTGTCAATAGTCACACACCTGAGATGAGTAAAAGATGGGTTGTGTTTATTAACTCGCACCTAAAAGGAGCGAGCTGAGTCACTGTAATATCTCACACCTCAGAGCAGCAAAGGCGGGGCTACATTTTATGTCTCACACCCAAGAGGAACACAACAGATCACACACGAGACGAGCACAGGCTGAGCCGGCTGTGTTCAGTATGTCGCGTCTGAGAGGCGCATGCCAGACTCACTGTGAACGAGAGGGGAGGAATGGCTCAGCGAGTTAGACCCTGGTCACTATCGCAAGCGGTGATCTACAGAGGCCTTCGACGCTTTCGAGGTTCTTATAAGCACAAGCTGCATTCCTCTTACGGACCTGTCCTTACACGTCCTCACGGAGCTGCATTATCCGTACAGGTGCCTAAAGAGCTGTGCAGCCACTACAGTTCTCACACGCGCTGGTGTTGCATCTCCCTCCCAATCTCCTTTCCCCCCCCCCCCCACACACACACAGGCGCTCGAGGAGATGCATCACTGTTACAGAGAGCTTTAAGTGGGCCGCGTCCTGCCGGTGCTCGGCTAAAGGTCTCCCTCTCCTTTCTACACGTATGTCTGGCGTACGAACTGCGCAGTACCGGCGTCATCCCGCGACACACCCACCATTTGCAGGCGACACAGTACCGTACACAGAGTTTGGAAAGCTCTGGCTTAACCCCTTCGCTGCTAGGCCTCCACCCCCTCCCCACTCCACCCCCCCCCCCACGTGCTAAGCCTTTTTTTGGCTATTTGGGGTAGTTCGAGCTTAGGCCCTGGTAACTTTTTGACCACATATGGTATCCACGCCAAATTTGCGACCTTTTCTTACAACATCATGGGGATTTTAAAGGTACCCAGGGTTTGTTCCCCTCTAAAGTGTACCCAGAAATTAGCCAAAATACAGCTAAATTTTGTTTTTGTTTTTTAAAAATGGGAAAAAAGTGCTGCAGATGAAAGCGTCTGGTTTTTTCCCTGCAGATGGTATCAACAAAGGGTTTATGGTGCTGAAATCACCATCTCCCCAGCTTTCAGGGACTGACAGACTTTTGTCAGAAAACCAAAATGTTTTACACAGTTTGGGCATTTTACTGTGACATAGCCTATTTTTGCTATTTTTTGTGCTTTCAATCTCCTTCCAGTTAATGGTAAAAATGGGTATGAAAACAATAATGGATCCTGAAAAGCTATACGTTTCTGGAAAGTACACAAAATTCTGAATTCAGCAAGGGGTCATTTGTGTAGATCCTTCAAGGGTTTCTTATAGAAACTAACAGTTACAAATTGAAAAAATTGAAAATGAGTTGAAAAAAACAGCCCTTGTGCCAACGTTTTCACCTGTAACTTCTTCTAAGTATGACAGATTATTGAAAGCAATATACCGTTACATCCGCTGGACCCTTCTGGTTGTGGGGATATATAGGGCTTGTAGGTTCACCAAGAACCCGAGGAACCCAGAGCCAATAACTGAGCAGCGTCTTGCAATGTTTCTTTTATTGTGTACCGGGTATATAGCAATTCATTTGGGAAAATATAAATAGTGAAAAGTCGGTATGAAAGACACCGATGTATTTCTGAAATAGGAACAAAATATAGAGTATAGAAACAGTAGCTATTTGCACATCTCCGAAATTGTGGGTACCCATAATAGCTTGTGAATTATAGGACATTTTTCAAAGTGACTTCTTTTTTACACATTGTCTTACATTTGGAAGGCAGAAATGCATCGAAAGTCAATAGGTAATAACAGTTGCTCTACAATTCTGTGTTCCCCTAAGTCCTCCAATAAAAATGGTACCTCACTTGTGTGGGTAGGTCTAGTGCCCGCGAAAGGAAACGGCCCAAAACGCAAGGTGGACATACCACATTTTTACAGTGAAAACTGACCCTTTTTTTGCAAAGTGCCTAGCTGTAGGTTTTGAACCCTAGCTCTGCCAGCAACTAGGGAAACCTAGCAAACCTATACATTTTTGAAAACTAGACACCCAGGGGAATCCAGGATGGGGTGACTTGTCTGGCTCTCACCAGGTTCTGTTACCCAGAATCCCTTGCAAACCTCAAACTTAAAAAAACAAAAACATTTTCCTCACATTTCTGTGATGGAAAGTTCTGGAATATGCGTGGATCCACAAAATTCCATCCACCCGCATTCCCCAAAGTCTTCCGAGAAAAATGGTACCTCACTTGTGTGGGTAGGCCTAGTGCCGTGACAGGAAACGGCCCAAAACGCAACATGGACAAACCACATTTTTACAATGAAAACTGACCCTTTTTTTGCAAAGTGCCCAGCTGTAGATTTTGAACCCTAGCTCTGCCGGCACCTAGGGAAACCTAGCAAACCTATATATTTTTGAAAAGTAGACACCCAGGGGAATCCAGGATTGGGTGACTTGTCTGGCTCTCACCAGGTTCTGTTACCCAGAATCCCTTGCAAACCTCAAACTTTGTAAAAAAACAAACACATTTTCCTCACATTTCTTTGATGGAAAGTTCTGGAATCTGCATGGATCCACAAAATTCCTCCCACCCTGCATTCCCCTTAGTCTTCAGAGAAAAAAGGTACCTCACATGTGGGTAGGCCTAATGCCCGCAACAGGAAAAGGTGCAAAACGCAACATGGACACACCACATTTTTACAGTGAAAACTGACCCTTTTTTGCAAAGTGCCTAGCTGTAGATTTTCAACCCTAGCTCTACTGGCACCTAGGGAAACCTAGCAAACCTATACATTTTTGTAAACTAGACACCCAGGGGAATCCAGGATGGTGTGACTTGTGTGGCTCTCACCAGGTTCTCTTACCCAGAATCCCTTGCAAACTTCAAACTTTGTCAAAAAAACACATTTTCCTCACATTTCTGTGATGGAAAGTTCTGGAATCTGCGTGGATCCACAAAATTCCACCCACCCCGCATTTCCCCAAGTCTTCCGATAAAAATGATACCTCACTCGTGTGGGTGGGTCAAGTACCCACAACAGGCAAGGGCCCAAAACGTATTATGGAGACATCAAAATTACCTATCACAGAATTACCTACTTTTGCAAGGTTGGGGGGACCTGGGTTTTTGGCACCGGGCCCAGCGAGCATCTAGGGAAACTTACCAAGCCCACACATTTCTGAAAACTAGACACCCTGGGGAGTCCAGGGAGGTATGGCTTACATGGATCCCCCAACGTTTCCCTACCCAGAATCCCCTGCAAACCTCATTTAGCTGAAAAAATCACTTTTTCCATTCATTTTTGCGTGGGATCACCGAGCCGGCACAAATGTCCTACCACCCAGCGTTCCCCATGTTCTCCTGAGTAAAATGATACCTGTGACTGGGAAGAGCCAAAAACATAGGGATTAAAGGTATAGCACTGTGAGTTCTAAGCGCTACATTTAAAAAAAAAAAAAAGAAGTTTTTAGCTGATTTTGTATTGGACAGCCACACAAGTGAGGTATCATTTTACTCGGGAGATCAAGGGGAACGCTAGGTGGTAGGACATTTGTGCCGGCACAGTGATCCCACACAAAAATGTGTGGAAAAAGTGATTTTTTCAGCTAAATTTGAGGTTTGCAGGGGATTCTGGGTAGGGAAACATTGGGGGATCCACGCAAGCCATACCTCATTGGACTCCCCAGGGTGTCTAGTTTTCAGAAATTTGTGGGTTTGGTAGGTTTGCCTAGATGCCCGCGAGCCCGGGGCCAAAAAAACAGGTGTCCCCCCCCCCCCCCCTGCAAAACCAGGTAGTTTTGTGATAGGTAATTTTGAAGTCGCCACAGTACAATTTGGGCCATTTCCTGTTGCAGCCACTATGCCTACCCACACAAGTGAGGTACCATTTTTATCAGGAGACCTGGGGGAATGCTAGGTGGTAGGACATTTGTCTCAGCCCAATGATCCCACAACATTCCCACACAGAAAAGTGAGGAAAATTTGATTTTTTTCAGCAAAATTTGAGGTTTGCAGGGTATTCTGGGTAGGGAAACGTTGGGGGATCCACTCAAGCCATACCTCCCTGGACTCCCCAGGGTGTCTAGTTTTCAGAAATGTGTGGGTTTGGTAGGTTTCCCTTGATGGCCACTGGGCCCGGTGCCAAAAACCCAGGTGCCCCCCCCCCCTTGCAAAAGCAGGTCGTTTTGTGATGGGTAATTTTGATGTCTCCACAATACGTTTTGGGCCCTTGCCTGACGCGGGTACTTAACCCACCCACACAAGTGAGGTATCATTTTTATTGGAAGACTTTGGGAAATGCGGGGTGGGTGGAATTTTGTGGATCCACGCAGATTCCAGAACTTTCCATTACAGAAATGTGAGGAAAATGTGTTTTTTTGACAAAGTTTGAGGTTTGCAAGGGATTCAGGGTAAGAGAACCTGGTGAGAGCCACACAAGTCACCCCATCCTGGATTCCCCTGGGTGTCTAGTTTTCAAAAATGTATAGGTTTGCTAGGTTTCCTTAGGTGCCGGCAGAGCTTGGGTTCAAAATCTACAGCTGGGCACTTTGCAAAAAAAAAAGGGTCAGGTTTCACTGTAAAAATGTGGTGTGTCCATGTTGCGTTTGGCAACGTTTCCTGTCGTTTCCTGTGCCTACCCACACAAGTGAGGTACCTTTTTTCTCAGAAGACTTTGGGGACTGCAGGGTGGGAAGAATTTTGTGGATCCATGCAGAATCCAGAACTTTCCATCACAGAAATGTGAGGAAAATGTGTTTTTTTTTTTTTACAAAGTTTGAGGTTTGCAAGGGATTCTGGGTAAGAGAACCTGGTGAGAGCCACACAAGTCACCCCATTCTGGATTCCCCTGGGTGTCTAGTTTTCAAAAATGCATAGGTTTACTAGGTTTCCCTAGGTGCCGCTAGAGCTAGGGTTCAAAATCTACAGCTAGGCACTTTACCAAGAAAGGGTCAGTTTTCACTGTAAAAATATGGTGTGTCCACGTTGCGTTTTGGGCTGTTTCCTGTCGTGGGCTCTAGGCCTATGCACACAAGTGAGGTATCGTTTTTATCGAAAGACTTTGGGGAATGCGGGGTGGGTGGAAGTTTGTGCATCTGCGCAGATTCCAGAACTTTCCATCACAGAAATATGAGGAAAATGTGTTTTTTTTTCCTTCAAAGTTTGAGGTTTGCAAGGGATTCTGGGTAACAGAACCTAGTGAGAGCCACACAAGTCACCACATCCTGTATTCCCCAGGTTGTCTAGTTTAAAAAAATGTATAGGTTTGCTAGGTTTCCTTGGGTGCCAGCTGCGCTAGGACCCAAAATCCACAGGTAGGCACATTCCGAAAAAACAGTCAGTGACTAGTGGGTTTTCTGCCGCCCTGTGGAGGGGGGGAATCGGGGGCTATTGCCCAGAAATGCCCCCAAGGGGGGCAGAAAGACTGTGGCTATTTTTTGGGGGGGGGGGTGGGGACATTGGGATGCCCATTCTTGGCAGCCTTCACCCCTACGTATAAAAAAGCCAGTATAATCGCTGGCGCCTAGTGGGCTCTCTGCCCCCCCGGGGGGAAGATCAGAGGCTACTGCCCCCATCAGCCTCTTTGGGGGGGGGGGGCAGAAAGTCTGTGGCATCTTTTCTGGGGGGGGGCAATGGCATACCCATTCTGGGCAGCCCCACACCCTTGAATTTTGAAATAAATGTACCCCTGGTGCCTAGTGGGCTTTCTGCGCCCCCCCTGGGGGCCAGATTAGGGGCTACTGCCCCTATCTGCCTCCTTGGGGGGGGCAGAAAGACTGTGGCATTTTTTAGGGGGTGGGGGCATGGGCATGCCCATTCTGGGCAGCCCCCCACCCTGAACATTTGGAGAAAAAAAATCCCTGGTGCCTAGTGGGCTTTCTGCCCCCCCGGGGGGCAGATAAGGGGCTATTGCCCCCATCTGCCTCCTGGGGGGCAGAAAGCTTTTTTCCTTCTTTATGGGGGTAGGGTGGGGGCATTGGGATGCCCATTCTGGGCAGCCCCCACCCCATAAAAATAATATCCCTGGCGCCTAGGGTGCTTTCTGCCCCCCCGGGGGGGGGAGATTGGGTGCTACTGCCCCCATCTGCCGCCCAGGGGGGCAGAAAGACTATCTGTGGCAATATTTTATGGGGGGAGCAAAGGCCCTTGCCCAAGGGGTCGCTCCCCTCTCCCTGCTGGGTAGTGGGTGGATCCCTGCTTGTGAATCGCCCTCCTGGGGCGATTCCCAAGCAGGGATCCACTAGGGAAGGGTACCATTGTAAAGGGGAGATTCTCCCCTTTCCAACGATACCCCTCCCAAGTGTTTCGGTTCTCGGGGGACTGAGATAGCCCCACGAGCAGTTTCAGTTTCTTTTTCAATGTAATAACGACAGCGCGCCATCGTCATTACATTGAAATTCCAAAACGTGCCTCGGGAGGTTGGGGAAGCTCTTCCCCACCTCTCGAGCAGCAGTTCGGTAGTTATTATAAAATTGCAAAGTTGAGAGCCTGATGGCCTATGGTCTTCGTAGATGTCTCTGTTCCGTTCTGTTCTATTCTATGCTGTTTGATGCTGTTCTATTTATTGTGTTACTTTCTTTTTACTGCTGATCTGTTGCCTTCTATCCTGTTCTATTTTGCTTTACCCTCTACGTTTTTTTTTTTTTTCTTACTTCATCACACACTCTAACTAGGGGGTTTCTTGGTGCCGTAGAAAGGGCCTTCCGAAGAAGGAAGTCAACCAGGAAACAAATGTCACACTTAGAACAGAAAAGTTGTCAGATTTTATCGGAAGGTCAGTAGAGTCAATATTTGCTGCAGTTCCAGTGGTAAGGAGTTCAGTGTGGAGGCACCTTGCCAGCTCACCCAATTGTAGGAGGATAGAAAAAATAATAAAGAAAAAAATGAGAGTCAGAGTGAAGATTTACTTGCAGAAAGTTATTCCTGATTTTTTGGGACAGGAAAGAGCATCGATGAAGATAGATATGATGCATTGTGCAGGCTATTTTGAAAATAACCTTCTTGCTCTCCAGTAGCCCATGGAGATTCTTGAGACTGCCTGATACCGAGTGGAACTCTCTCAAACAACATGTGATATATATGGTAGTACTGGTCAAAGTGGTGACATTCCGTATACCTATATGTATCTTGACTTGCAAGCGTTTGTGTCCCAGAACGGCCTTCAAAGAATTATACAACATGCTTGGTCAACTGGTCTGGACCTGGAAGCAAAATTGGAAAGCTGAATACTCTGAACATAAGAAATGAGGAGGTTGGCCTAAAACTCCTAAACATGGAGTGTTGTTACTTCGAGGTGGAGCTCGAGATTGTTACCAGCTTATTCTTGCAGAGACCAGCTTTCAGGTATTGTTTGGGTGGTCTCCTTGTTAAATCCATGACCCTGGCATATGATAGACAGTTCTTGATAAACCCAGCATCACCGCGGTGGGAGCAGATCAGTGTGAGTGAGGCTCCCAATGAGGATTGTCTTCGGTTCTGCAGAGTGGGCTACGATGTTAATGTTTTAAAATGGAAGGTGCAACACTGCAACTGAATGGTTGAGCTTAACCTAGATGGACCGTTTATAACTTTTAGGGGCGCTGAGGTAATTTTTCTTATCTCAAATGGCAGGTCCCTGCAATATGGCAGGAAGCTCAAGGTGGCCAGGGACACCGGGGACACTTTTCCTGAGGCAAAAGCAGTAGATAATACCTTAACTACCATCACTCATCTGGCAAATGGGAGCACAGTGATCTCTCTGTTATAAAGGTCTTTTAGAGAGGTGGTGATTAAATGACCACTAACCCCTAGGGAATGGGACGGGTCATTTGCGTTGCTGGGAAAATATCTGACATTGCAAGATATAAATTATTACACTTAAACTAGCAACTCCATACATATATGACCCCAGTGGTTCTCCATAAGATAGATGAAAATAAGGAAATAAGGGCCACACGTACAAAGGCTTTTTGTGGTCGTAAACAGGCCAATTCGCAGAATCAGCCAGTATGCAAGCACAGAAAGGCTTTTTCACATGTACAAAGCCCTATTTGCGATTCGGTAACCGATCATAGAATCGCAAATTGGGTTTGTGATTCGGTATTAGGAAGGGGCGTGTTTAGGGCGTCCCTTCCTTTTATCGAATTGCAGTGGTATGTGTGAATGTTTTGCGACCAAAATGTGGTTGCAAAACATTTGCATTTTACCACCTACTTCAAGCCCATTCGCAAATGGGAAGGGGTCCCCAAGAGACCCCTTCCCCTTTGTGAATGTTTGTAAAATATTTTTTTAAGAGCAGGCAACGGTCCCACGAACCACTGCCTACTCTTAAAAAATTAAAAGAAAACTTTTCCTTTTTTTTTTGTTTAAACTCATCCCATTTTTCTTTAAGGAAAATGGGATGCATTTCCCACCAAAAAAGATTGCTTTCTTTAAGAACAATCACCGACATGGTGGTCTGCTGACCCCAGCAGTCCACCATCCCTGTTATTTTAACAATTACCATTGGGTCTCAAACAAAAACCTACCTCTTTTATATTCATGAGGTAGGTCTCTATTTGTGACCCACTGGGAATCGCAAAATGTGTCAAAGACACATTTGAACATTGGTGTTTACGATTACCAAACAGCGAATCACAAAAAATTGCTATTTGGTAATCGCAAATGATTACCTTTGTACATGTGGACACTTATATAGTAGCTGTAGCAAGTGTGCTACCGTTAAAGTCTCTTACTTCGATTTAATCTGGTCCTGTCCTAAACTTGAGACATTCTGGAATCATGCTGCTGACAGATACTCTTAAGTATGTTGGTCCCCTTGTCTGATGGTTCCCTAAGGCATGATTATTGGGCATATCATCATTCACCACCAAACACAAAATGTGTTGTAAAACTTACCCTACCTGTAGCCCAGCACAGAGTAGCTATTAAATAAATGGGAAAAGATTGCCCTGAGCTGGATGAATGGTCAAGTGGTGTGGAAGAGTTGACAAATGTGGAGGAGCAGCAGTATATCTAAAAATGGCTCTGAAGGATAGAAAGAACGGCCTTCGCACCAATGTCACAATTTAGTGAAGTGAAGATAACTCCATACTTTCAGACTACCAAACAGGATTCCATCCAGGAAGAGGCACAGAATCTGCCCTCATCGCCAGCTGGGATGACCTTAAAAACACAGTAGACCTTAACGGAGTTGCTGCACTACTTTTCTTGGACCTCTCCGCTGCCTTCAACACAGTTTTTCTTTTAATTTTTTTTTTATTTTTTTTTACAGAGTTTTATATAGCGCGAACTTGACCCGAAGGGATCAGGTATCAGAGCGCTTTACACGAGCACCAGTTGCGTTACATGAGAACACATTCATTTTTGTTAGGCACGATCATGACGCTCTAATACAAAGACTCTACGTAGCCGGCATAGAGAGGACTGCTCTCGACTGGATCACATCCTGCCTTCAGAACAGAACAAATGTCATCCATACTCCCCTTTCTCATCCAAACCATACTTCACAGAAGCAAGGGTCCCTCAAGGCTCTATCATCTCACCCATGCTTTTCAACATCTACATGAAGTCATTACCAGCAATGATCAATTAATTTCAGCTCACATGCTATAACTATGCATATGGCACACAAATACTCCTTAAACTGGTAAGCCCCAAACACATTGGAAACTCAAAAATCTTAAATTGCCTCAAAGCCTCTGATCAGTGGATGACATGGAGTCATCTCAAACTGATGCTTCCAAAACTGAAATACTCAGTTGTGGCAGTTGGAAAATGTATGATCCACTCTGCGCCTAGCCTGATTGGGGCCTCCTCCTAAAGTATCTAAGGAAGTAAGAAACCTTGGAATTACCATGGACTCCAAGTTATCAATGAATACCCAAGTGGACAAATTAGCAAGATAAAGCTTCATTACTATGAAAACTGTGCGATGCATCTTCCCCCATCTGGGATGTCCAACACAAGGTCCGGGCTACTATCTCTCTTGTACTGTCTAAACTTGATTACGCCAATGGCCTCTACCATGGATCATCTTTATCAACTATGAAAAGACTACTACAGATTCAGAATTCTGCTGCCAGACTACTCCCACATGTAAATCCACAAGCTCACATCTCCCCTGCCTTGAGGGCCCTACATTGGTTAACGGTTGCCAGAAGATTCACCTTCAAGCTGCTTTGTATCACCCACAAAGCAATACATGGTATAGAACCGCTTTTCATCAGGAATAAAATCAAATACATTCAACAAACAAAACTCTGCTCAAGATTAGCACGTCGTTTCAAACTCCCCATATGAGAAAAAAAAACATAGGTGGTATATCTTTCACTTTTCAAGCAGCCAAACTATGGAATTCATTACCCCCAAACATTAAGATTCATGGATAACTATCTTATCTTCATAAGACTACTCAAACGTTGGCGCTTAACTATATAACCACCATACTCCAACACTAATGTACAGCATATCTCTATGTTTGTAAACATTTATAATTTGATTACATGTATGTTTCTAGATATGTGTCTTTATTTCTAGAAATATGTGTAATAACTATGTTTTTTAAAATATATAGGTAGTCTATATGTCTGCTTAACAAATGTATCTATTACATATGGTTAAATATGGTGAGCCATTGACTTCAGTTCTTTTGATGTTGTTCAGTGTGTGTGCATTGGCTCTATGGATATAATCTGTGTATATGTTCTGTAATGCCAGGAGTATGCTGATGACTCCACAGATCTATATCCTTAGCACAACACATTCTCAAGTTTCAGTTTCCAGTCTATCCCACTGTTTCACTGATGTGGCTGAGTGATGGAAGTACAGCTGCTTAAAGCTCAGTTCAGTTTGAAGGCATGCTGGACACTTTGGAGTCCATGTTGAATTAGTGGTTTGGACTAGTTGAGCTGTCATTAATTAGTGGCATTCCGTCATTGCTTGTGCTGAAGGTTTTCTCGTTTCTCTTCAGCCTCAACTTACCAAAATAGGTTGGGCACTAAAGACATTGTTTTAATATCTCATGCTGCTTTGAAAATCTTTACTCCTAATATTTGTTTCAATTCATTTAGGATGTGCAAAGTTGCATCATACAGAGATTCCCCACTGTAATAAAATATTTTCCGTTTCCGTAAAACAACTGTTTTAATGTAGTAGCAAGTAAACTCATGTTACAACATAAAACACCAGTTCTTTTTGATGGATACTTGGCTTCCTAGAAGTTTTTGTATATTTTTTCACTTTTTCTTTTAAAACAAGTTGTATTGATGTTTTTATGTAGTAAAACAGGGTGGGTGATAAATATAGGTCTGTAATACATATGAGACAAACTACATATTTGGTTTTAGGTGAACTGCTAACGTTGGGTTCCCTTCTTAGTAGTATTTCAGTTATTCGTTGCTTTTTATCTTTTTGTACAGTTACAATCATGAAATAACTGAGTGGCCCCAGTTAATTCACCAATGTGCTCTTAGCCTCTTACAGTAGGTGAAGGTTGCTTCAACTGGTACCTTCCTCTAAGAAATCCAATATGTATTACTTTGAAAAACTACCAACTGGGCAAACTTAGGGGAAAATAAAAAAAGAAAAGCAGTAGCCTTTTAGCAGGTCTCTTACTGTTTCAGAGATAATTTAGTGTGTCTGTTGGTACTCTCATATTCATCCCTTTGTAGGCTTGTTATAATGAGGGAAACTGTAAGGAATTCGCCTTTTGTGCATGGTCACCCCAGATTTTTCACCTTTCTCTAGACCTTATTTTTGCTTGCATTACGGCTCTAGGTTTTTGTGACATTCAGCGCTACCCTGCTTGTGCTCTACTTTTAACATGTTGTAAAACTGGTTTCACCCAATTGGTCTGGTTTACTTTCCTGTAAGGCCTTGGGGCATGGTGCAGAAAAATGCACCAGAGACATGGACGTTAAACGTCATATGTGGGTTGGAGTGTGTATTTACGTCACCCACACATATGACAAAATATATGGCTGTCAAGAGCACCACTACTCTTTGGCTAAGCTGGGGTTTAAAAGCACTGTAGTGACATGTGGAAAGAAAACATGCATTTGCTGTGTAGGGAAACCTATTTTTCTATATTATGAAGTCACCCACCCTTAAAGGTGTGCCTTGTAAGCCCATAAGCAAAAGACACAAAAATTATGGAAGGAATGCAGAACAAACCAAACATTCACCCCAGGCAAGAGATCCGAGTTAAATCCATCATTCTTTTGCTCACTATGCCACCCCAGTTTAGACCCAGTCGTATGCAAGTCAGTCTTGACCCGAACAGTCCAGCCCGAACTGCCAAGCCAGGTCATCTCTCGACCAGAAACAAGCATCCTGGGACCTTGGTGCATGGTGCAGAAAAATGCACCAAAGACATGGACGTTAAACGTCATATGTGGGTTGGAGTGTGTATTTACGTCACCCACACATATGACAAAATATATGGCTGTCAAGAGCACCACTACTCTTTGGCTAAGCTGGGGTTTAAAAGCACTGTAGTGACATGTGGAAAGAAAACATGCATTTGCTGTGTAGGGAAACCTATTTTTCTATATTATGAAGTCACCCACCCTTAAAGGTGTGCCTTGTAAGCCCATAAGCAAAAGACACAAAAATTATGGAAGGAATGCAGAACAAACCAAACATTCACCCCAGGCAAGAGATCCGAGTTAAATCCATCATTCTTTTGCTCACTATGCCACCCCAGTTTAGACCCAGTCGTATGCAAGTCAGTCTTGACCCGAACAGTCCAGCCCGAACTGCCAAGCCAGGTCATCTCTCGACCAGAAACAAGCATCCTGGGACCTTGGTGCATGGTGCAGAAAAATGCACCAAAGACATGGACGTTAAATGTCATATGTGGGTTGGAGTGTGTATTTAAGTAACCCATTCATATGACAAAATATATGGCTGCCAGGAGCACCGCTATTCTTTGGCTAAGTTGGGGGTTTAAAGCTCTGTAGTGACACGTGGAAAAAAACATGCCTTTGCCGTGTAGGGAAACCTATTTTTCTATATTATGAAGTCACACAGCTCTATAGTGACACGTGGAAAGAAAACATGCCTTTGCCATATAGGGAAACCTATTTTTCTATATTATGAAGTCACCCCTAAAAGTGTGCCATATAAGCCCACAAGGCAGGGTCCTTAATATATATAAAAAAGTGGCACATACTCTTATTTAAAAAGTGTGCCCTCTCAGCAGCTGAATGACCAAATACTGCAGGATTCGGCCTTGTTATAATTAAAATTCTTATCTGTATCCACGTAGGAAAATGCTTGCAAAATAAATCGTTATTTTCCTCTTAGTATTGAAAATACAATGATGAAATCAGATTTTTGCAATCTTTTTGTTTTAAAGATTTGAAAATACAATGATGAAAACAGATTTTTGCAATCTTTTTTATTTTAAAGATTTTTGCTAACTTTAGTGGAAAAGTAACATTATAAAAAAGTAGTGTACTCTTTGCTACCTGAGCCGAAACGCTCTTGGAACCAGTTTTACCCCTCATCCCACCCCCAGAGGCTCAGTCCATGTTCCTGGCTGGAGTAAACGACCAAGATCTCCAGAGAACAGCGACTTGGCCTCTAGGCACAAAAACGAAGGAATGTTGTCAATAGCTGGCCACCTAGCAAGGATTAGCCATCTGGGAGGGGGCAGGAACAGTTTGTAGAACAAAGGACAGCCTTAACACTACTTCTTTTCAGTTGCAGTTTGAATTTAACAGGATCTGCTCCCCTTTCTTTCCCATAGTTTTACTCGACCCTCTAGCTCCAACCTCAGCTCGCAGGAGAACCAGTTTGGCTCTGTTGAAAGAAATTAAAACCATGACTGCTGACTCCTGGCTGCACCCAGGGACTAAAACGTATCCTCAATGGTCAGGTGGCTGACCTCCTGTTTTCCAGGGATACAAAAGGCAGAAGGATTCCTGATTCTAATAGTGCTCAGTTTACCAACAAAGGACTGGAACTTGCAGGATCCCTGGCTGGAGAGTGATCTAGATGCCTGAGGTGGGGACTTGAGGACTGCAGGAGTGACCAGGAGGCTCTTTCCCAGCAGTTGGAGAAAAGTGTGACTTAGCCATTTTTTCCACTTCTGGTGGACCGAGACATGTTGATGAAGCTCTGCTAGGCAGATCGCATCAAAGGCAGGCAAGAAAACCAGGTGTGTCCCTCTCTGAGCTTTTTCCCACAGTAAAATCTGTTTCAGCGGGGCCAGCAAAAACTGTATCTGTCCTACAGCTTCCATCCTTGCCCCGCTGAAAGAATTTGAGAACCAAAAGAGTACACCTTGGTCCAGGCAGGGCAGCGAAGCAGCCTATACTCCTGCAAATTCTGACTGTGTCCCACCCAGAACCAAGAGTTTTAGTGGGACTTCAACAATGATGCATCTGACTTTGACAGGCTTTGCAGGCTTCAGCCTTGGGCCTTGCCCCATTGGAGGATTCTCACTTTCAGAAGAAAGGCTAAGTCAGAAAGTAATAACTTGGACTGGGATGACCCAATATTTGTATCTGACTTCAGTTCCATTGTGGTCAGCCTGAAATTGTGCCTATGTTCTTGTCAACTGTTATTTCAAAGGCTCTTTAATTTTTCTAGGTGCTTTTTTCCTTAAAATTTAAAAATATCTCTCTTGTTCCACTTATCCAAATGTAATCAGTTTGCTGTGTTTTTGGTCATTAAACATTTTTCTTCTAAATTGGTTGGTAATTTTATTATGTTTTCTTTTCTACAAAATTGTTTGTACTGCTTGAACCCAACTTTCATTTCTCTTGGGATTGCCTGCTGCTTATGCCGTATCTACCAGGGGTTGAGCAGAGATTCTCTAACAACTTCCTTTTGGCCTAACCAGATTGTGTTTATAAATTTGGTAGAAGCCACTCTCTCCCAAATTAATAACACCATTTCTGACAGTCACCTTACGTTATCTGTATGAATTTATGATGAGAGGTGGATTTGGGGAGTCGTGATAAGAAAGGGTGGAGTGTGTTGGTCATGGAGAGAGAGGGAAGGATGGTAACTGGTTAATAGTGCGGTTTTGTCTGGGCCATTGACTATTATCAAAGTACCTTCAGTGGCCAACCCAGTTCAGGTTTTGTTGGCATTTTCTAATAGTCACTCTAATGTTTCTTTCCTGTTACTTGTCTTCACATTGCTGAATTCACTGGTACAAAAGAGATGTGAGGCTCTTCTGTGCCTTGAGATTTGCTACAGAGCAGTTCCGGGTCGCCTGTCATCATTATCATGGTCAGTGAATTTCTGTGTTAATGTGTCCCAAGCCACTCCTACAACTGCTCTTCCTACCCCCATGTGTTCCTTCATGGGTAGTACCGACCTGGTCACTGGGCCACCTTCTTCCACTGTGCCACATTATGCAACATCAGGTCATGAAACCTAGTTTCATCTTTCTTCTTACTAGGGAGTAACTTGCGATTCACACCCCCCTTCTCCCTTGCACCAGGGCCCACTACCTCTCTGCACAGCAGCCTTCAGTTGTGAATGTAACGTTCACAGGCCTCTTGTCATGCGCATCCTGTTACCATGCTGCCTCAGCAGTTCACATGCTCCGGGAGTAAACCCATCCGTTTCCCCCATGAGCCTAATCTTTTACAGTTGGCCAAGGCTCACAGTGCATTTCTATCAGTATCCACTCCTTTAGCTCAAAGTGGGGTGAGGAAGCAGGCCTGCTTACCCTGTGTCTGCTGGTCCATTTACTCTCACTGCTCCATGCTAGCACGGAGGAAGCGAGTTAGGGAGTTGTGAGGATGAAAGACCCTGAATTCATATTGGAGGAGCATATTTCTTACTGGTTGGTCTTCAGTGTATCGTCCGCTTGGTCCATGTGTCAGGCTCTGCAGTCTCTCTCCGCCACTTCCTCTGGTTCCAGGTCTTGCTGACTTACGTCGCTAGTCACTCTCTGTTTTCTCTGCTCTCTTTCTGTGCTTTTATTGCAGTATTTGTAGCCTGGGGCAGACCCGCTCATCTCCCCTTGGTTTAAGCAGTGGTTAATTTGTAAAAAAATAAGTGCCGGGCTCTCGCCAGGAGGCAGCTTGCACCAGCTCATTTCTCCTGTTAGCACTGCCTAAAACAGAACCAACTACTAACCACGAATGGGTAGAGGATGTGTCGTAATGGCCAGAGTTGCCGACTTCGGAGCAGGGGAACCAGGTTCGAGTCTGACGTCGGCTCAACATTCTGGACAAATCACTTAATCTCCTATGCCTACAAAAAATGAGTGTGTCCTTAACTGGTGCTCATGAAAAGCGCTCCAATTGGATCAAGTTTGCGCTATAAGCGCTGGTGTTGATGATTAAGTGCCGGTGTTAAGCACCGGAAACCACTGGCTCAAATTAAGCATTGGGTTAAAGGCATCTGGGTCGCAGCTCACAGCCTTCTGCTCCTGCCCTCTTGGTTCGGGGGCGGGTTCACACCTGCTGCTCTGATTAGTTTGCCCCTCTTCGTTTTGGCGGTCATATCCCCAGCAGATCACCAATCTAACCCCAAAAACGTCTCCTAACCACTAAATTCAGTGTTCTTCCTGCAGGCCCTGCTTCTTGGACTCCATTCCTTGCTCCTTTATGACTTCCATCTTGTGCTCTTTCCTCTTGAGTGGAAGGCTTTAAATTAGTCTTTCAGTCTTTTCTTTCCCGGCTGTCTGGTCAGCTCCCGTTGTTGGGCCTTTCAAGTGTCCTTTGACTCAATTTCACCTCCATCCGCCTGCAGGATTCTGGTCTTCATGGGCGGCCAGCAAGGAGCTTCCACGCGAGCTTCCCTGTGCCATGCTAGGCTGGCTGTGCCCCGGTATATATTTTCACTTGATCTTAATGGCTTATGAACAACCCATGTCGTACGCCCTATCTGAAAGACTTACTATCTCCATAATCTGCCGGTGACAATGTCTCGCTTTCACATTGGTTCTATTGTTTCTTACATTTTTAGGTATTCCACTTACACTTGTGTCTGCAAACCATTTTCATGGTAACCCCTTGTGAATTTGGAATGCTTGCTTGCATAGTACCCAGCGCTCATTATTAATGCACTCAGAATGTTTTCTGTTTTACCTTTCTTGTCATTTTACAGTTTTTGTATTATATTTCTTAACCTGTTATAACCTGTTATAAATGTCACTTGTACTTTCCAATAAAACATTAGTGAAGAAGGACCTATAAAGGAGCCTTGGAATGTGTAACCCTGCTGTATGTATGGTGTTTGAACAGGGAGTCCATGGTAACTGATTTCAGGTGTAGATCTTCCTTGGCTATTTTAAATATCCAGTGTTCTGCTAGCTCGGAATTAACCCTGGTACTGGTGATCTGTGACTCTGTGATGACCTGTAGTTCATCTTAACGTATCCTGTGCTTATCTGCGTTCCCTGACCACTGTGGTCTGTTGCTCCTTGTGTAGATTTGTAGCTTTGATCTGTATACGTCCATATTTGTGCAAAATACAAGAAATGACTTTCATTTTTTGCTCAGCTCTGCTAATCATGTTCTTTTTTTTTTTTTTTTTTTTTTTAATCTAGTGGACCAATGTGTTGATTGATTTAAAGAGTAAGGATACTCAATGGGGGTTTGTTTCAGGCGATGGTGCTCCCCCGATTACACTTCACATTGGAGATTACAACATGGATGGGTTTCCAGATGCACTTGTCATTCTGAGGAATACATCAGGAAGGTATGTTTATAGCAATATTTATGGATTGTTGCTAAGAATGTCAAAATGATCATTTGATTTATGTATACCTCACTCCTCTTTTTTTTTTTTTTTAAGATGCGTTTATTGTTTACAGGTATTCAAAATACGTCTCCATATTTTGTTTAGGATAAATTTTTTCCGCCGTACAATATTGTGGTGTGTACTCTTTTAGTGTCTATCTCAGGTCACCTTATATCGCTTTTCATAAGTATCTGTGTATATTGTTGTCACATTAAAGCAAATGAAACGATACAGATCGCAGTGGGATAAGGAGAAAGAGCAGACACATCTTGACATGTGACAATCAACAGTGTCCAAATGTAGCACATACCAAAACAAAAGAGAAAAAACAACCACCCCGCCTGGGTCGAAGGCATTCACAGAGTTATCTTGGGACCTCCTCTTTTAGGGCATACCCTTTTCCTAGGTTTAGTTTCAATTCATCGCCAGTGCTACATGGCTACCTGATTAACCTAGTAGTGTGCATGACCCTGCTCTTAGAGGCTGTCACTGCCACTGCTCCCTTGAGAGTTTCTTTTTCTTCAGCACCCACATATTTACATTCTGTCAATTGGGCATTCCGTGCCTGACATCACTTATCTAATATGCCGTCAAAAGCTGTATCCACGGTTAGGTCAGGGTTCTAAAACCTGAAAGAACTTACATGGCTATATATGATTTAGTTTAGCCTGCATCTAGAGGTTTTACTTCATGTATTTGATTGTTTGTTTGAATTTGTGGCAATAAATTTGTCTTGAGGAAAGAAATGTGGACGTGCTCAAACCCAGAAGCAGGCTGGTACCAGGAGTTTCTAAACCAGCTCCTGTCTCTCGAACCCACACAAGATAGATAGACCTTATCGTACAGCAATGGCATGGATTAAAGCAATCCGACAAGCAGGGAACTGCAGTGGTGAAATGCCGGAGTCATGTGAGGTGGAGATGATGGAAATATCGATGAAGTGGCAGAATGTAACAGTTATGTGAAATGGGGATAATAGAATTAATGAGCAACAGACTCAGATGAGGAGTCGGTCATTAGGAGCCATGCTGGGAATGGACCAAACTGATCAGACTTAGGCGACTGGCAAGATAATTCACTTTGATTCTATGAAGGAGAGAAATTAAATTTACCTAGTATGTTAATTCCTACTTTATAACTGTACAATAAAAAAGACCATAACATAAGCACATCTCATTTACAAAGCAATTAAGCTAGCACGGCTACATTTGGCACTTTGCACGTACACACATAGACATACACACTTCTCCCCCACTCAGTCTACTTCCTCACCCCTATTAGTGGATTAGTTTAAACTTAACAATATATGGTTTATCTCATGTCAAGTCAGAGAATCTTATATAGCGCGCATATCACCGGTAGGTCTCATGGCGCTTACGGAGATTCCAAAGACTGGCGGTCATATCCAATTTACGTTATTTCCGGTCAAACAGCCACGTTTTCAATTCTTTGCGGAAACGCTGGTTGTCCGCAATAGAAAGAAGATGAAACGGCAGTTTGTTCCAGAGATGGGGGGCGAGAAAAGAAAAGGATCGACCCCCATTACGTGCAGTGCGGACGCGCAATGGGGTAAGGAGAGATTTTGAGCTGGATCTTAGCGTTCTTTCTGGCTGATATCTTTTAAGTTTTTCGCTAAATAAACAGGCCCGTTGCCATGAATACTTTTATGAGTTAGGCACAGGATTTTAAAGTGGCCTCTTTTCCTAACTGGAAGCCAGTGGAGGGACCTCAGACTTGGGACTGAAGGAGATCTTGGAGGTAGATTTAAGATCAGTCTGGCCGCAGTATTCTGCAGAATTTGCAGTTTAGAAAAGAGGTCTTCATTTAGGGAGGCTAGTAAGGCATTCCCATAATCCATGCGACTTACAATTGGGCCCTGGACCAGAGGCTTCCTGGCCGCGATAGGTAGCCATTTAAAGATTTTACGTAGTTTCCGCAAAATCCCGTAACAGGTACCCAGCACAAGATTGACATGATTTTTCATAGATAACTTGTTGTCAATCGTTATTCCAAGATTGCAGACTACTTGTTTAGGGGACGGGCATGGGCCCAATGCCTGAGGCCACCAGCTGCCCGAACAGAATGATCTCGGTTTTACTGCCGTTTAGCTGTAATTTGTTATTGCCCATCCAGTTGTTAATGTGGGTCAGACAGTTTTTAAACCGGATCATTGTATCTGTAGGGTCAGGACCAAATGTGATCAGCAGCTGGGTGTCATCAGCATATGACACAGCCTCAAACCCATAAGACCTGATTATCCTGGCTAGAGGTGTTACATAAAGATTAAAAAGCATAGGGCTCAGGATTGACCCCTGGGGAACTCCAATGCTTACTGGTCTGCTGCATGAGGCCAAGGTATCTATATGTACAGTAGTGGAGCGATCCTTTAGATCAGAGGTCTTCAAAGTGTGGGGCGCGCCCCCCTGGGGGGGCGTGGATGGGTTCCCAGGGGGGCGCAAAGGCCTCTGTAAGCACATGTAAATGAAGACGCCTGGAAGTGCGGCGATGTTTATTTGCTGCATTTCCAGGCTGTCTTCATTTACTCCGAAGCCCTCAGAGTGCCCTGGGGCCGGAGGTCAGTGAGTGTGCTGCTGGGGGCTCCGCTGGGCAGTGTCTGGAGTCTTATTAAGACTCCGGCATGCCCGAGTTTTTCACAGGTCTTTAAGGACCATTTGCATACCTTTAGAAACTAGTTACCGAGGCTTAGTTTTTATTTCTGTTTCCAGTACCCCCTGGGCCCCGACTCTGCCTATTCCTTACATTTGTATTTTAAATTTACTGCTGTAGTGTGAAAATGCATTTCATGAAAAGGAATATAAAAAGCGTTGCCAATAGAAAAATGCCCACCATGTATGTTTAAAGAGCCTGCAAAGACCTTGTTTTGACAATAAACAGGGTTTTAAATAAAAAGTATGTATTCATTTGTAATCTGACTTTGTCTGTTCCCTTTATTTTCATTCATGAATCATTCAGGCAGCCCTAGAACACATTTAAAAGTGCTTTCTATTTATATTTGCTTTTCGAAATACGCACAGATAAGTGCTGAAAATAGGTCTTTAGGTGACTGTGTATTTTTGTACCGTCTGCGACATCAAAATAATGAGCTGGCAATCCTAATCATAAGACTGGAAGTTTGTTGCACGATCAGCACATTATTTATTTCCTCCACCCTCGAACCCAGATTAATACCATAATAGCAATAGTTTAATTTATATCTGAAACCCTACACCCCGTCAATAACATGCTGATTTACTTCAAATGTCTGGGAATGCACTCTGCATTCAGACAACTCACTCATTCTCACCCTTCACGTTCACGCTCACCCTGCACTCACAGCGCATAGTTATGGATTTACCGCATTTGCCATATAATCCATCATCTGCTGCATAATTTGCAGATTAAAAAAAATGCAGCAACACATGTTACCTCACAGTGGAAGGCCCTTTCTAAAGGTTGAATGGTCACCTTTCTGTTGCTTATTGCTATATGTGGGTGTTAATGTGATACTTATGAGGGGCAATAAAGGCCAGGACAGTGTTAAGTGTAAAAATAGCAAAATAATGCAGCATAATTCACCTTTGCTTGCTGCTGAATTTAGTCAACCATGCTGCATAATATGGCCTTCTCCACCGCATAATTCCAATGGCACTGTTTATAGTGCTATGAGGTCCCAGCCTGTGGCAGAAAGCACTGTGAATATGTAAGTCATTATTTTAAAACAGTATTTACATACTCTAAGCTAGGCTGCTGCAAAATGATGCAGTGATTGAGATAAAACAAGTTCTTACAAAATATACTTTTTAGTAATAATTAATCAAACTGTATCTAATGCAGACATTTTTGTAAGTGTCTCCACTATTCCAGATCTCAGCTGATAACACCCTTACATTACATCTCAAAAAGAATAGATCTTTGCCACCATGAAGCTTTAAGCAGAGCCACTGGAATTATTCAGCAGAAGAGGACAATATTATGCGGCAGGTTTGACTAAATTATGCAGCAAGAAAAGGTAAATTATGCGGCATAATGCGCCACATTTTGTGGTTAGCATTACTTCATTATTTTGTCATTTTAACTCAAGGTAACCCTGTCAGGGGAAATATTTCACCCCATTAGTACCAGTTTAACACCCAAATACAGCAGTAAGCAACTACAAGATTACCAGTCAATCTTTGCAAAGGTCCTTCCACTGCTCTGGAATGCTTTGTCACGCGTTAAGTAACTTTTGTTCCGTTTGAGCTAGAATCTAGTTTTCTTTTGTTGAAAATCTGCAGATTATGTAGCAAATGCAGTAAACTGATAATTATGTGGAAACGCTGCTGCTGCAAAACTCATAATTCCAGTGGCCCTGGCTTTTAGTGACTCAATCAATTATTGGCTGGTAAGAAGGCTGGTTTCTTTTTTAACTTTATGCACTACCACCACACCCTTCGATTTCAGGCAGAGGCATCTCAAAGTCAGTATTAACCATTCAGGGGCATTGTGAAAGCTGAGTCCATGGGGTGGCAGGTAGCAAGCCAGAAGGGTTGCATTCAGATCCAGCGCTCTAATCCTCTCGATCCCTGGGGCCTCACAGTAATGGTCCAAGAGACAGAGGAAAGGAGCGAGATTCTAGATATTGTCAAAGAGTAGGCCCAGAATAGGAGCACTGTATGCGGACTCATTTTTGTGTTTACAAATGGCCAGAGGCAGCTTCTTCAGAGAGATACCCCAAAGAAGGGGACAATATAAATTTTCTTTTTTTAAAGGGGCATTCATTAGTGAAGCTGGTACTGCTGCCAAGTGTGTAAGTGGCCACTGCTGGTTATCATTAAGGAGCAGATGCAGCAGGACTGGGGCCCAGGGATTTGAGGGCCCACTGCATCACAGTTATGACTGTCTACCTTTAAAAAAGGGGCATCGAAGCTTATTTTCCTTTCAAGCATTAGGACAGAGTTGAAGATCCGTCATGGTGGGGAAGAGGTAAAAGATGCAGAGGAGATAGCCTGCTACTCAGGACTGCAGTTATCATTAGTGCAGCAGGTATAGTTGCATTGGGGTCAAAGAGTGTGAGGGGCTCACAACACCCCAATTATGGGGAGCAGTTTGTTTGGGATATCTGTTTTTGTTTGATGCATTTTCTGTTTTATAAGTCTCATATTTAGTGCGGTTCATAAGCTATAGAAAACGTATTCCTGAAATCCTCTCATAAGCACCGCTCCCTGCACGCAACCATGTCCCTCCCACTCCCCCAATCCTGCCATAAAGTTTTGGAGGGGCCCGACCTCAAAACATTTTGCTTAGGGGGGGCTCAGAGTAAAAAAGTTTGAAGACCTCTGCTTTAGATAGTTTTTAAACCAGTCCAGAGCTTTCCCGCGGACCCCCATCTCCCAGAGCCGTTGTTCTAAAATGTCATGGGAGATGGTGTCGAAGGCAGCAGACAGGTCCAAAAGAACCAGCATAGCTGATTCTCTTTTATCCAGAGCCAGCCTGATGTTATCAACCATCTCTACTAATGCCGTTTCGGTGCTGTGCGCCGACCGGAATCCTGATTGCGATGAATCAAGAAGTCCATGACTTTCCAGATGGATAGTAAGTTGTTTATTTACCAAGGATTCGAGCGCCTTTCCAAAATAAGGCAGTAGCGAGATGGGACGGTGATTGCCTGGTTCTCTGGGATCTAAGGTTGGCTTTTTCAGGATAGGTCTGACTTGAGCGGTTTTCCATCTTTTCGGCACCATCGCTTAGTCTAGTGGCATATTAAAGATCTCTGTTAACTTTGTTATCAACAGAGGTGCTAGTTGCATAAAGAAGCGGGGAGGAAGAGGATCTGCTGGAGAGCCTGATTTGATCTTTGCAATGGCGTCAGATACCTGTTCGCAGGTCACAGTTTTAAATTCATCCAGCAAAGGCAACAACGGTTGGCTATTCGCAGCTGAGTGCGAGTCAATATTGTTTACATTGTCTTGGGGGAAGGATCTATAGATAGCTTTAACCTTTTCATCAAAAAAGGAGGATACTCTATCGACCCATTCTTGTGTATGGGGAAGGGTGCGCTGGTTGGCCTGAGGAGTAGTAAACTCCTTCAGAATGTTATATAGCTCCTTACTAGAGTTAGCAGCATTGTTAATCCTCGCTGTTAAATAGGACTTTTTAGCCTGTATAATATTGTTTAAATAGGTACGGTGGATTAATTTATATCTGATTTGATCTTCAGTAGCTTTAGTTTTCCTCCAGTGCCATTCGGCAGTTCTGCAGGAGAATTTCTCAGTTTTTAGTGCTGATGTAAAGCATGGCGATGCTTTGCCTTTAGTCTTGACTCTTGACATAGGTGCTACTGTGTTCAGGGCATGTATAATGGCCTCTTCAAAGACTGCAGTTGCTTGATCTACATTATCTGGGTGTAGTATGGCTTCAACATTAAAATAGATGGAGAAAAATTTAGAGGTGACTTTACGCCAGGGTCTGATTAAGGCATAGTCATTATCCTGACGGATTTTAGGAGCATCCATACGAATGCCAAATTTTAGCAGATAATGGTCCGACCAAAGCAGAGGTTGAGGTTGTTCAACTGTGAGTTTAGTTGAGTTAGTGAACAGTAAATCCAAGGTATGACCAGCCTGATGGGTAAGACCTACTACCAACTGCACCAGCCCTAATGTCTGTAGTGAGGTTAGCAATTGGTCAGTATCAGGGTCTTGTACTGAATCTGCATGATAATTGAAATCTCCTATGAGAATGAAATTATTTGCGGCTAGGACATAAGGTGCAATAAATTCCAAGAGAGTATTTACAAAATTAGTTTTTTGGCCTGGGGGTCTATAAACTAGGGCCCCTGTCCATGCTTCAGATGATTGGGTCATGATTTTAAAAATAAGTATTTCCGCTTTGTCCGTATTGCAGGAATCTAGCGTGATGATTTCTAATTTTCCCTCAGTGGCCACAGCTATCCCCCCCCTCTCCCAGTCACTCTATCTAATCTAGTTAGCAGCCCTGGAAAGATGACCTTGCAAAATGCATTTCTGCTCTAGAATGCTGTAGGTAAGAAAGAGTTGGTTTATTATAGGGAAAACCCACTTTTAGATCATCATTCAAACTAATTATGTTCTTTAAATAAAAAGACAACTGATAAAGGTGGCATTCATCACTTGTAGCTCTCCAGTTGCGGCAGCTAAACAGTGATGCTTGGGAATGACTCTGTTTTAATCTTTGGAAATATCTCCGTGCCTTGTGCTCTGTGCCATTATAGAAGATGCCATCCACTGTCAAACCAGCCTTACCCCACGATAAAACTCAATCCCCAGCTGTTAGACCATATCCCATCCAAATAGGAACACTTCACTGCTAAGGGAGTGAGGATTCATCAAAGTCAGCACATGCTCAGGGAACTTATGTAATGCTTGAATCTGCATGCTGTAGCCTGGAGTGGAGTTCTGGGTCCTCCTCTTGCACCTCATACCCCATGTTCTTTAAGCAAAGGCTGCAGCAATGTCTTTCCTTTGTTAGTAGAGCAGAGAAATTAGAAGAAGGGTGAGTGGCGAGGACTCTTGAAATGCCACGGTGAAGGAAAATGTATCAAGAGTTACACACTCTCACATGGTTATAATATGCCTTCATTGAGTTTCACATGTGTGATTTGAGATAGCCGGAATAATGTCCATAGCGGTGGAACTGATTTAGAAATGGTCTGCTGCACCACAGAGGCACAAAACTGCAGAAATTGATGACCGAATCACAATACACAGTACCCAGTGAGGTCTTGTGTCGTCACATGGAGTGTTATGCCTACTAAATCAGGGCTGTTTATAAAATAAGACAGAGGATGGGGGGCACTAACTTGGCGAGCAAAGGCCTGGCTCAATAACGGTATGTTGGAGAAATCTGAGGCGTATGCTTGAATGGTGAATAAGGTGACCTGAGTACATTGGGTCAGTCTTTATTTGGACTAAATGGCACTGGGTCACTATATCTTGACTGGCTCATGGTTGTGTGGGTTTGTGAGGGTTAAGCAGAGTTGATCAGAGTTCAATAAGTAGAGATGGTCCACAGGTTTTCCCATCGGGTCTGATAACTGTCCAAATAATCACCTGAAAAGCTATGAAAAGGTTCTTGAATAAAGGGGCGAAAAAAGAAAATGAAGCAGTTCGCATAAATCAGTATTCTGTAATTCATGTAGTAAATACATTGAAATACAAACCACAATCAATCTAGTAATTTTCCTGTAACTTTTCCAAATTATACAGAACTGTATAGATGTACATCTGAGCTGTGACTATATCTCGGAACCGTTGCTGATAAGCTGTGGAATGGCCAAAGGTATACATTGGAAAGGCGTAACTCTGTTAATCGCAACAGTATTTATAGTATTTCCTTTCAGTCAAGTATAAGTAATACTACAAGACCTAAAACATCAGTGATATTGAATCATCAACTGTTTTTACCTTAACATTGCTTTATTATTTATTTATTGTGTTTTATAAAGCACGAACATGACCATCACGGTATCAGAGCGCTGGACGAGAGAGCTGATGAGGGTTGCGGTACAGTAAGAACAACTGTCGCTTAAGCTGCGCTGTACTTAGAATTCGAAGAGCAAGGTATAACACAATAGGATACAATATCAAATAGGGTAAAATGACAGTTTCAAAATAGTTCTCTTATGACACAAGTTTTTCTAGTAGTACAGCTTTTACTTCCTTCTTGAAAAGCCTGAGTGAAGTAATTGCTCTAGTTGAGGTTGGTAGGGCGTTCCAACTTTCTGGGGCAGAACCGGCGAAAGAGCGGCTGTGAATTTTCCTTTTTCTGATTCTGGGTGGTTCTAATATGAGGGATTTAGCACTTCTAGAAACCCTTCCGCCTCTTGATAGCTTGATCCTATTCACCAAGTATTTAGGACCAGTATTGTGTAGGGCTTTGTGTGTTAGGCATGCAACCTTCAGTTGGATCCTAGCTTCAACTGGCAGTCAGTTGAGGGCTCTGAGTGATGGTGAAATGCAGATCATAACAACATGTGCCTGTTAAGTCTTGCTGCTGCTTTCATTGGTGCTAGGCTGGTTTTAGGTAGACCTGTGAGTGTGGCATTCCCATAGTCCAGTCTTGAGGGCACTAGAGATTGAACCGCTGCTTTGAGGTCTCCTAGCGGTATGAAAGGTTTTAGTTTTCTTAGAAGGTGCAGTAGTAGGTTAGCACTTCTGGTTGCAGCTTGCATGTTTAGATTTGAGTCTAGTGTGGTGCCAAGTGATTTTACAGAGATGGTTGGGGTGCAGTTTAGCGATTTGATGTTGAGAAAGTAAGGTTGTGGTTGTTGTGATCAAAGGGGTGGTGCGATAAGAATGAATTCGGTTTTCAGCGGTTTTAGTTTTAGATGGTTGTTTGCCAGCCAGTCCTGTGTTTTCATCAGGATGTCTCCAGTCTCCAGGTTTACTCTTGAGAGGAGAGTTTGATTTAGAGCTGAGTATCATCAGCATGCATGTGGTATAAGATATTTGATTGTATAAGGATTTTAGTGAGTAGTTCCTCGTATAGATTGAAGAGAGTTGGTGAGATTGTAGAACCGTGTGGAACTCCCCTATCAATATCTGCTATATCAGATAGGGTGGTGCCGATTCTGACTCTTTGTTGTTGGTTCTGCAAGAAGGAGGTGAACTAGTTAAGGACAGCTCCTGATAGGCCCATTCTGAATTCAAGAGTTTCTCTGAGGCATTTGTGGCTGACCGTGTCGAACGCTGCTGATAAATCTAGAGGTATTAGGAGACAGGATTAATTTTGGTCCACTGATGTTTGCATATCATCCAGGATGTTTAGAATGGTGACCACAGTATTGTGTCCATGCCTGAAACCTGATTGTTGTTTGTCTAATAGGTCAAAATTCTTGATGTGTTTGTATAGCTGATTGTGGGCGCATTTTTCTATCAATTTAGCCAGTAAAGGCAAACTGGATAATGGTCGGAAGTTGTTTGATTCTTTCTGGTCAGTGCCCGATTTTTTTAGTAGGGGAGATACTTGGCCCATCCTCAGTCATTCTGGCAGGGATCCTTGTTGGAGAGATGCGTTTACGATTTTCGTCCATAAGGGAGTGACGAATTGGTGGATCTTTTTCAGTAGGTGGGAAGGAATGGGATAGCTGAAATTTGTGGTAGGTTTCATTGCCTGAATGGTTTTCTGGATTTCCCCCTAAGACAGAGATCTGAAACTGATCCAGAAGGCCCAATTTTTTTCTTGGGACAGTTGATGTGTGCTGGTTAGTATTCTTGCTGTGAGAGTAGGATTGATGGATTCCATAGGTTGGGTGCTAGCTTGGCTGGGAATAGAGTTTCTAATGGCCTCGATTTTATCTTTAAAGTAAATAGAGGAGGTGTTACAGGTGTCCATCAAGTTTTTTGCAATTGTGGGTTCGGCAAGATATCCTGATTGCTGTTTTGTTATGTCAAAGAGTTTTCTGGGTCTGTTCTTCGCTCTGTTTAGTTGAGATCTGATCGCTGTTGTTTTGGCATTCAAGGTCGCCTTTTTGTATGAATTCTGTGTATTCTCAACTGTTCGAGGTGAGTAATGTTTGGGTCCTCCCTCCAAAGTCGTTCCAGATGTCGTAGTTGTCTTCTTTCATAGTTTATATTCTGGTTGAACAACGGTGCTGCAGGTTTTTCCTTTTGCCTTTTTAGACATAATGGAGCAGCCTTCTGAACTATGTCAGTCATACTGCTGTTGTAGAGGCGCGTCAGTTCTCGAGCCAATGTTTGGTCCAAGGAGGTTTGGCATAGACCCACCAGTTCTGTTCTGTCTACGTGGCTGTAATCCCTCACCAATGTTTTTTCCCTTCTCGTTTGACCCATGGTTTAAGTTTCTTTTGCGGAGATTTGGAAAATAATTTGATGGTGGTCTGATGTCTCTAGCATGTTTACTGATCCTGGTTTAGTGATGATGAGGTCAAATGTGGCACCTTTGTTGTGGGTTGGACCATTGCATGCTTGAATCATGTTGAGTTCCTGGAGCAGATTATTGAATGCAGCCACTAAGGGGTCGTTGTCATTGTTCTAGTGCAGGTTGAAATCTGCTAATAATACTGTATTAGAGAATGAAGTAGCATTGATTGTGATTGTTTTCATAAATTGCTCTAAGAAGACTGTGTTGTTACCTGGTGTATGGTTTAAAAGGAGTGTTTTCGCTAGCAGTTTCTTTTCAAGCTTGATTTCAGCTCCCAAGAGTTCAAACAATGGTACATCTTCTAGCGAGAGTGTGTTTAAGGTTAGGGAGTTTCTGTAAAATATATCAAGACCTCTCCCCTGCTTCAATGTGCAGTTTAGAAGCAAGATGGCAAAATCTGGGGGAAGGAGAAGGTCCAGTATTGGTGATGCTGTTAGGCCAAGCCAGGTTTCAGTTAAGAAAAGAATGTTCAGGTCATGCGCCAAGATCACATCTGCTATATCAGTCGCTTGTTATGCAACTGATCTGCAATTGTGCAGCATGCAATTCAGGTTCGTTATTTTTTTGTTAGTTACTGTGGTGGACATTGTGTTCATTGTGATCGGGACCAGGTTGTTGAGATTGACTTAAAGAGGATTGTATCACCGGTTTATCTCTTCTTCTGAGAGGTTATCGTTCATTCTTCTTGGCCGGTGAGGCTCGTTGTCTCGGGGAGATGTGCACAAGTTTGCTGCTTTGTTTATTAATTTTTCCTAAGGTTTTACAACAGAAAAACAATGAAAGTACATTCATGATACACATGGCAACAGAGACTTGACACAGGTTAAAATGGGCAGAATTGTCAGTACTCAGTGTACCCGGTGAGCTGTATGGCAGGTCGATGCATCTAGTGTAAAAAGAGAAGCTGGGTCCATCAGCTAAACAAGGCAACAACAATTGCTAATCAATTCTGTGAACTCAGTTCATTTACTTGTTGTGCTGCTGTGGAGTGTCATTGCTTGAGTGTTGTGCACAGTGCTCGCCTCTGGTTTTGCCTTGAAGTCATATCCAATGTCATTAGACTTAGAAGCTGGTGCAGCACTCTGTGTGTGAGTCTGCACTTATTACAGACCATAAGGTTCTTTTTTTTAAACTTCTTTTTATTAAACTTTCATTATAATTGTTAAACGTTGGGAAAACCCACTGTAAACAAAGATTCAGAAACATTCAGAGGAATTTACACTAGGAGTCACTTGCAGTATGATTTGGTGTGTTTGGTACAGAAGTAGTACAGAGTATTTCGATCCACATTCCACATGTCAACCTCCCCAAACCTCTCCTCCCCGCCGCAGACCATAAGGTCCTTCTACCAGTCTTTACGCATGTTCGTAATCGTACTTAACAAAGCCCTTGCAATAATCCTCTGCATATATGCTATACCTAGATCCGTTTTTGAGGCATCTGGCAAATACATCAAGTAGACATGTCATCAGTAAAGAGAGGATGCTCAAATTCGATTACATAATTGGTGGTGTGCCAGACATCCACAAAAATCTAAGTACATTCGGAAATTTTTAAGCAAAGTACAAAAAAAAAGGCTTTGTTAGCAAACTATCTAGGGCTTTCATCTCATCTGCTGGAATCCATAGCAGAGAGGCTTCATAGCATGTATTACATCAAACTTATGGCAACTGTTCAGTGAGACATGCCTAGCAAGTCCAGAGACAGACAACCATCCTCTGTCCACTGATAAATTCATAGCCCAGGTTGTTAACTCATTTCACTGAACAGGGAGCGAACGGGTGGTGACTTGCTCTCATCTTAGTAACAGAACTTATGATTGGAAACACCCTCTCCTATGAGAAGTAGCAGTAGTTTGACACAGTGTGTTGTATCCAAAATGAGGGCAGAAAAAGGGAAATACAAATTGAAAATTGAGGTTTGTGACCAAATGGAGAGGATTGCTTTCAGTCGTCAAAAAGGTACTAGGAGTTAATTAGAAAACCCACAGCACAAGTCCCGTTTTCATGATTGAGTTAATAAATATACTGCTATCTCATCAAGAGCCTTAAGAAATATGCCAGCATCATCCCACCCTGTTGGAATTCAACTGACTCCCTTTGTTGGCACACACCATCTTCAAAATGAGCTGCATCATCTACAAAGCTGTTACAGCTGCGACTCCTCCCTGTCTGACTGACAAGCTTTCCCTCTGCAATAACTCTTAGCACACCCGCTGCTAGGACACCATCAGACTGGAGACACAGAAAAGAGAAAAATAAGACAACAACCTTCTCCTTCCATCCACCCAGAATTTGGAACAACATCTTCATATTCATCAGGACCACCCCAACCCTGCTTCTGTTTGGGAAAGATCTCTATGCACACCCCTTTAAAGAACACTACATCAAGATGCAGTAATGGCCCACTGTCACATTTAGAAATCCTCTACCACCTCTAATAACACATTAACGGTATCTATGTCTTTGACCCTGTACCACGCTCTTCTTCCTTTGGCTAGGTTAGCGCTATAAAAATTCAACATGCATACATACATACATAAACATCGATCTAAGCATATTGTGAAGTCTGGACATTTTGAAAAGTGATAACTAGGGGTTTTATGGGGAGAATCTCATCAGTCAATCTCCTGGTCTTTCAAACATTGGTGTTCACTTTATTGATTTTGGAAGCATTTAAGCTACGCATCTCAGAAATAGTTTTGTCAGGCTTGATGATGTCAGCTGCTGATGGTATTTAGAGTAAATATCGTTAATTCTCAGCCTGTCCATAGTAGTATCTTGCAGCCCTTCAATAGTTGAGTAACTGACGTTGCTAGGTACTGTTTCAGCCTGGTATATCTTGTCTACTCTTCAATATGTGCTTCCTACCCTCACCTTGATATCCAAAAAGGTATATTGCAAGTTGCATTGGAACAGACCTGATCTGTAGCTAATTTGATGCTTTGTGATTTTGCAGGACCGTGTAATCTAGTTCTAACTTCTTACTGGAGGAATCACCTCTGTCTGTGTCGTCATATCTGAATGTGTGCAGTATAATGGATCTTGGAGTTAGATATGTCCTGAATGTATTCTTTGAAAGTCTTTCATACTTTGTTCATGAGGTTTACAGATCCCTACATTAGGTCAATTTAGTGATACGCTTATGAATTCTGGTGCTAAGACAAAGGCCAATGTAGAGATTGATCTTCAACTATTATCTATAATACAATAACCAGCCACAAAGCTCCTGAATACCTTAATTTTGACCTGGATGCCGAATCATGGACTGAGGACTAAAACGTGAATTCACAGTGCTCCCCATACAGCACTCTTCAAGAGCTGTCCAGTCCATAACATGGCATGAATTAAATCACTCTGCAAGAGTGACAATTCTTTCCGAGTGGTGCTGAATTTGTCAAGAGCATTGGCAAGAATGGTTGTTGGTATTCCCTTCCTTTTATATGATGTGTCCTGACAGTCACTTCCGTCATCAGGAGCATCATGGTAAACAACAGATGAGTGAATTTGAAAGAATATATTTTCACTAAGCATAATCTCTGCCAACTCAAAATACCCACTACAATAAAAAGCAATATTGACCCCTATCCTGATCATCATGAAATCCAGACTTATGAATGAGAGTGATTGTACCTGGGGACCTAGAGAGTTATAAACTATAATCATTTTTTACCCAGCTCCTTTCCACCACAGCTTTGGCAGGGTGAATAATCTCTTGCTAAGACACCACAGTGGTCATGTGTCATAATAGGCAAGACTTTTAAGAGATTTCACTGGGAAATTATGATCTTTCACATTCTATATTAAGTGATTAATATCAACATATTCTGACGTTGTGGATACAAGGGGGTTGAATTATTTCATACACTGTGAGAATGTCCAGTCCAAGCAGTTCTGGAATGGGTGACTCATAGGCTAACCTCTCTGACTCTTAAACTTAATTTGTATACCCTAGAGACATGCTTATTGGGTCTCATGGACCCCAAAACTGATATATCATTATTCAAGTTAATTACCTTGTTGCTCTTGCAAGGTAAGCAACTAATTGCAATGCATTGTCGTTCATCTAGGGGCCAGGACCTTAGAATTTGGAAAATGGGTGTTTTCTGAAATGGGAATGGTAGTGGTATTGCGAAGGATTGGCTGGGTCGCCCAGACTCTATTCACATGGGAAATAATTCTATTAGAACTGACTTGGAAGTCAGATGACCTGTCACTCGAAAGCAGAGTTCCTCAAACTGTGGGGTGCCCCCCCCCCCTGGGGGTCCTTGGAGGCATTCCCAGGGGCGCGCAAATGCTTCACTAAGTACTTGTAAATAATGATGGCCTGAAACCGCGACTTTCTTTGTTTTTCCTGTTTCCAGTCTGTCTTCATTTACATGAAGGGAATGAGGTTAGGAGTGCCACCTTTCACAGTGAAAAATACCTGCCATCTGTTCAAGTGTTAAGATTCTGAAAAGGCCCGGGCATCTGTATTTATTCTTAACATGGCTTTTCTGTCTTTGTGTACTTTAGTTATCATTCAGAGGTCATTAGGGCAGCAGTAGAACACATTTTAAAGTCTTTTCTTTTAACATTTTCTATTTAAAGTATGTGTTAATAACAGGAAAAAATTACTTCTGACTGTGATTTTTCTAACATTTGTATCAACATTAACTTAATGGTCATGCCAGCAACTGTGTTCCCAAGTCCTGTGGTTGCGATGTAAAAAACGTGGCAATAAACAACAACATTTTGATACTTTTTCACATTAACAGCAAATGCATATAAAATACTGCACACGCCTTAAATGACACCTTAAATAAAAAAGCAATGCAAATTAAATTAATTGGTGGGAAATGCACTCTTTCAGTTATGAAACATTAATTGGTTATTGCAGTCACTGCAGATGTCTTTTTGTCAGACCAGAGTCACAGAACTGAATTCAACTTGGCGCAGTGCAGAATACCGACATGTATTTATAGTGGTCTGAGGTCCCAACAAGTAACAAAAAGCACTGAAAATATTTAAGTCATTATTTTAAAATTGTAACAGTATAAGATAGGCTGCCACACAATAATTTGGTGTATGTGACGAAAACAAGTACTTTCCAAGAATACATATTCATTATATCTAACCTAGGGGGTGATTACGATGGCGGAGGGTCCGCCACCGCCAGCCTTGCGGCGGCGGGCCCTCCGCCATCGGACAGCAATTTTCCCCCGCCAAATTACGATTGGTGGGGGGAATCGTCCTAGTTCCGTGGCGGTTGCAAAGACCGCCCGCCACGGTTCTGCCACAGACAACTGTACCGATTGCCTGGCGGAGCGGTCAGCATGGGTAGAATGGTGGCGGTGCCTACAGGCACCGTCTGCCAAATTACAATGCTGGCTGCAGCCAGCCTTTCCATGGCGGGGAAACCGCCATGGAAAGGCTGGTGGGGATTGGATTCGGGGGCCCGTTGCGGGCCCCCCCTTGTGTTGGGGGGGTGGTGGTGCGCTAAAGGGGGACCCATGGTACCCCCTACATTTCCCTGCACTACGTGGCAGGCACTGCTTGGTGCCTGCCACGTAGTGCATGGAGATGCACGACATGGCTTTTTAGCATTGTGGCGGGCGCTGCAGCCAGCAGCACCCACCGCAATGTTAAATGGCCTGGATGCGACCGCCATGGTGGCGGCTGCATCGTAATACTACGTGCGGACCGTCGCCTTACAGGCGGGCGGTCCCAGTCACCGCAACTATGGCAGGCAGACTCGAGTCCGCCCGCCATCGTAATGACCCCTAAAGTGTAGACATTTTTATAAGTTCGTTAAAGAGCACTTTTCAAAACTCAGCATCCTTACATTATCTTTCAAAAAAAGTTATAAATAATTTTTATCATGAAACTTCAAGTGACTGCTTAAATTAAAGCACTTTAGAGACCTCTCCCCTGACCTCCCACCTTCAGCACCATCCAAGTACTCCAGGTCCCCATTAACAATTCAGGGATTTTTGTTTTTAGCACAATATATGGGAACTGTTTTGTAAAATTAAGAACACCTTGGTCCCCACACACCTAGCCAATTTCAACCTCTGTTTACATGCAGATGTCCTCTCAGGTGAGTAGAGGAGTTGGGAGGAAGGAGGCCAACAGGGTCATATTCAGATCCCTGATCATCCTGACCACTTGGGCCTCAGAAAAATGGCTCAGAAAAAATCAGAACAGAGCAAAATCCATGGATAGGGTCAAAGAGAAGACCCTGAAAAG
Source organism: Calotriton arnoldi (assembly GCA_963921515.1). Classification (NCBI taxonomy): domain Eukaryota; kingdom Metazoa; phylum Chordata; class Amphibia; order Caudata; family Salamandridae; genus Calotriton; species Calotriton arnoldi. The sequence continues at coordinate 98,072 of CAWUFW010003706.1, forward strand.
ATGGCGCTATGTGGGGTCTAATTTTTTCATTCACAAATGGACAGAGACAGCTGTCCCACTTTCTGAATGAGATGCTCTGAAGAAGGTTTTGAGAAATGTGGATTCATTTATTTTTTATTTTTAGTGCCATCACAGCCATTAGTGCAGCAGGTGCATTGGCACTGGGGCAATGGTGTGAGGAATAACTACACCCCAATTAAGGATGTTACTAGCAAAAAAGGGGGGAGAGGGGAGCCATTTTCCTGGTTAGTATTGGGGCCCAAGTCCCCCTTGCTGCACAGGGAACATGTCCCAAGCAACAGAGGGGCAGATTGTGGGACTTTCCTGTTTTAAAAAAAAATGCATTTTACAGAAAGGAGCAGACAGCCTGCTTTAGGCCTCAGTCCTAGCAGTAATGGCCCAGTAGTTTGGGCAGAGGAGTAGGTTTAATTGCTACTGCAGGTGCAGTGTCACTGGGTGTGAGGTACCAACTAAACCCTATTATGGCTGTTACCATTATTCCTTTCTTATATTAGGGCTCAATGCTCCCTTGTTGTGCCAGTGTTGCTGGCATTGAACCAATGGCACTAGAGAGGAGAATGTTGAAGCAGAGGAGACACCTTAGCTAAGGCCTCAGAGAGATAGCAGAAAGGAGGATGGTGGGTTAACAAGGGGCAGAGGGGACTTCCCGCTTCATCAGGCATTAGCTCTTATTAGTGAGGCAGGTGCAGTGGTGACCTGCACAGGAGTGTGACGGGCCCCCTGCATCACAATTAAGACGGTCTTACATAAGAATAGAGGCATGCTGGATAGCATTAGGGCTGAGGGCATCCTTGCTGCAAAAAGACGAGAAACACATGGGAGCTCATTTTTTCTAAAAGGGACGGAGTCTGTTTAAAAATTAGAGTGATGGCCAGGCTTGGTGGGGAAAGGGTGAAAGAGGCAGAGGGGATACCCTGCTACTCAGGGCTGCAGCTATCATTAGTGCAGAAGGTGCAGTTGCATTGGGGCCCAGGAATGGGAGGGTTTCACAAAACCGGAGTAGTGAGTTTTGTCTATTTTTGTTTTTTTAATGTATTTTCTCATTTATAAGTCTCAGATTTAGTGTGGCTTATGAGATACTGAAAAACTGCCCATGAAATGATCTTATACACACTACCCCCTCTGCTCAGCCCTGCTCTTCTCGCTGTCTCCAGTCTTTCCATAAGGTTTTGGAGGGGGGCCTGAATTCAAAACATTTTGGGAGGGGGGCTCAGAGTAAAAAGTTTGAAGACCTCTGCTCTAAAGGCTTACTCTTCCCTGTCTATCACAGACATTATATATTGGAGTTGCACGTCCCTGAATACCTGAATTACCAATCTTTGACGGTGTAGTACATCGGGAGGCGTAACATCATCGACATTAGGACTTTGTTTCAGCACCAGCATACCACAAGACAACCAGTGATAACCTTTATGTCATATGTAGGCCTGTGTAGCACTATTCCTGCATTGTTATATCTGTTGGGCACCAAATACTCATGATACATAACATGAGTACAGAGTGGAAATCCCTAGGTAAAGACTCACCAATGTTTAGTACGTCTTAAATGTTTATTTAGCGTTTTATAAAAAGATAATAATGCTATGCTGAAAATACATGATAAGATGACTAATATTCCTGATGGTTGTTGTGTTGTGGCAAGTTGTTGATTGTGCGTTACTTGTACTGAGATGCCTTGATAAAATCAGTACAGGAAAATAAAGATATGCTAGCATGGCAAGGAAGCTAGCAATAAATCATGAGAAGGAGTCTGATGAGCAGTGTTGTCCACCTTGACCCTACCTAAGGGGACCTGTATTGTCCAAGATTGGTAAAAATACACCATGTCCAGCCAGTCCATGCAGGTGACTGCTTTGATTAGCCAATATTAGCAAATGGGTCATGGCAATTGCAAGAGAAGCAAAAAAAGGCACGCCATTTCACCAGATACAAATGTTTGGAACCCATGTTAGTTCTGCATGTCTGCCAAGAAATAAATCGGCCCAAGTACTCAAGCACGAGCAATGTGAAGCAAGATACCTGGCCTTCTTCAGCCAGTGCTGCAAGACCCGACCTACCACTTATTTGGGTGAATCCGGACATAAAGTTGAGGATCCCCAAAAATCCTCAACTGTCTCAAATTTAGTTGAGGTGACACAGGCTTATTCCAACAGAGCTAAGTCATCCTTCTGCAAGACTGGCATGAATGCAGTGGAGTCTTGCTTTGTTGACACATAGCATCTTGATTAAAAGAGATGAAAAAAGAGAGCCATAAAATAATGAAATCAGCAGCCATACTTCTGAATCTTGTAGACGTACTTGGCTACTGGTGGACGTTTCATGCCATGGACTATAACTGGATGAGATCTAAGAATTTAAAAATAGCAAAGATCGGTGGGGCATATTGATGAAATGGTCTCTGATGTTGGGTGGAGAATAGTGCTAGTGGGAAATGAGAAGGGTGTCCTATCAGACCTGTATAACTTCTACCAAGGCTAAGGTTAGCTCATAGCTGGTCTAATGAAAAACGTCATCCTTGTAGGGATCTCATGTTATTCTTACTTTATTGTTTTCATTCATTTCTTTAATTCTTACTTTTTTGTACATATTATTTTTCACAATTAAAATAGAAATACAACAATAAGTACGTACATGCCATATATAAAGTGCTGTACAATGTGTTCCTTTGATTATTCAATAAAACAAAACATAAATATACACAATACTTATATACAATTACACAATTTAATCCTAAAACTTTCAGTTACTATTTTGTCATTTCCTATTTGGAAGAGAACCTACGAGTAACATTACTTCTGAAACCACAAGGGAACCAGGGGCGTAACACAGGCCCCCCGCAGTGTGGGGGGGCGAAGCTTCGGGGGCCCCCTAAGCACAGCACTTCGGCTGGAGAGCTCCTGATAGAGTCCGGAGGGGGCCCCTCCACGTACCTTGCAGGGGGGCCCCCTCAATTATCGTTTACGCCACTGAAGGCAACTGATGTTGTTGAACAGTAGATATACTGAATTAATATGACACATTTATTTTCATTACCCCATGCACAGAAATCCACTCTCTCTTCACACACACCCTCTCATACACTAATAACTGTCACTGATACCTTATGCAACCTGCAATTACAATAACTATCCGAACAAAAACGGGAAAAGAACTATCTTTTCCAGCCGTTGATGTGTTGTAGGGTTGGGTATTGTTGTTCCGGTCTACGCACATTTCAATGGAAAGTATATTAAAAGTCCACCTTCTTCAGGACTACCAAGAATAACTATTCGGAATTGGTGGAACAGCAAAGGGGTATCTGGAATAACATAATTAGCTGTAGTGCTGGTGTGTCCTGTCATCTTCAAATGATCTTCTGCCAGGGTCCACTGTTGAAGTAAAATCAGGACACCTACTGGTTGTGCGTCCCTGTGCCTGAGCTCCCTCGGTTCTCTGGCATGGTTATGCCCTATGTTGTAATCTCTACTGGGAAACAACATGATGATAGTCAAGGGGTGTGCAATAGGGGGTTTGGGTAAGTGAACTTTGGTCAGGTTCTAAGGAGACCAATGAGAAGCAGTGGATGTTACCAAGAGCAGCTGAATTCAGGAATGCCAAGTATTTTATGGGGATTTACGGCTTATTGTATTTAGCCACAACAAACTATTTGGTGGGCACGCCTAGAATCCATAAAAAGGTGCTAATGCACTTAGACATGAAAATAAGGTATTTTCATATTTTGCATCCCACGTAACCTTTATTTGAATGAAATCGCATTTCTTCCTCAAACTTGTTTTGTTGTGCTGCCTTTTGTTTGGTAGTCATTAATTAGAGACTGATGCCGTGTTAGAATGTCTCTATGGTACATAGGTCTGCTCTACGGGGAGGTAATTAATTTGGAAGCATCTGTTCTGGTATCAGTAGATTACATTTTTCACATTCATTTAGGGAAGTTGGGATTAGGGGAATAAAGATGTGGTAGCGCATCCTCTCATCGCTTGGGGCAGCTGCAGCACAGTTACGGTCTGAAGATCCTCCTGTTCTAGTGTTGTTTTTCGTTTCGCTGTCATTTATTAAAACAAAACGGTTTGTATGCAAATCATTATTATGCAAATCCGTTATATAAAACGTGAAATACCTGCCTTTTTAAAGTGTACAGTAGGGAATGCCTAATTGATGCATAGAGCTGGCATACCTAGGAAAGGGGGAGACCCTGCTGCTTAAGAAGTGCTGATTATCTCTCATAGCCCAGTCAACATTTGACCATCAACTCTTGCTACTGGCTCGTTTCCAAATCATGCTTGTAAGTACATGAAATGAGAGGGCAAATAATGATCTGAAAAGCGTACCCCTTGCAAACATGAATTTTCATTTATGTAGAATAATTTAATGTGATTATCTTGGTTGCCAGATACCTAGAGCTCATCAGTTTCAAGATTCTTTTTCAAAATGGCTCACACTTGAAGAAAGTGACCAGTGTTGTTATTTTGACGGTCATTGTCTTTCGAGTGCCTTAAAATGATAGTCTGTGTGGAGAAAATGTCGCTGTTGCTGCCTGTGAGCCTTTAGCCTTGTTCCCCCACCTTCCCTAGCCCTACTGCTGCAGGCAGCAGCTGCGCGGGTAAAACATCATCACGATAGTGCTCGCCCGTATCTACTCGAGTGCTGGTCATCCTTCCCCCTATCTCTGTGGATGCCACTTATTATCTCCCATTCATTTCTCGGGCCTGCCAAGTACCACGCATCAGGCGTTAAACTAACGCATTTCAGTGTGGTGGTCCGCAGCACCGCACTGAAATGGAAAGCCACGCATTTATATAGCGCTTCCTGGGCTCTCAAAAAACCCAGTGAACGCTGTAAATTAACATTACAGACAGAAAGCTGGCAGCGCGCGGTGCATGCAGCTTGTAGGCTTGTTTAGGTCGCTGGCTCGACTTACTCAGGGCTCAGGCAGGTGAGGTTACAATGTAACTAATTCACCTGTGTCGGTGCGGTTGCGTAAACCGTTTCTGCTGAGTGCTCACACCGCGCATAACTGTTCACTTGCGTCGGACTAGTAAGTACCATAATGTGACGACCCTGTCACCCCGACACGTCCGCCACCAAAGTGATAGTGCCTCAACAGGCACTGCAGCCGGCAGCACTGCAGTCAGTAAAAGCAGCACTGAGGATATTATCAAAATACTGCACTGGCACTGTCCTCGACTCGAGGCCTGGGCCACGGCTGGAGCTGCTGCAGGGGACAGTCATTGCAGCAGGCTGGCCCATCAGTCCAAGCCGTTGCGGCTACCAGGCGCAGGAGCAGGCTCGCTGGCAGCAGCTGCTGCAAAAGCAAGTGTCTGGTTACTAATCCTAGTTGCTTATGCTGCTGCTCAACTGTTTTTAGTGCGTTTAGTTACAGAATTGTGGCATGGCAGAAATTCCTCATTTTTGGGCAGCTGAGCACTAACTCATTTTTGCTTGAGTGAGGCTGAGCTGCGGCAAAGACCGCACAATGGTGAACGAGGTAGGGACGTCCATGGCAGACACTCCCAGGATTGTGTCCTCTTCGCCGAAGTCTCCCTTTTCTGGACCTCCCCTCCCCCCGCACATTCCTTCTCTCCTGCTGTGCATGGTTCTTGGGGTGGCCTTATACACGGCACCAGCGAGGCCACGAGCTGCATGCCATGTTCCCCACAATCCTAGTGCGCCTTGAAGTCCGAGTTGGCAGCTGCAGCAAGGCCAGGGAACGAGGCCTCCAAAACCAGGAAACAAACCCAGGGGCGAGAGGCCCCAGAACTCGCAGGCGTGCCACATCATACCTAAAAGATCAGCAGACAAAGATGGGGACAGGGGAGCCCGATATAAGCTTGGGAATGGAAGGAGTCGGGGAGCCCTTAACACAGAGCACCTGTGAAGGCCAAGCCTCCCAGGAAGCGAGGACAAATTATCCACAAGGGAGGGACGCCCTGAACTAGGGAAGCATGGACTGTCAACTCAAGAGAAATGAGAGGTAAATAGAGAGACGGTGCCTAATTAGAAAAATAATAAGCACAGGGGCCCAAAGATTTTCTTAGGGGCCCACTGCAGGAGCAGCTGAATGCTGGATTACCTAGACTTGTGGATAACTAATGCCTGTTCCCCCCCCTACACTGCTTCTCTCTTTATCTCCCTCTTACAGGTTTTTGTTGTTTATGCTTTCTCCTTTATAACAGTTTTCCTATCCCTTCTTCTTTTTCCGCCTTTATCTCTTACTCCGTCTGAATAATGACAAATGTGTCCCATTCCTTTAAAAAAAAGAGCTCGAGACCCCACCACCTGCACAAATGAGGCGCTGGAGATGGGGTACTTTGTGGGAGAGTAGGATCTGCTTCTTATAGTTACCCCCACTTTTTAGGTCTCGCCTGAGCCAGCGCGCATGCGCTGCTCTGGCGAGAGTTTTAGTAAGCGGGTTTTGGAAGTGCAAACAGTGGCTTTTGCTGGCGACCAGCTTGCGTTCACGTGAGCGTGCACGCGCGCCATCTGCTTTTCCTCCCCCTCCCTCACCAGAGAGCGCGTTTCCATTCCTCGCATCGCTGGCGAGCGCCATCTGCCTTTCCTCCCCCCTCCCTCACCAGAGAGCGCGTTTCTTGTTTTTTTTTTTTCCTTCTTTTAAAGACCAATCACTCTGCCCAGGATCACAGGACGTTGAACCATGCTGAGACCCAAACCCAATCTCCCCCTCCCCCCCCAAGTCGGCAGCTCCGGGCATAAGTCGTCCCCCCCCGAAACCCCACCATGCCATCTGCCAGAACTTGTGCGCACCATTGAACCGCCACCTCTACCACCCGTCAAAGCAACCCGATAGTGCCTGCCCTCCGTAACCCACCTCACTGTGCCTACTCCGATCCCCCTGTTGCCCACCCAACTCTAGGCCTGTGGCAAGCACCACAACTCTCGCCCTCCACTACTCATGGATGTGCTCTTCCCCGGATGAACCCCGCGCCGGGGACAGTGCCGTCCCCAGTGCCCGCCACTGCGAGGCTCACCAGGTGGCATCCGGGCCAAGCCGCGGGTGGAGCAGCATTCTGCCGCTCAGCATAGATGACCATCTGCCCCCCCACCTGAGCAAACCACCTCCGCCCTCTCCGGCATTACTCCCCGTACAGCGCCCCTCATCCCTCCCCAGACAGCGCTTCACCCCCGGTCCTCTGTCTCCTCAGCGCCACCGTAGGCACCGCAGCCACCCCCTCCAACTGACCCCGCAAGGATGAAAGCCCCAGTAAATCCCGACTAGGGCTCGAACCGCCATCAAAGACACCAGCGGCTCCCGAGTCCTCTCCCCTGCGAGTGTGCCAGCCCGGCAATCCCCCAAGGGCGGAAGACCGACAGCCCCCACGCCTGTGTGCTGTGACGAGCCCCCCGCCCATCCGACCACACCGTGATCCGAGGTGCGCCCTCCCCGTGTGCCCCCACTACTACAGGAGCAGCAGCAAACCCTGCAGCTGCCCGCACATCTCTCCCACCCTGCTCAACGGTAGAGCCCCCATACACTCCTCCTCATCTGAGGGTGCTATTGTGTGCCTCCCCCAACCACCGGCATCACCTTAAAATCGCGCCACTGTCAGAAATGGTGCCTAATTCATAACTTGCTGTTATTCCCCCAAAGTGCCTGGCGCCGCCAAACCCTGACCCCCAGATGTGGGAGGCACACCCAATGTGCTCCAACCGACCCCCTCCCTTCTCATCCGTAATACCCCCCCCCTCCTGCGCAGCCCGGGTACCGGCCTCTAACTTGTAACCAGCCCCTTACCTACCGCTCCCCCCTCACGCGCCCGCGTCACCCCCAGGCCAAATTCCTCATTGCAAGTCTTTGGGGACCGACAATCGGCCCAACTTCATAAGATGTTGAGCACGCCGAGCTCCAACCCCATACCTCGCTCCCAATTCAGCCGCTCTGAGCCCCAACCATTCGCCCAAGACCACAGGATAATGTGCACCTAAGTGAAAGATCTATGGTTAAGCAGCTTTTAAAAGTTAATGGCACTACAGAGTTTCTATTGTGTGCTGCGTACAATTTGTATGAACTTGTTCTTTATGGGCAGGTCCTCCATTTGTGCCAGTACCCCTTTCAGGCCACTGGTTACCTGCTGGCCTTTATGCCATGCCTGCTTTGCGTCTGCAAGATTTAGCAACCCTATCAATGGTGTCACTGCCTCTGCCACTATTTTGGATCTGTTGCAACCTACAAACCGTTCCCTTCCATGCCTTTGGTACAGCCCTCTGGCACCAGTATTCCTTCTGGAGAATGAACCTTGTATTGTCTCATCTCAAGCTCCATCTTGTCAACGTGGCTTAAAATGTGGCAGTGCCATGGTGTCACCTGGCACAGGTTTTCCACTGGTAAAAAAAACAAGCATTGGCATAGCCAATATGTCTCGCCTTTGGGACATTATAAGTGTTTAGCCATGCAACAGTTGATGTTGCACCAAGGATATTGTGCTGCATAATTAAATACTTATAAGGTCCCAAAGGCGAGACCTATTGGCTATGCCAATGCTTGTTGCTGATGTCTCACTGTTTTTGGCCTAGTCTGACTGGGATCCTGCTATTCAGGACCCCAGCCGATCTGCTTTCTCCTGTAAATTGATTGCATGTACTTTAGGTACACTCCAGATTGGATTCTGGGGTACCCTTATCAGTCCCTAGTATATGGTACACCGTGTACCCAGGGCATAGGTACCCCAGAGGCCTCCCAGGGGCTGAAGCATGTATTGTGCCACCCCTGAGAGGCCATTCAAAATGACACCACAGGTCTGCTACTGCAACCTGTGTAAGGAGGTGCCTGCACCCCTTACGTAGATATAGGTTACCTATATCTATTCTAAATACTGCACATATAAACCTATCAGTCACCCCTATGGCAGGCCTTATCAATCCTGAAGGCAGGGTGCTGGGTTTTACGTGAGAGGGTGCCCCTGCATGAGCAGAGCCCCTCTGCAGCCTTCGGAATCTATTCCCCGGGGTTGTCTGTGATGCAGCCAACCATATATACTTAAGTGCATTATAACCTCCCGGTAAATGCCAACTTTAAAACGGCTGCTTAGAAACATGTCGTGTTTGGTGTCAAACACCTTGGAATCATACCTCCACACCAGTAACTGGTGTGGGAGGTATGATTCCTCCCTTGTAGTACCACTACTATGGCGCACCGGTCTACCCGGTACCAGCTTTCTCGACCTGGGCAGCACAAAATGGATGCTGCCAGCCACAGACTACGAGTCTGCCCTCCTGCTGCTGAGCCAAGCTCGAGCAGAGGAAGGCCTGACAATAGGTTTCCTGTCACAGGGAGGTGTGACCACCTCCCAGACAGGCTTTAGTGTATTGGGGCTGGGTGGGTGCACTCTCAGAGTGCTTTGATGTCTGCACTGGGGGCACATTTGGTGTCCCCGTGCATAATCCAGCTCAAACCGGTTGCAGGAGCCATTGGCTCCTGCTCTGGCGCGAAACTGGACAAAGGACATGGGTGTAGCCACCCCTCTGTCCTGACCCTCCCCTAGGTGGGTCCCCAGAGTTAGTCCAACCCCTTCCTTGGGTATAAAGTAGGAAACCTGACTACAGGACTTTAGATTTTACCTGGACTAAACTCTGCAAGCAGAAACCAAGTACTTTGATGGTCTACACTTCGCTGGACGACAGAAGAATCGCCCTTGGAGTAAAGGAGTTACTCCCCTGCAGCAGCAGGCACCTAAACGCATCTGACCGGTTTGCATCTCCCGAGCTCCTGAGGACTCCGAAGATTTCTGCAACACAGGAGGTGGGTTCCCGAGCGTCCCTGAGGTCGATCTGCTCTCTCAGCAATCCTGAGACCAGTATCCCTCGTGGGGACCGTGCAACCCGAACCCCTGTGCACCGTGTACTTTTGCAGCAGCATATGCTTTTCGGCGATCCCTGAGGCTGTGCTTTGGACTCCGTGTAAAATGCAAAAACAACAGTTGATGGACAGAATGCAGAACAATGTCATACATTCACCCCAGTAAAGAGATCTGGGCCTAAATCCATCGTTTTTTTGCTCACCATGCCATTCCAGTTTGAACCCAGCCATATGCAAATCAGTCTTGACCATGTGCCTCATGGGAACAGTCCAGCCCGAACTGCCAAGCCAGGTCCTCCCTGGACTGGAAACAAGCATCCGAGGACCGGTTTCGGGGTTTCACCCCTCTTCAGCCAGGATAGCTTGATTCCAGTGGCATGGAGAGCACGGGACCCACGTCTGGGCATACCCGTCCCACTCGGGGTGACAAATGCAAAAACAACAGTTGATGGACAAAATGCAGAACAATGTCATACATTCACCCCAGTACAGAGATCTGGGCCTAAATCCATCGTTTTTTTGCTCACCATGCCATTCCAGTTTGAACCCAGCCATATGCAAATCAGCCTTGACCCTGTGCCTCATGGGAACAGTCCAGCCCGAACTGCCAAGCCAGGTCCTCCCTGGACTGGAAACAAGCATCCTAGGACCAGTTTCGGGGTTTCACCCTCTTCAGCCATGATAGCTTGATTCCAGTGGCATGGAGAGCACGGGACCCACGTCTGGGCATACCCGTCCCACTCGGGGTGACAAATGCAAAAACAACAGTTGATGGACAGAATGCAGAACAATGTCATACATTCACCCCAGTACAGAGATCTGGGCCTAAATCCATCGTTTTTTGCTCCCCATGCCATTCCAGTTTGAACCCAGCCATATGCAAATCAGTCTTGACCCTGTGCCTCATGGGAACAGTCCAGCCCGAACTGCCAAGCCAGGTCCTCCCTGGACTGGAAACAAGCATCCTAGGACCGGTATGCATTTCGGCGATCCCTGAGGCTGTGCTTTGGACTCCGTGTAGTCCCGACCCCGAGCAGCATTTCCACCAAAGATCTCCGGCCTCCTCTCCACGAGTGCTCCGTGGGCTGGTACTTTGTGATTCCGCTCGAGGTCCCTTCGCGATCCCTGGTCCGTTGGCCTGTGGGTCCTAGCGAGGGTCACTTTGACTTTCCTTGGGCTTCCCTGGTTGCTCCAGACGTGCCCTGACTCCCCATAGCTTGGAGAGTCTCCTGGACCTTGCTGGTCCATACTATCACTTGTTTCCTCTGCCCGCGTGGGTTGCCTTTGCCAAGGCTTGTTGGTGTTCAATCCGGACACTGACCCCTCAGCACTCGACATCCTTCGTGGGACAGCTCACCTCCGGACTTTGGTCATCGTCTCCTGGTCCCCGTGGCTGCAGAGTCAAGCATCTGATCTTCGCACCTGAAGCACCCGACATCGGTGGGCATTCGTCTATCGAGCCCCTGGTCACGTGAAGTGACCCAGACTCTGTCCCCTCTGCTTTCAGGTTCTTCTTACTCCGAATCCAGGCTTGTATTTCACCGGACACTTTTCATCTTCCCGGCAGCAGTACTTCTTCGCATCACGCCATTGAAAACGACGAGGGTTTCCGACACCACTTGACCCCTATGCACCCGGCTCCACTGGGATAGGTAACACGGGTACCCCGGTACTCACACGGGTGCTGGCCTTAGAACCTTCTATGTTCCAACAGGTTAGCTTGAAGTCCTCTCCGAAGTGTCCTTAAACTGTAATTTTCCAACCGCGACTTTCCCATAGAGTTGTACGGAGCTCGCGTCTGTGTTCCCACACTGCACCCGTCCTCCGTGGGCTCCCTGTGTCACTCCTGTGGGTGGCTCCTTGGTGTCCCAGCGATTCTACGTGCTCTAGGCACTGTGTCTATTGAAGTTGTGGTTGTTATACCACTTTCTTAGTATATGGTTCGGTCTCCCCATGGAGCCCGCTGTGTATTGTGCTATTTACTGTCGTTCTATTGATTTAACATTGTGTACTGTACATTCTAATCTCGGGTAGAGATTAGTAGAGGGTGTTTTAGTAATAAATACATATTTTTATGTAACACTTGTGTGGTTCTCCTTTCATTTAGTCATTCAGGAGGTGATATTCTGGTAAAACAAGCTGCTTTACATTCCTTCAAGAGTAAGCCTGAAGGCTGCTCTCCATAGCTACCACTAGGATAGCTTTCATAAAGGTTATCTTTGACCTAATCATCAATAAGGGTCGTTTGGACTGGTGCAAAGTGCCCACTTTAATTAGTGGACAGCATATACCAGGCCAGCTACTCGCAGTGGTGGGATTCAAGCTTGCTATTGTTTTACCAGATAAATCTCATTGAGTGATTAACTGAAAACCACTAAAAGTACTAGGTACATATAATCAAGATTAGAATAAGTAAGTTCTACTGAACTTGGAGTTGGGTAAGTCAAGGGTCTAGCACACCCTTTCTCCAACTCAATAGAGTTTAGTCTCCACTAGGGTAGGTAGGTGCACACACCACACCACACTAGTATGTCTTCTGTAGGAGAAGCCAGTGGCTCTCTGCCTACTTGATACAATGGGCTCACCTTTCAGGATCTGAAAGCCATGTGTGCCTCTAGGAAGCTGAAGACAGGGAGAAATGCAAACACCCAACGTCTTATAGAGATGTTGCTCCTAGATGACCTCAGAAAGACCCCAGGGTCTGATGAAGTAGAAAGAGTGGGTGGGACAGGAGATGAGGAAAGAGCAGGAAGTGAACACTTCTTTGATCTTGACTCACACCCTGGCCAGGAGGATCAAGATGATTCCAACCTGGAAAATCCAACTCTTCCTTCAGGTGGGGGAGAAGGTCCCAGTGGCCCCCTCTTTACTCCACCAGGAAGAGTACAGGGTCTACCTAGAAGATCCAGGACTCCCTCTGTGGAGTCTAATCATTCAGGTACTTCTGTTGGGACCTCTGTATCTCATAGGAGAGAATCCTCTTATGATAAGAAGTGCCAATTACTGGAACTTGAGAGACTCAGGATCAGGCTCAACAAAGAGCAATTGGCCATAGACAGGGAATCCCTAGAGCTCTAGAGAGCAACCAGAAGATTGGGACTAGAGTCCCATGGTGGCAGCCACAATGTCCCTAGAACTAGAGAGTATTCTCATGATCATAGGAACCTGAACAAGATAGTCCCTCCCTATCAGAGTGGGGATGACATCCACAAATGGATAACTGCACTAGAGAGGGCCTTTAAAGTACAGAGGGTCCCTCAGAAGCAGTGGCCAGCTATCTTGTGGCTCTCCTTTGCTGACAAAGGTAGAGATAAGCTCCTCACTGTTAGAGAAGAGGATGCTGACAATTACTCCGTCTTAAAGAGTGCTCTCATTGATGGGTTTGGCTTAACCACTGAACAGTACAGGATTAAGTTCAGAGACACCCAGAAAGCTCAGACTCAGGACTGGGTTGACTTTGTAGATTGTGATACTAAGGCTCTGGAAGGCTGGTTACTTGGCAGTAAAGTGTGTGATTTTAAAGGATTGTACAATTTAATTATGAGAGAGCAGATCCTTAATAATTGCCAAAATCAGTTGTTGCATCAGTACCTGGTGGACTCTGATCTGACCTCTCCCCAAGAATTGGGAAAGAAGGCAGACAAATGGGTCAGAACCAGGGTGAAGCAGAAAACTCAGAATTAAGGTGGTGACTCTAAGAAGCCAGATTCTAAAACCTCAGATAAGGGTGGGGATAAGGGTAAAGACCAGAAGTCTTCACAAGGGCCCCAAAAACCTGCATCTGGGGGGGAGTCACAATCCAACAAGGCTAAAGGCAAAAAGAAACCTTGGTGTTATGTCTTTAAAGAGAAAACCCATTGGACAAAAGATGCCAATTGTCCAAGGGCCAAGGAATCTACTCCAGCCACCACTGCCCCTAACGCAACTGTTCCCCCTAGCTCAGTTCCAAGTGGTGGTACACAGAATAAGGGTGTAGTAGGGTTGACCCTGGGATCTGAGATGGATTCTGGCCTAGTCAGAATTCCAACTCAGGCTGTGCTAGTCTGTGATGGAGGCATGGATATTGCCTCCTTATTTGTCAGTCCCAGTAATCTGGGGAAATACAGACAACAGCCTTTGATCAATGGTAAGGAGGCCATGGCATATAGGGACACAGGTGCAAGTGTCACCATGGTGACAAAAGAACTTGTGGGCCCTGACCAGATCATACTTGGTGAGATGTACCAAATGACCAATGCAAGCAATGTCAGGACAGACCGTTCCTTGGCAGTTGTGAATTTCACCTGGGGAGGGGTAACTGGCCCTAAGAAGGTTGTGGTATGTGCAGACCTTCCTGTAGAATGCTTATTGGGCAATGATTTGGAGACTTCAGCATGGGCTGAAGTGGAACTCAGGACACATGCAGAAATGCTGGGCATCCCTGCAGATGTGTTTGCCATGACTAGGTCACAGGCAAAAATGTCTTCCACTGAACAGGCCCTAGATCCTGGAATAATGGACCAGGTGCCTTCCAAGAGAAGGAGCAGTAGGGGTAAGGCAGTGTCTTCCCCCCCGCCTCAGAGTGAGGATCAGTCTCCTGAGGGAGATGATCTTAGTCCTGAAGAAGGAACTGTCTCAGAGGAACTTGAACCTGATCAGGTTGAGTTCTTGGGGACAGGGGGCCCTTCCAGGGCAGACCTGAGCCAGGAGCAGCTGAACTGCCCCTCTCTTGAACCCCCCAGGCAGCAAGCTGCTGCTGAGGCTGCTGGGAGTGCCAGTGGGTCCCATAAAATATACTGGGATGATGGACTCTTATATTCAGAGGGTAGAGACCCCACGCCTGGTGCCACCAGGAGGTTGGTTATACCTCTGAAGTTTAGGGGCTTCCTATTGACACTGGCATATGATATCCCATTAGCAGGACACTTAGGCCAAAACAAGACCTGGGACAGACTTGTTCCTCACTTTCATTGGACTCATATGTCAGAGGACACAAAGGAGTTTTGTCGCTCCTGTATAACTTGCCAAGCCAGTGGTAAGGCAGGTGGTACTACAAAGGCCCCCCTGATACCACTACCTGTGGTGGGGGTTCCCTTTGAGAGGGTTGGGATTTACATAGTTGGTCCCATGGATCCTCAGACTGCATCTGGGCACAGATTCATACTAGTGGTGGTGGACCATGCCACTAGGTATCCAGAAGCAATTCAACTTAGGACTACCACAGCTCCTGTTGTGGCTAGGGCCCTCCTGGGAGTCTTTTCCAGAGTGGGTTTTCCTAAGGAGGTAGTATCAGACAGAGGTGCAAACTTTATGTCTGGTTACTTGACTGGTATGTGGAAGGAGTGTGGAGTAAATTACAGATTTACCACCCCCTATCACCCACAATGCAATGGGTTAGTTGAGAGATTCAACAAAACCCTCAAGGGCATGATTAAAGGTCTCCCTGAAAAGCTCAGGCGTAGATGGGACATCCTTTTGCCCTGCCTTCTCTTTGCCTACAGAGAGGTTCCTCAGAAGGGGGTTGGTTACAGCCCTTTTTGGAACTTCTGTTTGGACATCCAGTGAGGGGTCCTTTATGTCTAGTGAAGGAGGGATGGGAGTTACCTCTCAAACCCCTAAACAGGATATTGTGGACTATGTACTTGGTCTCCGCTCCAGGATGGCTGAGTACATGAAGAAGGCATCCAAAAACCTTGAGGCTAGCCAGGAATTGCAAAAGGCCTGGCATGACCAAAAGGCTGTTGTGACTGTTTATCAGCCAGGACAGAAAGTATGGGTGTTGGAGCCTGTGGCCCCAGCAGCCCTCCAAGACAAGTGGAGTGGACCTCATACTATCATTGAGCAAAAGAGAGAGGTTACCTACCTGGTGGACCTTGGAACTTCCAGGAGCCCCCATAGGGTGCTCCATGTGAACAGGCTCAAACCATATGTTGACAGGGCAGACATGGGCTTGCTCATGGCTACTGATGAGGGACAGGAGGAAGAGAGTGATCCACTCCCTGACCTGCTTTCCCAGAACCCTGATGATGGTTCAGTTGATGGTGTAGCCTTGGCAGGCAGCCTCACTGACCAGCAGCAAACTGATTGTAGGCAAGTCCTGAATCAGTTCAGACATATGTTTTCACTGACTCCAAGACAGACTACCTGGTGCACTCATGAAGTGGACACAGGTGACAGTCTGCCTGTTAAAAATAAGATTTACAGGCAACCTGACCATGTCAAGGACTGTATCAGGACAGAAGTCCAGAAAATGTTGGATCTGGGAGTAATTGAGCCCTCAGATAGCCCTTGGGCTAGTCCAGTAGTCCTTGTACCAAAACCTTACACCCAGGGTGGTAAGAGAGAGATGAGGTTCTGTGTGGACTTGGGTCTCAATGCAGTCACTAGGACTGATGCCCATCCAATACCCAGGGCAGATGAACTCATAGATACTTTGGCCTCTGCCAAGTTTCTGAGTACATTTGACCTGACAGCTGGTTACTGGCAAATCAGATTAGCTGAGGATGCAAAACCCAAAACAGCATTCTCAACCCATAGTGGGCACTACCAATTTGTGGTGATGCCCTTTGGCTTGAAGAATGCACCTGCCACTTTTCAAAGGTTGGTGAACAAAGTTCTTACACGTCTGGAAGCCTATAGTGCAGCTTATCTAGATGATATTGCTGTCTTTAGCTCCACCTGGGAGGATCACCTGGTCCACCTGAGAAATGTTTTGGAGGCCCTGCAAAAAGCAGGCCTCACTATCAACGCCACCAAGTGCCAGATAGGGCAGAGTAAGGTTGTATACCTAGGCCACCTTGTGGGTGGAGGTCAGGTTCAACCATTGGAGAGCAAGATCCAGACCATCATGGACTGGGTTGCTCCCACTACCCAGACTCAGGGCAGAGCTTTCTTGGGCCTGACTGGGTACTACCGGAGGTTTGTCAAAGGATATGGATCCATAGTGACCCCTTTGAATGACTTAACTTCCAAAAGAATGCCTAAGAAAGTTCAGTGGACAGTTAGCTGTCAAAAGGCATTTGATGACCTGAAGCAGGCCATGTGCACTGCTCCCATTCTGCAAAGTCCTGATTATTCCAAACAATTCATTGTTCAAACTGATGCATCTGAATTGGGGGTAGGGGCTGTGTTATCACAATTGAATGAAGAGGGTCACGATCAGCCAGTAGCTTTCATAAGCAGAAGGTTGACCGCCAGAGAGAAACGTTGGTCAGCCATTGAGAGGGAAGCCTTTGCTGTGGTTTGGGCTCTGAAGAAGCTGAGGCCATACTTGTTTGGCACTCACTTCATTGTTCAGACAGACCATAAGCCCCTCTTATGGCTAAAACAAATGAAGGGTGAAAACCCCAAACTTTTGAGGTGGTCCATTTCCCTACAGGGTATGGACTATACAGTGGAACATAGACCTGGGAGTAACCATGCCAATGCAGATGGACTCAAGATATTTCCTCTTAGAACATGAAGACTCAACTGGTCAAGGTTAGTTTAATTTCCCTACGTTTGGGGGGGGGGTTGTGAAGGAGAGTAGGATCTGCTTCTTAATATTACCCCCTCTTTTTGCTGATGTCTCACTGTTTTTAGCCTAGTCTGACTGGGATCCTGCTATTCAGGACCCCAGCCTATCTGCTTTCTCCTGTAAATTGATTGCATGTACTTTAGGTACACTCCAGATTGGATTCTGGGGTACCCTTATCAGTCCCTAGTATATGGTTCACCATGTACCCAGGGCATAGGTACCCCAGAGGCCTCCCAGGGGCTGAAGCATGTATTGTGCCACCCCTGAGAGGCCATTCAAAATGACACCACAGGTCTGCTACTGCAACCTGTGTAAGGAGGTGCCTGCACCCCTTACGTAGATATAGGTTACCTATATCTATTCTAAATCACTGCACATATAAACCTATCAGTCACCCCTATGGCAGGCCTTATCAATCCTGAAGGCAGGGTGCTGGGTTTTACGTGAGAGGGTGCCCCTGCATGAGCAGAGCCCCTCTGCAGCCTTCGGAATCTATTCCCCGGGGTTGTCTGTGATGCAGCCATCCATATATACTTAAGTGCATTATAACCTCGCGGTAAATGCTAACTTTAAAACGGCTGCTTAGAAACATGTTGTGTTTGGTGTCAAACACCTTGGAATCATACCTCCACACCAGTAACTGGTGTGGGAGGTATGATTCCTCCCTTGTAGTACCACTACTATGGGGCACCGGTCTACCCGGTACCAGCTTTCTCGACCTGGGCAGCACAAAATGGATGCTGCCAGCCACAGACACAAGTCTGCCCTCCTGCTGCTGAGCCAAGCTCGAGCAGAGGAAGGCCTGACAATAGATTTCCTGTCACAGGGAGGTGTGACCACCTCCCAGACAGGCTTTAGTGTATCGGGGCTGGGTGGGTGCACTCTTACAGTGCCAGAAAGTCTACACTGGGGGCTCAAACCGGTTACCGGAGCCATTGGCTCCTGCTCTGGCACGAAACTGGACAAAGGACATGGGTGTAGCCACCCCTCTGTCCTGACCCTCCCCTAGGTGGGTCCCCAGAGTTAGTCCAACTCCTTCCTTGGGTATAAAGTAGGAAACCTGACTACAGGACTTTAGATTTTACCTGGACTAAACTCTGCAAGCAGAAACCAAGTACTTCGACGGTCTACACTTTGCTGGACGACAGAAGAATCGCCCTTGGAGTAAAGAAGTTACTCCCCTGCAGCAGCAGGCACCTAAACGCATCTGACCAGTTTGCATCTCCCGAGCTCCTGAGGACTCCGAAGATTTCTGCAACACAGGAGGTGGGTTCCCGAGCATCCCTGAGGTTGATCTGCTCTCTCAGCAATCCTGAGACCAGTATCCCTCGTGGGGACCGTGCAACCCGAACCCCTGTGCACCGTGTACTTTTGCAGCAGCATATGCATTTCGGCGATCCCGGAGGCTGTGCTTTGGACTCCGTGTAGTCCCGACCCCGAGCAGCATTTCCACCAAAGATCTCCGGCCTCCACTCCACGAGTGCTCCGTGGGCTGGTACTTTGTGATTCCGCTCGAGGTCCCTTCGCGATCCCTGGTCCGTTGGCCTGTGGGTCCTAGCGAGGGTCACTTTGACTTTCCTTGGGCTTCCCTGGTTGCTCCAGACGTGCCCTGACTTCCCCATAGCTTGGAGAGTCTCCTGGACCTTGCTGGTCCATACTATCACTTGTTTCCTCTACCCGCGTGGGGTGCCTTTGCCAAGGCTTGTTGGTGTTCAATCCGGACACTGACCCCTCAGCACTCGACATCCTTCGTGGGACAGCTCACCTCCGGACTTTGGTCGTCGTCGACGTTTCCTGGTCCCCGTGGCTGCAGAGTCAAGCATCTGATCTTCGCACCTGAAGCACCCGACATTGGTGGGCATTCGTCTATCGAGCCCCTAGTCACGTGAAGTGACCCAGACTCTGTCCCCTCTGCTTTCAGGTTCTTCTTACTCCGAATCCAGGCTTGGATTCCACCGGACACTTCATCTACCCGGCAGCAGTACTTCTTCGCATCACGCCATTGAAAACGACGAGGGTTTCCGACACCACTTGACCCCTATGCACCCAGCTCCTCTGGGATAGGTAACACGGGTACCTCGGTACTCAGAAGGGTGCTGGCCTTAGAACCTTCTATGTTCCAAGGGGTTAGCTTGAAGTCCTCTCCGAAGTGTCCTTAAACTGTAATTTTCCAACCGCGACTTTCCCATAGAGTTGTACGGAGCTCGCGTCTGTGTTCCCACACTGCACCCGTCCTCCGTGGGCTCCCTGTGTCACTCCTGTGGGTGGCTCCTTGGTGTCCCAGCGATTCTACGTGCTCTAGGCACTGTGTCTATTGAAGTTGTGGTTGTTATACCACTTTCTTAGTATATGGTTCGGTCTCCCCCTGGAGCCCGCGTGTATTGTGCTATTTACTGTCGTTCTATTGATTTAACATTGTGTACTGTACATTCTAATCTCGGGTAGAGATTAGTAGAGGGTGTTTTAGTAATAAATACATATTTTTTATATAACACTTGTGTGGTTCTCCTTTCATTTAGTCATTCAGGAGGTGATATTCTGGTAAAACGAGCTGCTTTAAATTCCTTCAAGATTAAGCCTGAAGGCTGCTCTCCATAGCTACCACTAGGATAGCTTTCATAAAGGTTATCTTTGACCTAATCATCAATAAGGGTCGTTTGGACTGGTGCAAGGTGCCCACTTTAATTAGTGGACAGCATATACCAGGCAAACTTCTCACAGACTTTACCCGGATTCCCCTCGTCAGCTGGACACCATGTTTACAATCCAAGGCTTTCGTTTTAGGTATCCTTGTTTTCAAGTGTGTTTATACAAAGTGGTCCACTGAGGCATATCAAGACTACAACTCCCAGAATACACTGAGTGGTTGAATCACCATAGCGGCCAAGGTTTCAGATTGCTGTAGAATCTTGCCACACGGGCCTGGTCACTCGGTGCTCAGCTGATTACAGGTAACGCGCAGCAGCAATAATACAACGCACACTCAGTGTCACAGTGTGGGCCAAGACCACGAGCGGTCATGCGCCCGTTTATTTAACCCTTCGGGCGAGCCCGCCCTCCGGGGTGCATGCATCTCGATACAATGTTTAGTGCGTGGCCGGGTGGCTCCTTCACTACATCCCTCCTTTTCTTTAGATACAAACATCTGGAGTGCTCTGTGATCCTGCTCACAGCATGCAACATACAAAGTCTCGGAGTCTTTGGCTGGGGGCAGGATTCGGCCGGAGACCATACGTCTGGCTCCGGGAGTTGGAATTAGCTCCTGCCCTGGCACTGCCGTCTGGAGAGGGCGAATGTCTCTGGATCATACCACCTTGCTCTTCGGGCACGGCTGGCCTCACGCTCCGTTCTGTCTGGTGGGGATTATCGTTCCCTCTTGGGGTGTTTGGTGGTGACATGACTTCTTCATCCAGCATGTCTCTGCTGTAGCCATCATCTTCCATTTGCGGGGTCCGTTGACCTTTTTGAACCACTACATGTTCCTTGCAATCGTGCGGGAGCCTCGCCTAGCGGACACCATGGTCCCTTGCACCTCAGTGACTTCCCACACGTCCGGCTCGTAAGGTGTGCGGTATTTCCAGCCAGGATGTGGATCCTTAACAATTACGCAATCTCCCACACCAATATCGGTCACCTGCGCTTTCCCCACTTGGCTGGCTTTCACGTTTGTGGCCGCTCTTCTGGCTTGGGTGGCCTCCTGGTCCAGCTCCCTTGGACGCCACAAGGGATATGCAGGTATGCTGTCCCGAGGGGCTCGTTGGAACAGGAGGTGTGAGGGGGCGCACCGTGTCATGCAGTGGGGTGTCTGACGATACGCATTTAGGAATCGCTGCAGACACTCTTCCGCTTCTTCACCTCTCTCCACGCAGATCCTCAGCACCCTGTTTAGGGTCCGCATGAAGTGTTCCACCTCCCCATTGGCTTGTGGCCACTGTGGCGTGTTCTTGCGATGCCGGATGGCATGGGACGTCAGATACTCTTGAAAATCCTTTCCTTGGAAGGGCGGCCCATTGTCCGATCTTAGCTCCTCTGGGAGGCCCATCATTGCAAAAACCCTACCATGGTGGCTTTGATCTGTGGGAAGGCGGTAGACGACACAACCTCTACTATGGGGAATTTGGAGTGAGAGTCTATGAGGACGAGGGTACTGCGCCCGTCAGGGAATGATCCAAAGTCAATGCTGACCTGTGACCTTGGTTTGAGGCAGGGTTCTTCTGTGATAACAGGGTCACTGCTGGTGATGTTACATGAGTGACATGCATGGATGGTGTCATCCACCATAGCATCCATTCCAGGGAACCATACTTTGTTGCAGAGACGGGCTTTCGTCTTGGCTATTCCTTGGTGACCCACGTGTGCGAGGTCGATCACTCTCCGCAGCAGGCTCTGGGGAATCACTATGGTGGTGCCTCGTAGCACTACTCCGTGCAGCCCTTCACTCAGCTCGCTGCGAGCCCTCCATAGGTGTTGGCGTGGCATTCTCTCTTCATCAGTCAGCGCACGGCCACCATCTAAGAAGTGTTGCCATTTGCAGTCGGCCTGTGTTTCCTTTACCTTGCTCAGGCTTTTGTCGATGGTGGTTAAAACTCCAACCTCTTCCAGTGTTTGCGCTTTGGGGCATGCTTCTTGCGATATCATCCGCACAAATTCTTCAGTGTTCTCCTCATCAGTGGACGGCCCTGTCAGCCCTGTTGTGACTGGATGCTGTGACAGGAAATCAGCGGGATTATTGATTCCTGGGCGGAACACTACTTCGAAACGATATGCTTGCAGTTGTACTGCCCACCTCTCAATCCTGAGTGGGGCCAGCTGGGTTGTGCCTGCGAAGAGAGGGATCAGCGGCTTATGGTCCGTTACCACACGAAATTCATGCCCGTAGAGGTATAGATGGAAGTGGTGACATGTCCACTTGATGGCGAGGGCCTCCCTTTCTATCTGCGATACATAGAACAGGAGTCCACTCGTTAACCCAGTTGAGACCCGGGTAGAGTTAGCAAACAATAATACAATGTCTCAGCTGGTAATCATTCAGGGGGGCAGATACGTAGAGAGTGTAAATCTCTCCGAGAGGGGAAGAAAGGGAGACCACGATAGTTTGGTAGAAAGAAGAAGTTTCTTATTTGTAAGTAGTTATATCAGCACTACAAAACGTTTTACGTAGAAGTAACCAAAATCTACAATTGTGTACTGGACGTGCTAGTGAAGGTGAACGGCGCAGTGGCACAAGAAAGTGTAAAGCAGCGTGAATGGCGCGAAACAAAATTACAAGAAAATATAAGGTGGTCAACGATACAATAGAAATTATATACAAGTTGAATCTTTGGTTTAGATTTTTTGTAGACCACAATGCTGCCGGGATTTTACGCTGGGTGGTCGACGGCGTTTCGACCTGTTCGATTCCAGGTCATCATCAGGACAAGGTTACTTAATTCGGTTTTAGTGCTGTATAAAGTTAAGAAAAGAAAAATGAGGTCCAACAATAGATGTGAATAGAAAAAAAGAATTAGCCGGAGTAAGAGGAAAAAACGACCTGTTACAGTACTGGTGAAGCAGTCCAGAAGGGGAAGGTGGTATTCAGCCAGTAGGTAATAACTGATGGGACGGTCCGAATAGGGATGGCTGAGGGGCAAAAAGGAGACTGCTTTAAGGGTGGAGAACCCGAAACCGGGTGGGAGTGGCAAACCCAAGTGGAATGGGGTGTGATCAAGCCCCGAGAAATTACCTGCTGTAAGGTAAGAGGGCACGTAGGTCTGGGTCACACGAGTGGTAACTGGAATACGGAATGATGAGGCACCAGGCGATTACCTACATCAATGCACAAGGGCACTTGAGACCAGGTCACACGGGTGGTGACAGGTCAGTAGGGTCCCGTAAAGACGGGCCTGGCTGTAAAGGGGAGAGAAGAGGGGGGCGTGGTTAGAACCGTTGCCGGTATAAGCATCACGGCTGGTCTCGGGCAAAGGCAGAATAGGGTTAAAGTATACCTTTGAGTATGGAGGTCGGCGGTCCTCGGGGTGAAGGCAGAAGTCCAACTATGGCAAGTGCCAGTAAAGGCAACGATACGTGGCTGTAAAGGGCGAGAAGAAAGGAAAGGGGGCGTGGTTAGGACCGGTGGCGGGATAGGGATAGAGTATACCTTTGAATTTGGAGGCCGACAGTCCTCGGGGGGGGGGGGGAGGGGGGAGGCAGAAATCCAACTGTGGCAAGTGCCAGTAAATGGCAACGATACGTGGAGTTGACGGGCGAGTGAAGTGCTGTGGGAAACAGCCGAAAGTGCTGAGACGCCGGCTCAGGATGTCGGGACTTAACACTAGGGCGGGTCACGTGTATCTAGTTGGGCAGCTAAAGAGGGAACAGCAACCGTATGGCGTGCCCCGGGGGTACGAGGGAGGGAAAAGCGCCAGTAGTAAGATGGCGGAGGGTATGGGTAGAAAAAGAACACCAGAGTTAACGTGTGACATTATTTATGATGGATCAAGGTCCTGAATTGAAAAAGCGGTTATTTAAACAATTGTAACAGAATGAAGGAAGTTATATTAACAATACTAACAGGGTGTGAGGAAACATCCCTGTGTACTCTAAAGTCGAAATACAAACGAAACACATGTGGGTTTACACATTATTAACATTGTGTAAGGAACATCCCTGTATACAGAAGAGTGGTTAATCATAAAAGACACATGTGGTAAAGTGATAAAGTAATAAAGTAATACAACTGAATGAGTCATAGTCTTATATACAGAATGGGGGGGGAGGGAGGGGAAAGGGAGAGAAGGGGAGGGAGGGTACGGAGCCACAGCTAGTGCGTGGGGTAGGGAATGGGCGGGGAAGGGGAGAGAATGAGCGGGGAAGGGGAGACGTATAACAACTGCTCATGTTATTAGATAAGGCATAAGCAATGACCATAATGTGAAAAGGTGCGAGGATAGCAATGGTCAAAGTGAGATGCATAAGGTTAAACAGGTATCGTCAATGTACATCCAGGGTTGTGTTCCATTCGTCAAGAGTGCTAAGGCCGTTGTTAACCGAATCGCAGCGTGCGATCCAACGGCATTCGCATTTATTCAGAAGCAGTTGTAAATTGCCGCCGCGGAGGGGGAGTACTGGTTGGTCGATGACTTGCCAAACCATATCTGTTTCTGAATGGTTTTTCTCTTTGTAGTGTGAGACTAGCGGTGCTGTCTCGATGTTGCATCTAATGCGGCTTTTGTGTTGGGAAATGCGTTGCTTGATCATTTGAATGGTTTGGCCAATGTAGAGTAAATTGCTGGGACATCGTATGGCGTAACTTACGTTGGATGTGCGGCAATTGGAGAATTGTTTCAATTGATGTGTGCGGTCACCAGTGACTAACACCTTGGTGTTAAGGGTGAGGTCACAGACTGAACAGGATTGGCATTTGTAGTGGCCTTTGATGGGTGGTAGGCCCCAGAGTGAAGTAACAGATTGGGTTTTTCTGATATCCGGCCACGTGATGGCGTGCACCAATTTGTTGGAGAGGTTGTTACCTCTTTTGTATGAGAACAACGGAGGTTCCTGAAAGGAGGCCTGAGTGCGGAGTATAGACCAGTTTTTTTTGATCACCTTACTGACCTTGTTGCTGGAAGGGCTGTAGGTAGATACGAAGGGGATGCGTGAGTTTGTGCATTTGGGAGATGGAGAGAGGAGGATTTCTCTGTGGCTGTACCAAGCGCGTTTACTTGTGCGGGAGTCCAGGCGTTTGGGATAGCCACGATTGGTCAATTTTTCAGCGAGAACTGCTGCTTCTCTCATGTAGTCTTTGCGCCATTTGCAGTTCCTCCGGATGTGGAGGAACTGTCCATATGGAAGGCCATCACACAAGCCACGTGGATGGTAACTAGAATACAACAGGCGAGTGTTACGTTCGTGCGTTCGGTGGGTTTGCGGAATAAGGTCATGCCGATGGCACCTTCCTCCACGTGAAGGGTTAAATCAAGGAACGGGAGGTCATTGGATCTGACATCTGAGGTGAATCTAAGATGTGGTTGGCTGTTGTTAAGCCAGGTAATGAAGGATGACAAATTGTCGGAGGAGCCATGCCAGAGTAGGAGAATGTCGTCTATATAACGATGCCACAAGCTGATTTGTGCCAGAAATGGGTTTTGGGGTGATAGAATGTGTGTGGTTTCCAGGCTATGGACATACAGGATAGCAAAATTTGGAGCAAAGCAAGCTCCCATAGAGACCCCCTTGACCTGAAGATAAAAAGTGTCTTTATATAGGAAGTAATTGTTATGTAATGCAATCCTGAGGAGGTCCATGATGAATTCAGAGGGAATACGGGTGGGTCTGGGGCGTGTGTCTAGAATGTGTTCAATGACAGCTAAGCCTTCAGTGTGGGGGATGTTTGTGTATAATGACTCAATGTCTAGACCGACCATCAAGTCAGTTTGGTTGTTGTAGGGTCTGTCTTCGATGATATTGATCAAATGTGTGCTGTCACGAATAAAAGTGTCAGTCAATGGGACAAATTCTTTCAGGATGGCATCGATGTATTTGCCTAGAGGTTCCAGGATGGAACCACATCCTGAGACTATTGGACGCCCTGGTGGTTCAGTAGAGTTTTTGTGGATTTTGGGGAGTACATAACTCACGGGGGTTCTGGGATGTGGGTTGTTTAGGAAAGTATGTTCTTTCTTGGTGATAATGTTAGATAACAGAGCACTGTTAGTCATCTCCTGTATCCGTAGGCGGATGTTTGGTGGTAGGTCTGTCGTCAGGGCACAGTAGTGTGTAACGTTGGCTTGTTGTCGCATGATTTCACTGTCATATTTGTCGCTATCCATTACAACTATACCACCGCCTTTATCTGCGGGTTTGATGACTATGGGGTGATTGTCACACAAATTATTCAGAGCTTTTTTCTCACTGAGAGGGAGGTTGTATGGAACAAATTCGGATTGTTGTTGTAGTTCTTTGACTTCATGGAGTACCAGTCGCTCAAAGGATAACATTTCTGGGGGCATGAGGGAGGCCGGGGGGAGAAAAGTAGAGGCCGGGTGGAATTGGCGTTCATATGGTCTATTGGTGTCTGGTTTGTCTGAGAAAAATTGTTTTAGCCGGATACGCCAGAAAAACATAAGTAGATCCTCTTGCAGTTTGAAAAAATTGCTGCGGTCTGCAGGGACAAAGGATAGGCCCTTGCTGAGGAGTGAAATTTCATCGGAGGTCAGGGTGTGTTTAGATAAGTTAAAAATGGGAATGGAGGCGGGGTTAGTGGTGCTGGCCAGAGAAGGGGTCATATTGTCTGTGTTGATGTCATTAGAATGGGTGTTCACTGCTTGGGACCCCATTGATAGAATTTGCGGCGGGTCTGGCGTTCGCCTGCGTACTGGTACTGGTAGTTGGATCGTGTTCTCCCCCTGCTGCGTCAGCGGTTTACTCCTAAAAAACCAGAAGGTAGGAGTGGGGGATGGTGAGGTCTGTTCTGTTTGCGTTCTGTACTGGGGCCCTCACCAGGGTCTGAGTCTTCAATGGAAGTGTTTGATGAATCAGAGAAAGTGATAATCTGATTATTTCGGTACCGGCCCCAATTCCTATTTCTGGAGGGCTGGTAGGTGGTGTTGTAAAAGGTGTCGAGTAAGTATGGATCTGTAGTGTCCTTGTTGTAGTTTTTTATGTATTTCTGTATTTTATTTATTTTCTTGTTTTGTTCAAAAGTATTGAATGTAGCAATGGTGTTGTTGATCCTGTCCAGAAGAGACTTGGCGTCAGTAATTGTGGTGTCAGCTAAGACAAGTTTTTCAATTTCAGCTATCTCTTCAAGTTCTTTCAGGCTGTGCTCGATAGCTGTGTCTATGCCGAGTACCATTCAGTGCCTAGAGTAGGTGGTGGCCAGGTGACTGAAACCGTTTCTGAACTTGGGATCTTGCGTGAACATTGCTGGGACGTTACGAATTTGGAGTCCTAGTGGTATTGTGTCGGATTTGAGGTATTCAGTTAACATGCAAGCATGCAAGTCGGTGCGGATCTGCTTTTTCTTCAGATGCTCGAGTTTGTCCAATAGTGCCTTAGAAGAGTTGGGGGCTGAGGGTAGGGGAGTGGAAGAGTGTGAGAGCAGGGAAGGGCCACTAAGAATGCGTTGGATGTAGTCATCCGAGTAGGTAGGAGTCTCCCTGGAGGACATAGTGTGTAGATTAGTTGCACATAATGTACCACAAAGATGAGGAAAGTATATAAGAAAATACTCTCGCAACCCAGCGGTTACTCAATATCATAGATACGTAGAACAGGACCTTGATCCATCATGAATAATGTCACACGTTAACTCGGGTGTTCTTTTTCTACCCATACCCTCCGCCATCTTACTACTGGTGCTTTTCCCTCCCTCGTACCCCCGGGGCACGCCATACGGTTGCTGTTCCCTCTTTAGCTGCCCAACTAGATACACGTGACCCGTCCAGGTGTTAAGTCCCGGCATCTCAGCATTTTCGGCTGTTCCCCACAGCGCTTCACTTGCCCGTCAACTCCACGTATCGTTGCCAATTACTGGCACTTGCCACAGTTGGATTTCTGCCTTCCCCCCGAGGACCGTCGGCCTCCAAATTCAAAGGTATGCTCTAACCCTATCCCGCCTTGCCCGTGACCGGCCGTGAAGCTTATCCCGCCAGCGGTCCTAACCACTCCCCCTTTCCTTTCTTCTCGCCCTTTACAACCACGTATCGTTGCCTTTACTGGCACTTGCCATAGTTGGACTTCTGCCTTCACCCCGAGGACCGTCGACCTCCATACTCAAAGGTATACTTTAACCCTATTCCGCCTTTGCCCGAGACCAGTCGTGATGCTTATACCGCAAACGGTCCTAACCCCCCCCCCCCCCTCTTCTCGCCCTTTTACAGCCCAGGCCCGTCTTTAAGGGACCCTACTGACCCGTCACCACCCGTGTGACCCGGTCTCAAGTGCCCTTGTGCATTGATGTAGGTAATCACCTGGTGCCACATCATTCCGTATTCCAGTTACCACTCCTGTGACCCTGACCTACGTGCCCTCTTACCTTACTGCAGGTAATTTCTCGGGGCTTGATCACACCCCATTCCACTTGGGTTTGCCACTCCCACCCGGTTTCGGGTTCTCCACCCTTAAAGCAGTCTCCTTTTTGTCCCTCAGCCATCCCTATTCGGACTGTCCCATCAGTTATTACCTACCGGTGGAATACCACCCTCCCCGTCTGGACTGCTTCACCAGTACCATAACAGGTAGTTTTTTCATCTTACTCCGGCTAATTCTTTTTTTCTATTCACATCTATTGTTGGGCCTCATTTTTCTTTTCTTAACTTTATACAGCACTAAAACAGAATTAAGTAACCTTGTCCTGATGATGACCTGGAATCGAACAGGTCGAAACGCCGTCGACCACTCAGCGTAAAAACACGCCAGCATTGTGGTCTACAAAAAATCTAAACCAAAGATTCAACTTGTATATAATTTCTATTGTATCGTTGACCACCTTATATTTTTTTGTAATTTTGTTTCGCACCATTCACGCTGCTTTACACTTTCTTGTGTCACTGCGCCGTTCACCTTCACTAGCACGTCCAGTACACAATTGTAGTTTTTGGTTACTTCTACGTAAAACGTTTTGTAGTGCTGATATAACTACTTACAAATAAGAAACTTCTTCTTTCTACCAAACTCTATCGTGGTCTCCCTTTCTTTCCCTCTCTGAGAGATTTACACTCTCTACGTATCTGCCCCCACTGAATGATTACCAGCTGAGACATTGTATTATTGTTTGCTCCCTTTCTATCTGGGCATACCGTGTCTCGGTCTCTGTCAGGGCTCTGCTGGCGTAGGCCTCCGGGACCCATTCTCTTGCAGCTGTCTCCTGGAGGAGGACGGTCCCCAACCCCACTGGGCTAGCATCCACAACTACCGCCGTGCGTCGGCTAGGTTGGAAATATGTCATCACAGTCTTGTCCATAAGGGCCCCTTTTATCGCTTGAAATGACTCTTCCGCCTTAGTAGTCCATTCCCATGGCACTTCAGTCTTCGTGATGGCTCTTAGGGGTTCTGAGAGGGACGCCAGGTTTGGGATGAAGCGACCACAGTACGTGACCATCCCCAGGAAGCTGCGGACCTCCGTCGGCAACGTGGGCACTGGGGCAGAGCGGATGGCGACTGCCTTCTTTGGGTCAACCTGTAGTCCTTCGCGGGAGAAAATGTACCCAAAGAATTACACCGATTCTTGGTAGAATGAGCACTTGGCCCGGTGGAGGGTCAACCCACTGTCTGCAAGACGTTGAAGCCTGTTCCTCAGGTGCATATGGTGGTCTTCGAGGGTCTTTGAGAATACGGGGATGTCGTCGCTCATGTTGATGACTCTATGTAGCCCTGAGAGTGTTTCCCGAATGGCATTTTGGAACACCTCTGCGGCTGACGACGCCCGAAGCTTAATCTCTTGTATCTTCGCAGCCCCACGTGCGTGGAGAATGTTGTTATGTATC
Organism: Calotriton arnoldi; assembly: GCA_963921515.1. Lineage (NCBI taxonomy): Eukaryota > Metazoa > Chordata > Amphibia > Caudata > Salamandridae > Calotriton > Calotriton arnoldi. The sequence continues at coordinate 127,863 of CAWUFW010003706.1, forward strand.
TACTCTCCGGGGCGAGTTCGAGCTGGTGGTATCCGGCGTTCAGATCAAGTTTGGAAAACCACTTGGCTCTATTGAGGTCCGCCACAATGTCGTCCATTGTGGGCGTGAGGTGTCGCTCCCGTTTCACGGCCTGGTTGGGAAGGCGCATGTCGACACATAGTCTGATCGCTCCGGGTTGTTTTGGCTTGGGAGCAACGACCAAGGGCGACACCCACGGTGTGGGGCCCGAGACCTTCTCAATTACCCCTAGTTGTTCTAGCTTTCACAGTTCCTCCTCGACCTGAAGGCGTGGGTGAAAGGGTACCCTTTGATGTCTCAGCGCGGTCGGCTTCACCGTGGAGTCGATGTGTAATTTTAATTGTTTCCCTTTTAGACGTCCAAGGCCTTCAAACAGCATGGGGAACTCTTTAAGGATGTCGTGGGCATGCAGGTCGTGCACCTGGTTAGCAAAGAAAACCAGTTCTAAATCTTCAGCGGTGTGGCAGTTGAGGAGAGTGCCTCTCTTCCCTTCCGTGACGTGGAACCTTGTGGGGATACAATGCCCCTCGCTGGCGACCTCCACCTCGATGACTCCGTTCAGGGGAAGTGGTTCGGTACCTCCATATGTGTAAATCTTTGCTTTGGAGGGTGACAGCGGCAGCCGCGGTGACAGGCGTTCCTATTGTGCGTTGTCCATGACGTTAACCGAGGCTCCTGTATCTATGAGGGCTTTGACGGCGGATCCAGCCACCATGATGGAGCACATGGGTGGTGGCCTCCCGCGTGGGCCATTCCGGCTCATGAATGATACCACAAACACGTTGTCATCTACACCCAACCCGTAGCCCGGTGGGGTGGTGTCCGTCTTTTCGAGCGGGTCGTCCAGCGATAGCTGTCTGACAGCCGCGGACACTCCTCGTTGCCCCGATGTGTTGGTCCTTGATCTTCCGCTCCGACATACTTTGGCAAAGTGGTTTTGCTTCCCACATCGGGAGCAGGTCTTGCCTTTCGCGAAACATGGGCCGGCGTTCAATGCCGCAGTTTCCACACGTTCCCCTCGTGGAGGACCTCATGTTGGCCCGGGGTGTCATCGGGCGTCTTTGAATGGCGTCTACCCGCTCTTCTTTGACCGCCGGCAGTCTAGGTGATCCTGAGGGGGTGAGGTGGCGATTGAGGGCTGCCTCCATCTCTTCCGCCGTGCATTCGACAGCTCGCTGGACCTTGTTAGTACTAGTATTTTGTTGAGTGACATCCCCGGTTGCCTGAGTATCAGGCGGCGTAGCAGCACTGATCTGCACCCTTGTATGATTTGTGCTCTTATCTCCTCCCGTTGATCAGGGAACGTGCATGAGCTCACTAGCTCCCTTAGTCGGGCATAAAAAATGTCTATGGATTCTGACTCTTCTTGCTTTGCTTGGCGTAGCTTAAACATCTCAAAATCGGGGTTGATTTGAGGGTCAAAATGTCTGTTTAGTGCTTCCACCGCCGTGTTGTAATCGTTGTTGGCCCCGGTGTTTGGGAGTGTTTCGAACAGGTCATACAGTTCCCTTCCCCCATTGCACATGAGTAGTGACCCTTTCACCATGCCATCTGTTTCCCTCATGCCGGTGAAGTAGTGATCTAGTCGGCCAATCCAGGACTTCCAACGTGACGCGGTTGTGGCGGGGTCCGCCAGTTCGCTGAACGGGGGTAAGGGTGACACCGTGGAGGGGCCATATTGTTGCGGGGGTTGTTGCTGTGGTTGTGGGGCAGCAGCTTGTGGGCCAGCACCCCCTGCTTGGGCTGGAGCGCTCATTTTCTCTGGCTGAGGCACGTGGTATGCTCTTTTGAGTGTCTCTTGTTTTGTGTGTGCTTAGTTTTGCCAAGTCTTGTTTTGCACAGTGCTTCACCCAGTGCAGTGTTGCAGTGGGGGCGGCAGGACTCTCGCTTGAGGTGTCCAATCGTGTGCTTCTTTCCCCTTTTGTTTTGTTTGTCTTGTGCGGTGCACACTTGGTTCTGCCAATGCTTGATTGTATTCCTGTTAGCTCTGTGCACATGTGGTTTGTAGAGGGTCCACTGTGGCAGGTCAACTGTCTTTGATCTGGTCGCTCTCAGCGTGTGTGGGCCTAGACGGGGAGAGGATGAGCGTTGGAGCGGGCCAATTAGAGATGAGTCACGCAGCAGTAACTCAGGCCTACACGCTCATGGGGAGCTGCACTGACCTTTGGACTTGTGATCTCTCTTGCCGGGCCGGTGCACCACATGGTGGCCGCACGCAGTGGCTTCAGGAGCACAAGCAGCACTTCACCTCAAGCAGGCTAGGGCACAGTGCTGCAGTCGAGCCACGGGCTCCTCCGGTGCGTCAGAGGCGTGGCTGGGACCCGCCTCGTCGCCAATATAGAATCTTGCCACGCGGGCCTGGTCACTCGGCGCTCGACTGATTACAGGTAACGCGCAGCAGCAATAATACAACGCACACTCAGTGTCACAGTGTGGGCCAAGACCACGAGCGGTCATGCGCCCGTTTATTTAAACCTTCAGGCGAGCCCCCCCTCCGGGGTGCAGGCATCTCGATACAATGTATAGTGCGGGCCGGGTGGCTCCGTCACTACAATTGCTATGTGTGACATTTTCATAATTTCATTGTAATTATGAGTCAGTCGCCGCAGGCGTTTGCACCAGTTTTCAGATCTTCTTGGAGTTTCTCTTTGCCCAAATGGGTCTGATTTCTGATATTTATATGTTTCCCTCGACTTCATTGCTTGATTTTTGCTCGTAAGAAAGTGTCACTCATACTCGTTGAAATGTCACTCATAATTACACTGTAATTATGAAAATGTCACACATAGCAATCTGAAACCTTGGCAGCTATGATTTCTGTTATTCTACCATTGTTCGGGAACTGATGTACAGCGTCTTTTTTTTCTTTATTGTAATTTAACCTTATTAATTCTGCTCTTTTGAATCACTGAATCCATAATTTGATATTCATTTTTCTGTGAAGCCATTGTTCACTGTACAAAAAAAAGTTTTAAAAAAGAGGAGTTTGTTCACTTAAGTTGACATGGCTTCCTTTGTTGTCATCGTCACATGGATTTTGCCACTGGATTTAATGTATTTATCACAGATGTTTTTGGGTCCGACTTATATAATCTGTTCCTCACTTGGCTGAGTAGCTCTTATCCAATTGCTATTTGTCTATTCTGTGCTGTGATTGCAATGTCTTTCAAGAATCACCTCGCTTCTACTGGTGAAAAAGCATGGACCATATGAGAGGCCCAATGGATTTCAGACGTGAGCAAGAGGGGATGGGTACTGGCAGCAGTACCGTGTGCAAAGCTTGTGTGTTCCTCTCCATTCAGCAACCTTCACTTCCCTTTTCAGGAGTGTTTTTTCCTTGGTTTACACAGGGGCTTATCTGAAGGAAACCATTCAGTCAAAGGGCTTAGAATAGTGCATGACTAGAACGCATTTACACACAATTTGTTATTATGGTACCAACGAGGGGCCTCAACCCCTCTGCTGATTCAAACGAATCCAAGAAGCTGTGTGGAAAATCATACTTAAACTAAATGCATTAGGAGGGCAGATGAGGACCCGCCTAAATCCACCCCTTTGGAGATTCAGCTTAGCTATACCAAGTATCTTGGTAGCAAACTAGTTAAAGCAGGCCGCTCCCATGGTAGAGTAGGCTCATGCTAAACCTTTGGATCATTCCCAGCATCATTTTTCACAGTAAATTGGTCTAATAAGGGAAATAGTAAAGGTGCTCTGAATCCGACAGTATTCGGTATAGTATGCATACCATAATGGACCCTGCCGCACTTCTCCAAATCTGAAAGCAAAACATAAGGTTTACGCACCCCAAGAATGCCAGCTGTGCACTCTTGGCTCGATTTCTTTGCCCCCAAACTAGTCTAATTTGACAGCAAAGATGGCAGTGCATTTTGTAAATAAGCCGATGTTAACGCCAGCCTCAAGCACTGCTTTAAAACAGAGTGGCAGGCTCTTTAGAGGAATATGGAAATTTAGCAAAGTCTTTGGAAGCAGAAAGACTGTGAGAGAAATAAAAATGCAGGCACGATACAACATAGAGGAAAGGCCAGGAGTAGGCTGGTAGCTAAGAAAGCTTAAAACTGGAAACTATTTTAGAAATAGATTTGATATCAGGAACTGCTAATAACACTGGAAGGAAGCTAGAGCAACCAGTAAGAAGCTAAGAAAACAAAAGTGATTTATGAATCCGTCAACAGGCCAATTGTATGAAACTGTATCCGGTAAATTTACGCAGACTCTTAGGTCATGACTGATTTGCGGCTCAAGCTGCTGAGATGTAGAATTAAGAAACTCCCCTCCTTCACAAGATCTTAGACAATGCAAATGGAGAGTGTAACCAGGATCTAGGAGTACTTACAGCTGCAGTGAGATTCGCTTTAAGAAGAGTGTCCAGAATAAATAGGGCATTGAATGGCTTTGATTCCAGGAAGATGGAGACCTGGGTATCCACACATTGCTTCACAGCCTGCAACTTAAAATGATATATTCTGCATGAGTCCTTGGCTTCCTTCTCTCGCCTCATCTCATGCTGTTGATGACCCTCCTCAAAAATTTTATAATCAGAATGACCGGCTCCAAAGCTGACCCACAAATGCTGGTCTTGTACTGCAAACTCTTCCTTTTTCTGACTGCGTGCTCTATGGTGCTCTTTCCTACACAACTGTTCAAACAGACTTCTCTAAAAGCCTGCATGAGTTGTTCCCCAGCATTGAAAAGGAATACAGAAGGAAGTTGGGTTCATAGGAGCATTGCATGTCTTACCCTCGCATTCGCATATAGTTTATTCAAAGATGTAGATGTTGGGCACAATTGCCAATGTTATGGTGTCTGTGTAAGAGGAACCTGTTCAAGAATTCCTAATTCCAAGTCTATCAACCGCCCCTGGGCTCATCCTCATGCTATAACGATCCATATTTTGGGCCTGCTACCTAGTCAACCCAAACCACCTTCAAGTCAGCCCATGGAGAGGGATGCTGATAAAATTCTTGAGTTTGTGGTGGGCGGGGGCGGTAAAGCCGGATGTTTTATGCCATCCTGATTGGGAATGAGGTAGAGGTTGATGGATTCTCCATCAGCATGAGACTGGTGTTTTGAATCCAGTCCATAGCTTCTTGCCAGCTCATAATTAAAGTCTAAGATTCCTCTACAGAGGGGCACGCTGTAAGTTGGCAGGCAAATCTGGCAGAAGATGCACCATTTCGTAGGTCAAGAGAAAGGTAGTCATCAAATACACCCCAGCACTGGTTGAAACCATTTTTCTGACCACCCTTCCCACGTTGTCATTTTTTTGTGGGTATTGTTCTTAGACTGCTGTACCTGGGGATAAGAACTTTGCACTTTCTAGGTAAGAAGGTGTGTCAGATTATGTCCTTGTATCAACACAAGGTCAGTGCACATGTAATTTTGTAGGAAGGATGTACATGGAGATTGGCAAGTTTTTTTTCTGCCTTTCTCGGACATTGCCAGGCAGTACATGAAACCCCAGAAGTGACTGAAGATGTCCTACCTCACCGAGGCGGTACAAAGGAAAATTTGAACCTCCCGCTAGATACGATGGAGTTTTGAATCAGTGGATGAGCAGCTCACAAATTAGAAGGTGGTGGCCCTCATGCTTTTCCTAGCGGTGATGATAAAATTTGTTTCAAAGCCTAATCAGGACCCATCTGCTTCTTTCTAGCAGGTGCTACCCTTTGGGCTGAATCTAACACTGGTCCTTTGGGGGCTGAGACGTTCAAGATTTTCAGGATGAATGTTAATTTTGTGAATCCCATTCAGAGCAATTCTTTATAAAAGTAGCACCTGTGGTAGCCTGAAAAATTTGACTTGACTTTGGCCCTCATGGACGAACATTGTACAAGTTTTAGATTTTGACCAAACATATTTTCAGGTTAATTCTGCAACATCTTAAGTAATAGAACGTTTGTAAAGTTGCCAATGAGATTATAATATTCAGTGACTTTTCATACTGAGGACACAGGTTTGTGTGAATGTTGCTGATTATGTTACTGCAAGCAATGTTGTGGTTGTCTTCTATGGCTGTGAAATGTCATCTTTGGTGCTGATTTCCACTCAGACTCCGAAATCTGTGACGGTCTCTTTGACACCAGCCCCCACAGCCCTGGAGGAAGAACTCTACTGATACTGGTGTCTGACTCACAGTTGAATCTGTCTAGGCCTCGACCAAGGTTGTGGCAAATCAATGTAAATGCACCCAGTCCCCACACAGTAAGACTCAGTGAAAACACTGCCTCCACCATAGAGCCGGCCTCAATACGCTACCAGCTTTTTTGCTCCGACTCTGATCAGTCAGCCTGATCTCAGAGATGATGGAGACAACTTCCCCCCTCATTACGATGACAACAATCTCTTCGTGGACTTACAGGAGGCCAGTGGGCTTGATACTTCGCCTGATACTGGGTCAATTTTCCCCTGGACTACCAACAGAGGAAATTGCTTCCTTTGCTGTAGTGATTAGATGTGCAGGCGAGGTTTTGGACCTACAACTCTCTTCTATTTAAGTAAATACTAATGTACTCACAGAGGAGTTAAAACCAGGGCAATCTTCCTTTGAGCCTTTGTTATCCATTCAACAAAGCCCTTACTGACACTTTGATGGGCACTTGGGTGAAGCCTTGCTGTTGCCCTCTGTGATAATGTGTTTATTTATATGTGTTATGTTTTGACTGTGTTCTGTGTTTCCATGAGACACTACAGTTTGCATGACAAAATCTTTTCACATAGAGAGTTCTTAATAGAATGTTTATTGTTGAAGCTGAGGCTGTGAAAGGCAGTTATCTGAGGTACCTGACAGAGACTGTGGCTGGAGTTCCTTCTGTACATTAAACAAAATGTTATCACCTCTGCTTTGCGTGGAAATCTTCTTGGAGTCACCCGACTTCATACCCTCCAATAAACAGACAGGGTGGCAGGTGCCAAAGACAGGCACCAGGGACCACGATTTTCTGACCCAACGCCTGACTCCAGAGAGTCTAATGGTTCAAGCTTCCACCAGCAAATTGAACTCCAGTTCAGTTCCCATGACCAACCAAGACAGAGAATTGCAAGAGTCATTGGCTGCTTGAGATTATTTCTAACATAATTTCCTTTTTTGTTACAGTTTTCTTTTCGAGTTTACGAAAATCATGTGTAAAAATAGTCACAAAAGAAGCGAAAGAAGTAAAAAAGTAATTGTTGATAAAACCAGATCAAATGTTGGTGTGAATACATATAATAAACAAAACAAAAACATGGTTAAAGTTGGGAAGTCAAGACTGACACCGGAAGTAATGCAAATAAACGGGAAGACACGAACCAGGCCATGTGGAGATTAAAGTTTCTGCAAGGACCCAGCGATCAGTGGGCCACACTCAAACCTGCACACGAAATAAAGAAAATCGAGATTAGGGAAAGAAAGAGCAACATATAGTGTAAAGCCCAGGAGTGCTTGAAGACCAACAAAAATATTTTAAGTAAATACTTTGCCAGATCATAATGCACATCTGCCTAAAAGGAATGCCCTTTATTGCGGAGCACCAACCTCTAGATCTGTTTGTTTTTCTAATGCTTGTTAATCATCATTTTTGTTCATTGAGGCCTTTTGATTGAACTGGAGGTTTATATCATGACTGGGCATATTTGATTATTATCGGTACTGTTTGTCTGTCTCTCCAGTTTTGCACGTCCTATATACACAGCCTTTTTGTGCCTGTTTGATCCATGCACATTTGTAAACTCATATCTTACTCATAGGGATTTGCAGCCAGCCATCTTCATCCATTGATATGTTATTGTGCCATTCACGTTTTTTGCTGCCCACTACATCACACAGCATGGGGTTGTTCATGAGCCCAGTTCAGCCATTTGGTAACTTAACTGAGAGTGACAGCATTCTTCCCTTTCACAAGGAGCACATTCCCACACAAAGTAGTTCCCATAGGTGTCAGCAACTACTTTAGTAGTGTGTGATTTTTAGGACCAAAATAATATTTTTGCTTTTAGCCAATATTATTTTTTGTTCTAGATTGAGGGCTCTGCAGCTTTTCCAGCAATAAAAGTTTGCAAAAACCATGACTATACAAGCATTGACAAAACCAAAAGGTTGTCACCCAATGCTTAATTTTGTTAACTCGATAAAAATGTAAGTTGGAGCAATTTTGCCCGTTTTCTTCCCTCCTCTCTTCCACTGATACGGTTATACATGTGAAGCAGAAAGATTATTTTCAGGCGACATTGCAGTACTCCCCAGAAAGAAAGCCTATCACGACATAACTGCAATAGCTTACATAAGCACTATTTGTGAAATAGTGACATTGCCTCTGCCAATCCGAGTGCATTGAATGCTGACACTAACAACGGTTGTCTGCTTGTTAGATTCAGTGGCAGGTACATGAGCCAGTCAGACAGTGCACGTGTTTATTTGCCTTTGCTCATTAGATCTTGTGTGGGCTGAAGCTTATTGCATTAGACACATGCTATCAAATGTTGACGATTGTTGCCAGTTTCTTTGTTATGCGCTCTTCCATTCGAATCAGTGCTTAATTTGAGCTGGTGGTTTCTGGTGCTCGGCACCGGCACTTACTTGTCAACACCTGCACTTAACACAGCCTGCCACGTGGTGGTGCTGTTTTTCTAATCTCGAAATTAGCACAACAATTGTTTATTAATTCAACATACATTAAAACTGACTAATGCCTGCCGCCCAAGCTATTATAGCTTTGGGGGTCTGGAATATTCACACTTAAAGGGGTGTGATGGTTAGTAGTTGTGTTGTTTGTGTCACTGGCAGCGCCAGCCGTGGCACCAATTTTTTATTTTTATTTTTTATAAATTAAGCACTACAGTGACATAATTGCTGGGCAAGCACTTAACAGCAATGAGTGCCATCTTTAGGAGGCAATAACCACTGTAAATGCCCTGAGAAGAGAACAATAATGTATATGTATTTTTATGCGGTTGTGATCTCTCTTGTAACTTAACTCTTTGTAAGCCAGCCACTGGTTGATCGAGTATATCCTTTTTATCATATTGCTTTTTGGTTATAATAACATACAAACATACATCTACTTTGCCATCCAGCAGTAACAATCCTAAAAGCTCAGGACGATGGAGAGTGCCACAAAACATAATCATACAGCTCAGCTCCCAGTGCCTTTGTTAGAGCTACCCAGTCCTGGACAGTCGCACCACAGACATTCTTGCGTGTGTGCATTGTTGTTTACTGTGTCGCATGTGCTGTATTGATGCGGTTTGGATGGTGCCTTGTTTAGATCAAGGTAAGAATGTTCCTTCAAGGAAATGCCAGTCGCGTCAGAGTCTGCTCTGAGTTTGGATCGCAATTAGGCACAGCTGCCTAATTGACGATAATTGGCGTCGCTGTCTTGTTATTTAGGAGCGAGAAATCAAGGGGATAATAAGTAGATTACTGTTGTAAACCTCTCATCAAGAAGTGGCTCCTAAAATAGACAGAAATGGTGGAAGGCCGTATTCCTCGCAGACTGTTCTCTGCCAGGGGCGGCTCCTCCTTTAGAGCGGAGGAGCGCCGCCCCACTTAAATGCCCCCAAAGCCCCAGAGATGAAAAATAAAGTAGTAATTTACTACTATTTTATTTTTCATCATGTCCTGAACTTAGTGTCAGGACGGGCGGGGCCTGCTGAGTGGCAGCAAGGAGGAGTGGTGGGCAGAGGGCTGCCTGTGCACTATTTAAAGTGCTCATGTCTCTTTGGCCGGCCGACTTGCGACTGCCAGGCAGACATGCGCACTTTAAACCTCTCTTCTCACCTTTCTTAGACAGCTGGGTTGGGAGCAAGTGCAGGCCCCGAGTGCGCTGGGGAACGCTGAGAGGCCGCTCCTTCCAATCAGGGCGCTGCTCTCATGCTGTTTAACAGCATGTGAGCAACATCAGGATTGGGCAAGGGAGTTTGCTGGTGCTCGCACTGCAGTCAAGGAAAGAGGTCGTCTGAAATGGAGGACGTGTTTGGAAAGTGTTTAATTTTTTATTTTATATGCCTGCACGCCTTCCCCCACCCCCCTAATGTTGTATTTCAGCATCGCCTTTTAGTATAAGTAGTGGGCACCTGCAGAAACCCCATCTGGCCCTGTCACTACCTATGTAGGACACTGGTGCTGCTCAGTAGAAAAGTCCAGTGCAACACTTTCATTTTCTACCTTCTGTTTCTCTCCCTAGAAAAATGGTGTTCTTTTAAATAGAATAGTTTAGTGTAGTTCTAAATTTCAAATAATAACAGTTTAGCAAAGGTACCGCATAAACAGAACATACGCCATGCCCCTAATTCTGTAAAATTGTCGGAAAACCTAGTCAAGGTGTGACCACTTATTTCTTAACTGCCCGACCGCCCTCCACTCGCGGGTGTCGAGACAGCTTAACATGTGGATTTGTGATTAACAGTGGCTGAAAAGTAAATAACGTTTATTTAATCATGAATGTTAACCGTTTTATTATATAGTTCTCAATACCACTTGTTTTACGCTTATGAGTGCTGTAATAACATGGATTAGTGTTAACCAAAATAATTGTATTCCGTTTACTAACCTTGGGAGACCAGAAGACTGGGTTGGCCTTGTATGGATTTGTACATGAACATGTGACATGCAGATCGAAGCATTTGTCAGATTGAAAGTGTAAAGCCTACACGTCCATGTTACAATAGAAGAAACCAAGCAAATCGGAGAAACCCGGCTGCCTTACATAAGGCTATTTTGATGAAAAACTCCAGGGTGTTTTTTTGTAGATTTAATAACTTTTGGAACCAGTTCAGTAGACTTGTACATACATAGGAAAATATCTTATGATGCTTGAATTTGAATTAGAATAGCCCCCTATAGCAGCACCTTTTTTAGTCAGTTGACATGGACCTGAAGAACAGATCAACACTGTTATCTCTCAGTTATGATTGTATTGAAGAGAAAAGCACCTGCCAGCAAAAAAAACACTCTCCCAGATTACCCTCTCATTACGATGGGCAGTAGCATAACTGCAATGGTAAGTGTATTACTGTCTACTTCCTCATGGAAAGAAACAGGTCCACCTAAAAATGGCAATACTTATTGCATAAAATGGGCACACTCTGAATGGGTCTCCATCCTTCCCTCTGGATTTTGCTCCCATGGATCCTGTATCCTGGATCCCATTCATTTACTGCGTGAGAATTTGGGATGCACCTTGCCCTTATTTACTCATTGGGTGTCACTGACAGATCTCCACACCTGCTAAGTACTTTTGGTCCTTATTATATACTCGATAAGCATCACCTCCGTCCTGATGATGACCTCACAGTAACCCGGAGGCTGAAACGCTGTAGACTACAGGCGTTACATTGACTCTATTAACCCGGCTATTATGAATAACTCTTGGAGTCATGAGTCGTGTCTTGTGTTTTGTATGTACACCAGTCAATTTTTCTCCACTTCTGCAGCGTGTAACCATTGTTTGAACAATATTCTTTTGATTTAGATATTAAAATTTTCTGTATGAAAATAAATTGTATTAACTGCCTCTCTGTTTTGAATGGATTTTTTATTTTATTTTTATAAGTGACTTTTATTGCCATTTTCCTTTTTATTCCAAGACATATCATGGACTTCATGCAAGTTACAAGTCGATTTGCTTATATCAGACAACAGGGATGCAGTACATTTTAATTAGGGCACCCGGTTTCATTGTTTTTTGTTTTTCACTTTATCGTCTGTATTTATCCATATTTATTTTGGGTTTTTGTGAAAAAAGGAAGTAGAAACTAGCATATTTCCACATTTATTTAATTGATAAATGTGAACTCATGCGTGAACGCCTTAGAGGTTTCAATGATATGAAAAGCCACTGATGATAAATCAATGCACTTATATGAAAACATACGATTTCAGTATCAACCTTGTGCATATCTACTGCTGTTTAAGCCTCTTTACTAAAATTCCTTTCTTAACCCACTTGCCTCTCAATGCACACAGCTATTGGCCTGGCAACCATGATTGACAACATTTAGAATCACTCAAAAAACAACCCAAGTTCCGTTTTTATCCACATTTAAAAATAAAAACAGATAGGAAAAAAATGGGTTTCTGTCTGTATTCATCTGTCAAAATCAGTTAAAACGGAAAGCAGGGAGCCCTAATTTTAATATACAAAAACCTGAACTGGAAAGACCTGGTGTATGCAGAAGAATGATGAACAGAATTACACCGACAGTAGCAGTGAATACAACAGAAAATATGACTGAATATAGGCAATCACAATCCGTTGCTAATAAGAGGTGCCATACATTAAGACTGCTTACAACTACAGTTAACAAAACTCAAAGAGAAAGTTCCTGCACTCACTCAGTGTGACAGAGGTAATGACTTGCGGGTTGTATCTGCGAGGGGGTGTCGCCAGGGTCCTAATGCTCATCTGCCTACACTGTTAGGTTCTCAACCTCTGGTCGGGGCATACGTTACACTATGGGGGGGGGATGGTTTACATAGGGTCCGAAGGGGATTGATTTGTGCCCTGCGTATTCCTGCGGAGTGTATCCTAGTCATCAGAAATTGGGTATTTCCGGAGACCTTTCACTTCCTCCCTATGTAGCTCCACATTCTCCACCTGTGCCCAGGCCATCATAGACAACACCCAAGCAGTAATGAGAGAAGGTGTTGCTGCTTTCCATTTATGAGTGATCAGTTGCTTCGCCAAGATAAGGGCCAGGCCCCTAAATCATGTTGCGGTTCTGTTTAACTTACCGCGACAACTGAGACCAAGCAGACATACCTCCCAGGTGTAGTCCACAGTGGCACCCATGCAGTGCGTCAGGTGTGTAGTGACCCCCCTCCAATATTATGTCAATAATCGGCAGGACCAAAACATATGTAGGAGCTCCACGTCCGGGGCCAGGCAGTGGGGTCAGGAAGCGACGGTAACTTTAAAATATTTATTAATTTTACAGGGAGTTGAATAGACTCTATGTAATATGCAAAATTATATTAGCTTAAAGTGGGAATTGCGAGACACTTGAGTAGCATAAGTTAGGATCGCATGCCATACTTTGTGTCCACGCAGTGCAGTAAGAGGAGAAGCCGTGTGTGTGCTCAGAGAACTAGCCAGTCATTTGGTCAGGTGAATGCCCGTTCCCAATACATGCAAGTATTGCATACTTAGATGCTGTGGGGGATCCTGTTGTATATTTCCCCAGGAGCGTCCCAGCACTCGAATAAAGGAATCATGTAATAAGAATTGACCTGGTCGAAGTTCAGTGTCAGCCAGCAGTTCCCCTATGGGTAGGAGGGTCCCATCCCGATAGATGTCACCTATACTGTGCAGTTCCACCTCATGCCAGGGCCCCAATTCCTTAAGGGAGGTTGATGTGAATCCCCGCAGCATAGCTAGCAGTGGAAGTGCATTAATGTCCTGCAAAAGCAGCGATATGCAACCCGAAGGAGAAGTGCGTCCGGCAGTGGCACTTTGGTACAGAAGCGAAAAATATTAAGCAACCATTCCAGATCCCATTGAGAGAAGAGTGTCGCTGTGTCCTTCAGATTGCAGCTAGCAAACTAGCACGCCACCCACTACAGCTGTGAGGCCAGGTAGTACTGCTCTAAGTTAGATACACCGAGCCCACCACTGTACACCGTGAGATAGAGCTTGGTGAGTGCTACTTTGCGGCCTATATTGAGCCATATAAATTCGCCCATCAAACGTTCCAGGGAATGAAAGACGGGTCTATGTATGTTTAGAGAGAGACTGGCAAAGTTGTACAGTAGTCGTGGTAGTATCACCATTTTGGTTAGGGCCACTCACTTCGCAACTGCTACCGGCGGAGTTTGCCAGAATTATATCTGTGCCCTCATGGCAGAGACCGCGTGATCTAGGTTACCATCCAGGAGGTCTTCAGGTGTATGATAAATCTTTATCCTCAAATATAGGAATATGAATGGTTGCCAGGTTAGGTGGTCGCCAATTTACAGAAAACATCAGGTCAGGTGTGGTAATGGTAAAGGGGGAGAGGCAAGACTTATTCCAGTTAACTCTAAAGCCTGACATAGCAGCAAATTTGTCTAGTAGTGGTTCAATGGTGGGCGGTATGGACTGAATATTCGTTAAGATAAAGTAACAAATTTCATCTGCGTAAAGGGAGACAGAATACCTCAGTGTGGCCCTGGTCATGCAGATGTACTAGTGGCTCCAGTGCTAAAGTAAACAGGAGAGGGGACAGTGGGCAGCTGTGTCGGGTGCCCTGTGTATCTTAATGGGCTCTGATATACAGCATCCTATTTTGACCCTTGCAGTTGGGTTAGTATACAGCAATTTAACAAATCGGAGGTAACGGGCCCCAGACCATGTCGTGTAAGGACCTCAAATAAGTAGGGCCATTCAAGGGAGTCAAACGCCCTGTGTAAGTCCAGAACCAGGCAACCTGAAAGTGGTTGTGTCGGCAGGTAATGTGTCAATATCCGGAAGAATCAGCATAGATTGAGAGATGTTTTTCTGGCTGGCACAAAACCATTTTGGTCGGGGTGGACCAGTTGTGGCACCAATGGGCCAGTATCTTAGCCAATATTTTGTAGTCTGTATTTAACAAAGCAAGGGACCTATAGGATTCCATCTCCAACTCGTCCCTCCCTGGTTTGGGCAACGAGATAAGCAAGGCATCACTCCGCGTAGGAGGTAGTGTCACCACCAAGAGAGCCGCGTCATATAATACTTTTAATCAAGGCACCAGCAATGTAGCATATGCCTTCTAAAATTCAGACGGCAGCCTATTAGAACCAGGTGTTTTACCTGTGGCCAGGGCGCATACCGCCTCTTTTATCTTAAAGACCGTAATCTCCTCATTAAGTTCCTCCCTATCTTCGAGCGAGGCCCGGATTAAGATGACATCAGTCAAAAAGTGGCTGATCTCTCTTGGCGTCTTCACAGACGTGGCTGCATAAAATTGTGTGTAATGGTGCATGAAGGCGGTGTTAATGTCCCGCTGTGTATGTAGTAACAACCCCTCACCCGACCGTAAGATAGTATAGGACGTCATGCTGATTCCTGTTGTAGCAACCATGTCAGTAATGATCCTGGCCTGTTGGCCTCTGTGTGTCTTTTTTTAGTATGAGCAGCAGAATTTGGGCAACGCAGTCTTTCCAGCAACGCTATGTGATCGCGCTTGTCTTTATGCAGTTGTGCATGGGCAGCATCTGTGGGCCTAGCCCGTTCCTCCTGGCCCAGCACGTATCCTTCCAGATGAGTGATATCATTGGTAAGGTATCAGCGCATGTTCAGGGTATTACCTAGACAATGTCCCCTTATAGACACTTTAAAATAGTCCCATTCTATTAATGGGGAGGTGGCGGAGCGTGTATTGATATCGAAGTAGTCCGTTCTACAGGCGTCAATAGAAGCTTGAAACGGATGGTTTTCCAACGTTGACGCCTGTTGCCTCCAAGTGGGTATCGGCGTAGGGGTGTGCTCCCATTGCAATTGGAGTGGGTTGTGATCAGAGTGTGTTATACCGAGGTAGCCTACATAGGTGACATATGGGATCATGCTAGGGGTGCAGACAAATCTAGCTATACGGGCATGGAGTCTGTGTGCATGCAAATACAACGAGTATACCTGCATATTGGTGTTGGGTTGACGGCATACATCCAAACGTTACCAGCGTTGTAGCCATGTAGACAGGGTATGCACATTAGAGGTGGCTGTGGTGCGGAGGAGGGGTTGGAAGGATCAGTCAAACTCCACATTGAGAACACTGCTAAAATCTCCGCCCAATAACCAGGGTATCGCACTCCACTGTGCTAGTGTTATAGACAGCACTCTCAGGAACTGAGCCTGTTCAGTGTTGGGCGCGTAGATCACACCTAGGAGCACGTGGCAGCCATCCAAGTGTCCCTCTACTAGGACGTAACGCCCCTCCAAGTCTATGATCTTACATGTGGCAACAAAAGGGACCCCGGCTCTGATCCTTATCAGTACCCCCAGGCATAGGTGGAGTAATTGGTGGAAAGCATTTGTCCCCTCTATCTCTTCTGTAGTCTGGAGGCCTCCAGCTCTGTAATATGAGACTCCTGTAAGTATGCTTTGTGTGTCTGTCTCTGGCATAGATATGAATACACTGCATATTGCCGGGAGGGGGGTGTGTATACCTCGAACATTCCATGTTACAATATTAGTGGCAGCCATCTCACAGGGTTCTAAGGAGGAGGATCCCCGCCTGCCCCAAGCGCGCAGTCTGGTCTCGTCCGCCTGCGCATTGCATGAGTGTATGCAGGCCATAACAACAAAATAACAAACATTGGCAAAAAACCAATGAACATACAATGCCATTGAGAGCATGGATACAACGTGTACCTGCCCAAACCAGCAATAATAAAGGACCGGTAGGAAGAGGCCTCTCTCTGTTTTGGATTGATTTGCAATTTCATTGATTTGTATTTTCTTGCTTGCAGTTAATTGGATATGCTTTATAGTGGATGAATGTGCATCCCCACAATTGAGTAAATGTTCTTGTGATAAGTCTACAGTGAACCACTGTCATATTATAATTAACTTTTGTCCCTGTTTAGCAAATTGGGCTTACGCTCATCCTTCCTTAGGGGCTACCTCAAAGTAACATTATCCTCAGATAATAACAGAAAAAAGCTGCAGTGAAGGATGGTTTGGCGCCATAAACATTCTATTTAAACGTTTTTGTTTCTTTACTTTTATTTTCAAGAGCAAAAGGTAACAATTATGGTAATACCGAGTTAAAGTTTCACTTTTGAGTTAAACAGTGCCAACACCTTGCTTATAAAATTAATATTTTATACCATCAAGAGAGGGAGATAGAAGTATTTAAAGTGGGTTCACTCCCCTTCCATCTATCATATATAACAAAACATTACAGATGTAATCCATTAGTAACCTCTAATTAGTAAGGGAAAATTCCCAATACCTGCATTAGACCCCCCACCCCCTTCCAGGGAAGTGATAGTGAGTTATATTGATCAATATTGTTTTTAGTTTTTTACTCGGTGTACAAAATCACCCCTGATTTGAATGGCACTGAGTACTTTGTTTGTGACATTGTATCTTGATAGACTGATCCCTTGAATTTTAGTCAATTTTATTATAACGAGGTGAAGTGGTTGCTAGTATGGCCACCACACACACAATGACATTCAAATAAAGGGGTGGAGTTATGTGTCTACGACCGTGAACAAGGGGCGGACCATATACTTCAAACAACGGATCAGGGGATTATTAAACATGGCCTCAGCGACAGTAACATGCAGGGGTTTGGAGGAAAAAATAGGTTCAGATTTGGGCGCTAGCCCTTGACGAAGTAAGTTCTAAAGGTGGGTGTTCTCTTGATATTACTTCTTAAAGATACTAATGACTTTGTGCTGAGTATTACGATCTAATGGGTATCTTTCCAGTGTGTGACTACAGTGTCCGCCCCCCTGTATCAATCGGTCAATCAATCAGTATTTGTTAAGCGTGACTACTCACCCATGAGGGTCTCAAGGCGCTGACAGGGGGGGGGGGATGCTGCCTGTCCGACTGGGCACTGAGGTTCAGTCGAAGAGCCAGGTCTTGAGATCCTTCCTGAATTGGGTCAGCTTAGGGGATTGACTGAGTTGGAGAGGCAGGGAGTTCCAGGTGTTGGCGGCGAGGTAGGAAAAGGATCTTTCTCCGGTCCTGCTTTTGCGGGTCCGAGGGACGGGGGCAAGGGCCAGTTGGGCGGAGCTGAGGTGTCTGTTGGGTACATGGAATGAAAGGAGGTGGTTCACGTATGCTGGTCCAACGTCGTGGAGGGCTTTGTAGGGGTGTGTGAGGAGCTTGAAGGTGACTCTTTCGTTGACCGGGAGCCAGTGGAGTTCTCGTAGGTGTTCAGAGATGTGGCTGTGGCGGGGGATGTTGAGGACCAGTCTGGCTGCGGCATTTTGAACGTTCTGTAGTTTCCTGCAGAGTTTCTGGGTGACGCCTGCGTAGAGTGCATTGCTGTAGTCAAATCTGCTGTTGATGAGTGCGTGGGCGACTGTCTTTCTGGCCTCAGTGGGGATGCATCTGAAGGTCTTTCGAAGCAGGCAAAGAGTATGGAAGCATGATGAGGAGACGGCGTTGATCTAGCGGTTCATAGTGAGCGAGAAGTCCAGTATGATGCCGAGGTATTGTGTATGATTCGTGGGGGAGGGGTCCTAACGCGGCGGGCCACCAGGAGTCGTCCCAAGCGGAGGTGTTGGGCCCCAGGATGAGGACTTCGGTCATGTCCGAGTTGAGCTTGAGGCAGCTGTCTCTCATCTAGGTGGCGATGACCTTCATCCCGTCGTGGAAGTTGTTTCTGTCGATTGTGGGCTCAGTTGTAGGGGAGGATCAGCTGGGTGTCGTGGGAGTAGGAGACGATGTTGAGTCCGTGGTTCCTGATTATGGCTGCGAGCAGGGCCATGTAGACGTTGAATAGGGTGGGGCTCAGGGAAGAGCCCTGGAGGACTCCGCAGCCGATCTCTGTGGGTTCTGAGAGGAATGGTGGTAGTCTGACTAGCTGTGTTCCACAGGTGAGTAAGGAATGGATCCAGTCCTGGACTTTGTCGCAGATGCCAGTGTCGTGGAGTCTCGTGCTTAGGGTGCGGTGGGAGACTGTGTCGAAGGCAGCCAAGAGGTCCAGGAGTACGAGGGCTGCTGTTTCTCCCCGGTCGAGGAGTGAGCGGTTGTCATCGGTGGTGACGAGGAGGGCTGTCTTGATGCTGTAGTTGCTTCAGAAGCAAATGTAAAAAAAGCTGGATTGAGAGGAGTCCAGGATGTGGTTGGCTTCGATGAACTCGGAGAGTTGTGCGTTGATGGCCTTCTCGATGACCTTGGCTAGGAAGGGGAGCAGGGAGATGGGTCTAAAATTCTTATAGTCCGTCGGGCCGCCGGACAGTTTTTACAGCAAAGGGTTGATCTCGGCGTGTTTCCAGTCATTGGGGAAGGTGGCGGTCTCGATGGAGCAGTTGATGATGCGGCGTAGTTAAGGGCGATGGAGGTGGCGGCTCTGTGCAAGGTGTGGTGCGGCCAGGGGTCCGAGCGGGCTCCGGAGTGAATGCTCTTCATGGTCTTGAGAGTGTCGTCTGTGGTGAGCGGGGTCCAGTTGAGCAGTATCTGTTGGGGGGGGGGGGGCGGTGGCGTCGCTTGTGGTGGTGGCGGGAGTGATGGGTAGGTCTTGGGTGTCAAAACTGTAGTAGATCTGCTTGATCCTGTGGTGGAAGTAGGTGCTGAGTTTGTTGCAGAGGTCTTGGGAGGGTGGGACTTCTGTGGTCTCGCTGTTGGGTTTAGCGAACTCCTTGAGGATGGTGAATACGAGAACTAAGCACTCTATGAAGCATAAGATGCCCAAGGATTAGGTATTGCAAGCGCTTTTCAACCTGTAGTTTGTTTAAGACTAGGATAGTCCTTGCGTCGTATATATGCATCTCACACTAGTTTACTCATGGAGGTAAATGATGCTTGCTGTAATCTGCTCTTGGGACAGTAAACACTCTTTTCTTTATAGAGCTTGTGGTACTCACTAATGGTGAGAAGTTAAGAATTGATGAATAATTCGAGGACTAATATTGTCTCTCTACTTTGTTTCTCTTCCCAGCCACAGAGAATGAAGGGGCCAATGAACCTTGTTGGTGTGTACATTTGGCATGCATGAAAGTATATGTTTGTCCAACATATTGTAGCGAATGAGAGAGGGGTAGCAGCCCAAGAGGAAGCAAAGAAGGGGCAATTCTCCTAGATATAACTTGGGGAATCTGATGTTTGTGATCCTGAGGAAAGCCATAAGACCCAGTTGGGCTTTGAAACGTGGCTGAAACATGTAGACGCAGAGTTTGATGCAAGGGAACACTAATTCTGCCGCTTAGCATCAGTCGTGTTTTTAGTCTTGCTTGGGCGCCCTACAATATATTAAATTGAGTAGAGGGAGCCTGAGGTAATTTTAATCCTGTCTTTTTCAGATCCCATCACCAACAATCTCAAATATGAGCTCCAGTCACTAGAACTCAGTAGGTGTATGGGTGAGGACTCAATGATGAAGTATGCCACTAGATACTTCTAGTGTGTTGGAAAGAGTCCTTATAACAAATCAGAAGGATTACCTCAATAAAAGGGACAGGACGAGTTGAATGGCTTAAGAACATCTCAACCAAATATTGGATTCCTCTATGTTGATTTGATTTGTATAAAATTAATATTCTTCTGCCACCAGCACGCATCCTTCTTTTCAATAACCATGTCACATCAAAATTAAACAAATTCCCCTCAACATATTCTGTACCATAACTTTAATACCATTGCTCTCCTGCTTTTATAATAAATGTCCAGTATAATAAACCACATGCATCCTAAAAGCCACACCAATGATTTTAGGCATCTATTCATATCTCTCAAATCTTGTCCCTCTGTGAGGGGGAGTGACGGAACAAGGACAGAGACTCACCTTATTTCACCAATGTCGGCCCGGGTGTTACCGTAGGACGGGAAGAGTTAATCAAAGTAACTCCCTCCTCCATACAGGAAGAAGGAAGTCGCCGGGGACAGCTTGACAAATGGGGCGCCAGGGAGAGACCATAAGAGGAGGAACAATCTGCCTTAAAGAAGACGGACTCGGAGTAAGAAGCGTCGTCGTGGAGGCGGAACCCGGAAGACGCGGAGCCCAGCACGGGATCGACGGATCGGAGCGCAAAAGAGGAATTGCGGAAAGACCGGGAGAACCTAAAGACTACTGCAAGAGAGGAAGAAACCGTGGAAGAAGCGGAGAGCTGGTACGAGGACTGGTGGACGCCCCCGGAGGTCGCTGTGAAGCCGCCGCAACTCAGGAGAGTTGCGGCAGGCACAGTGAATGACTCGGGCGGGAGGGAGGAAAGCGACCGGTAAAAAGGGTCAAGGGGGAGGGTCAAGGGTATAACGTGCCTGAACACGGGGCCACACCAAAACCCTGACGTCTCTCGGGATGCCAGCACCTAAACCTGCATGACTTGTTGGGCACTTATGTATCACACTCTGTCTAAAAGAGTTTCCTGCACTAAAAGGAGGCTAGTTGCATGCTTATTTGCAGAGCACCAGCGATACTGGACTGTGTTCGCGCCCTATAGGAAAACTCCTTCTCACCCTAGCGTTTGGGGAATTTCTTTCTTCTTTTCTTGCTTTATTTGTATTGGGGGCAAGTGGAAGAAATAGCTCTTTATCCAGGGAAATAATACCTGCTGAGAGTACATAGAACACGGGCACCAGTGAATGCATTTCTTACCTACACTCTGGGTGTGGTGACGGTGAACCATATTGAGAGTAAGGCCATTCCACTTACCGCTGTTTTTCTTCTCTTTGGAGAGACTCCGGGGATACGTCATCCAGACCGTGGCGAGTTGAGATCCCTAGGAAAAGAAGGGAAGAGAAGATTAACAGAGGAAGATAGCAACAGGAGCAAACTTAATCACCAGAGTTGACGAACATTGTTTGCTTCCTTAAATATTCAATAAAATTCCGTCAAAATTCAGCCACCTATTAAGCCTCCTAGATTCTGTTTCCGCCCATCCCTCCGACACCCTCATTTTTATTTCCTCCTCTTCCCTTGTGTATGGTCTTCTCTGTCGCCATGCACCTGTCCGTTCATTGCTGCCATGCTTCGATATTTGAGGTCTGTGTGTTGCCCCAGTTTTTGATGATACCCTTCCTAGATAACATCATCCCTAAGGCATAGGACTTTCTTATGTATCTAGGCAGATCCATTGTGTCCCATATTTCATGGATAACTAGGCAAGGACCAAGATTCATTTGTACCATCAACACTTTCTTCTAGAAAGGTTGTATAATGTAACATTAGGAAATCAAGTGACAAAGGAAGCCTTCGCATTTACCACTCTTCATACTACTCGGCTCTGCAATTGGACACCTATGATGCAACTTTACCATATAATAATATTTCAAGTGCAGGATTTTAAACTACATCAGTTTCAGGTTATACTGTATGACTACCTCACTAGGCTAGGATGTGTGAAAGCCTTATCCCAGTCCACGTCCTCAACTGGTTCTAAATCCATTACCCACCATTCCGTCAGGTTACCCTGCACTCCTGTTGTACTAATGGCACAAATAATATTCCATATAACCTTTTCTATTTGCTCCTCCATGAATATCCTGGCCTCCTAAGTAGTATGAACCATGTATATCACTCCAGTCCATCACCTTCCTAATTAGAGCGTGTATCATGAATAGGTCTCTGTACTGCTATGCGTTCAGCATTAAATTCATCCTGTAATATATTGAAGGTCTTCAACCTATTATCCATTGCTTCAATTTGAAGATTACTGTAAGGTCCCAAGAACGAAATCCTTGCATCTTTGATACTTCCATAAACCATATTTCAGACCGGAGTGGGGCCTCTTTGTTAGCCTGCCTTTCCAACACATGAATGAGGTTGACACATTCCTGAGATTTGCCGGGAAGAAATGCGGCCAAGTGTTTGCACACCCCTGTATCAGGAGTCCATGTTTTAGGTCAAAACTGGAAGCATGTTAGAACTATGGGGCATCAAATTAAACACAGAACTCATATCAGTTGTTCAATGAAGATTTCGGAAAAGAAAAACATAAATGTTCCTGATTTGCTGCAACTGTCTGCATAGGAGAACGAACATTGGCAAAGCCAATAAGTATTCCGTTGGCCACCAGCGTTCGGGCAATTTGTATTTTGTTTTGTCATGGTTTTTGCAAAACTTTGTTTAGGAATACAACAGGCCTCATCAATCTAAAAAACAATGGCTGCAGGCAAAAAATGTTTTGTTGGTCTCAAAAAAACCGCACGTTACCATAGCACTCCCTGGCACTGAAGGAAACTACTTTGTGTGTGGAAGTGTTCCTTGTGAAAGGACGGCATGTTGTATCTCAGTGAAGTCAGCCAATGGCTAAAGTGGGCTGATACTTTGCCCTTTAATGCATGCTGGAGTGGTTTGAAGAAAAATGTGAATGACACCAACCACAGATTAATGGATGAAGTCTGGCTGAAACCCCTATAAGTAACTATGTTATACACATAATTTTAGTAAAATCAAAAGTTGTTTGCTAACACAGACCTAAAAAAGTCAGTCAGCCTGGCATTGGCCACAAGCATTTTGCCTTTGAGAAAGAAAGCAACAAAAAAAAAGAAAGAAGGCAAGAAAAGAAGGAAGGGAGTCAAGAAAGAAAGAACACAGGCAAGAAAGAAGGCAGGCAAGAACAAGCATTGGCATAGCCAATAGGTCTCGCCTTTGGGACCTTATAAGTGTTTGTTAAGCTGTTAAGATGAGATCTTGTTTCATAACTATAAAGTAACCATATGACGCGTACGCTCGCTGGTCAAGTATTTTCTTACGGTAACTACTATCTTTTGTAATTTAGTGGAAAAGGCAAGTATTCTTAGCATTGTTTGTTAATAGTGAAGAAGGGCATTTACTGATGAAAGGCGGGAGAATTGCGGCGCTCACTGACTTACACAGAATAGAGAAACATTGTGAGAGAACTCCGCAAAAATGCTATGAAATAACCAATTACTTTTTTTTGTTTTGTTTTTAAGTTGCGCCCTTTTCTTTTGACAGCTGTCATGACCGCACGGCGCAGTGAAATGTGGAAACAGTTCTCTGTGCTAAGACCCCGCTGCCTGTCAGCCGGATTCACTCCACATTGACAGCACCGCCTCCATTTTGTGTCCGGCTGGCGGAACAGCCGCCACCAGATGGAGCTGTGTCTAATACCGCGCAGCCGATGCACAGGGTTGGGGATAACTCAGAAGGAAAAGCGACGCCCGCGCCCGGCAGCCATCTTGAAATGGGGCACAAATCTACTGAGTACGGGGAAAAAATTACAAAAGACACTAAATAGGGGGATCTACTTAGTCAATAAAAAAAGAAAACAAGTCAAATCTCCCGTGGTGATGAAAACTTACCTCTCACAAAAAGACATTAAAAGCCAACGTAGTACGCATTTTAAGTAACAATCCCATTCGCCATTTAATTCGGCTGCCCCCTACAAATCGCGCGTGCCTCATTTCGTAATCACAGCTGAAGGGGTGTTGCATCTGTTTACTTCATAAGCAATAGAAATTACAGGAACACCGCCCTCCCTTTCTCTGAGTAGGTAAACCCCTTACACAAGTAACTGCGGCAGGGGCAAGCGTTATAAACGCACATACTAGTATAATAACCCTTTACCTTAATCGCGACTTGTGCACAAGAAACTTTACGTACTGATTTCAGTTCAATGCGCAAGTACTTCAACGCACGGTTTCAATTTGGCCGCCAAGTCTGCCGATGACAGTGTCCACCAAGACGACGCCAATGGCAGCCCGCCCACACACAGCATTTTGAAGGAAGTGCAATGAGAGCACTGCTCGGCAAGTAACTGGCTTTTCCTAACAACATAAGCACAGCTGCCAACACCAATAAAGGAAAGTGCATTGTCAGAACTGAATTCAAATATCTGCTAGTACTATGTAATGAGCGATGTTAACGCACGTGAACGTGTTAAAACCTAACTGCAATGTCAGAAGGAAAAAAAACGTTTTAAATGAATTCGTTGAACGATGTATTCGGGCCATCCTGTACGACTGGAGATGTCTACAAAAAGCTGCACTCGTGCCCGCCGCTGCACGCGAAAGTGAAAGCTAATTAGAAACCTGATCCAGAACAGATGGCACCCTGCGCGCTCCCGAGACCCCTAGGCCATGGGAGTGAAAGTTTTCAGGCAAGGCGGGACATGCACCCGTCTTTGGCCATTTGCGTGCTTTCAATTATTGAAAGCCACACACAAAGGCCAATGGGATGTGTGGGAGGAGGCACACCCACACGGAGAAGGCTCTTGGAAGTCTGAAGTGATTCCAAGAGCCCTCTCCTAGGACAGCGCATGCGCGCTGCTCTAGGCGCGACCTAAAAAAGGCGCGGGCAAGAAAAAAAGCAGGTAGGAAAGAAGCCAAGAAAGTAGGCAAGCAAGAAAAGAGAGGGAAAGATGGGAAGAGAAATGGAAAGAAAGAGAAGGAAAGAAAGAAGCACTGAGAAAGAGAAGGGAAGAAGGAAAAAGAAAGAAACCGATGAAAGAGAAGGAAAGAAAGTAAAAAGACGGCAAGAAAAAAGAAAGAAGGTAAGAATAAAAGAAGGCTAGGATGAATGAAGGAAGGAAAAAGATAAGGAAAGGGAAGGAAAGAAATAAAAAATTAAGACGCAAAGCTTGAACATTTCATGCAGTGATGACAAGGCCACAATGGATTGAATCATGGATGATCAAGAATATGTAAAGAATATAATATTTTGTTGGTATCCTCTATCACTACACTCCCTAATCAGATTGCAATGCAGTTGAAAAAGTTTCTCTTTTAGAGGTCTTCCAAAGATACAGGAATATGGTCCAAAAGTCTACTGTAAAAACTTTAGAGGGAAGTTTTGCATTTATCTTCATTTCTGAAGACATGTAGACCACCAGCTGGCAGCAGCCAAGGCTGAACAGCAGCTGCTCATTTCAGATTCTCAGGAGTACGACATATTGGAATCACCCAGAGTTCTAGATTTTCACAAAGGCTTCACATCTTCCCCAGCCCCAAACATATAAACCAAACAGAAAAAAACATACATTTTACTATACTTAATCAAACACTATCTCGTCATACTTAGTACAACCTAGTTTACTACTTCCTTGGTATTTTGATCAAACAATCTGTCCTGTGGACCTCACCCTTCTTTTGCTGGGATTTCTTTCCTCGTTATCTCATTAATTATGTGGTAAACATGTGAAACATGATCACTTATTGTGGAGGCTTTAGTGCTGTATTACCTACACATGGTAATTACTTTTGTGGCATAAGCCATAGCTTGTCAACAGAGAAATGCATATAAAGAGTACACACAGCCGTAATATTAATATTCAATTTTGTGACCACTTCTACGCTCAGTTCTCCCAAGAACTCTCCAAGACGAGTGGTTTCCGCAATAGGTTACTAAACGGCCGAGCATACTAACAGGTTAACAAGAACACTATTTCAGTAAATGTTTTTTAAGCACCCCCATATTCTAGCGCAAACGCTGTATAACCCTAACTCTCCTGTGAGAGTGGAAAGATGATATGCCTGGGAGCACTGCCCGTCCCATGGACATTTCCTGCTAATAAGCCAGTGACCTAGTCGTGTGTACCATGGTGTGCAGAGAAGGCTTTACATAGCTTGGCAGCTCTGATTACAAATGTTGGCTAGGATTTTCACTAAATGACAACGTTTGGCACTTCATTCTTTTGAATCTGATTGTGTTTGCTTTGATAGGTTTCAGATCACAATTATCATGATTTGAATTCTTATTTTCTGTAATAGGTTAGGGTATAATAAATCCCGACTAATATAATTGCCTGGTAAATGGGTGGACTAATTAGGTGGACTTGTCTTATTCCCTGCGATGCGTCTAGGACGTCTGTTGGCCTCCAAACACCTTAATACAAATGTGAATAGACAAAAGAGAGGGTTGGAAATGTCTGTCAGTTTTCCCTTTCTCTGTAGAGACCTGGCTATATTCATAACTCTGGGGGGCTATGAAAATTTAACCAGATGTGCCCCCACTATTTAGGGGGGTGGTTAACCAGCATATTTAAGCTCCAAACGTAAGCATTTTGTATTGCCACAACATTGTTCTTCTCCACCACAACCACTTTGCAAGGTTATAAGAATGTTGACTTTTTCCATTTTGCTTTCTTTCACAGCAACCCTGCGATCCACATCTGCTTGTATTTTTTTAACTCAATGACTTTTAGCAAAATTGTTCTGATATCTTTCTTTACTCACTGATTACCACTTCATTCTTGATTGCCTCTCTACTTGCACAGGGCCTCATTTGCCCAACCACAAAGACTGTATGTTCCTAGCAGTCTCGCTTCCTTTTAATGAAGAAAGGTGAAAGTCTTGTGATTTTATGTGTCCCTCAAAAGATCAGAGCGAATGCCTTTCAACAAAATCCCTTTAGTAAAGGTAACTGTGTCCTCTCCAACACAGCTCTGTTCACTCTTTCTGCTAGCAGGGGCGGTTCCTCCACGCGGGCGGAGGAGCATCGCCCCACTGCTTTCTCGCAGTGCGAGAAGCAGAGACATAAAATGGTATTATAAATACCATTTTATGTTTCTGCTTCTCGCACTGCGAGAAAGCAGAAGGGTTTGGTTGGGGGACCGGGCAGCTGGGCGGTCCTGCTCCAGGGCAGGGGAGGAGTGGCTTGCCCTCTGTTGTGGGCGCTGACTGTTTGGTCGGTCCCAGGGCCGACCAAACCAGTCATACGCACTCTGTCCTTTTCTCCATGTAGGCTGCATGCAGCCTGCATCGAGAAAACGGCCTCCCCATAGACACCTGTGCGGTTGGCGTCCCAGCCAATCACAACGCTGCCATTGCAGCATTGTGATTGGCTTAGGGGAGGGAGGCTGCCTGCTTCCTGTCAGGAGCAGAGACACGCAGGACGATGCGACGCGAGACCGGAGCGGGCCGACAAAGGTAAGTTAAGTGTATTTATTTTTATTTCAAATTACACCCCCCTCCCCCCGCGCGACGCCCCCCTCGTGTCATGCCGGCCACGACTGTCTGCTAGGCTATTGGCTTGTAGTCTCTATAGTTCTACCCTATCATGCTACATTCCAGCCTATACACTGCTACTTAGCACTTTTAAGGTCACAGCCTACCAGCACACGCGGCTGTCTGGTCTGCTAAAGACATCTTGGGGAGTTTCAGAAAGTTTTTTATTAACAGACTTTATTGATGACTTTACTACTTTGTACAATGCAAGGAGTATTCTACAGAGGCAGTCTTTTGTATTTGTAGTAGTTACAGCATATATGTTACATACAGATTCCGCGTATTTCACTCTGTGTGATATATAAAAACCAAGGACAATGATCTCCAATGACATCGTTGGTACTAAAACGTTAGAGTTTCAATATAGATATTGTCAGTATAAAGCCTTCATATTTTCAATTAACAAAACGAACCTGTTCAATCGCGTCCCCCTCCCTCCCTAGCCCGCCCACCCCGACTCCTGGTCAGTCTTATTTCAGCTTCCGTGGTATTCAAGATAGGTCATTATAGGTGTAACACTCGAAGGACTGTAGTGTCCTTGGGTTATAATGTGTGGGTCTGGGTCTCGGAACCTACAGATGAGCGACATTGTGTGTTATGGGGTTGGGGTATCCTGTGGGGGTAATAAGTCGAGTGATTCTAGTTCAATCAGCATAGCCTCCCAGTCCATCGAAATGGGTTGCTTTCTCAGCCCCCTCTCTTCTTCTCTACGAAGAGCCGCACCCTCTGCTCTCCCCCACTGAAGCATGTCTGCCCGCCAAGTGGATACCGCGGGACATCTGGGGGACTTCCACCTCATGGTGAGGGCTCTTACTGCTAAAATGAGGGCCAAGTCTAAAAACTTTAACCGCACCTTCTGCACCCCTGAGCGCCTGCGGAGGCCTATGAGGCAATTCAGGGCGTCGTCCGGAACCGGGAGTTGTGTGACTACGTTCAGAGCGTGGCGGACTCCCACCCAGAAGTCCCGAAGGCAGGGGCAAGACCATAGCATATGAAGGAAGTCCGCCTCATCTCCCTTGCAGCGGGGGCAGCAATGGGTTTCAGAAAGTTGACCTGGGAATGCATTCCGCCTGTTGCTTGCCATTGGCTTTGTGGTTTGTAACTCACATTTTCTTGCTTTCCGTTTTCTGGCTTTATTTGCTTTAGGCTCTCCAGGTTTAGTTTGTCCCTCCCATTGCCCAAACCTTATTTACAGTATCCTGCCGAGTCTTCGGTTTCTGTAAGTAGGCATGTAAATCTTGTTCTTATCTTGTCACAATTGATGTGCACTCAGACTGAGGTCAAATGCCAGGCGCTGCCTTCCGAGGGTGCTTGTTTATTTTTCTTTCTCTGACTTCAAAGTGAGAGGCACACAGTGTGACACACGAAACAACCATCAGTGGCTCCAATGGCACACTGTGTTGTTTCTCACACACAGACATACACCTTGCACACAGCGATGATGCACTCAACAAACATCAGTGGCTGGCTGTGGCACACAGTGTTGTCTGTCACACACAACACAACGCATTGACACTCAGCGATGCTGCTCACAAACACAAAACATACATATACAACAATGCTGGCGATACGCCAGTGTCGCAGATATTGGAGAACCACACAGCACTGCACCACTGTGCCACACAAAACACTTCAAGGTGCCGCACACTGCGCTTACACAAGCGCCAGGCGCGAGGGTGCAGTGGGGAAGACAAGGCGCTGAACTAGCCCCCCTCTCCAGGAGGCCTTGTGCAGTCTGCCCTCTGCCCTGTCAGATTAGACATATCGCAATTAGCTTTCAGACACAACACCCCCCCTCCCCCCCCCCACACACACACACTCTTCCCGACTTTGTGTGCAGCTGGCTGCACTGGATTAAACACACATGGCCCTCTCCAGGCACTGTGCGTCTCTTGGCGCTTTTTGCGAGCGAGGAAGCCGCTCCCCCTAAGAAATGTCAACAGGGAAGTAGCACAAAGATGACACAACCACCAGAGGAGTGCGCTGCCCTCCATCAAGCGATTCAGCGGTAGTAAGCGCTGCATAAATGCAATTACAAAACAGTGCCATACACACTGCAACCGTGGAGAAAGACCAAAGACAGGGGTTTCACTACTATTAGACTTTCAGGTATTTTTTGTCAGTTTAGAAAACTTACAATTCAATTGAGGAAATCCGTGCATTGCTTTTATTGTGAGTTTAGCGGATACACGATTCCCTCATATCATTTTGATAGTTTAAACAGGTACTTTCAAAGCCTCCACGTCATGCCCAAAGGCGAAGCTGGGCTCGTTCTCCGGGGTGTAGTACACACCGTGGCCCTCGCGGGAACTGGTGGAATTTGAGAACACCACACAATAATGTTGTACAGACCACAGGATCGATCACGGCGTCACAGCTACTGACACGCGGGTCCTCTAGCCTAGAGGGCCCGCGTGTCAGTAGCTGTGACGCCGTGATCTAGCTCTCCACTGATGCCCAGAACCTGACAGGACTGGTGAAAGTCAAAAGAGAATGTTGTGTAATGGCCAGAACTGCCCACTGTGGAACTGGGGAACCAGGTTCGATTCTCAGTGTTAGCTGAACATCCTGTGATTCTGGGCAAATCACTTCATCTCCTTTGTAGTGTCGCGCTCTAGTGTTGCGCGGAGGCGCGATGACGTAGAGCGCGGCCGCCATTTTGGGTGCGATTCAGCGCCCGAGATCGGAGCGGCACGGACGTGTTTCCCGGCGCTCTTCTGCATATAAAGTATTACTGTGAATAAACAGTAATTAACACTTCGCTGTGTGGCATCTCTGTGTGGGGGGTGAAGGTAGATCATCACAGTGGCGACGAGAGTGGGATAGAAAAAAAAAAAAACGATCTACAGCCATACAACAAAGAGGACACAAGGACCCACCGAAGCAAGTAACAAGCAGCCTATGAAGATCACACACACAGGCATAGCAGGAGAGCGTGGCAGAGGACGGCACTACCACGAGCCAGCACCCACGGACCAGGTAGGGGCAATAAAGAAAGAGCGCACAGCCCCAAATACAGGAGGGTAGGAATACAGGGGAGCAGGAAGCCACCCCTCCACGTCCTACAGCAAATCCAGGGCCCTGGCGGAAGCAATGCAGCACAGCGACGGGGGAGCCTCAGGGCCCCATCAAGACCACACACCTCCCAGAAGCACGGGCACACCGGGCAGTCCAAGAGGGAACGAAGAGGTACTGGAAAGAAACGCCGCGATGTGCGCGCAGGCGTCTCCACTCACGACGCCTATACCCTTCCTACCAAAACCAGGCGAACCACTGATGAAGTGGGAAGATTGGAGGGGGTACTTCATGAACTACCTAGAGGCCAAAGAAGAAGAAAGTGGAGAGACGTTCCCCAGCAAAAGGAAGAAAAGAATATTACTACACAACTTGGGCCCGGAAGGAATCCGAGTCTTTCAGAACCTGGTCCCCGCGCAACGGCCGGACGCGGACGACGACGTATTCCAACACGCAATTGAAGACCTAAACAACCATTACAGACCGGCAGTGTGCACGTCCATTGACAGATACAACTTCCAACAGAGGAAACAAGCGGGAGAAGAGTCCATAGACGACTACGTGGCAGCGTTAAAGAAGTTAGCGATCACATGCAAATTCGGCGCCTTGCACGACGAATTCATCAAAGACCAAATTGTCATGCACACGAAGAACACAGCAATCCAAGACAAACTGTGGGTGAATGGGGACGCCACTCTGAAGGACGTCATTGCCATGGTGAAAAATGCGGAGCTATCGAAGAGATGTGCAGAGGCAGCAAAGAAAGAAAGTACAGAGAGGGCCATGGTCAATAGAGTCACGGAATTGGAACCGCCGGATAGAGGAAAAAGAATGGCGGCGGAGGGGAGAGCGCAGAACAGATGGACTCCACGATCCACACAGGCACAGAAACCGAACAGAGAAGGCGCGACCACGTGCTACAGGTGCGGCAGTCCGTCCCATGTGGCATATGACAAGCGATGTCCAGCCTTCCGAGCCAAATGTATGTATTGCGGAATCGTCGGGCACTATGAAAAAGTGTGTCGCCGCAAGGTGAAGAAGTCAACAGTCAAGTACGTAGCACACGACGGGGGAGGTGTAGAAGGAGAAGAAGAGGATGAAGATGTGTTGTGCATCGATGGACAGGTACTAGGCGTTGAAGGAAGTCGCTCCAAGAAACCACAATGCGACATGGTAGTGGGAGGTGTTCAGATCAAGATGGTGGCGGACTCCGGCTCTCCATATACCATCATCCAACGGACGGTGTGGAGCGAGAACTTCAAACCCAGCCTGGGATCACACCTCGAACCCCCTGACATACGTCCGGTCACGTTCACAGGGGAACCCATCCCGATGGTGGGATATCGAGTCCTGAGATTAGAGTTCAAGAATCGCAGCGCGGAGTGCAAATTATATGTGGCGGAAAAAGGGCCCTCTGTTCTTGGATGGATGGACCAGGGCGAGTTGGGCATACAACTGAACCCAGGAGGGGACACGCAAGTCCTGATGACCAGCGCAGACAACCAATCGAACTTCGAAAAGATGAAAAGCGAATTCCCCACAGTATTTGGAGGCAGAGTGGGACGACTAACGAAATTCACACATAAAATTGAACTTAAGGAAAACGCCAAACCAGTATCCCACAAGGTGAGGAACATACCGCTAGCAATCAGGGAAGCAGTGCAACATGAGCTACGAAGATTGGAAGATGAAGGGATCATCGAACCAATAAACAGTTCGGAATGGCTGGCCCCGTTGGTGGTAGCGAGGAAACCCAATGGCAAAGTTCGGCTGTGTGTGGACCTGCGCGAATTGAACAAGTGCATAGTGGTGGAAAAATTCCCATTACCCAGAATAGACGAAATGCTGGCAAAGACGAAAGGTATAAAATGGTTTTCTACCATGGATCTTGCCTCAGCATATCATCAAATAGCACTGCATCACACGAGCCGGAAACTCACATCCTTCATTACACCATTTGGATGCTACCAATTCCGCAGGATGCCGTTCGGCCTGGCATCGGCAGCGGCGGTATTCCAGAAACTGATGCACAAACTATTCAAGGACATAGAGGGAGTACAATACTTCCAAGACGACATCTTGGTAATGGGCAAAGACCAGGATGACCACAACACAAAGCTAGCAACGGTGTTACAAATCTTGGAAAGGAATGGCCTGACAGCAGAATGGGAGAAGTGCAGGCTAGGAATGGCATCGGTCACATACTTGGGTCATGAGATTAGTGACCAAGGCATCACGCCCAAACATGCCAATGTCAAAGCAATATGTGAAGCACCTGCACCGACAAGCAAGGAAGAAGTGAGATCATTCTTAGGGATGGCCGAATATTATAGCAAATTTGTGCAACACTTCGCCACCAAGACACATCACCTACGACTACTCGTACGAGACAAAACTGCCTTTCGGTGGACAGAGGAAGCACAAGGAGAGTTTCAGAAAATCAAGGTGGATATCAGCAGTGCAGTCCCCCTGCAAGGATATGATCCGCAGGGAGAATCCGTTTTGACCACAGACGCGAGCGACAAAGGCCTAGGGGCAGTTCTCATGCAGGAAAGGAGGAACGGAGAGCTGGCGACCATCAGCTTTGCATCAAGAACATGGTCACCAACAGAACAGAAGTTCAGCGTGATAGAAAAAGAAATGCTGGCAGTGGTATGGGCCATGTCGAAATTCCGCCAATTTCTATGGGGCACAAGATTCCAACTCAGAACGGACCACAAACCCCTTGTCAAAGTACTAACGTCCTGTGGGCACGCGAGTGCCACACCCCGCATCGCAAAAATGACCCTAAAATTGTTAGACTACAGGTATGATGTGGAATACATCCCAGGAGCCAAGAACAAAGTGGCAGATTACCTCAGTCGAGCCTCAGCCATGGAGGACGCACCTGCAAGTACGGACGAGGTCAGAGTAGCATTCACGGACGATCACGAAAGTGTGATAAGTGGTCAAGAATGGAAGCAAGCTTATGAAAGAGACAAGGACCTCGAAGACATCAAGGTATTTATACTACAAGGGTGGCCAGAAAAAAGGCACCTGAAAGCGGAACAAAGGAAATTCTTCGAAGTAAGGGAGGAATTATCCGTAGGAGACCAAGGGACCTTCCTGTTTAGAGGAGAGAGAGAGTGGTTCCCCCCGGGTCGTTGATACCACACCTACTAGCAGTGTTGCACGAAGGGCACTTGGGCATCGTAAAAACGAAGTTGAGAGCCAAACAGATGTACTGGTGGCCCGCGATGGATAGACATATCGAGAAGCATGTTAGAGAATGTGATCAGTGCCAAAGAGCGGACAAATCACAAACGTTACTACGCCCGGCACTAGGGAAGTTTGACAACCCAGCCAACCCTTGGGAGGAACTGTCGATAGACATTCTCGGTCCGGTGTTGGACGCGGAGGGGACCCCAAAATACGTAGTAGTTCTCATAGATCGGTACTCTAAGTGGCCCGAACTGGATATACAGGAGGTGATGGACACAGAAACAGTGCTGAAGTTTCTCACAGCTACCTTCCTCAGAGAGGGCATTCCTCGTTCCATCTTGAGCGACAATGGACCTCAATTCACATCAGATAAGTGGAGCCGTTACATGGAACGAAATGGCATCCAAATCAAACACACGTCGGTCTACCATCCGGCGGGGAATGGTCTTGCCGAAAGGTTTAACCGAGTAATAATGGGGTCCATCCAATCAGCCATAGGAGTGGGGAAGGACTGGGAGAAAGAGGTGAGAAGTATGCTGTGGGCCTACCGAATCACACCGACTGGCACAGGATACAGCCCGTTCCAAATCCTAAGGGGATGGGAACCGTTCACTAAGGACAACCTAGCGTGGAAAGAAAAGACGGTCATGAGTAAATGGTCCCCGGCAGTCGTGCACCACAACTTGGAGAGAGCCCAGAGAACATACACAGAGCAGTACAATAAGAGACGCAATGTGAAGGGAACGTCCCTGGAAATAGGGGAATGGGTCAGAGTCAAACTTGCCCAATTAAGGAGGAAAGGAGACAGCAAATACAGCTTGCCCCTGAAAGTCGAACAGGTGTACAACCGAGCAGCCTTACTAAGTGACGGGAACGTCTGGTCGCAAGATCGCATGTCCAAGTGCAACAAGGTACTGCAGTGGAACAGTGAGGAAAGATCAAGGACACAAGAGGAACCAAGTTCACCTGCAGGAAACGCAGCCCCGGGAGAAGACGAGAAGGACCGCGGGGTAGAAGGTAATAGGGTGGAGCAGGACAAGGAAGATAATCCAATCGCAGAGGAAGGGCAGGAGGACAAAAGCAAGACTCCGGAGAGAGCGAGCCCCAAAGGACTTGGAGAAACGCTGGCGAGCCGAGCAGAGGGAAGGGGAGAAGTATCTGCCTCCACTCCGGTAAGACGCACCCGGGCAGGGAGACTTGTGGTAAGGCCAGCCAAATACAGAGACTATGAATTGGGAGAAGTGAAGTAACTTCAGGCCGAGAGACTCTGGGACTATCTTCAATGTGTTAATGTTTTGTGTTTGGTAAAGAAGGGAGATCTGTAGTGTCGCGCTCTAGTGTTGCGCGGAGGCGCGATGACGTAGAGCGCGACCGCCATTTTGGGTGCGAGTCAGCGCCCGAGATCGGAGCGGCACGGACGTGTTTCCCGGCGCTCTTCTGCATATAAAGTATTACTGTGAATAAACAGTAATTAACACTTCGCTGTGTGCATCTCTGTGTGGGGGGTGAAGGTAGATCATCACATCCTTGTGCCTAAAAAAACAAGCATTGGCAAAGTCAATAGGTCTCGCCTATGCGGGATCTATTGGCTTTGTCAATGGTTTTTAGCCATATTAGACAGCAGCGTGCCTGAAAGTAAAAAATAAAAAAAGCGCTATGATGCGCTCAACACTGGCTGTGGCATACAGCTTTTTTGTTTACTTTCAGCTATGTTGCAACATGGTTAAGAAACATTGGCAAATTAAATAGATCGCACATAGGCGAGACCTATTGGCTTTGCCAATGTTTGTATTACACGGCTGTGCTTTCTTTGTCCTGGGTCCGGCAGAGTGAAACTTCTATCTTAAGCTGGCAGCCAAATTATACAGATTTTCGAAAAACTCTGAAAATGCGCCTCTTCTAGATAGTCAGCTGAGGCTACAGATTCCTCTGGGGAGTTGAGTGAGCCGTAGAAGTGTCGTTGCAGACAGACAGATTGATTGACTGACTAATTGATTGTTTCACGCCCACCTTTCTTAAGGAAATTGCACCAGACTTTTCAGGTGAATTGCACTCTACTAGTATTTTCCAAGCCTTCATTCAGAAGCATCTGTTACGAAAGCAGCCGCTACGTTGAATATTGGCTTCTGCTCCCCGCTTATGATTGAATCTTCACGAGTGTTTGTTTGTCTTGCGTCGCTGCGGGCTTGGGTTTTCTGCTTTGAATTTGGTTGAACAATTGATATCTGTGCCCCGTAAATCTGGATTGGTGTTTGGGGCAGAATGTGAAATCATGCTTTTTAGTTTCTAGTTCGCTGTTTTGTCGTTGGCCCGCTCAGATTCTTGGTGAATTAATACGTCGCCAACTCTAACGTGTAGCATTAATCTGTAGATTTTCTTTGAACTTTTTGCCTTTTTGTGCCCTTTTCTGGCTTGCGGCACAGAGAGAATATGTGAATGAAATGTAAATATGGTGCGGTAATGGAAATCTAAGATCAGTTAGAAAGGGATGCATTATTCATTTAAAAAGTAAATACTTATTAACATATCCTAGGAATAGACATAGAAATATATAATTCTGATCTGCATTGAGTACCTGTTCCCATGGTATCGAAAAAACCTGCTTGGATCTTTTCTTCCACAAAAATGTATGTTATAGTATTTTTATGAACTGGCAGTGAGTGACATGACATTGCTTTAATTACATGTTTCCAAGTAGAAGAAAAAAATATGTTTGAAATTAAAATCAAATCTAGCAAAAAACGTAGGCTAAAACGAGCATAATACATAAAAAAAAAAAACTACATTCGATGGTAAGAAATGAACAAACTTTACTTATGTTCATGCAAAGGCACCCATTCCGAGGATGGAGGCGTGATGTCCTAGGGGATACCGCACTCCCATACTATGTGATTCTGGTCCAGTGTTTCCGTATCCAAGACAACTGTGTCTGAAAGGATCAGGCCCAGGTTTACCATGTGTGGATGTGTACACTGTAAAACCACGGCTGGGGAGGGGCAGTGGCCGCCTGCAGACAGAGGCACATCTCAGCCCGCCCTTACACCACGTGGGGAGGGAGGGGTCTTAATTATGTCCAAAGAGGTACCATAGCAGTGGTTTAAGATGAGAAGAACCAGAGAGACATGCAATATAAAAGCTGGACACGGGAAACATTGTAAAAGTGGTTATGTTGTAGGAGTGAAAATGAACAGCTTTTTCCCACACCTGAAATGTAACCAATGAATTAAGTAAGCAGGTACTCGTACTCTCAGAATTGTTTTGTATACGCACGCCCCCATTGCTAGATAATAGTACTTGTATTGAACACTAAATGTATGTGGAAAATAAAGGGGTGAGACTTGTCTTTCTTGTGTCATTGTGTCTTCTCGAAGCCTCAGTGGACCAGGAACCCATCTGGTTGTTCTTTAGATATATATTGACAAAAAGGGATGTGCCTGTTAGGTCCTTCTCCTCATTGGAGAAACATTTATTTTGTCCTGTTTTCTTCTTTATCCTCTAGTTTAACAGTTTTTGTATTTCTTCCACCCAAAGTACAGTTCTTTCTCCTCTTCCCCATGTTTTCTTTTACATGTATCCCTCAACATCCGATGATATGCAATTCTCCTTTGTCTTCAAGCCCCTTCCCCAGCCGACATTCCCTGTATTTTTATTGGAGGTATTTAAATATTTCAGTCCTAGCTTCAGTAGGTATCTGAGAGCTTTACAATAGATGACTGCTTGCCAAAGCAACTGGTTACAAAAGCATAAACTAATGTTTAATGTAATCTTTGCCATTATAATGTATGGACAAGACTGAAAAGTGTCCTCCAGGATGCAAAACTTGTTGACTGCCTTGAGTTGATTCAAATTATGCATCACATTAAATTTGAGAGAATTGTGAAAATATCAAACAGTGCACAGCTAAAAGAAATGCTTGTTCATCTTTCTGAGTGTAATATTTTCTCTGATTTGGTCTTCTTTTTGAGACTGTCCAACATAGACCAACCATAAGAACATTTGTAGCCCAACAATATTGAGTTCTTACCTGATGGTCGACAGTGTGGAGACCAGCCTTTGATAAAGGATCAGTGTGTTCCAGAAGTCAAGTTCGTAGAAAAAGACACACCATCTTGTTTGCTGTTTTATTGCATCTAGGATCTCCAGTTTCATTGGGCTTGTGATTTGGGTGAAGCACGTTTATCCATAAAGGGAATGTTCTTCATGTTTGTGGTCCTGTTTGTTGGTGTGGATGCCTTTGTTGATGATGTAATGATTTGAACCTGAGGTATGCTGGTATAAGGAACGAATGGAGATCTTTGAGCATTGAAGTGATGTGACCATACTTGCATTGGCTGATGACAAGGTGCACATGTTGAAGGGTTTTCAGGCTGTGAGGATGGATTCTGGGAGGCCAGTGAACACTTGTCATTGTCGGTGTGTGAAAGCACAAGCATATACACAACAGAACAGAAGGTTTGGATTTGGAGGAAGGAGATATACTGTTAACAGACCATGTGGGATTTCTTCTGTATGTGCTTGTTGAAGGAGAGAGTGTTCCCTGTCAAATCATAGGATTTGGGTGTTGGTATCGCTTTTTGATCTGGGCTGGATCTTCTTACAAATAATAGGTATATTTTGGTCTTGTTTAGTGTAAGAAAGATAGATATGGGAATCCTTTGCAAGAGATCTGTAAGTGGCTAATTATACCCTGAGGGGGAAATCATTCAATTGGAAGAAAGAATATCCACGTGTGCGAACTGATCTTGAATGGTAAATATGTGTATCACCTGCAGGCTTATACATATAAATGAAGCCAGGTCCACATAATTAAGAGAAGCTCGTCTTCACATAAAGATATCCTATCTTCCCAATCTTGGTTCCACCTTAAACCCCTTAATGTATCTCGCCTTACCCAGCAAGCATGCAGATCCAGAGCCAAAGTAAAAAGAAGGCTGGTCAAGAGGGTATCTCTGCCTCGTATCCCTACCAAAGGGAAAACTTGATGATAAGACTCCATTAACCTTTGCTGTGGCCAAGTGTTCATAACTAAACCCAGCAGAAGATAAGTAGGAGTTACCAATACCCATTCTTCATGAAGTTGCCTTCATAAAAGTTTTTCGACAGTCAAAGGCCCTTTTGGCATCCAGGAAAAATATTACATCATTACCATGCTCTCAATTTCCAGCGACAGAAACATTCTTAACCTTAAATCTAACCCTTATAATGCCTTTGGAAATTATCGTGAGCAAATTTCCAAAGACGTCTGCTTGCTGGAATAACACATTATCTATGCTGCCACATTATACTCTGATATTATGGTCTTAGGCGATTTTGATCTCTGGGATATAGAGCATAATAGCCAGTCACGCTGTTAATGAGTTGCTCTAAAATTCTTAGTTGTCTGTGCTCTCTAGGGTTCAGGCAATTAGTCAAGTTTCTTGCCCACAAAGCTGGCCATATGTTGGACCTTTTATTTTTTCAAACACCGATGTTTCTCTAATTTCCCCTTTGAGGTGGTCTGATCATTGCCTTATTCATTTCATTATCAAGTCTGGAGATAATATTTCTAAAGATATTATCAAATGTTCAGGTACTAAGCTATGTCACTAGCGAGAATTTAAAGAATATCTTTGATGTCTTAACCCTTGCCCAAAATTCCTTTATTGCTAAGGACAACCATAGTTGTTAGCACTTGTTGATATGTATGCAGAATGCCATTAGAGATACACTGGACATTTTAGCTCCTGTTCAGGTCAAGTCCTTTAAGCCTAAATTCCGCACCTGCCCTTTGTTCTCAGAGCACCTCAAAGCTGAGAAAGGCTCTCGGCAAACTTGAAAAAATCTGGAGGAGAACATACAGTATACAGGCTACATCCAAGTACCGCAAGCAGATAAGAAAATGTAACCATCTGATTCTAAAAGAAAAAAAGAGCTTGTAACTGTCAAAAAATTATTTTGGTGTTCAGTAACAGCAATGTGCTGTTTAAAAAAACGTAGAGTCTCTATATAATCCCTTGGTCATCACAAAGGACTTAGGCCCTTATTATGACTTTGGCAGCCCTATAGTAGGACCGCCAAAGCCATGGTGTGACTGCCCGCCAGATTAGGAGTTAAATCCTCGTCTGGCGGGCGGTTCTGCGGCGGTCTGAAGGCAGTGGTCTGGTAGGCTTATAGTAGAGCCTATCATGCAGACCGCCACAATCAGAGCGCCAACTGCATCTTCCTGCATGGTGTGGCATATATGTGCCCCCTGCATGCACCCGCAGTCCCAAATCTGGCAGCAGGCCCTGTTAGGGCCCCCTTTGTTGCCATTTCATCACCCTTTTTTGGCAGGTTTACCACCATGAAAAGGACGGTGAAAGGGCAACTCGGAATATGCTCAACAGTGCCGGCTGTGGCACCATCAGCATATTCCTGCCGGTGAAAGACTGCCGGCCCAGCGGGATCCTTGATCCCGGCAGTGCTGGCAGTCTCGTGGTGGTCTGACCACCGCAGTCGTAATACTGTGGGCAGTCCTGCAGTGTGGCGGTGGTCCTATGGACTGCCGAATTCATAATAAGGCCCTTAGTGCCTTGTCAACAATAGGTAGATTACCTTTTTTTGTTCTTTGAGGGGACAAAATACAGAAAATCTGAAATAATCTCTCCTATCATGAGTTGAAAGGAAACGTCAACCTCCCTTTGGCCCAACCCTTACAAGTTAGTGACAGCCCCATTATGGCTAAGATTCTATCTGTCTTTTAGTGCCCTCTGTGTCGAGTCCTGTGTCAGGCTCCTTGAGGTCACTAAACCTTTCGCCTCACCCAGCTGTATGTCCTACAGCAGTCTTAAAGACTCATTGAATGGCCCTCACTCTGATTCTCACATAAATCTATGTTGTCTCTTTCACAGGTCCTGAAATGGATCACCTTGTTCTTGATTGGAAGTTCACATGTGGTTCTACACAGCTCTTTGTCCTATTCTTTTACTCCTGCAAGTCCCATGGGGGTGATCCTATCAGCTCTCCTGTTTAACCTCTATAAGACCCTCATGCAGATCTGTTAAAATATTCGAAAGCTACTTGCTATCTTTATGCTGATTATACACAGCTTATCATTTGTATAGAGTTCAAGCTAACACGAACTTCATAGTTGAGTGGATGGGACAAAACTACCTCATGATCAAACCACCCACTTCAAAACTCCTCCCTGTTTTTCATGAATAGAGTCTCTAGGACAACTCTATTGCCCTCAAGTTTGGGCGCCCGTCCCATGCCTATTCTGTAGGCACGAAACCTGGGAACCAAAGTCTTAACACCAAATAAGACTGTTAAGGGGAATGATGCCCCTTTGCCCTTCCCTCATCAAGTAATAGTAGCAGATTTAATTCTCCATGCCACACTTGACTACATAAATGCTTTATATATTGAAATCGTCCATTTCACAACCCCAAAAAATTCAAAATGCTCTAGAAAGATTCATTTTCCAGCTTAGAAAGCGATTCTACTTCAGCCCATCTTTGACAATTGCAATGGTTGCCAGTGCTCAAAAGAATTCTGTTTAAAGCTGCCTGTATTCTGCTCAAAATCTTTGCTTGCTAGGCTCACCTCTAGATCTTATGCAATTTTCAGAAATATCGACCTGACGTAATACAAAGCTACAGCATTAAATATATGCTGGTAGTGCCTCCTTTCAAACTTGCCTGCTGGAGTGTAAGATGTTTCAGCGTCCAGGGCGCTGAACTGTGGAACTCTAGCCCTCTTGAGATCTGCTCTATCCTACAGCTCATAATGTTTATGAGAGTACTTACAGCCTGACTGTTTAAGCAGTAACACTTACATGCTTTGCTGCCTGTGAGAGATACTAGCGTCAAGATACTCCTTCTGTAGTGGTAGTTGCGCTATATAAAACCCCATAAAAAAATTAAATCACTATGGTCTCATCCGAGTTGTATACATATGCAAAGCGGTCACCCCTATGCTTCAGGTTCTGTCTTGCAGATCAAACGAGCCTAAATCCTGTTTGGGCTGGATAAATAAGGAATTCAATAACGGTATATAGATAGATGGACATAATCATGACAAGTCCTTTTTCCTCTGTATTCAGCATGGCGATGGACTAAGATGAGGTGCCTTCCTCTGGATTGTAGATATGAGTACACTAGGTGACTGGATTTTTCCAGAAAGCATCCTTCTTTGTAGCCCCCGTGGAACATGTGCAGGACTAGACTCGCTGACATTCTTTTACTCATCTATACCTGTCGTGTAGCTCCTATAATAGTTATACTGGATCTGTGCGTTTGGACAGCATACACTGTAGGATTGGTGACAGACTGACTCTGAACATCCTACCGGGTATGTTGGCCTTTTGTACCAACTAGCTCACAGTGCCACTAGAATCTCCTCTTACCAAGGAGAGAATAGTTCTTGGCAACCATCAAACATGACAACCCTGATCACTCAGGACCGTGGAAACAATATACTACTTTTCGCTCAGTCGCTCGTGCCTACTAAGGTTCTTCTCAGAGAGATACACAGAATGAGCAGGCTGGGCATTTTCAATAAGTATTTATTGAACAGTTGTTTTTCTGGTGTAGAATAGATGAGCTGCAACAACCGTGAGACAGTATAAGATATAAATGATTAGCAGTACTATAAAGGTAAATGGATTGTATAGCTCTACCATCTTACAATAATCATGAATACATAAGAATATATAAAACACATGATAAAAAGATGCGTACTCCTAACTACATGTACCTACATGTACCTAGCATGTATATAGGTGTTAAGCCAAGAATCCCTCTAGGATTTAGTCAACCCTATTACCTGAAGTGAGAGACTGTGGGACCCCCTCTTGGTCTCGAGTTGGACACCCCGCGAGGGATGTTTAGACCACTGCGAGCTGGAGTGTCTGCATGCAGGAACCTCGGCGTCTCTGGTCAGTGTGTCGTCTGGAAAGTCTCGGTCTCCTCTATCTATCTTAGCAAGATGTGATGTATATATACCCATAGGTCTCCCCAGGGGTCCTACCTCGCTGTATTACTGTGTCGACCTAAGGATGACGTCAGGCATCAACTTTATACATAGATATTATACAGGAGATGGTAGTCCTGCTGTGC
Organism: Calotriton arnoldi; assembly: GCA_963921515.1. Taxonomy (NCBI): domain Eukaryota; kingdom Metazoa; phylum Chordata; class Amphibia; order Caudata; family Salamandridae; genus Calotriton; species Calotriton arnoldi. The sequence goes on from CAWUFW010003706.1 coordinate 170,713, forward strand.
TTCCGAGAATCCTCATGCATAATGTATGAGATTACGAACTAGGAAAAACCCTCGTTCTGAATGTAGTGTCGTATCTAGGTAAAAGGTCAGTCTCTGTAAACCGTTACAAGTGTAATGTAGGGAAGAATATAGGTGAAGGGTAATGAAGTTACCGGGGCCTATATTATGGTACCTATATGGAATATAACATACCATGAATATATAGTCTTATATACAACCAAGCTGAAAGTAGTGACTCTCAATATTAATGGTTTGGAAAACCGTATGGACAGGCACTGTATATTTGGCCTACCTCTCAGACGTCATTTGAGAATTGCCATAATGCATGAAACGCTCCTCATGGAGTCGTAGCGGGCGAGTCAAGTTTTCATTGCCTCATGCTCCTCTTAAGAAAACGAGAGGACTCCACACTGATTGCAAAGCAGGTACTGTGCAGTGAGTAACAGTTGTAGTTTGAACCTTATTCATGGTCATTCAAAGGCCTTTGAGTGGACTAGGATTATCACTGATCTGTGGATATGCTGCTGTCTCTCAGGATCCTAATTTCATTATTCACATCCGGGGTAACTATTCACTGCTAATAACAAATTTTCCTCTCATGGGGAACATCCTTAATATAGTTTTTCACGAGAGGTTTTTACAGGGGATGGGCACTCTCTGAGGAGCGGCACACAGCTGCAGCTAGGGCTCGGAGAGGTCTCACGCAGAGGCAAGGCTATATTGCATTGTGGCACTCAGTTCCCCAGCTGATCTAAGTTTACATGCTGCTACGTTATCCACAAAAAACGGTCAGTGGCTGTGCATTTAGCACCCCCAAAACTTTGTGATGAATTGGGTTCAACACTACTAGATCTTACATATTGAAATGACTGCTTTTGCTGCTGCAGTTTGCAACTTAGTTCCATATGTCACTGTATCCTGGAATAGATGGCGTTTGAGCCTCACCATGATCAAGTGTTTAATGATTCCAACCAATACTAGTAAATCAGCTGTACTCAAGAGGATTCAGTCAATTTTTTCTGGGGATGCCTTGAAGCCGTTTCCTTCTACTGATCAGGCAAACTCGAGCGATCAGACAAAAGCAGCAGTAACTGACCACCGCTTCAGTCAAGACACTTGAAACGCAGCACAATTTCTGCAATTTCTTAAATGTTCTCGTGCATCCAATCAAAAACAGGGATATACTAAACTAAGTGGTTTATTCCGTGCAAATAATCCTTGTATTGAACAAGAGGAGAAGTCCCCGGAACCACAGACCTACTTGTGAAAGTGTAAGCAGTGGATATATACAGTTGGCTTTGAACAGTGGTGCTTCTTATCCCAAGGGCATTAACAGTCAGTGTGTTATTGTTGGAGGCTAGCTTAGTATACGGTGCACACTTATTTAAGTGATGCACCTTGCACTAACCCAGGCAACCCTTATGGTGATTTTAGTGGTCCTAGATAACAATAGAAAGCTCTCAAAGTGGTAGCTGTGGAGAGCAGCCTTCAGGCTTATCTTGAAGGACTGTTAAGCAGCTTGTTTTACCAGGTTAATCATGTAGTGTAAGTTAAACGAAAAACAACCACCCATTGTATGTATAAAAATATGTCTATTTATTACACAAGACTCACTAACACATTGGCTGATCTCCTACCCGGAGATATCGACACAAATGCATTATACTTCCATTGCAAATAGGTAAGTAAGCACACAATACAGTGGTCTCCAGGTGGAGACCAAACCATATACTAAAAAAGTGGGATTGGAACTGTGACCGAAGTCGGGACTTGAACCAGTAGACTCAGAGGAGCTAGGAACACAAGAAACCACCCAAGGTGAGTACTCAGGAACCCCACGGAGGCTACGTGCACAGTGGGAACACAGCGGCTTGCCCAATGGAAGTAAACTGGAAAGTCGTGGTCGCAGTTTTTAAGAAGAAAGACCCTTCCCAGTGGACTCTGAAGAAACCCCATAGAAGACAGAAGGTTGGCGAGTCACCCCACTCGTGGATACCCCAGGAACCAGGATACCTACACCAGGGAAGCTGGTGCACAGGTGGGAAGTGACTTTGGAAACCGCCATCAACCACAATGGAAGACTTCAAAGAAGATGCCGTTGAAGAAGACTGTGCAAGAGCCCGGTGGAATCCAAGGATGGATTCTTGAAGAGGAGAACCTGCAAGCAGAGGGGACAGAGTCAATGCCACTCAGAGGTGACCAGGAGGCACGGAAGAACAATGCTCACTGAGGCCGGAAGGTTCAAAGGTGTTGGCGGTGACCTTGTTGCTGCAGCTGGGAGGACCAGGCGACGCTGAGGAAGACCAGGAGCCTTGCACAAGCTGTCCTACGTCGGGAGTCGAGGACCAGGCGGTCGGTGTCCGGCGGGGGCACCAACAAGCATTGGTAGCTGCAACTGGCGTGGAGAGCGAAGAAGGAGCAACGTTGGGACCAACAAGGTCCAAGGGACTCACCACAAACAGGAGAATCAGAGCAGGCCTGTGCAAGCAGGGGAGCCCACTGGAACAGAATACGAATGCACAGGAGTCGCAAGAGGACCTCGAGCAGCTCACCAAGAAGGAAGGCCCACGGTGCAGAGGATGTGGTGAGGATGCTGTACTTGGCAGGAAGAAATGCTGGAGGCTGGAGCTTCTTGTAGCCCGAAGATCTCTGGAGTGCAGAGCCAAAAAGCCTTGGCAACGGTAAGTCGAAGCGGTGCACAGGGGTTTTGTCCTAGCGGTTCCAACGAGGGATAATGGCCTCAAAATTGCAGAGAGGACAGGTCAGGCCTTGAGGGAGTTGCTGAGCCACCACCTGTGTTGCTGAGCCTTTCGAAGTCCATGGGACGTCAGGAGCAGCAGACCGGTCAGCTTCGTTGTGGTGCTTGCAGATGCAGGAGAGTGACTTCTTCACTTCAAGGGAGATTACTTCGGGTGTCCTTGATGCCCACAGGTCTGTTGCAGATCCTGGAAGGAGCACAGACACATTCGAAGAATACTTTCAGAACAGCGAGACTAGGAGCAGTCTCAGTTCCAGGCGAAGTCCAAGTGTCCAGACGAACGAAGAGTGACATGGCTTCAGGCTTGTCCCACGACGAATTTAAGGAACCACCCACGGGTAAGCCCTTAAGTACCCTAGGGAAAGGCTTGAAAGGACTCTGGGGTACCTCCCAGGGGAGGTGCTGGACAGAGGTGAGGATACTCTCATGTACTTTGTCCAGTTTTGCACCAGAGCGGGAGCAAAGGGTCCCTCAACTGGCTCAAACTGGAGTATGCAAGGAGGGCACCAAATGTGCCCTTCAAAGCAGTCTGATGGCGCTGGCAAGTGCCCCCACCCCAATACACGAAGTCCTGTCTGGGAGGTGGTCACACCTCCCTGTGACAGGAAACCTATTCTACCTTATTCTGCTTGAGCTTGGCTCAGCTGCAGGAGGGCAGAATCGTGTCTGTGGTCGGCAGCAGCACTAACTTGCTGTCAGACCCTGAAAGGCTTTTACCGGTAGAACAGAGGCATACCCAGAGGGAGCCCCAGATACATAGGATCATACTTCCAACACTGGAATCAGTGTTGGGGTATGATTCCAATATGTTTGATTCCAAACATGACCGAGTTTGGTGCAGCCACTAAATAGTTAGACATCTCGTAATGACTGATGTCCACTATATGTATTAAAATGGCTGCCTGCACTTACAAAGGCTGGAGAACGAATCCGGGGTTTGTAGGCGTGACCTGCTTATTCAGGGGCACCCTCACACTTATAACCAAGCACCCTGCCCTCAGGACTGAAGATCCTGCTATGGGGTGACTTATAGGTTTTAAGTGTAGTGACCCCAGATATAAGAAAACGTATGTCTTTCAACTCACACAGGCTGCAATGGCAGGCCTGTAGTCACAGTGTAAGTGGACTCCCATGGGTGGCACAATACACTCTGCAGCCCATGGGAGACCTTTGGTGTACCTATGCCCTGGGTACCTTAGTACCATATACTAAGAGCTTACAAGGGTACACCAGTAGCCAATTGTGGATGTACAGAAGTACTTACCATGGTCAATTTAGGGAGAAGGCATAGTGACTCGGGTCCTGATTAAACAGGGGGAGGGGTAACCATGCTAGAAGGATCCTAGCTTCCTATAGTTATTAACTGTAACAATCCGTATGCTGAACCGATTGAGATTTCCACTTGCATGGTACAATCATTTTCATCACCATCTCGCTTCTTCACATACCATACATAGACCATTGTGATCGTGTAAAGCAGTAGCGTTGCCATATTGCACCATCTGTGTGCCTAGAAGACCAAGCTTTGAACCCAGGCAATATGAGACTGAAGAGTGCATGTCTGAATGAAAGGTGTGTCAGTGTAAAGTCTACATTGTTAGTTCTATTCTGAAAATAATTCAGAAGTCCTTTTTAATGTCTAGTTGACTTTCAGGCCTGTAGCTGTTGCTGAATTAAGAGTTGATGCCACCACTCGTATTTAATTTCTGTTTTCCAAAGGAGCTTACTGTATTGTTGTGCTAATATTCGAGTTCTTTGAAGTGTTTAATCTTTTCAAGGATATTAGAAGCGGGAGCTAGTTAGGAGGATGTGATGGGGTTTAAATGCCAAGCTCTTGAGGAAAGGGTGGTGCTCCCTTTTGTAGAAACTAAGAATACATGTACTGGATATAGCAATTTAATTCTTCTTCCCTCGGCTTTAATACACCTTCTAAAGATATAATTCTAGTGATTGATCAGCATCATTATGTTATAAGAGTTTTTCTGACCTTGAAAGCAAACCTCTTCTATAAATCGGAGACAATTTGAATTCTTGTTAACTGTTATCATGTAATGTTTATAATCATTGTACTCAAAACGCTGCTAACGTTACATCTTGTGTAAGTGCCATTCTGAGAAGATAAGGTCTGCGTAAAACATACATTTAAATTAGAAAAGGTAACAGTTCCCAGAGAAGTGTACAGTTTTCAATTTACACATTGTGCGAATTGAGAAAACTTCTTTTGATCGTTTTACCCCTGGGCACATTGCCTCTCTGCCTATGCCATTGGGAAATAGATCAGCAAGGTGTGGTGCAGAAGAGCATGGCAGTATATTTCCTTCGGAACAGAACAAAGTTCTCATATGGTCCTGTGTTGTGTGCATTCCGAAAGAGTAAGTTAAACCACCACTATTATATGTGAGGTGATTTTTTTGGCACATGCATAGGAAAGAGATGAGAAGATCAGGATTCATGTTAGACAGCACAGCTTAAGTTCTTGTTGATGATATTGAAGAGTTTTTCTAAAAATTCATTTGTACACGTGGCAGTTAATCATAAACAAAAAAACACTTAAAGGAACCCTGGGTCTATAAAACAGGAAGAATGCTGGGGGGGCGTGGCCAAGTCGCCGACCAACATGGCCGCGCGGCGTTGAGGCTCCGCCAGTTGGTAGCAGACCGGCTGAAATATCTCGTTAATTTGCACACATCCGACGCTGCACCCGGCTTCAGAGGACGACCCAACCTGTGGTGACCAGGCGGAACCGCTCAGAATGTGCTCAGCCTAAAGATCCGAGCGGCGCCGCCCGACTGAGGACCCGGAGGGAGGTGCGCGCTCACGCCGGAGACGCGGAAGACTCAGCGAGACCCGCCCGGATAGACAGTGCCCGATGCGGCTGACTCTTGAGCCTCTGTAGCGGTGGAGACACCGGGAGAGTCCGATGGGCGTTGGCGGCGATCGGCGCCCCCCCTCTGGGCCCGCTTACATTCTGCTGCTTCGTGGCCCGTACGGCTGCGTAGGCCTGCATCCTCCGCCTCCTCCTCGGTAGGCCTCGTGGGGACGGGGCCCGCGGTGAGCCTTCGCAGGGACGACCTCGCCATTGGAGGGTGCGGGCCGGGCGGCGCGGGGGGTTGAGCCACCGCGCCCTCTTCATGGCGGCTCACCGGCAGCAGTGATAGTGCAGCAGACATGAGGCCTTGCCATCCCAGAGACATCCCAGGGCTGCCACCTTCCGCCTGGTGCCGCAACTAAGGGCCACCGTTCATGCATGTTCCTCCCACGCCGCCTGCACCCACATCCGGGCATTAGTGGGTCCCTGCAATGTACTGGGCGCAACACCACCTCTGCGGCATGCTCCCCTAGCCGAGCTTGCTGCCGCCAGCGCCTCTTCGCTCCGGCTCACCCGAGGTGGGACCTGTACCACTGCGCTCGGCCTGTCCAGCACTTTGCGACTCTGCAGTATCGGCACAGCTTACTTGCTGATCCGACGCCTATACCAGCTTGCCCGCATCTCTCCTTGGCCGCCACGGGGCCACCACGTAAACGAGGTGGGGACCTGCTACCACATCGCACTACCTCGCAGGGTATGTAAGCGCCACGAAAGCGACTCCTAGCCCTGTGTGTGGGCGAGGACTTCCCTCCCACCTTCTGCTCGGTTGGGGGTCGTTGCCAGTCGCCATTTAGGGTCCTGCCTCCAGCCCATTGGACTTTAATTTCGTCATAATACTTTTGTCTTTCCCCCAGTCCTAACCACCCCATGCAGAGCGGCCTAGCATCGCCACAGCCCACGCTGCTCAACTCTGCAACGGCATAGGCCGTAAAGACACAAAACAAAAGACCCTGCCATTTGAGAAAATCTTAGAACAAGATCGTGACGATGTCCCCACCATGGCAGAGAGTAGCTTGGGCGCAGTCGGCAACGACGCTCTCTCGGCGCAGACATCCACACTACTCCTGGAAATGAAGGCTGGCTTCCGGGCGCTTGATGGACGCTTCGACGCGCTGGATAAACGCCTGGAGGACATGGGGGCTCAAATCCAATCGCATGACCGGCGCCTGGACGTGGCAGAGGCACGAATCTCAGACATAGAAGATGGGACGGCGCAATCCCTCAAACGGCTGGAACGCATGGAGCTCATCCTTAAAGACGTAGCCATGAAGAACGAAGACCAGGAGGCGCGCAGTCGGCGCAATAACGTCCGCATCTTAGGGGTCCCGGAGACCACGTCAACAGGCCGTCTGGACCTCTTTGTCGAATCCTTACTGACAGACATGTTTGGCAGGGAGTCCTTCACTCCGGGCTTCGTGGTGGAGCGTGATCACCGTTCATTGGGCCCCAGGCCAAATCCAGGCCTTCCCCCGCGGCCTATCATCGCCCGCATAATGAACTTCCGAGACCGCGCTACAGCCCTGCGCCTTGCCAGAGAAAAAGGAGACACTGACTGGCTGGGCTCCAAAATTGCGCTATATCCAGACTTCACTCTCATGGTGCAGGAAGCCCGCCGTAAGTACAACGGAGTCAAGGCCGCACTCAGAAACTTGGGCCTGAAATAAGGCATGCTCTACTCTGCGAGACTACGAGTGGATGTAAATGGCCGATCCCGCCTTTTCGACTCCCCGATGGAGGCGCAGGAATTCTGCTGCACTTACAAACAAAGCAGCAATCGGCCGGGGATGGATCCTCGCCCTCGGGAAGTGGCTCCAACGCGAGCATGGAACTGTTTTCCAGTGCGGGAACAGGCTGATAAGTACACCCTGCAAGTTACTGTCCGAAAACACTCATAAGTTGGGATATTAATGTTCAGTTCTCCAGTATTTTTCTAATGTCTACTTAACTGGCGTGGCGTTGCCACCCCTCCTGGTGTACGCCTTTGGTTACTTTCTTTGATTTCTTACATACCTTGTTGGGATCTTCGCCACTGAAGTATAAAGTTTATTGGTATATCGGGATACGCCTTTAGTTCTGGGGTATGCCTCTCTCCCTTTTGGAGGAGGTTGGGTGGGGGGAGGGAGGGGGTTCTGCGGATCTGTTGCATTGTAGATCACTGGCTTTTATCTTAGATGTTCCTGGTAAGATGCTGATATGTTCACTGTCACACCTCCTTTGTTTTCATTGTTGTATTTACATGACTTGCTTGATATGCTCTCCCAACGGCCCAGCCGGGTAATATAGAGGGTCCGTCGGGTTTGTCCCTCATGTCCTGGAATGTAAGAGGTCTCAACGATAATCATAAAAGAAGGCATGTTATCCATTACCTCCTCCGTCATAGAGTAGATGTGGCCTTTTTGCAGGAAACACACTTACCCAACACTGACTCACTCCGCTTTGCTGCCAGTTGGGGGGCTCACCGGTACTTTGCCAATTTCAGTAACTATGCCAGGGGAATGGCCATTCTTATTCACAAGCGTGTTCCCTTTAGCTTAGGCTCTGTTGTCAGGGATAAGGAGGGTAGATACATTATGGTCACGGATTCTCTCATGGGGCACAAAATGGCTCTGGTGTGTGTATATGCCCCGAACACTGATTCGCCTGAATTTTATCACTCCTTACACGCCCAGCTATTAAAGTTGGACTCTTGCCCGCTCTTGATAGGGGGTGACTTTAATTTGCTTCTTAATCCGTACTTAGACAGCGCAGCCTCAACCCCCGACACCAAACCGCGCTCCAGACGTGCGCTCATGGCCCTCTGCGAGCAGCTTTCCCTGATAGACATTTGGCGCCGGCGCCAGCGCAATCACACCCACACTGCCTATACACACTATTCTGGCCAACACGACACTTGGACGAGAATTGACTTTTGGCTGGTGTCCCCTGCTATTTCTAACTGGTTTCAGGCACTGGAGACGCTCCCGAGAACATTCTCCGACCATTCTCCGGTTCAGCTCCATTTGAGGATCCCTCATCCAGAGGGGTTTGAACGCCAATGGCGCTTCCCGAGCCGTGCACTCTATGGCGATCTTTTTAAAGAAGAAGTTCGCGAGGCTATAGAAGACTATTTCACTATCAACACTGGGTCGGTGGACACATGGGCGGTCCTGTGGGAGGGCTTCAAGGCCTACATCAGAGGCGTGTGCATAGCTAAACACTCCGGTGTACTGAAGAGCCTCCGCACCAAGATCTCGCCTATTGAGCGTGAAACTCGCTAACTTAGACGACACTGCACTGACCTCCTCAGTTCCTGACACGACGGGTCTCCGGTTAGCTCTCCTGATTGAATTCCGTGAGGCTGCAGACCGTGAGATATTATACCTTGGCAAATATCAAACCGCTAGGCGATACGGGGAGGGTGAGAGACCGGGCAGGGTCCTGGCACAGATGCTGTGGGCCCCCTACAGTAAAACCTGCATCACCGAGATACACTCCTCTGAAGATCAGACACTCACCTCCACTTCGGCAATCCGTGAGGAATTCCTAGATTACTTCACTGCTTTGTACTCCACCAGAACAGGGGGTGACCCTCTGGCACAGGAAGCTTATTTATCCGAAATAGCTTTGGTGTACCTAGAGAAGGACATGCAAGACTTCCTTGCAGAACCGATCACGGAAACAGAGGTTCTTGGCGCCATAGACACTCTCCGCTGTTCCTCAGCTCTCGGACTAGACGGCTTCACTGGGGACTTCTATAAGACATATAAAGACCTGCTAGCCCCACAGCTGATTGAAGTCTATTCTGAGGCCCTCGAGAAACAAATACTGCCCCCCACGCTCAGGGAAGCGGTTGTGATCCTTCTCCCCAAACCCGGAAAGGATCCGGCGTCTTGTGGTTCCTACATGCCATTATCCCTCCTGAACTTAGACTATAAAATATTAGCCAAAATCATCGCTAATCGCCTCTCCCAGCTGATGGAATTCATCATATCTCCGGCCCAATCCGGCTTTGTCCCCCACCGGTCCACCTCTTTAAATCTTAGGACTCTTTTCTCGGTCCTCCATAGGATCGATCCTGCGGTTCCTGCAGCCGCAATGCTGTTAGACACAGAGAAGGCCTTTGATTCTCTAGAATGGCCCTTCTTCCTTTCGATAATGCGCCGCATGGGCATGCCCATGGGCTTAATAGCCACCACCGCCCTACTATACAGACACCCCACAGCGCGGCTCCGCATAAACGGCACCTTATCCCGTCCCTTCTCGCTCTCCCGCGGCACACGCCAGGGCTGCACACTATCACCCTTACTGTTTATTCTGGCCATGGATCCCCTAATTCGCCACTTTCAGGAGCGGCACCTGCAAAGGGGCTTGCAATTCAACACTGGCCCCCTCCTTATTTCTCTATATGCAGATGACACCATCCTTTATGTTAGGGATCCCCGGGTTAACTTAGAGCATCTCATCAGAGAAATACTGCGGTTCGGCCTCTTCTCTGGCCTCTGCATTAATTGGCGTAAATCGGTCATCTTCCCGTTAACTTCCAGCACGATTCCCTGGGAATGTGAATTCCCTCTTGAATGGTGCGCTGATTCCGTCAAATATCTGGGCATTCATATACATCTCGACGCTGCCCAGATTCTCCGCCTCAAATATGGTCAAGCAATTACTACTCTTGAATCCCAAATTGAGAGATGGCTACACTTACCCTTGTCCATAGCCGGCCGGGTCGCATTTCTCAAAATGATAGTGCTGCCCAAGTTTCTGTATCTTTTTAATAATATACCTATCCCCTCACCAATGGGTTTTTTTTTTTTTGCAACTGCTCAAGCTCCTCATAAGGCTGGTATGGGGAGGCAAACAAGCACGCGTTCGCTGGCAAATTCTTACTCTGCCATACGATAGAGGCGGATATGGCGTACCAGATCTCCAACTATATTATTTAGTGGCTCAATGCTGCTACGCACACGCGTGGTTTCACCCAGACGCACGGATCCCCTATCTTCGTCCAGAGGCGGACTTTGTCCTTCCCGAACGGTTATCAACCGTACTGCCCCGGGGAGTTCCCAGAGATCCTACGGATATACAGACGGTCTCCACCACCAGTTGGGCCTGGGACAAGTTGCGACGGGTCACCGCTGCCCCCATACTCTATTCCTCGGCCTTGCCTGTCCCGAACGCCCGTTGGCTTCCAATCACTGGCGAAAAACTGATCCAGCGCACTTTAACCAAATTCGACATCACAACACTACAGGACCTCTACCCTGAGGGGCATATTTTCTCCCCATCGGAAGATGACCGTTTCCAGCCCGCCACCTTCATGGACAGCTTTGTGTTGAACCGTATCCGCTCTGCGCTGCGCTGCCAAGCTTTCCCCTGGAACCGGAATCATTCCCCCCCCCAACGCTAATAATCGAAAGCCCAAGCGGGACACACCTCATCTCTAAGCTATATAAGGCCTGTGCGGCTTTACAGCCCGCGCAAGACGACAAGATTCGCGCAGACTGGGAGAAAGACCTGGGCTATCCCATCACGGACGATCAGTGGGCTAAATGCTGCACAGTGACAAAAGATGTCTCCCTAAACAGTAGACATAAGCTGCTGCATTACAAATTCCTGCGCAGAATTTATATCACTCCCGCCAAGGCACACAAACTAGACTCGACCAGACTGCACACCTGCCGCAAATGCGCGGCCCCACATGCTGATTTTGCTCACCTCACATGGACCTGCCCCAAACTTCGCACCTACTGGGAAGAAGTACACAGCACACTGGGGACTATGACGAAGCTAACTCTTACCCCCATTCCGGAAGTAGCACTAATGGGATATACGGTGAACTTCCCCAAAACGGTCAGACGTTTCGCAGCTCTAAGTTTACTGTTGGCCAAACGTGAAATTGCCTTACTGTGGGGCCGCAAATCTGCCCCTACCCGGACAGGCTGGCTGCGCAGCCTAGCTTACTGTAATACAAACTGCGAGGTGTATGCCGGGTTACTGCCAGGCTCTTCCCGGCCTAAAGATATCTGGGGTCCATTCAGACTGTACGCAGATAATCTGCAGCGAGCCTCCAGCTCTCAACTGCACCACGGCATAGTCCCAGAAGGAGTAGGGTGAGTTGGCTGGCAACACATAACACCGACACTGTACATTTGGTGCGCTCCTCATAATTTGTTCTTTTTTAAGTATTCCCAACTTATTCTGAGCGTAGATGTTTATATGAACCTAGAGCTTCACTGTACACCACGAACTGTCAAGTCATATAGGAGGGGATAGACCTGTGGGACTGCACGTTCCTTTTAATGCGGCATTGTACTGCTGGGTTTCCAATGCATAAGACATGTCAGTTTTGTGATAATGATGTGACGTTATTCCAAATTGCTTAGTCCTTGGTTATTTTTCATTCTACTGCTGTGCAAACGACAGTGAACTTGTAATCTTGCTATGTCTTGATGATTGCCAAAGTGATAAATAAAGTTTAAAAAAAAAAACAAACAGGAAGAATGCTAGTGCAAAAGGGAGGAGTGTCCGTTTTATAGGACGGTTGCTCTCACCCACCCGAAAGCGGCATGCTTCATCATAGGGTAACCTCCTTGCACCATGAACCTAATCATAGTGCGGGCTACAACCCCCTCTCTGAGAGGGAGGAGCTCAGGGATGTTTTGTTTATTTGAGAGAGGTATACTAATTATCTTACGTGAAATAGGCATGGTGGAGGAAGTGGAATGTGATCGAAATAAAGGGGGTTAAAACCACTTCAGAGGTACGCAGCTAGTTTTATTCAAGCGTCCCCTGACCAGGATTCAAACAAGCTATGACAGAGTGATATTAGATCTGTTATAGGGTGCAATAGTGGTCGACATGTTTCAGCCTAGTGCCCTCAAAAGAGGTGTAGCGGCCTTCATCAGGACCTCGTGAGTGTTACTGCAAGTGTAGGTAATCAAGTGTAACAAAGAACATATAATATAGTTGAATACAAAAGCAGTGGTGGACTAGTATGCCACTCAGTCAGGGATCCACTGGTTGGAATTGCCTGAAAAAAGATAGCAGGTTTTAAACAGCAAGCATGTAATATGCAGATTGCAACACAGCATTCAATCCAATTCATAGTTCTAATATACAGAAAATCTTGGAACCCATCAACAACTAACATTACCTCAGGGGACCAGTACATCAAGATAAGGATAACATAATACATTTCGATGTAGTAGCTTACCTGCAACAGTCAGGCACGAGCCCCACCTTAATCTTGGCGCAAAGCTCAAGGAAGCACAAAGTCCTGTAATTTCAAAAATGACAGGAGCAAATTCACTGGAGAGACAAAAGACTCATTGCAAAACACCTGTCATTTGTTTCGTTTTACATTAAAGATGAATTCTAAAAGTAAAATGGGAAAAGTGCATTGGGATATTAGTAGCCCCATTGGTTGCATGTTAACAAACTGGTACCAAAGATAGATGAGTAGTGCCAGTGGCCGAGTACCAGCTGTTGTGAAAGAGCAGCAATGTGTAATGTAAGCATAACAACACGTTTGTGTAAACCGATGCAGTCGTAACATAATGTCGTTACAGCGGGCATAGCCTTAAGTTAACTAACGTGGTGTTTCTAAAACACAATCTGTACATATAATCTGAAAATTGTGAACATTAAATGCTGTCTGCTCGTGGAGCAATTTAAGCAGAGACCGCTTTATGGGCGCTAGTAGACTCAAGTGCGGTATCACGATCAAGGTTCTCCGTATTGACAAAAGTTTCAAAAGGAAGGTGAGAGTGACACCGTGCAGGTACTTGCACTCGATAAAACTCCCAGGATCCAAATAACACTGAGGGCGGATGTGCGTCTCCATGTCAATCAACCCGCGTGGTGATGGCCCCAGGACCCCACATACCTGTGTCTCTTGGTGTCTGGCGGCATACATTGCGCCACGGAAGGGAGCAGCTCACGGCCCACGAGAGCCCTGGTTAAATCAATCGTTCCGACAATGCTTGGGGCGCGCCATGTGAAAAAGGCCCTGTCCTCCTCTTGCGAGCCAAGCGTGTGGGATAGCAGAAAAACTACAATTTACTGGGAGTTGTAGTTCTTCTTTATCCAAGCATGCAAATGGCAATTTTGAACTCCAAAAGCTTGGGATTTGTAGTTTTCATGGTCATTGTCTGGGGTGGGAGGGATGGTTAATTGTGTATGCAACCCGACCTAGAAAAAGACTGAATAAGTAATTCTCGTAATGCCTGATCATGATCAGAGGTGGGAGCAGAGGTGAGAGGGAGGGTTAATATATGTGTCCCCGTTCGTCTAGACAATAATTATTTAAGGCGACGTGGCATTGTAAAAGGTACCCCATGATCTATGGTAAAGTGTGCTTGGAATATTGATGGGCCAAGTCAAATAAACAGTATTACTTAATACAGCACTGAGCTGCCTTATTATCGTATTCCGAACCTCAGATCCCTATCGATTGGTCTTGTATATGTTGATGCAGGGACGGAGAGTCTGACCCATGTTTATGAGAGTAACATCCAAGGAAACCCTCGTTGGTCGCTGCCCATGCGAGAAATCTATTTTTGTTCCATCCCAAACAGATACTGGGAGATATTTGGGACTGATTGAGGAACAAAGGGTTTGTCCAGTACAGTCCATGTTAAATCATCAGCCTGGTGACCCTTATTTAGAAAGTGTGCCGTCAGTTTTGTGGCTTGTTTGCTACATCTAATGTTACTCTTATGTTCCATTATTCGGGTCTTAACCTTGCGTGTGGTCATCCCGACATACTTCAACTCACAGGGACATGAAATCAGATATATCACCCGCTCACTATTGCAATTTGCATGGTGTCTCTCAGAGGCGCAACTAGAGCCAAATTTCGGGCCGGGCTAAGAAAAAATTTCGGGGTGGGCTAATTCTTCCAGCAATAGGCAGAGTGGAGATGCAGGGGCTCTAAGAAGGGGTGAAAAAACAACAAAGCCTCATTACCAAGTAAATGATCTTTTAAAGACCTGTGAAGTACTCGGGTGCGGCTGTGTGTGTGCCCGGGAAGCTGTCTGAGCCCGGGCTGCCACACACGACGGGGGGGGGGGGTGGCTGAAGCCCTTTGAGCCCAATGGACGTTGCGCGCCTGGTGTCTCTACTCCCATGGTCTGGTAGTACCAATGCCAACATGTGTGGAATGGTAAGTCTGGGTTCAGACTCCACAGGAGCCACATGGGAAATGGTCTCGCATGTACCAGTTTGTTTCTCGATTAGCACTGCTTTTGAAAGTGAAAAGTGGTTGTGGGAGGGACTCAGTCCCTTTATTAAGGATGTGCCAATTCTTATTGATGGACTTTTGGATTTGGCCATATGAACGGCAAAAAGTGTTTATACAGACCAAACACTTAGAAGGTTATTTGGGTAGCCGTGGCCCCAGTAGGGCAGAAATATTGCAATTAACAGGTGTCGAGCCAAAGGCAAATTTGTTCTATACATTCACACGTACAATGCTTTGCTGACATGGCATGTGTAAGAGAATCAACAGGCTAGTAAAATAGAGGTGTAACAAGTCGGTAGTAGAGAAGATTATCTAGAGGGAGCGCAGGAGGACACCATAGTGTGTACAGGCAGAAGAGATTAAACAAACCCCAACTTCTGCTCTTCCTGTCTAGCAATCAGGAGAGTAGAGCCCACTGTGTGTCACCCTCCTGTCCCTCAGGAGCAGGGTTGGATTGGGATCAAAAATCGGCCCGGGCACACCAAAAAAAAAGTGGCCCACATTTGCGTATTGCCTTTCCGCAAAACACTGCTTCAGCGAAGTTTTATGAAAAGAAAGGGGGTGGGGGGCATGTTTTATTATTTAAAAAAATGCACAGATTAGTTCACACTGCTGAGCCACGCATGAATGCAAGTGAGAGACCACTTCTGCTCAGGCCCCCTGCCCCCCTCAATCAGCATACATTAATGGGCCGGCCAGCGAGAGAAAGGGAGTGATACCTCCGCCCATCTGTCTCTAGAAAGGCCACTCAGGCACCCACTGGGCCGCTGGCGACATCCTAACAGCACAGACACCCCCCAGGCTGCCCAAAAGAGCAGCCCACAGCTGGAATTCGGCTACCGGCTCTTCGGGCATTTCCCGAGTGCCCGCGTTACCAATCCGACCCTGCTCAGGAGAGATAACCCTATGGTGGTATGGGAGTAGTGGAGGAAAGGCGGTGGGGCTCTGTCCAGCAGCACCTGGACGTGGAAACAAAAAGGCCAACGGGTCAAACAGTGCAAAAAAGAAAACAAAACCTTATAAACAAGTCTTCAGCTGTGCAGTGAAAGAAATAGCACTGTGATATTAAACAACACAAGAAGTGTGGTGAAAGGGGAAGAGCGGGAAGAAATACCGTAGTGCCCGAAGGCCACCCCCACGGTGCAGTTTGCCAATGTCGGAGGCGCCATTGTGTTGCAATGTGAATCATTTAATCAGACAAGTGGAGAGTGCGAAGTCTGGGCGGGAGGAAGCAGAGATATTCAACCCAGAACATGCAGTCAATCAAAGGCTGCCAGAGGCGTGTACATTTCTTCTCCGAGAGTGGAAGCTTATGGGACAGTTGTTCCATGGCTAGGGTGTGCCAGAGCCGTGTGAACCAGGTCGCTACAGGAGGGTCAGCAGAGGTTTTCCAGGCTAAGGCTATGAGTTGTTTCGCTGCTCCCATCATATGCTGTATGAGATACCAGTATGCATGAATCAGTGCCTTGGGTGTTACAGGGCATATTCCTAGCATGACTGTGCAATAATCCGCCATAATCGGGTACCCCAGGGTGTTCTTGATATGGCCTAAGATTTCTTTCCAGAAGATAGTGATGGAAGGACCCGACTACCATTCATGCTGGAAACCTCCCACCTGCGTTCCGCATCTGCAACAGAGAGCAGTGGCTGTGGGGTATATGCAATATAAGCGTATGGGGTGTAGTACCATTGTATCATAATCTTGTATGCCGTTTCTTGCTGGGAGACGCTCTTGTGGGGTTTGGGGATTTCACGCCACAGAAGCTTCCACTGTTTCCCTGAAATGCCCTGAATACTGCCTAAGTTCCCTCTAATGTGCCCGCTCGGGCGCCCGCGCAGACACTGCCTTTGTGCCGCGCACAGAAAGATTGAAAGTGCACACACAGCACTTATCACTAACCTGGAGGCATTTCCATTCTCTTTCCAGAGCTAGTAACCTCCAGACGGCAGCAATGCTTTCCTGCTGGGCTGTGGTTGCCTCACCGCATTCCTCCTAATCAGCTTCACACAAAAAAAGTTTGCAAATACCTTTCTTTTGTCTGACACTTTTCTGCTACAGCTCCAACCTCCCAGGTAAACAAACGCCAGTATCTGACACAACTTCCATGCCTTATTGTCACAGTGGGAAAGGAGTGACACACCTCTGACTGCATGAACACAGGCCTTCTCATTCAGAATACAATGAGAGACTTTGTCTTCGGAGCCGCAGTGATTCAGATATTAAAATGTTGCCTGCTACATTTGGTAAATAGCGTAATGTTATTTTGACTGTACAAAACAAAATACATCATGTTTCACTATACTAATTCACCACTAATCCTTTATGGGTTCTGGAGTAGCGTGCTACTCTCCGAAAAAGCGCTTTGACGCCTCGTCAGGGGTAGTAAGCGCTATAGAAATGCGATTACAATAGAATACATTAGAATGTGGCAATTAAGTATGTTTATTTAAAAACTGTGGATTTATAAATGATGTGCTGCAAAAATCAAACCATATCTTTTCATAAGTTGTTTCGTTTTTGCTTGGGGGATATTGAGAATGGAAGTTTGATTTGTACAGCTTCTTAACCTAGTAATACTCTTTTTGAATAATTTATTAAAATCTACATCATCAGGTTCCTACATTTCAAAATTGGGGTTTACCCGTGAAGTATAAGGCTCATAGACTGTACGTAGTAATCTATTGATGTGTCAGTGGTGAAATGTCTATTTAAATAATCAAATATGTTTTTTCTGCAGTTAAATGGGGTATTGATAAAGGTAAACTGCCATTTTGCACTTTGTTTGCCATGAGTGTGTGGACTATGGCTATGCTCTGAAAATGTTATAAAGCAACAGATAAACCCCAACTCTTGATCCCTATGGAAAACGTCCTAATTACTCTAAACATTTTACAGATTAAAGTAGATAGACATGGAGCAAAGTGAAGATGCCACATTCAATGGGCTGCATTTTAGGGATACAAAAATGGCAAGGACAGTTTGAGCTTGTGTAGATAAGTTTTGTTTTCCCACAAATGCCCCGTGTTCGAGAATAGTAGCTCTACGTGGCTGTTATGGAAAACATGCTGTTGTTGTTTAGCAGTGTTCCTCTCCCACTCACCCAACCAGACACCTTATTTTACGCAGAAGTGTACAACTTTAGAACATCCCATGTTATTGTCTGAATTTTCGTGTGTTTGGAGTGCAATTGAGAGAGTGACTTTCAGGTCTGGCACTACGCCAGACGTTTTGATTTCATGTAAATAATATATACAATATACATACTTATATAGAGGTTCCGCCAGCCCTCTTCATTCATTGGTCTGTTGTGTAATTCACGTTTTCTTCTGCCCACTCGAGATAGAACATGGGCACCAGTAAGATCAGTTCAGCCACTGGCTGATTGCATCATGAGTGATGGCATTCTGCTCTTTGCAGACAGCATTCCTGCATAAACTGTTGTTCCCTTCCTTGCGGGGAGGTACTAAGGCAATGTGTGTGTTTTTTTAGAACAAAAAATATGTTTGCTTTTAGACATTTCTTTTATATTGGCAAGGCCCTGCAACATCCCCAATAATAAAGCCATGACAAGACAAAACAAGCATTGACAAAGCCAAAAGGTTGGAAGCTAATTCCAGACTAGTTGGCTTTGCCACTGCTTGTTTACTATTCGGTCAAGCACGTCTTCCTTAATACAGTGCTGACGCTATTACTAAGTAATGCTTCTGCACAGCAAGGGCTTTAGTAACGAAGAGGCTGAAGCACTTGTATGACCCCACATTTGTCTAGGCACACTTCTTTAAGCTGTGTGCTCTACTTTAGGGAGAGATGTCGGACAGCATCCACCTTTTTTACTCTCTGTGTGTTGATTTAAATTTTCTGACTTATATGTATGCTTCATATGCAGATAGCAGATGTGTAAAGTGTAATATGCTGTTTACTACCATTACTGAATGTGGGGCCGGGCTATCATTCGCAAGAGGTAATAAATTGCATGTACCTCAGCATATTAGGTTCATGCTATTATCTTTTTCCACATGTATTTATTTAAAAAAATATATATTATGAAAACCAGGGTGAAAGGGGTTACAATGAGGTAAAGCCACTTTGTAGTGGTCTTGTGACTATTAATAGAGTTGTTTCCCTGCACAGCCTCATTGTAACATATCTGTACAGCAGTACACTATGTGGCAATAATATGGAATTTTACCTAGTAGACATGTGTTATTATTGGCCACATTAATTTTCACTGGCATGAGATGTTGGATGGGTGCATGCGACTGAGGTGCCCTCTAATAAATCCAGGTGAACAACTCGGAGGTTCTGAGACCAAAGGCAACCTTTACTCTGTTCTTCTCTCTCCTTCCTTCCCAAGTGGATGGGGATTGCCTGGGCAGCAGCCAGGACCAGAAAGTATCTTGAGAAGAACCATCTCCACTCTAGGTTCACTACAGCCCCCAGTCAGCACCTGTTTTTTTGCGTCAACCCGGCAGGAGTCTGACTATGCTTCACTTGTGATTGTCCCATTTTGGGAGGTTCAGCACTCTCTGTCAAGGAGAGGTGTCTGTTTCCAATTGTACAAAACAAACATTTTGCCACTCTCTGCCAAGCAATTTGGGCTTTCAAGGGGGCACATTAAGAGTCCAAATTGTGGAATTGGATCTCTGTTAAAATCAACAGAGGACATACTTGTTTCTCTTGCACTCATTATTTTGGTGGGCCTCCTACCTATATTAGCTAGCTCTCCCACCACCCCTCAGATGTAGTAGTTCACTCACCCCAATAATTTGCATAGTGGATCATTACTACTCTTGGTCCTCCACACAGTCTAGAAAATTGTGCCCACAAACATATCATTGGCACACACAGAGGAAAATAATTAGAGGGAACATTGCTGGCAAGCTTCCATTTTGTTTGATATGGATGGCTAGGAAGTAGGCGGGACTGCTGCAAGATGTTTTGGAAATAAGGCTTCGAGAACCGTCAAAGTTGCGGACTAAGGTTTCAAAGGATGTAAGTGGCCAGGTGGCCTCTGAAGTGGTGGGAGAAACAATGCCCAACGATGCAGTTGGAAATATTGGTGTCATAGCTTGTCAGGGATATTGAATTTGGTTTTGCACTGCTCAAATGATTTGATTGTCAGTCCCTGAAAAAGGTCCTGAAGGATTCTACATTCGCCCCTCTCCCAGTCTAGGAAGGAGCCTGGGGAGAGTGCAGGCGTAAAGTTGGGATTGCGTGCTATCGGGTTGTTTGGTGAGGGGAACGTCATCAGGCCTCTTCCAATCGCCAGCCTGTCTCAAATATCAAGGAACCATCTGGGTCGAGTTTGCTATGTATGCGCCATGGGAGCGTTGCCGTTTCGGAAGCCAGGCCAAGTCCCATAGTGATCTACAGGCCACCGCCTGGTCCGTGTATAGCCAGTCTTTTCACTTTCTATGACCACCCACTTGGAGATGTAGTGCAAATGGGCAGCCCAGTAATGATCAGTGGTGGCTCGTGACCTTTAACAGTGGTGGGGCGTAATCCTTGGTTCGAATTACAATGAGCTTCTTCATGAAGGGTTCTCTGACACTTTCTTGCACTAAGTATCTAATTTACAAAGATTTGGCATTGGGCAGTGCCACAAGTCTTTTTGCTGCGCTGCCCTATGCCAAATCGAAAGGGCAGGAATGCATCATATCTACTAGATACTGTGCATTCCTGTCCTTTGAGCCGGCGCACAATTTGGTGCCTAGTGCCAAACACAGGCACCCTTGTTCTGTGTTGTTTGCAGGATTGTTTTTGTGCAGGAAAGGACACCTTCCTGCACAAAAACAATCCATAGAGGTGTTGTCCTCGTTCTATGTGTGCTTCAGAATGCTGCACACATGGAAAGTGGAAACAAGCATTGGCATAGCCAATAGGTCTCGCCTTTGGGACCTTATAAGTTTTTAGCTATGCAGCACATTATTCTGGGTGCTTAACATTTACAGGTTTTACTACGTGTAGCACTGGGTGGGAGATTGCTTACCTGCTGAGTATTTCTGGTAATCCGGTGCTGACCCAGACAAACATCCAGGATAAAAAGGTGAGGAAAGCCCCACGGTATGTCCAACTGCTAGGTTGTTAGGTACTTGTCTACCCTGGAAGCACAGTACTAGACTGCTGCACTTTGGGCTGTTACAGGGACTTTTAGGAGGCTTTTAGAAAGTATAGGATTAAATGTCAAATGTAAGTAAGTGATAGGAGCTCACCCGCAAAGATGGGTCAGAACTTTAACTTTTGTGGCTAGAGATCAAGCATCTGGTGGAGCGGGTGGAATCGCGTGTGTTTTTTGTTTATTTATTTTGTTGGTAGTTTGTGGTACGTTAATATCCCATTTCTGAAAAGACTCCACCCCAGTGCCTACTCTTTCTGGGCGGGAGTCTGAGATGACGCCTGATGGTGCTGGGCACTGGTTGGGGTCTCGCTGCTGGCTGGACGCCCTCACCCTGCGATCCTGTTTTAAAGGGTGGTGGGGTGCTGTCGGGGTAGCCTCGGATGTCGCCAGTGGAGGACAGATGGCCGAGGGCCCGGAGCGGGGATTTCCCGGCCGTGTTTACTTTTCACCCGCCGCTCTGCGTGCCTTTATGTGTGCATCAGTCTCGGAGGGGAGGGGAGGCGCCCGGGGGAGCAGAGGCCAAGAGACCGCTTTCAAGCAGAGAGACAGGGAGGGGAGGGTGAGGGGGCAGGAAGTGATCGAGGGGAGGTAACGGGGGAAAGAGATACTGACACGGAGGGAGATGTGCAGCTGTGACGCAAGATGAAAGGGGGACATCGGTACCGGGAGAGAAGAAAAGTTCGACGAGGAGAGGGGCCCAGCCGGAGAGAGAGGCGGGCACACTGGCTAGCACGAGCCTGAATATGAGAGGAAAGAGCAGGTGAGGCACTTAAACGAGGAGGAGAGAGCAAGAGTAAGGTGGAGGCTGTGAGACTAGCAGCGGAGACTGCTGGGCACGGGGTGGTCGGAGAATACGGAATAGTGACAGTCACAGCACGAGGACATGTGGGCGACAGGGTATACTCGGCAGGGGACAGGCGAGACAGGCTGTGATTGGTGGGGACGAGACAGCCGTGCTGAAGAGAGTCCATCGAGGGAGAGGCGACTGCCTACCTTAAGAGGTGGGGACGGCGGGAAGAGGGTAGAATGTGTGTATTTCTCTTTGCAGTTTATTTGTGCAGTTTTACACAGGGCATAGGAGCTCTTTACGTAAGTAGTGAGAGGTAACGAAAATACAAACAACAAACATTGTATTTTTCTAAGACTTCAAATGCATTTCTTCAGCAGTTTGAAGAGTAGAGGGTTACAGAGAAGATGAACAAGCACGAGTGCTTGAAAAGTGCAGACGTGCGCGGCCGCGCTAATTGCAAACAGATGGCCCCTGCGTGCCGCTGCTCGCTCCCGCAAGGTGGATGCCAGCACAAGCACGAGTGCTTGAAAAGAGCTGACCGATTTCTAAAGGTCATCTCCTAGAGCAGCGCATGCGCGCTGCGCTAGGCTCGACGAAAAACTAGGAGAAATGAAAACATTTCTTCTCGTTACCCGTGCTCTGGGGAGGCGTAAGGTTTCGGCACTGCCCCAGGTTTACTTGACTTTGTAAATCTGGGGCAGCTTTAAAATCCATGGGTGTTGTGTGGGAACACTCACTGCAATGCCCATGGAACGCCTCCTTGACACAGAGTAAGGCATGCAGCGCTTTGCGCTGCCTTGTCTTACTCCATATCTATAAGGCCACGCAAAGCCACTCAGGGTGGCTTTGCCTCGTCTCATAGATATGATTGAGAGGCCTGTGCCACCGAAGTGTCTAAAAAAGTGACTCTTCAGTGGCGCAGGCCTCATGTAAATAAACCCCTAGGTTTACTGTCTCACTTTGACTCACTCAGTCTCACTAATTCAAGCAGTCTCACTCATTCTTCTTTGACCCACTATGTGTCACTCAGTCTCACTCATTCTCACACATTCTGAATTACTCAGTCTTACTGTGCCTAACACACAATAACACACAATTACACCTAGTCATTCTCCCTCACTCACATTCATTCTCACACATACTCATCCTTACTGCCACTCATTCTCACTCACTCTGACCTACTCCTTCACTGACCTTTCTCCCTTTAGCTCACACAGACATGCTCACAGTGCTGGAATGGCGCAGGCACCTTCATGCACCTGTGTCTGCAATCAAACAATGTCACTAGCTGCCACAGTTTGTTGCTGGACCCAAAGTGGGTCTGCATTTTATTTTTATTGTACCAAGAGTGAATAATTATTTACTCTAGATACAATAAAAATGAACCACAAAACAAGGAGGGTGTAGTGTAGCTGTGGAGCCCATAAAGGAGAGCCACCACTAATCCTGGGACACCCATCCATCAAACCAATCCATCCACTCAATCATCCATCATTTCACTTATCTACACCCCTTTCATCCATCCATTTGCTCCATCTATCCATCTTTTCACTCCATCCATCCATCCTCCCTTTGGCTCATCCATCTATCCATCCTTACACCCATCCATCCACCCACCCTTACACCCATTCATCCACCCTTTGTCCCAGCCATCCATCCATCCCTCCATTTACCCTTTCACTCATCCATCCATCCATCCTTTCACTCACTTATCCATCTTTCCTTCCATCCTAACACTTCCATCCATCCATCCTTTCGCTCATTCATTCATTCATCCATCCATCCTTTCTCTCATCATCCATCAATCCATCCTTTCACTCCATCCATCCATCCATACATACGCCCTTTCTCCCTTTCACCATCTCTCCCTTTCACCCTTCCATTCTTACATCCATCCTTTCACTCATTCATCCATGCATGCATCCATCCACCCACCCATACTTCCTTTCACTTCACTCACTCACCCTCCCAAGTTCAGTATGAGCCTTTGTGTGCCAAGCTGCAGACAGAGTAGGCCCATCATGAACCCCACTCCCTCTGTAGCTGCTAAAGCAGGGAGAGGGGTATGAGGTGGGGGAGGTAGGGGTGATAATGCCCCTGATGCAGAGGCTTAACTGCACACTTACCTCTTGGTCCACTAGTGCAACTGTTGTCTGCAGCTGGTTCCTTCCTTCTCTTGGGCCTCTACAGTCGAGATAAGGAGCACTCTGTGTGCTCAGCTCCATAAAGTTGTTTTCAAAGTGAAACCAAATGCAGTACTAAACACGTGTTACTGCCAGGAGAGCATCCCCCTGCACTCCTCCTACAGCCTGCCCCTCTGTGATAATCAACAAATTGTTCCCACCCACTCCCTCCTTGTCCTCATCGGCCTCCTCTACCCCCAGCCATTGAAGTGCATAGAGTTTTTAACTCCTCCCAGGGTGACTGTTCATGCGCCCCAAAAGCTACCGGATCCATGGCATTCTAATTCAGCACTCCCTCTCATGTGATGTCACTGCTGTAGCTTTGCCTTCAGATCGAAGAAAACCTTACCCGGCTGGCGCTTGTGCAGTAGGACATCTGCAAATTTCACTAGAGTTCACCCTTGAGAATCAGTATACCACCTCAGAGCAGTAATTTCTTTTCAGCTGCTCTGTGTATATTTTCCCTATTCTTGCCTCTTCCCCGAGGGGCGCAAGGCAATGCCCCTTTTGCCCATGAACACTAGTCGCCCCTGGTAGTAATCTATAAAGTTTGAGCAGGCAAGACCCCCTCGGTTCTTAGGAAGGTTGATCATGGCAATAGAAATGCGAGGTTGCTTCCCTTTCCAGATAAAAGTTCAGAGATCTCTTTGCATGTACTTAATGTACTCTGCAGGTATGGGGGTGGGAAGTGACTGAAAGAGGTAAAGCAGTCTGGGGAGGATGTTCATTTTTACAACGTTCATGCGACCAATCCATGAAACTTGAAGGGGCCTCCAACGCTTGAGATCTTCCTGGATGACTCTGCGGTAGCATGTCCAGGTGGCCCATATCCATGTCTGTAGGGAGTTTTTTACGGTAAGGCCAAGATTTTGGATTGAACGAGTCCTGCAGTTGCGGGAGCTGTTGCTGCATGATGGTTAGGGAAAGTACTTGTGATTTTGCCATGCTAATCTTGTATCCAGACACTGCTTCAAATGCTTGCAGGCTTTGAACTGTATGCAGGAAGGGAGGACTCTGGCTCCATCAAAGCAAGTAGTAGGTCATCAGCAAAGAGCAGGACTTTATGATCTTGCCCTCCAAAGGGAATGCCAGTAATGGTCTGGGCCTGCTTTAGACAGATAGCCAAGGGCTCCACCAGAAGTGCGAAGAGCAAGGGAGATGGGGGACACCCCTGACGGGTGCCCCGGTGGAGTGCGAAGCATTGGGTAGCCTGGCCATTTACTCGAATGGTTGTGGTAGGCGCTGTATAGGAGGCCATACTTTTGCTGATCATGTTGGGGCCCAGTTTATAACACTTTTTATTGTTTTTTGTACTTGTGCAATAAATTCAACAACAAATGTATAAACACTGCTGCAGTACTGTCGAACCCATCATAGAAAGTTAAAATAAATTAGCCATGTGTGAGTTAACCCCTTGGGGTTTGGGTATCCACTCCCCCCCCCCCAGAACTTATGTTTCTCTGAGCAGCCACAGGATTTATACACAGATTTCTTAACTACAGCAGTGTAGTCCATCCCGTGAATCCAGTCGAACAGTGGTGGAGCCAGGTTAGAACGCCAGTGCTTCTGTGTCTCCTTTCGCGATTGTAAAGCCCATTCCAAGTAGCCGTCTAGTATGGCAGCTCTCACCACTTGAGAAAGAGTGCTGCATATATTCCTCCAGTAGCTACGTATGACAGGCAGTCCAAACAATCTGGAAGAAGGAACCCTAGAAGTGCCAACATCGTGAGTTTATGTCTGCCTTCATCCTGTGTAACCGTGTAGGGCTATAATAAATGCGGTTCAAGTATTTTAATTGAATTAGGCAAAATTTCATGGAGATTGCCAGTACCCTGGGGGCCATTCTGGCCTCTGTCCAGCCTTCCTCATCCATGGGGCCCACATCACCCGTCCATTTTTCCCTCAGCACTGTCATTGGGTTTGGGGTGTTATTCACCAGGGATCGGTAAAGGGTGGAAATACCCTTCCGTTCCAGTTGTGATTCCATGACATGTACCTCTATGGGACTATGATGTGGGAGGATCTGCGTGGAGTCGATGGAGGCCTCCACTGCATGATGCAGTTGTAGATATCAGTAGAACTGTGACCTGTGCATGGTGTCGGTGTCTATGAGGTGTTGAAATGTGCACATGGAGGAGCCCGCCTAGACATCCCCTAATTTTGATATACCAATGATGACCCATGCTTGGAATCTATCTAGTGTGCATGAGTGTCGGAGCCAGGTCCCGGCCCAGAGTGGCTTATCTGCCGTCAGAAGTCTATCGTAATGCCTGGCACCAGCTGAGCAGGGACTTTTGAGTTGCAAGTGCGAGGGTTGTAGGTGTGCTGGAACCATAGAGGAGATTGAGTATGCCGTGGTGTTCGAGAGTGCAGAGTTTTACCACTATAGAGAGCTCATCTGTTCCTGCAAAAAAACAGTCATTAATCGGGAGGAGGTGACTGGCCCAGAAGTATAATTGCTAGTCTGAAAACCCCAGTCCTCCGTCGTAGGGTTAGAGTACACATTTACGGAAGGAGATTCGTGGTAGGCCTCCTGCCCATATGAATCTCACCACATCTGATTGCAGAGTGCGAAGAAGGTGGGTGGGATAGGGTATGGATAATTCTACAGTGTGTAGAAGAACCGAGGCAACATACCATCCTAAACAGTGCTACTCTGCCCGCTATATTTTGAGTGAAATTGTTGCTCAGTGGGTCATGTCTCTTCATGTCCGGGCAACCAGGGGTGCTATATTGAGTTCCCATGCCCGTTGTTGGGTGAAAGTAATATGCATCCCCAGATATTTGAAGTGTTCGGTTGTCCAGTGAAGGGGGATTGTAGCTTTGATATCCTCTTGAGCGTCTGATAGAGGTATGTAGGCGGATTTGGGCCAGTTCATTGTGAGACTAGACGCCTCCGCATATACCTGCAGCATAGATAAGAGTCGAGCTACGAGGTTTCAGGGTCACTGACATAGATCAAAAGAGCGTCCGCATGTAACAATACTCCATCCTCATATCCCTGCGCCATCAGAACCCACTAAGTTTTGCATCTCGCTTAATCCCTTCCATCAATGGTTCAATAACGAGCGCAAACAGGAGAGGCGATAGGGGGCAGCCCTGTCTCGTTCCCCGTTCAATGTGAATGAACTGGGAGGTTTCTCTGTTTACACGGACTTTCGCACAAGGCTGTGATTAGAGCGTTCGGAGTCAGTGACAGAAGACAGGGCCGAAGTGCATACGTTCCAGAAAGCAGAACATAAAATGCCAATTGACCGAAACAAAAGCCTTCTTGAAATCAATTGATATTAGGGCTGTACATTCTGTGCCATCACGATTTAAGGCTATCGCATTGTTCAGTCGTCTAATACAGTGGCGAGTGCTGCAACCCGGCATGAACCTGTTCTGGTCAGGGTGTATCAGGGATGTGATTGTCTTCACCTGCTGGTTTGCCAATACTTTGGGTAGGCTCTTTTTCTCCATATTAAGTATGGAGATAGGTCTATAAGAGCCACATGCAACTGGAGACGTCTGTGGCTTCAGGCTTACAGAGCTCGTGGACCCCGATAGATCGTATGGGAGCTCGCCTGAACTCAGCCTGTCTTCATACAGCGCAAGTAATGGTAGGATTAATAAAGATGTGTACTTCTTGGGAGACACCGTTTACAACGCACGCGTTACAACGTGTGCCATTACAACGCAATTTTTACAATGCAGAATCCATTACAACACATTCCCCAAAGTAACGCCCCAGCGGAGTTAGAATAGTAATTTGCGTTGTAATGGATCATTCGTTGTAATGGTTTGTGTTGTAAAAATGCGTTGTAATAGCACGCGTTGTAAATGCGTGCATTGTAAGGTGACCTATTCGTATTTCTTGTATATTTCTAGTGGGAAACCATTCGGCCCTGGTGTTTTCCGTGTAGGGAATGTCTGGACAGCCTCCAGAATTCCCGTGGCGGTAACTGGCCCCTCAAGGTCCCGTCTATCTGTGTCTGAGAGTCTGGGGACAGGCAAAGAGACATGAAAAGTATTGCACAAGTTCGTGAGCTATAAGATGTGCAGCTGTTACTGTTCGTCCAGTGTCTGTAGTTAAACTGGGTACCAGGCCGCGGGCCAAGTCCCTGCCTGCCAGTCAATGTTGGAGTTTGCCTGCCTTTTCCCCCACCTCATATAGCCTGCTTTGTGTGGTGAGGTGTGCTAGTGACGCTGTGTCAACTAATATCTGCCTCAGTGTTAGCCTCTTCAATTCTAAATCGTGCCTTGCTTGGTTATTAATGCAAAAACAACAGTTGATGGACAGAATGCAGAACAATGTCATACATTCACCCCAGTACAGAGATCTGGGCCTAAATCCATCGTTTTTTGCTCACCATGCCATTCCAGTTTGAACCCAGCCATATGCAAATCAGTCTTGACCCTGTGCCTCATGGGAACAGTCCAGCCCGAACTGCCAAGCCAGGTCCTCCCTGGACTGGAAACAAGCATCCTAGGACCGGTTTCGGGGTTTCACCCCTCTTCAGCCAGGATAGCTTGATTCCAGTGGCATGGAGAGCACGGGACCCACGTCTGGGCATACCCGTCCCACTCGGGGTGACAAATGCAAAAACAACAGTTGATGGACAGAATGCAGAACAATGTCATACATTCACCCCAGTACAGAGATCTGGGCCTAAATCCATCGTTTTTTGCTCACCATGCCATTCCAGTTTGAACCCAGCCATATGCAAATCAGTCTTGACCCTGTGCCTCATGGGAACAGTCCAGCCCGAACTGCCAAGCCAGGTCCTCCCTGGACTGGAAACAAGCATCCTAGGACCGGTTTCGGGGTTTCACCCCTCTTCAGCCAGGATAGCTTGATTCCAGTGGCATGGAGAGCACGGGACCCACGTCTGGGCATACCCGTCCCACTCGGGGTGACAAATGCAAAAACAACAGTTGATGGACAGAATGCAGAACAATGTCATACATTCACCCCAGTACAGAGATCTGGGCCTAAATCCATCGTTTTTTTGCTCACCATGCCATTCCAGTTTGAACCCAGCCATATGCAAATCAGTCTTGACCCTGTGCCTCATGGGAACAGTCCAGCCCGAACTGCCAAGCCAGGTCCTCCCTGGACTGGAAACAAGCATCCTAGGACCGGTTTCGGGGTTTCACCCCTCTTCAGCCAGGATAGCTTGATTCCAGTGGCATGGAGAGCACGGGACCCACGTCTGGGCATACCCTTTGGTATTGCTTTGTTCGCCCTAAGTTGGCAGGGTATGCCCAGACGTGGGTCCCTTGCTCACTTTGCCACTGGATTCAAGCTAGCCTGGCTGATGACGGCTGAATGGCCAGAAACCGGTCCCAGGATGCTTGTTTCCGGTCCAGGGAAGACATGGCTTGGTAGTTCGGGCTGGACTGTTCCCATGAGGCACAGGGTCAGACTGATTTGCATATGGCCATGTCTGAACTGGGGTGGTGGAGTGAGCTAAAGAATGATGATGGATTAAACCCAGATCAGTTGACTGGGGGTGAGTGTTTGATTAGCTCAAGCGCTCCGTCCATTATCCCCTTTGGTATCGCTTTGTTCGCCCTAAGTTGGCAGGGTATGCCCAGACGTGGGTCCCTTGCTCACTTTGCCACTGGATTCAAGCTAGCCTGGCTGATGACGGCTGAATGGCCAGAAACCGGTCCCAGGATGCTTGTTTCCGGTCCAGGGAAGACATGGCTTGGTAGTTCGGGCTGGACTGTTCCCATGAGGCACAGGGTCAGACTGATTTGCATATGGCCATGTCTGAACTGGGGTGGTGGAGTGAGCTAAAGAATGATGATGGATTAAACCCAGATCAGTTGACTGGGGGTGAGTGTTTGATTAGCTCAAGCGCTCCGTCCATCATCCCCTTTGGTATCGCTTTGCTTGGTTATTAGGATTGACTGCTAGGTCCTCTTCTGCCTAGTGTAGATCATGTTCTAATGTATCTATCTCCCTATGCCTGGAGCTTGGGCAGCGGCCTCGTAGGACACTATTTGCCTCCTCAGGAACACCTTTCATGGCCTCCCAAAGTACAGTGGGCGAGTCTACAGTCTCCTTATTCATAGTTAAAAAAAAAAAAAAAGGAAATATGTTGCCGAAGAAAGTCTTGGAAGGCGATGTCTGAGAGTCACCAGGCGCTCAACCACCAGTGTCCCAGCTGCTGCTTCTTCGAAGATTTGAGGGTAAGAGTGATCGGGGCATGATCAGTCAGCACGTAGGGGAGGATTTGGGAGTCTATCAGTCCGGTCGTGTCTGTGGAGAGCAAAAGAAGATAATTGATGGGGGCTAAGGATTTGTGGGAGTGGGAGTAGAATGTGTATTCTCTTGTGTGTGAGTGGAGCAGGCGCCAGACATCTGTTAAAGCTATAAAGGAAGCCCATGCTGCCAGGTCAAACAACCTACATGCCAGGGGGTTACTGGAGTCCAGGTGGGGATCCCTAACTAAGTAAAAATCTCCCCCCAGTATTGTGGGGCCAGCAGGGGATTGGAGTAGCCGTGGTGAGAATGCCTATAGTGTGGTTGACACGAGTGTAGGGGGGGCGTAGACAGAAGCAACTGTCCAATGAACCCCCCCCCCTGTCAGCCTCAATGGTTAGGAAGCGACCTAAGGCATCACAATGGGATTTTGAGACCTTCAAGGGGAGGCGCTTATGTAGGAGAAAGGCTGTTCCACGGGAGGTGGTAGTGTAGCCGGCAATGTAAACCCTGGTGTAGCCCCCATTGTAAGAAGAGACAGTTATTACCAAGAAGATGGGTTTCCTGAAGTAG
Source organism: Calotriton arnoldi (assembly GCA_963921515.1). Lineage (NCBI taxonomy): Eukaryota > Metazoa > Chordata > Amphibia > Caudata > Salamandridae > Calotriton > Calotriton arnoldi. The sequence continues at coordinate 201,418 of CAWUFW010003706.1, forward strand.
TACCACTAGTGGGGAGTGCCGCTCAAGGTATTGGAACACTGCCTCCCACTTAATTTTATTATTAAGACCATTACGTTCCTTGAGAGTGCTGTGAGCGGATCTGCCAATTCCAATGCGGGGATTTAGCACTTAATGGATATGCAAGGGTGGCAGGAAAGCGATGCAGCCAATAACATAAACAAAAGCTGTAACATATTGAACAACTTAAACAGTAAAACAATCCCGGTTACAAACAAATAACCCCCCACCCTACAGTTCCACCCCAGAATCATCTGTAACCCTTCCTTAACCAAGAACTCGGTGGATAAGTCAATAACTGGGTCCCAAACCTAACTGAGCCAGATCAGTAAAGAATATATATTGGTGCTGGCATTAGAACTATATATAAGTAGATGCGTCAATTGGTTAATCAGCAGCCAGGAGAACCCAGCCCACTGCGGGACCACAGAATGGAGAAGATAGCCTGTTCCGCCGCGGCTTCAGAGAGGAAGAGGAAGCGCCAGTGCGCCCGTCCTCTTCAGAGCCTGATAGTGATATTGGCCAGGATCATCGGCGTTTCTGTCTCGTTGACCTCATGCGGCCTCTATGCTGGTACCCCATTTCAAAGGTCCAGGCTGCCTCAGGTGTCTCGAAAAAACAGGGTTTAGGATTATGAAGTACTTTGAGCCTTGCCAGGAAGAGAAGCATATAGCAGATTCCCCGGGTCTTAAGCTGTTGTTTGACCTTATCATAGGTCCTGCGCCGTTGTTGTACTGAGTGTGTATAGTCCGTAAAATCATAATACAGCTGACTTGGAACCACAAGTTCCCCACACTGGGTGCCTCCCTGAGTATCGTGCCTCTGTCCTAGTAGTTCAAACGTTTTTGCAATCATATGGCACTGTGGAGCTGCTGGAGGAGGTGTCTGTGCAAGCGAACATTGCGTCCTCTCTACCACAAAGCAGGTCTGCAATGAAGAAGCTAGCACTCAAGCAGCTATCCAGGTCTCCGGAAATTGTTTGGGTGTCTGGCCTTCCACCCCTTCGGAAAAGCAGGCAAAGCGCAGGTTACATCTCCGCGCCTGGCCCTCTGCGTCTTCAACACGTGCCTACAGTGCTCTGGATGTATTTGAGAGTCTCAGGACTGTTGTTTTGAGTTCTTTCACTGTATTCTTAAGTACAGATACTTGACCCTCCATCTCAGTTACTCTGTCGGTCACCCACGCAGCTCTTGTAGCAGGATGGGCACCTCCTCCTCACCAATTTTGTATTAGAGCGCCATACGAGAGCTTGGATGGCCTGTTGAATGGCATCTGTGTTGTCTGGGTTTGGGGGCATTAGAGGCTGATTTTTTGCTTCAGGCGCTCCCTGGCCAACTGATGTAGGGGCAGTGTATTTGTCTACCTCAGCCTGTGACTGAGAGGCGTAGGTTTTGTCGCGACCAATGTTGATCACAGCTGTTAAGACCTCCCGTGTGGTACGCAGTAGCCCCCGATTCAGCTATCCCCTGCTCATGGGGCTGAGGGGGGAGGAAGAGGTCTGAGATGGAGTTGGTTGCAGGTGCTTGTCCTGGATTGTGCTCCTGTATTGCATCCATGTGCTTGCAGAGATATTATTGCTCGAGATTTGCAGCAGGCGCTCCTCACAGTTGTCTACAAGGGACCAAAATTACTTTGATAGTCTTGACAGAGTTGCCCCATAAGGAAGTTGGCATTCTTTTCTCTTTTGATTTTCGTTCTTGTTGCCCCCGCCACCCCCGTCTATCCTACGTTTGAAATCTTTTCTTATTTGTTTCACGTGTTCTGTATGGAGTTGTGTGCCTGACTTACTTGCTTGCCTCAAAGTGTTGGTTAGTTCTTTTTCTTCTTCGATGATAAAATTATGAATACCATTAATTTAGGGAGGTCTCCCATGGTGGAGGTCTGGGAGGGGGAAGGGGCTCCATCCCTGGACCGCTTGCCCCGCAGTATGGCTACGTTTGGGCAGCCCGAGCGGACAGTATCCAGGCGGAGGTGGGGGGGAGTGACCCCGTGAAGTGCCGCACTCAGGGCTTTTACTAGCCGACGGTGTACGCACCTCCCGACCCCCCCCGTTGTATTCCTCTTAGGGTGTCCGTACATGGGTTTTCCTGTATCATGTCCTTATATAGGCACAATTCGCCCTGCCCTTATATAGGCATAAAATCCCAGTCCTTATTTAGGCATTAAACCGTGCACTCCAAATACAGGCATGGTTTCCGACATCCGTCCACCCTAACATCACAACGAGTTCTTGAAGAACAGACCCGTAGGCTTCGGGAGTTTCCCTAGCACAGGACTATTGATTTCTTCAAGGACTCATCTATTATGCATGAACCGTTAAACCTTAGGGGTTTATTCATGACGTCTTCCGCTGTCCGATCCACGTCAATGCTAACATTCTGAGGTACCTCTCGGGTATAAATATACCTTCCCTAGCCCTTGCAAACTAGAGGAGACCTCGACTTCAGAGGAGCCCGTTTCCCGGCCTGACGCACTGAGAAGACGCTGTCATCCCTGCACGCAGAGAGTCCAGCTTCCAGTGATCTGACTTCCCTCGCGGGGTGTTGGAGTTCGAGTCTGGCAAGAGATTCCCACCTCTCTCATTCTTAAGGTATGGAGCTGACTAGAAACCTAGAGGGACTCTTGGCATACTAGGCATACTGAGCTTAACATACTCTTAGTATACCATAGTAAGGAATACTTCACCTACTTCATACCTCTCCCTACACCTAGGTTAGGTTAGGTACATTGGGGTAGAACTAGCTTAGAAACGCATCGTATGAGTACTCGCATTTTTAGTCTATGTTATTTATGTAAATGAATATCTACTAAAGATCATGCTAGCGCAGTATTATTTATTTCTACTGCTTACGCTGTACATTATTTATCTTGCATACTGTCTTGTGATCGTAACCAGCACATTTTACTTACACGAGAAACAAGACTGTTCAATAAATCTTTTATTGAAACGCCCGTCTATTCTTTCTGTGTAACTTTGAGGAAAACTAAGTATGCACGAGTGAGCTGAGTGAAATAGTTATGTATTGTTTCCACGACTCTGGGACACGTTCTGATTCTAAAGGGAAACAAAGTGGTCATGTTTTGCGGCTGCCAGAAACTACTCCCTTCTTGTTTATCAAGGAGTTTCTAGTGGCCTCTGAGCTAGCTGGCACAAGTCAATCAATCAATCATATCATTTGTAAAGCGCACTACTCACCCGTGAGGGTCTCAAGGCGCTGGGGTGGGGAATGCTGCTACTGCTCGAAAAGCCAGGTCTTGAGGAGTTTTCTGAAGGTCAGCAGGTCTTGGGTCTGCCGTAGGTGGATGGGGAGGGTGTTCCAGGTCTTGGCGGCGAGGTGGGAGAACGATCTGCCACCGGAGGTCGCTCTTCGGAAGCGGGGGACAGTGGCGAGGGCGAGGTCGGCGGAGCTGGCAGGTGGGGGTGTAGAAGCTGAGTCGCCTGTTGAGGTACGTTGGTCCGGTGTTGTGGAGTGCCTTGTGTGCGTGGGTGAGGAGTTTGAAGGTTATCCTCTTGTTGACCGGGAGCCAGTGCAGGTCTCTCAGGTGGGGTGTGATGTGGCTGCGGCGAGGGATGTCGAGGATCAGGCGTGCAGAGGCGTTCTGGATGCGTTGGAGCCGTCTCAGGAGTCTGGCCGAGGCTCCTGCATAGAGGGCGTAATTAAGTTTAATATACTCGATAGAGACATACCGACCTTAGTCCTATGTCAAACCTATAGGGTATATTATTCCAATGCGCAGAGCCTATTAGGGAAATAGGAGCTACACTACAGCCCCCCCCCCCCCGGGTCACCCCACCCCCAGAACCCCTCATGAAGCAGAGAGGCTTGTCTGGAGCCCCTGGGGTCTCCCAGTGCCACAGCAGTGCATGGGCCCCGATCAGGCCGACCCCTCAGATTGGTACAGACTCGCAGTCTGCAGCCCCCGGAACAGCACCAGCAGATGTTCTCACAGCTGCTGCACAATGCCGCCGCCCAGGTGGCGGGCCAGTCAGCGGAAGGTCTCCAGGGACATCCACTGTTCCCCTAGACTCACCCGTCAGCAAGCAGTGCGAGGCTTCAAATCAGGGTCCACAACCACCCAAAGCCTTTGCAATGCGCAGGAGCAGGAGTGGGCTGCACTCTCGCACGGACGCAGCGGGGGACCCCCGCCCAATTTTGCCCTCATCGCGTTCCCACAGGAGTGGGGGCGACGGAGCCGTATGCAGTCTGCGCCAGCACCGAGGATGCTGAAAGATTGGAGTCGGCAGGCGGGAGCTCAGGAAAGAGCGCCCTCCATCTTGGCCTGTCAGCTGTAAAGTTTTTTTTTTTTTTTTGTGTTTGCATCATTTTTTTTAAATATATTTTTATTAGCGTTTTGAACCTGAAATACAATACATTCTGCACAATATGTACATTGCATGTTATAAGACACAGTTTTGGAATCAGCATTTATACAAAAGCGCATGTCGGACCACAAGTAGTATTCTACTGGTATCCCCCAACGATGTGCGTTCCCAGCAGTAGTGTTTGTAACAGTCCATAACGTCCAATAGAACAGAAGCAGAAATTAAACAATACCCAATAACCTCCCCCCCTTCCTTCCTTCCTTCCGATCCATACCATATCAGTCTTTGTTGTGACTACCATTAGTTCAGTAAGATGTATCAATTATTCAGGTGTTGGGATGTTTCTGTCCGGGTTCCCGCCGGGGTTACCCCATGAGTATCGTCCCTATCTTGAGAGTGTTGTGTGGGGTGACCCTGACCTTCCTGTAGTTCCGAAATCATAGATGCCCAAGCTAATCTGTCGTCCTCCGCTTTCTCGTCGTTTCTTACAAATCGCATCCGGACTAGCTCTGCCGTCGCCCACTCATTTATATCCCGTACCCAGTCTGATTGTTTCGGAGGTCTTCGTTGCATCCAGGCAATTACCACCCGTCGTTTGGCTAACACTAGACCCAAGTTTACAAATCGCCTGCTCAGTTTTTTATGTTTAGGAGTTGGCAGTAGGCCCAGTAACACCGTCCTAATGTCCCGCGTGTTAGTCCAGTCCGTGACTCTTCCCAGTCTTCCTAATACTTCCTCCCAATAAAACTGCAATGTGGGGCAAGTCCAGATCATATGGATGAATTCCGCCCCCTGAGTGTGACATCTAGGGCAGCAGTCCTCCCTAGCGGGGTATATTACATGTAACGTACGTGGGGTTAAATATACCTGGTGTATGACATTGTAGTGGAGTAATTTAAAACGAGCATTCATACTCACTTTACGAACCCCCCCATGTACCTTCCGCCATTCTGCCTCCGTCAGGGGCTCCTCCAGTGCAGCATCCCATTTCTGCAGAAAACGCAGCAACTCTCTTGGAAAATCATCTCTTAAGGCTCTATATAAGAACGATATCAAGCGCCCCCCCTGAACCATTTCTAGCATAGTATCTGAAAGAGACACGTTAGTGATAGATTCCTTACCTTAGAATATCCCCAGGCGTCAGGCTGGATCCGGAAAGTTTTGCGTAGCAGTACCCTTGCGCGTCGGTAGGCGGCGTCGTGCGGCTCCGCGTCCGTCGTCGGCGTCGTGATCGCCGGGATGACGTCGCGGGCAGTACTTAGGCGCCGCCCCTGCGCGCTGACGTCAGTTCTTCTTTTCCGCGCCAGTAAGCGCAGATCCGGGAAGAGCAGTGCCCTGGTCAATTTTTGACCATACTTTTTGGTGATTTTTTCACTGTCTTTTTCCACCTTCAGGTGTCGTAGGGATGCCCGGCTTCAAGCGATGCGGCGCCTGTGCGCGGATGATGTCCGTCACCGACCCGCATTGGGAGTGTCTCTTCTGCCTCGGCCGAGGCCACGACACCGAGTCTTGTCCCGAATGCCAGGCCCTCAACCCGAAGGCTTTGCGAGAGCGGTCTCGAAAGCTCCTCGAGGCCCGGCATTCGGCTCCGCGGAAGCCCCGGTCGCGTGAGAGGTCCAGGGGTCGCTCGCGGAGTGCACACCGGTCGTCGGCGTCGAAGTCTTCTTCGTCCGGTAAGTCTCGACACAAGAAGTCCAAGAAGCATCGTCGCTCTCGGACTTCGCCTCGCCGGTCTCGCGACTCGGCTGAGGCCCCTCCCGGCACCGTCCCCGCCCCGCGGCCCCGGACTTGCCTGTGGAGTCGCCCCCGTCATACCCGCCCTTCCCGGGTTCGGGGGCGGATCCGGCCAAGGTACAGGAGTTCCTGTCGGCCATGGCCCGCCTCTTCGGGCCTTCAGGCCCCTCCGGTGCGCCTCGGGCCCCGCGGGCCCTGATGGGGTTGATCCGGCGCCGCCGGCGGCTCCGGCCCCGGCGTCGCCCGAGCCTCCAGCCTCGATCCCGGCTCCGGCTCCGGCCTCGATCCCGGCTCCACAACTCCCATCGACGCCGGTCGACCCTACGACACCTCCGCCGGCGCCGATGTCTCCGGTGCCGTTCTCGACGCCGCCCTGGGCTCCGGGCGGCGTCGTCCCCCGGTTCCTTCCGGCTCCGGACATGGACCCGGAGCGACGTCGCTCGACGCCGGCTCCGGCGCCCGATGGGACCTTGGGTCCCAAATGTCCCTCCTCCTCCTTATTTTGAACCAGAGGAGGACCAGGAGGACTGGGAGGGGTCTGATGACCCTCTGACACGCAACTGTCAGTATGATGAGGACTGGACAGAGAGTCTAGGGGAGGCCAGTGGTCTGGATACTTCTCCTGACACTGGCATGCTGTCTCCTCCCGTGGCTACGGAGGAGGGGGCCAATTTTGGTACGGTGTTGCGTAGGGCTGCTGGGGCCTTACGTCTCCAGCTCCCTACTTTGACGGTCAAGACTAACATCTTGACAGAGGTGCTTCAGCCGGCAGCCTCCTCTGCGGAGACTGTGCTGCCGTTTAACGACGCCTCACGGACGTTCTTTGGGCGCCTGGTCCAAGCCCAACACAGGGGCTCCTGTGGATCGGAACGTGTCACGACGCCATCGCCCCGCTCCGGGCGACCCCCTGTTTCTTTCTGTCCACCCCACTCCTGAGAGCTTGGTTGTCCAAGCCTCCGCTTCCCAAACCGCCTTCCCTACCGCTCCTCCGGATAGGGAATCCAAACGCCTGGATCAGTTTGGGAAGAAAGGTTTTTCTTCCTCCAGTGCTGGCTTGCGGTCCGTTAACACCGCTTGTCTTTGGGCCGATATACCCACTCCCTGTGGGATTCGGTGGCGGATGTTTTGCCCCAGTGCCCTGAGGAGGTCCAGGCACTGCTTTCCCGCGCCATTGCGGAAGGAAGGGATGCGGCCAAATACACTATCCGTTGTGGCCTTGACACCGCCGACTCGCTGGGCAGGTCGATTGCAACGACGGTGGCGCTCCGGCGCCACGCCTGGCTGAGAACCACTGGTTTTTCAGGGGATGTCCAGAATACTCTCATGGACATGCCCTTTGATGGAGTCGGTCTTTTGGGTCCAAAGCAGACCATGCGTTGGAGCGCTTTGAGGACTCACGGGCTACTGCAAAGTCCCTGGGCCTTTCTGCTACACGCCCTCCGCTGCCTTCTGCTTTTCGCCCCTATCGTGGCCACGGTAGGGGCGCCTTCACGTCAGCAGCCCAGCCACCGGCCCGCGCAGCAGGCGTCTTCGCGTGGCCGAGGACGTGGATTCCGCCGTGGCGGATCGGGCAACCAGCGTGCGGGTCAGGCCACCACCTCCAACCCGTCCGCGGCCTCCAAGCCCTCCTAGTCCCTCCTTTCAGGTGCACGGCACGCCAGTAGGGGGCAGGGTCCGCCATCACCTTCCCCACTGGCGCACCATCACCTCGGACAGGTGGGTCTTGGACATTGTCCGAAGGGGCTACTCCTCCCCTTCGAGGCCACCCCCCAGCCATGCCACCTCAATTCCACCGCATGTCAGGGGATCACTTGGTGCTTCTACAGAAGGAAGTCACGGCCCTCTTGACCAAGAGGGCCATCGAGCATGTTCCGACCCCAGAAGTAGGGCGTGGTTGCTACTCCCACTACTTTCTGGTGCCCAAAAGGACAAGGAGGACATGCGTCCTATCTTGGACCTCCGGAACGTCAATCGCTTCCTCCGGAAGGAGAAGTTCAAGATGCTCACCCTAGCTCAGGTCTTGACTGCCCTCGACCCTGGAGACTGGTTGGTAGCGTTGGACTTGCAGGACGCGTATTTCCACATCCCCGTCCTGCCGGCCCACCGGCGTTACCTTCGGTTCACGGTAGGCCCCGAGCATTTTCAGTTCACCGTGCTCCCTTTGGCCTTACCAGTGCACCTCGAGTGTTCACGAAAGTGATGGCGGTGGTCGCAGCTCATCTGCGCCGGGCAGGGGTTTCAGTCTTCCCCTACCTCGACGACTGGCTGCTGAAGGCGGGCTCGTCCCAGGCAGTCGTCTCCCCACCTCCAGACTACGGCCGAACTCCTGCACTCGCTGGGGTTCTCCATCAATGTGCCGAAGTCGCATCTAATTCCTTCTCCACAGCTCCTTTTCATCGGAGCAGTTCTGGACACGACGCAGTTTCGGGCCTATCCTCCCGCACGGCGAGTCCGGGATATTCAGGCTATGATTCCGATCTTTCGGCCTTTATCCTGGGTTTCGTACGGATGACCCTGAGGCTGCTGGGCCTCATGGCCTCCTGCATCCTGCTGGTCAATCATGCCAGATGGCATATGCGGGCTCTGCAGTGGGACCTGAAGTTCCAGTGGGCGCAGCACCAGGGCAACCTGTCCGATCACGTCCAGATCTCGGAGGGGACTGCAAAACAGTTGCAGTGGTGGCTCTCGAACCGGCAATGGGTCATGGGCAGATCCCTCTCCTTCCCCAGCCAGAGCATACAGTTGTGACGGACGCGTCCCTTCTGGGATGGGGCGGTCACATGGGAGAGGCGGAGATCAGAGGCCTCTGGTCTCCGGCGGAGTCCCGGCTCCATATCAACCTTCTGGAGCTCCGGGCGATCCGGCTTGCACTCAAGGCATTCCTTCCCTCTGTCAAAGGGAAGGTAGTGCAGGTGTTCACAGACAACACCACCGCCATGTGGTACTGCAACAAACAGGGCGGGGTGGGGTCTTGGACCCTTTGTCAGGAGGCTCTGCGCCTCTGGACATGGCTGGAACATCAGGGCATGTTCCTGATGGTTCAACACCTGGCAGGTTCTCTGAACGCCAGGGCGGACGAACTCAGCCGCAGGTGCATGATGGATCACGAATGGCGTCTTCACTCGGAAGTGGCGCAAGGACTCTTTCTACAGTGGGGAGAGCCTTGGTTAGATCTATTCGCCACCGAAGAGAACGCGCAATGTCATCAGTTCTGCGCGTTGGAATTTCCAAGGCGGCACTCGCTCGGCGACGCTTTTCGTCGCGAGTGGAGTTGCGGTCTGTTGTACGCCTTTCCGCCTATACCACTTCTACCCAGAGTGTTGAAGAAGATTCGGCACGACCGGGCCCAAGTCATTCTTGTGGCTCCGGACTGGGCTCGAAGAGTTTGGTATCCCGAGCTACTCAATATGAGCATAGATCCCCCGATCCGTCTGCCTCTTCGGGAGGATCTTCTGTCGCAGCAGCAGGGGACGGTCCTCCACCCGAACCTGTCCAGTCTACACCTGCTTGCGTGGAGATTGAGCGGCGGCAGTTGATTCCTTTCAACTTGCCTCCCGAAGTTTGTGATGTGATTCTGGCAGCCAGGCGTCCCTCCACTAAGGTGGTATACGCCTGCAGGTGGAACAAATTTGTGGCATGGTGCACAGCAAAGGCTGTGGATCCCCTTTCTGCCCCTCTTTCTGAGGTCCTTCTGTTCCTTCTCTCTCTGGCCCAACAGGGTTCTGCCCTGGGTACCATCAAGGGTTATCTTTGTGCTATCTCGGCCTTCCTCAGGCTCCCTGATCAGCCCTCCCTTTTCAAGTCCCCTGTTGTTAACAGGTTCTTAAAAGGCATTACTCACCTCTTCCCTCCTGTTCCGTTTGTAATGCCTCAGTGGGACTTGAACTTGGTTCTTACCTTTTAATGTGCGCTCCCTTTGAGCCTCTGCATAACTGTCCTCTTCGTCTTCTGACTCTAAAGGCAGCCTTTCTGGTGGCCATCACCTCCGCTCGGCGGGTGAGTGAGCTCCAGGCTCTTTCTTGCAAACCTCCCTTTCTGTCTGTTCATCCAGACAAGGTTGTTCTTCGGACGCGTCCGTCCTTCTTGCCAAAGGTGGTTACTGCTTTCCACATTGGGCAGACCATCACTTTGCCCACCTTCTTTCCGCCTCCGCATCCTTCCAGAGAGGAAGAGAGGCTCCACCGTCTGGACCCAAAACGTGCGCTCTCCTTCTATATCGACCGCACGAAACACTTCCGGGTGGATGACCAGCTCTTTGTTGGCTACGTGGGCGCCAAAAAGGTCGGGCGGTGCACAAGAGGACCATCTCCCGCTGGGTTACCCTGTGCATCAAGACCTGCTATTCTTTGGCTAAAAAGGAGCCTCCTGTTGGGCTGCGTGCCCATTCCACCAGGGGCGACGGCTGCTACCACGGCCTTGGGCCGCGGTGTTCCGCTGCCGGTTATCTGTCAGGCAGCTACGTGGGCCTCGCTGCACACGTTTACTAAGCATTACTGCCTTGACAGTCAGGTCCGGAGGGACGGCTTCTTTGGCCGTTCTGTCCTCCAGGACTTCCTTGTCTGATCTTTGTTCGCAGACCCACCACCGGGGTTGGTATTGCTGGGGTATCTATTCTAAGGTAAGGAATCTATCACTAACGTGTCTCTTTCAGATGCACAAGTTACTAACTTGTGTAACGATATACTGTAAGAGACAGTAGTTAGTGATAGATTCCTACCGCCCACCCATCCTCCCCGTTCTGCGAACTGATTTCTAGGGTTAAGGACATCCCTTTCAGGGCCCTAGTATTTTTCAGACACCTGTGTCAGCTTCTTGCATGGCTCTGCGTTCCTGGCGCGGAAAGTCGTGTACAGAACTGACGTCAGCTGGCGCAGGGGCGGCGCCAAGTACTGCCCGCGACGTCATCCCGGCGATCACGACGCCGACGACGGACGCGGAGCCGCACGACGCCGCCTACCGACGCGCAAGGGTACTGCTACGCAAAACTTTCCGGATCCAGCCTGACGCCTGGGGATATTCTAAGGTAAGGAATCTATCACTAACTACTGTCTCTTACAGATATATCGTTACACAAGTTAGTAACTTGTGCTTTAAGGATACTAGTAACGGGTGGCTCATCCGGAAACGTCTGCCAGAGCTCTCGCGCAACCCTCGATATTTTGGCATATTGTAGAAATTGGGCTGGACCTAGGTCAAATTCAGTTTGCGCTTCTTCCCGGGTCATGAAGCGGCCATTCTTATATAGATCCCCCATCAGTAGACAGCCCCCCTCCCGCCAGCGACTAACCAACATAGAATCCGCTATTGCTGCAAATGGACGAACCGCCCATAAAGGTATGTCTGGTGCATACGGGGCACGCCGGACTATCCTACGCAACGCCTGTTCCCAGACAGTTGCCACATGTCGTATTATATAGGGATACCTATCAGGGACCGAAGATCCCATCATTAATAATGCGGTCAGTGATTCCCCCCCATATGTTCCGGCCAACAGATTTTTCTCCCAGTTATCTTCGTCATCGAACCAGTAAACCACATATTGTAATTGAGACGCCATATAGTACATGTCCAGCCGTGGGACTTCTAAGCCACCTCCCTCCCATGTCCTTTGTAATATTGCTAGTCGGACTCGTCTTCGCTTTTTCCCCCCACAAGAGTGTGCCAATGAGGGTGTCCAGGGTGATAAAACACGATCTCGGTATCACATAAAAAGAGTGTTACAAGAGATATAGACACCGTGGGAGAATAATCATTTTAACAATTGCTATACGCCCCATAAGTGAGAGGGGTAAATCAGCCCAGAAACGTATCGAGCCCCGTAGCCCTTCAATGACACGGCCCATATTGGCTGAATAAAGGTGTCTTCAGAAAAAGCCAGGCGTATTCCCAGATATCGCTCCCTGTCAGCTGTGAAGTTATTATCCAATTTAGAAATTTGCTGCCAAGTTTGAGAGTTATGAGATCAAGGTATATAAAGTTATTTGAGGAGCAGAATAAAGTTTATGTGAAAAAGTGCTGAAGGAGGTTCAGTCCATTCTCTACGAGAATATCTCCAGAACATTCTGGCAGTTGATCTCAGAAGGCTTGGACTTTGATCAATCTAAAAATAAATATTTGTTATGTGTAAAAATCCCTACGAGATTCTGGCATAAGTATTTTTCTAGTCAGTGAAGGTCCTGCGTCATTATTGCCAACAGGATGGAATGGAAGGTTGATCATCAAGCAGCAGTGCACTGTTATTATGAATGAAATGCTTCCCCTTTCATGTTTCTAAACAACCTCTTTACTCTTCAGAGTCCTTGTGAATATCTGTGGGAAGAAACAAAACATTCTAGTACATTGTGAGGGTCTATACTATATGGAATAAAAAGTAGGGAATCTAATCATTGTTTTAGATTGCAGATTTAGTGGATTCGAGGTTGAACAAGGCTCAAGTCACCTTGTGGTTAGCAAAGTTGAAAGCTCTGCTTCAAAAGCATGATGGAGATCTGGATTAGACAGGAAGGGGTGGGAGCACACTGCTGACCTCCCAGCACAGTTCGCCCCTTAGCATTCTGGTAAATGCAGTTTGTAGTGCATGCTTACTTGGTATTTGCTGGAGTGTTCCACCAAAGTTGGTGCAGATTAGTGCTGTCATCTCTAGACACATGTGTTTCTGGATTTTATCCGTCATCAGTAGAGATCAAAAACTATTTTCTTCTGGGGTTGCTGAGCAGGCTGCCACAATTCTTACAGGTCTCAGTACCTCTCACAGGCACACAGATGACGGCTAAAATCCAGAAACACATGTGCCTAGAGATGTACAGCACTAACCTGCACCAACTTTGGTGGAACACTCCAGCAAAATACCAAGTAAGCATGCACTACAAACTGCATTTACCATAATGCTAAGGGGCGAACTGTGCTGGGAGGTCAGCAGTGTGCTCCCACCCCTTCCTGTTTGAAAAGGCTACCTTGAGCCATTGAGCTGACGAGCTTGTGGAGATGCACCTGTGCGCCTGTGAGAGGTACTGAGACCTGTAAGAATTGTGGCAGCCTGCTCAGCAACCCCAGATGAAAATCGTTTTTTGATCTCTACTGATGACGGATAAAATCCAGAAACACATGTCTAGAGATGTACAGCACTAACCTGCACCAACTTTGGTGGAACACTCCAGCAAAATACCAAGTAAGCATGCACTACAAACTGCATTTACCATAATGCTAAGGGGCGAACTGTGCTGGGAGGTCAGCAGTGTGCTCCCACCCTTCCTGTTTGAAAAGGCTACCTTGAGCCATTGAGCTGACGAGCTTGTGGAGATGCACCTGTGCGCCTGTGAGAGGTACTGAGACCTGTAAGAATTGTGGCAGCCTGCTCAGCAACCCCAGATGAAAATCGTTTTTTGATCTCTACTGATGACGGATAAAATTCAGAAACACATGTGTCTAGAGATGTACAGCACTAACCTGCACCAACTTTGGTGGAACACTCCAGCAAAATACCAAGTAAGCATGCACTACAAACTGCATTTACCATAATGCTAAGGGGCGAACTGTGCTGGGAGGTCAGCAGTGTGCTCCCACCCCTTCCTGAGATCTGGATTAGGTCCACTTTCAAATCTCTTCCTATCAGGAATATCTATTATCCATTAGATAGGTTCCATGTTTGTAAAGACCTCAAACTGTGCATCAGCAAGCCAAGCTCTCCTTCTCAGTTGGAGGACGGCTGGATAAGAGGTAGGTCCTGAAGTAAATAATACTCCGCTGAGCTGACTAAAGACCACAGTTTAGCAGCAATAATGAAATATGGGCATTCCTTTGCACCGAAGAAGTCATCAAAGGAATTTTTGGGGATGATCCTCGAATCCTTGTACATAACTCGTTTGCCTGTGCTTCAGTTTCACCACTGGCACGGTACTTATACAGAAGCGAGCGAGTAGCTGTTTCAAGTTCAGAATAATCCCCTTAGAAAACAACAGACCACTCTGACCATTATTTAAGCTGCATCCCTTGGCCCTTAACACGTTCAAGCATATGATCAGCATAACGCTGAGTCCCAAAGAGGTTGTAATATGTGATTATCGAATGTCCTTGACAGATGTCTTAAACTGGCAACTGAGCTGCCTTTAGTTATCATATTTTCAGGTGGGTGTGCTTGAAATCATTTACACACCACCTCCTAGAGCCTCGGTGAAAGTGTGCCTGCAAACACATTGCATTGTTACCTTCATTTTGGAGTGAAATCCCTAATTGTCGGTGTGCGTTGACGATGCCGGCAAACGGTTGCATTCTGCTCCATCGATCTTTTCAATACAGATGAAAACATAAGTGTGTCTGAGGTTTGAGAGGATGATTTGTTCTGGGTGGGCTGTCGTTTCTGGACACACCTCACAAAGCAGACATTTTGTATAGTTTGATAGTTAATACACAAAAGAGTCTGGGCACCCACTTTGCTCAACAGCTTGTCATGAAGCATCCTGATAGCTGGAGGTTCATGTTGGGCCACAGCTGCCTTTTGTTACTGACTTGGAAACTGTGCAGCTTAGCAACAGAGTGAATGCGCAGTAATGAGAGCTCAGTGTGATGTCAAGAAAGCCATTGAGCTGGACAGCTTCACAATTGCCTGCAGGTTTGATATGTGGAGTTGGATGGGAATAGATTTTCTATTCAGTGGGTTGGATTGTTTAGGTTTTAATCAAGGATTTGATGTGAATCAAAGTCATCTGATGGGTTCTTTTAAATGTGCAGTGCCCTACCGGAAGCCTAGTGTGTTTAATGTGACAAAGTGTGGGCTTGCAGTAACTAACTGAAGATGAATGAATTAAAGCAATTCTGTGAATTTTGTCTAATGCAGGAGCTAGTTTGAGGTCATTTATTTTCTAACATTCTATTTTTCTCAATGAGTATGTTCTTTATTGAGGCATCTGGGTGAATCAAATAGGAAAATGGCTCAACGACTCAGCCGAATGTTAACCCTTTTGCTGGACACACGGAAGAGAACACTGACTATCAAACACCAGGAAAATTATAGTCAATGATGAAAATTCCTTCTCCTGCTCTCTAATTCCTCATTCCTAAAGATTTCAGAAGTTTCATTTTAAACCCCAAACAGAATACAAAACTCGAAGCTAAGTGCTAGAGGATTCTTTACGCTCGTGCTCCTCCAGGGAATATATTTATTTTACAATCTATCCATTTGAGATTTTTTTAAACAAATGGTTTTATTACATTGTTCGTTAGAAAAGGCAGTAAAAATACACCATCAAACAATGGTTGTATCTGTCTCGTCATTAAGAGAGCTGCAGTTTCTTGGAAATTGCCAGGGGCGTGGAGATGCTGGTGGAGACGAACAGATGAATCTGAACACAGAACCTCTTCCTACCCCTACCGCGGGGAGTGGTAAACGGGTACTTCCCCTGGTGGTGTCTAAAGGAAAGACACATATGAGAGTGTGGCTTGGTGCCCCTATCTCTGCCTTTTCATACTGACCGTGATCACGACAGTCTGCTCTTGTGCCCACATTGTCCTCACGAGCGATGACACCGGAGGCTGGTGCAGGATAAATGTTGGCTGAGGCGGGCTGGCATCACTCGCTCCCTAAAAGCTTTAGACAAGCTGCCACAGAGCTTACAGCAGGATGATTGGGGGACGAACGTGGGGCGCCAAACCCAAAATCATGGTGAGGTGAGGGTAGCTCCTCCCATCCTCCACGTGCCTTCATTTGCAAAGCCAGATCTAGCAGGAATTCAAGCTCTGCAGGCACCACAACATTAATTGAGCAAGAGAGTGAACTCATGCAAGCGAGTATCTGGGGAGGACCAGACCTTCCGCGGACTCAGAGGTGCTAGCGCAAGCTAAACGGGACAACCGTTTGGAGGCCATATTCAAGACCAAGTCAATCATGGACGTCATTTAGGGGTAGTCATTGGTCGCAGGTGCGACCCTTGGCACTTCCCTTGTGACCTTAGGCCTCAGAGGAAGCAGAGGTGCAGCACATTATTACATACAGAAGGTATACGGGGCCGACCCCTGGTACTTCCCTTGCGACCTCTGGCCTCAGAGGAAGCAGAGGTGCAGCACATTATTACACACAGAAGGTAAACGGGGCCTGCAGCCCTATTCGACTTCAGCGCTGGAATGAACTGGGCTCTGCTGCTGGGGGTACCGTGAAGCAAATACCCTCCCCCACCTTTGCTACAAATGGACATTTCAGTTTGCAGTTTGACTCCTGTTTGGAAGGGGTGGGGATACTGTTGGGCTTGGCCCTTTTTTTCAGGGTCATCCCAGAACTTTTTGCCTTCCTCCTGTATTTTTTCTGACCTGTAGTTGGTGGTTTTATGACTCTGGGCACTTTACCACTGCTGATCAGTGCTAAAGTGCATATTCTCGCCCTGTAAATTGTTGTTGTGGATTAGTGATTCCATGATTGGCTATTTGATTTACTTGTCAGACCCTAGTACAGTGCACTATGTGTGCCCAGGGCCTGTAAATCAAATGCTGCTGGTGGGCTTGCAGCACTGAAAATGAGCTTGCCTTCTGTTCCGAAGTCTCAGGGACACAAAGACTTCACCCCCAGCTCCCCTGAATTCCCTTGCTGGGAATTCCAACCTGCAAAGAGGTGCCTGCTGCTGTTTAGGACCTCTAGAGGCTGTTTGTCGCTGGGAGCTGGAAAATCGACGCAACATCGAAGAAGCGTGTCGCATCCGCACCTGTTTCTGACGCATCGCCGAAGAAACCGCCGCAGCGCCTGCCGCGGCTTGAGAAATCGCTGCACGCCGCATCGGGTGCAACGATCTCCAAAGTCCGAGATCACCGCACCGATCCCGACGCAAGCCTGCTGTGCGGCTGCACGAAGCCACGCATCGTACCGGATCGACGCATCGCATCGAGGCGCCAAGACTGTCGCATCGTTGGGGGACGCAGTAAGAAACAGACGCATCAACTCCCCACGCAGTAAGAAAACGACGCATCACCTCCTCTCTGGTAAGGAACCGACACATCCCCTCCCCTGCACTGCAGTAAGGAACCGACGCATCACCTCCCTCGAAGCAAGGAACCGATGCATCACCTTCCCTGCGTGTAAGGAACCAACGCATCACCTTCCCTGTGGCCATTTTGTTGGTTTTGCGTGACGCATCTAAGGTACTTTTGAGAAAAGTGTCGCATTTACAACTTGCCTTGAACTGAACGATTTCTACCATTTGAAAGCCTTATTTTTAATACTGTATTGTGGATTTTTGTCGTTTGGTCTTGTTTTGGTTTAGATAAAAATTATTTATTTTTCTAAACTGGTGTGGTGTCCATTTGTAGTGTTTTCACTGTGTTACTGTACGTGTTCACAAATGCTTTACACACTGCCTCTGAGATAAGCCTGTCTGCTCGTGCCAAGCTACCAAGGGGGTGAGCAGGGGTTATTTTAGGAGTGTATCCCCCTTACCCTGACTAGAAGCAAGGGTCCCTATTTGGACAAAGGTACCTACCTCTGCCAACTAGAGACCCCCATTTCTAACAGATACCAAAGCAGTCAAAGGGTGGTGGTGGGGGGAATGAGTCTGCTGAACTATATTTTAGCTAACATCTTGTGAGAGAGTGATCACCATTATGGAGAAGAACGGAGAGGTAAATAAAGGGGGGTATTGGAAGGGGACAGTCTCAGAGCTATCACCCTTGTGTGGGCCAGAAGCATTCTGGTCTAAAGTGTATGCTCTGAATATGGCTTCACACCTGGTGCAAGACCGAGAGAGTGACTGCACTAGTATCTTTCTTGAGCTTTTAAAGCTCTATAGCTAATGTTAGCCACACCAGACACTTGGATTGGTGCTTTTATTATTGTATTTAATTGAATCCCATCCTACAGAGCCAGTGGGAAATACAGGTGTGAGAAAAATAAAAATACAAGAAGTGCTTTAGAGAACAAATGTGCTTTACAGCAGAAATGCATTACTGTAGAGGGTTTTTTTTTTTTAGAGCAGGGAGGTACATCACAGAAATATGTGCTTTACAGTATGGTGTAAATTACAGGAGAGAGGTACATTGCAGGAGACAGACATGCTTTACAGGGAGACAGGTGCAGGCTCTTTCGAGAACATGAACTTAATAGGGAGAAGTATATTGCGAGAAATGTGATTTACTTGGCAGAGGTGCTTTGCAGAAAATAGGTGCATTATAGGTGAGGGGTATTTTAGATTTACAGGAGAGTGGTGCTCTACAGGAAAGTGATCTTTTCTGGATAATATTGCTGTATAAAACAAAGGTGCTTTACCAAAGAGAGATTTTTTACAATAGTGATGCACTTTACATAAGAGCAGTTGTTTACAGGGAAGATGCTTCACATGATGTGTGCTTTTCAGCTGGTGTACTTTCCAGGAGTGAGAGCCCATACAGGTTTGTTGGGCTTTGGAGGAAAGGAAGCTTCACTGGAAAGGGTGCTTTAGACAAGAGAGGTGCTTTAGAGAGAGGGGTGCTCCGAGGCGAGTGAGGAGCCGCAGAGGAGGGGGGGTGCTTTAGAGAAGATGGATTCTTTAAAGGGAATAGGTGGTTTAGATGACAGAGGTGCTCTATGTGCTCTACGGTAGAGAGGATCTTTACAGAAGGGTGCTGGGGGACTTCACTTCTCCAAGTGCCGTAGTGTTTACCATGAGGTCGAGGGCATTTTTGGTCAGCGAGGCCTTTGTGCTCTTCCCTGACCACACACTTTTACCCAGGGTTCAATCATGTGAAAGGGGACTGTAGTTGCCTGGTTACTCCTGTTGGAATTTCTGGAGGTTGGGGGAATGCTGGCCTCAGAGGTGTGGGTTGGTGGGATATCTGGTTTCCTGGATGCGACCGCGAGTTAGTGGTTAGTCGGGATTCAATTTGACTTGTGGGAAGATGCCTAGTTTTGCTGCTGATATTGCTTTTGTATTTTCTTTTCTGTACTTTAATTTCTGTTTTGGGAATCAGACTTGCACAATAGACACCACAAACACTGTTAGCTGGGAGTCTGCTGTAGAAGACTGGGGTGGGACAGTCCCTTTAGATTGTAGGATTGCTATTATTTCCTATGTATGTGATCATTTTGTTTTCTTGTTCTCATCTGCTGTGGTTTATTTGCTGTGTGTGGTTCCTCTATGGTATCTTTTTTGTGCTTGATAAAAACCAATAAAGAATGTTTACAGAAGAAGGGTTCCATATTGTACCTGTATTGTGAGAGAGAGGCAGGCACTGAAGCTTCCTCGGTTACACTAGTTTTATGTAAATAAGTCTTTCACAAATGCTGCCCACGCTGTATCTTTCCGCACCAAGAAAGCTATCACTTGTGCTTTCGGAGTTCATTTTCATTTTGTGAAGGAAACCTGCTCAGGCACTGCTTGTACAACACCTTCTTTTGTTTGTAAATCTTGCAATGCTGGTTTGTGTTCGGTGTGATGTAAACCTGCAATGCTGCTCCTGAATCTGCTCTGTATGGAGAACTTTTGCACAGCCAGTACCAGTGGCAAAGCTAGGCCTTTTGCCGCCCGTGGCGGTCCCAGCCTCTGCCGTAAGAGCGGGGGAGGGGAGTGTTGGCAAAACTTGTGCTGCCCCCCCTTGTGCTACGCCACTGGCCAGTACTGTACCTGCACTGTGTCTAAGAGGAAAGCTTACATTACTGATGCACGTGGGTGACCTGTATCTTGCCTGAGACAATCCTGCACACCTGCCTGTGGTGTGCCTATTTTCTGTATATATGAAACTTGGATCACTAATTGTGCAGTACCTGTTGTGAAGTTTGTACTGTTGGTGCATATGTCATACTTATTCTGTAAGTGGGAAACCTCCTGTGTTGTTGCCTTCACCTTTTCATTATGTTGCAAATGACCAAATATTTTTATGGGCCCCCTTCAACAGTTCATCATCTTTATTCTTCTATTTCAGCTCAAGTGAACCATAAAAAGTACAAAATAATACAATCTTTAAAAATATACCCTGAAAGTGTAATAAAAACAAGCACATAGTTTCAAAAAGAAAAATACATATATCAATAAAATACAGTTTCGGTCCAGAATATAACTCAGCAGTACATTTCTTTGTTAAAATACAAGTTCGATAAGAAACTTCCTGGAAATATAAATAAAAACCCATGCAATAAATAAGACAATATACAGTAAAAAACTGAGCCTCATGATCTGACAGAAACGACTCAAGCTAGAGCAAAAAACGAATCCAAAGGGAGTAGGCCTTGCTATTTGCTTAATGCACTCATCCTAATATACCAAATTGAAGACAGAAACCTCGAAATTGAAAAAAACAATGCACTCTCTAGTGTTAGTTTTGCATACCCTTAAAGCGGTATGGCTATCACTAAGACCAAGAAGACGGCAAAGTGAAATAATCCAATGTGGGCATTGTTTTGCATAGGCTTTACCAAAGACTAGTGCATGTTCGACATTCTCGACTTCCTGGCAGCCCATAGGCCATGTGTTGGACGTGTTCCCCTTTTTAGTCCAGGAACAAGTGAAAGAAGCCAGAGGTAGGATACCTAGTCTGAATTTTACATAAAGTGCTCTTGCAGCTGGATTGGTGATAACATTCATAAAAGGCTCAAACTCTGGTACACATTTGGCCTGCAAATAGGAGTCCACAAGACTGCCTAAAGAAGCAGCAGATGTTCTGGCCCCTAGGACAAAATTCCAATAACAAGTTTTTAGTTTGTCACTTGCATCTGGAGGTAGTGCTGTAGGGTCCAACCAAAAGTCTTTCAAACCCAACTTAAATAGCCACGATTTTATATGTAATAGCCAGGGAATTTTGCCAAATGTTTGGTCATCTACACTTACCATGACACACTCCCTAGAGGGGCCCAAATCCTCAATTGAACAAATCCTAATCCATTATAGGATGGGTATCAATGCAGCAATGTCAGCAATTGATCTGAGATTCAAGTCAAATTGGAAGAGTAGGGGTACTGGTGGGGGAGTTTGAAAAGGGTCTTTAAAACGTATTTTCAGCCTTGTCAAAAGCATCAAGATTGCAATGTCCCCCCCCCCCCTAATAAAGCTGCCCCACAGGCTTGAATCTTATATATCTCAATAGGGGGTGAGATAGCAAATGCATATGCCCTATTAGCAAATCTTATAATGGACCCTGCTCTTTGCTTTAGTATCAAAACACTTTTCCCTATCTGGGGTAACCATATGTGGAAATCATTTAATCTTGCGGCCAAATAGTCAAATTTATAAATCTTGTTTAGGGGCTCACCCTTTAATAATACCATTTTTTTATTATTCTTTGCAGGCACCAAATATTCTATATTTTGTTTTATTGCTATTAATTTCTAAACATACTCCTTGCAGAAAAGACTACATTTCTCTAAAAGGATAGATAGACCCCATGGAGCTTTAGAAGAAAACAGGGTATCATCTGCAAAAAGGAGACCCGGTATTTTATGTCCCGCCATTTTGGGTGAGTTGTTTTCGAAGTCAAAGAGATAGAGGATGCACTTGTTTATATTTAAAAGGAAGAGTGTAGGGGCCAAAACACACCCTTGTCTTACCCCTCTTCTGAAAGGAATATCCTCCGTTAGTTCTCCTGCTAGACTCCACCTAACGTTTGCAAAATTAGCTGAGTACAAGGCTTGTATTAGGGATGATAGACCCTTTGGGAACCCAACCCTATTAAAAACCTCCCATAGTTTTGTCCTCTGGACCAGGTTGAGCGCGGCACGGAGGTCCACGAATGTGACAAATAGCGACCCCTGCCCAATATCTACAGTTTTCCATTTAATAGACAAAAAGCGCAGAATTTGATTGATTGTACTAACGTTGGGTTTGAAGCCCGCCTGTAAGTGAGATAATATTTAATCAGAGGAAATCCAATCCCATAGTCTGAAATAGAATTTGCGTACTGTAGACTTTTTGTATTTTATCAATCAGACTTATGGGTCTGTAATTTCACGGGGCTGATTTGTCTCCCTTTTTGAAAATGGGGATTATTTCTGCCCCTTTCCAAGACGTTGGGGTAGGGGCTCCTCCCATTAAGGCATTCAATAGAGAATTTATGTAAGGGCCACAAATCAGAAGTTCAGAACTAAATAAATCAGCTGGGATTCTATCCATCCCAGGGGCTTTTCCAGGTTTCTGAACCTGAATTGCAGCATTGGTATCCGCACTTGTAAATGGCCTAACCTCCTCTCCCGAGAAATCAATAGTAACGTCTGGTAAAGTATCTATAGTGCCTTCACAGGAACTTTTATCTGCATAGAGGGTTGAGAAATGTTTAGCCTAATCCTCTGAGGTAATATAGCAATCAGGGTGGGCTGAATCTCTGCGGCCATTATGTGCCACCTGATGCCAGAATCTCTTGTTGTCCCTATGTTTTGACGCGTCCAGCAGATCATCCCAGATGCTGGCCTCCCAGTGGGCTTTGGTAATCTTAATAGCCCTGTCATAATTCCTCTTGCTTCAACCATCGCTATTCTATATTTGCTTTTAAGAGCATTTACAGATTATTTTCTAAATCTTTAATTTACTCTTGTTCGCAGAGGACACCCCCCCACCTCTTTTGCAGTCTTCCTTAAACATATTTCCTATCTTAGAGAAAAAACTTTCATGCAAGATCGTGATCTGAGAAGGGGTCAGAATTTGTAGCTCAAAGATTTCCAAGGCAGCACATACAATTTTATAAATCTCTTGTATAGGCTCTGTTGCTTTGGGGAGAACCTCCCATCTCACATTTCATTTGTTATTTGTCAACACAACAGAGCTGGTTAATAGAGATGGATCTGTTTGCTCCATGTCCCTTATCCGTGCCCTTTCCCCCCCTTATCCGTGCCCTTTCCCAGTCTAAAACAATAGGGAAATGATTACTATCATGGTGGTCTATGACCGCCATATCTTTCATTTCATGCCAGATCCGCACATCCAAAAGGACTAAATCAATATGGCTTTTACAATTACCCCTCTCCAACATTGGCTTAGCGTCTATATCCGAAGGAAAACGACCATTGCACAGTCTCAAACCATATGAGACCATTATATCAAAATTCTGGAGGGCGGTAACACTCATTCTGGGTGGTTTCCTAGGGGCGGAGAAGGAGGGGATCCCCCAACATTCATCGTCTCTCTAAGTCAAATCTAGGAAGGGGGTGTAAGGTTAAAAGCATGAGTTGAAATCCCCCCCGCAGTTATCACATTGTGACTACAAATGAAATCAGCTTAGAGAGCTTTCAAGATACATAGCGTCTACAGTTATATCTGCTCTCAGGTTTAGGATCATACATAATGTGGAAGAGGGATTGAACCTTCAGGGCTGAGGTTCCAGGGACTTGATGTCAGCAGAGTGCACACCAAGATGGCAGTGAACGACACATGATGAAATGAGAGAAATGATGAGGCAAAGGAAGGAAGAAGAGGAAAGAACAAGGAACAATATAAAATAAGGAACGTACGAAGAGGAGGGGGACAAGGTGAGAGTGAAAAGAAAGCATGCGAGAAAGTGGAAGAAAAAGAATAGTAGAGTGAGAGAATAAAAGGCAGGGGAAGAACTAGGAGAAAGGCAAAGAAACAGAAAAGGCAGGAGGTGAAACAAAAATGTGGTGTAAAAGCAAGCTAGAAACAAAATTGGGGAGGGCAAGAATCTAATAAGATATTTTTGGACTGATATATTAGTGCATGAAGCAAATCAATATTGAGTTGCTCTGTGTGTTTTGGTACTGTGATTCCAGGTTGCACTGCTAATCAAATTGCAAGGTGCACTCTGAGAACTCTAATGTAATCTAATTACTTTAACACGTGTATACTGTGGCCATAGCAGAGGTGTGAGAAATCATTTGCTGAGAAATTGCAATAGTTTTGTAGATGTATTTGCACTGGTGAACTTATGCATCATGTATGTCAGGATTGAGGTGCTTTGTGAGAACGTGCAATTTTTGGATAGGATGAAATTGCTGTGCATTGTAACAGTTCTCTGAATGTCTCAAAAATGTGAATGCAGTTCATGATCCAAGCCCAAGTGAGATGATTGTGTCTCGGCATGCGATAGTTGTGTCAGGTCATTTGATGCATTTCTTAGTATTTTCGTAGTTGTCTGGCATTTTCAGATCTTAATTGGCCATGCTTGCAGGTCTTAGGCTGTAGGTGGACATATGATGGTTAATCCCAGACATTTGAGATTTCACTTGGACTTGCCAAGTTCTAATCATGCACTTATGCTTCTGTTTGAGCATATGATCACTTTCTAGAATTTTACATCTGGACCTGGAGAGGTTATTAATGTACACCTAGTATATCTACGCGGCTCTGTTTGTATTGTTTGAGAAGCAACTAAACAACTCTTTTGTATGATTTTGTTACTTGATTGTTATTCAATATTTAAAAGATCTTGCATTATTGTAGGTTTTCGTCAGGGATGTCACTTCTGTGATATCATCAGGGACAAAGGTCGGGTGATGTCATCACCTGAAAGGATGTGTAATGTCACATCCTGTGACGTCATCGGGGCGAAAGGGCATGTGATGACACTTCCCCTACCTCTGGCATTTTGCTGAATTGACATCTTTGAAGTCAACATTGGAAGGAAAAACGATGTTGTGGCTGTGAACCTTCGGCCCATACCTGAACATCAGCATAAGTTAACCTATAGGATCTGCACACTAAAACTGTGATCCAGGAGCTACAACGCCAAACCAAAGACCTGTAGAGGCAGGGGTTGACAGCCACAATATGCTTTTTGGAATGGATGGCGTAGGATGTAGACGACAGAGGCAGTCGCAATAACCTGCGGGTCATAGGGATACCAAAGGAGAGGCAGGGGGCAACCCCACAGAGTTTATCGAGTTATGGCTAGCCAGGGCAGTATCATGAACACCCTGACAGACTCCATTTTAGTTAAGTTAACCTGTTTTTCTATATCTCGCCTGCATCTCTTTAGCCGAATGTGTGAAGGTTATGTTCATGTCTGCTCACTCCTTATTTATTATCTTCAACGACAGGCGCCACAATTCTAATATGGCCCCTCACTGTATAGATCTCAAGGTTTTAGTAATGGTCACTTAAAAATTAATGGACACTCTTTCTGCCCTGACAGCTTAGTCTGTTATAACTTGCATGTCTCCAACCCTCATTTTATTTTGTAAATATGAGATATAATTAGTGGTCAAACCCTATATAAAGTCCAGAATTTGACCACTGATTAGGAATGGTTGTTGCACTAAGATTATCACCAGAGGTCACGCCAGATTGTCAGATATCAGGGGCGGTTGGTACCCTTTGAAAGTGGTGGGGCAAGCAAAGTGCCCCACCACTTCCAGAAAAACGAAATTAAACAACCCCTCCCTTCAAAAGCCCAAACTAAAATAACCCCTCCCTCCAAAAGCCCAAATACAAACACCCCCTCCCTCCAAAAGCCCAAAATTAAACACAAACACATGCTTTACACATTTAATAGAATTATAAAAGTATGTTGTACTTACCCATGGACTACGACCCGTCCTCCTTGGTGTTCTTCTGCAGTCTGTGGCAGGAAGAGCTCCCCTAACCAATCCAGAAGCTGCTCTCATGCTGTTAACCAGCATGAGAGGAGCACCAGGATTGGATGGAGCAGGTTGCACCGACGCTCCTCAGGCCCTGGAGGCCTATGCTTGCTCTCCACCCAGCTGTCTAAGACAGCAGAGTGGAGAGCTGCAAAGTGCGCATGTCAGGCCGTCGTAAGACAGCCGGCCAAACTAACATGCGTACTTTGCAGTGCCTGGCCAGTCCTCCATGATCAGCAAAAAAATTGGAGCAAAAGAGGTAATATTAATAGGTTGCCCTCCACTCACAGAATCCATACACAATTGACCTGGTTACACAGAACACTTTAACCCCTTTATAGTTTATATTAAGCGAGTATTATGTACTCCTAGGTAGGACTATGCTCATTAATCCGATCATGCCCACCTCTAAGTGTTCTCATAAAAAATTGTATATATCAACTATCCCCAATTAATCTCATACCCACCAAAGAAAAAGTGTGAGAGAAGTCAGAAAGTGCCTCACATAAGCACCATCCATGGAGCTGCTGGTTGGTACTCACCAGTTTGCTCGTTCTGTCATCATTGGCAACTTTCTTGACAGAAAGAAAAAGAAAAGGAAGTGGAAGTGGAAGTGTTGCCCAAATCTCAGGCTCATGTGAAATGGTGAAGAAAAAATAAAATGTAGATGATAATGTCATCCATCGACCTTCTAGACCCTGTAATGTGCAAAATGTCTTAGTTAAAAATGAGTTGTGGACACTCTTCCATACATTCTTTATTTTGATAGTGTCCACACTCAAATTAAAAGAAACTGCATGTTTAGACCATTTTAGCTGGAACGGCCGACATGTTTCATTGCCTTACAAAGTTTATGGCAATTTCATCAGGGCACGGGGATGCATCTCCACCTCACTGATGCTTTTTAAAACTGTAATGGTTGATAAACACAATAAAAGAAAGATAGTGCCAGAGACAAAGAAAAACACAAAAGTTGTTATTCTATGTCGACATTCCTAGATTATCACACTTCTCACAAAGTGTAACTTGACCAAATAACATAATTGCCAGGTGGACTCCTACCAGCAACTCACCAGGGCGCGTAAAATTTTGTTTACATCTTAATTTCTTCAGGTTAGCCATAGCCCCAATACATTTGCCCCTTAAGATCGTTTTAAAAGCATCCCAGTTGCACGAGTGCCAACCTTGTCTGGGGCCATTTAACTAGAAGTATTACTCTGTAAGCGTTTGTATGTCAGCTCTTGGCACCGGGTCCCTAAGTAATGAAGAGTGTATTAGCCTCCTTTCCAGTGGTGAATCGTGGGGGCTCCGGGTTAGAGGAGCATAATTGGTGATCGTTCTGATATTACTTTCTAGTGTGTTTTAGTGTTGTGTGCAAGAGGCAGTAAGACACTGCTTACCAGTGCATAGTTGAGTCTTGAGTATGTCCGATGGACATGAAAGCTGAACGTAAAGTCTGTCTGATATATGTGGTGTACTCTCCAGAAATTCCATAAGCCTAGGGTCTTTTAACATGTTTTAAGGGTCTTAAAAAGAGAACCAAGTGGGTTATGGGGGCTCCCAATATGTCCTTCTCAGAATTCCATACCATGTTAAAGTCTCCTGTTAGTAGGTCAGGCCCTGCAAAACCTGACAATGTGTTGAAAAAAGATACTAGGAAATTGTCTTGGCCAACTTTTGGGGTATTTACCTTGGTTATCGTGACTCCTCTGGCCCGAAACCATACTTTATCTCTCTTTTTATCATTTCTGCTCACCATATGGGTAAAATCTATGGATTTATGAAAGAAAAGAGCCACTCTATTGTTTTGTTTTCAGGTTTAGGGCCTGCAGGCTATTAGATAGTGCTTTTGCTTGAGATGAAGCGCATCATGTCTTCTCAGGTGTATTTCTTGCAGGATTATGATGTCTAATATTTCTTCCCAAATTGAGTGCCAAAGTTTGACTCTTTTTCTTTTGTTGTCCTTTTTGTTTGGGTTAGTTCAGCCCCTTTATGTTTAGTGACAATTCTAACCATATGCCTGGTCTTGATGTGTCCATCTATAACAATGTGAGATAAAGCGTTTGCTACACCTTAGCCCACTATTTCCCTACTGGATGTGGAATGCTGCAGATGTAGGTCCATGCAAGCTCGACTGGGGATGTTTATAACTGCCCTCTCCCCTGACAACCTACCCCAAAACATTGTAACTTCAAAGCAGACAATAGTAACCATGGAAATGAACGACTTAAGCCGATGCATGGAGTTGGCCTACTCCCCTGCATGAAGCGGGCATGAGTTGTATGCAGCGGCGGCTCTTTCGCTATGGCGTAGGAGCTTCACACCCCCCCCCCCACGCCTCAAAACAGCAGGAAAGGATAAATAAAACGATAATTAACACGTTTTATTATCGTTTTATTTTTCCTTTCCTGCCGAGTTTTGGGGGCGGGGCCAAAGGGGTGATATGCACAGGGGGAGTGGTGGTGCACTGTAATCAGTGCGCATGATGGCTTGGCTGGCCGTCTCAGGCCAGCCAAAGCGGCATGCGCACTGAAGCTCTCTCCAACTCAAGCTGCATTGCCGAATTAGAGAGAGCAGGCACAGGCTCCCAGTGTCCCTCTTAGCGCCAATTCAGAGCGCTCCAGCCAATCCTGGCACTACTCTCATGCATAGGAGCAGTGTCATGATTGGCCGCAGGGGAGGCTGGGAGCCTGTGCCTGCAAGTAGAGGAGCAGAAGAGCGCAACGCAGCTGGCTGCAGGTACGTTTTTTTATTTATTATTTTTGGTACTATCGGGGGCTCTGAGGACCATCCCTGGACAATTAAGTAAGTTCACAACATGAAAGAGGGAAAACAGAGAGGGTATAGTGATAGAAAGAGGAAATAGAAGGAATGGGGAAAAGAGTAAAATAGTCATGCAGCATATAGGCCATGTTCAGCGGTTATTTGCCCAGTTCTGTTGTGGGGAAGCAACACCTTGCGGGCATCCACACTACACCCCAGCCTCCCCATCACTGTTTCTCAGATCCGGCAGGGATAACCGCAGTCCACTTAACAGGTGTCTTGTTTGTTTCACAAGCTCACACTTTTAGCTGCTGTCACGGTTTAACCTTGTTCTGCATATTACAACTCTTCCGCACTGGGTTTGGTCTATGGATTTTGTTGGGTCTCATAAATTCTGTCTCTAGGCCTACTGGACTAGTTCCAACGTTCTCGTTCATCCTCTTTCACTTCAATTTTTGTACAGCCTTGTTTCTATCTTAACAGGAAGCATTTTTTGGGGGGGGGAGTTCAAAGGAGATGCCAAAATGGTTTGTCAATTTGATAGCCAATGTGATCATTTTGCAATTTTTCTGTAATCTGGTGGAAATGCTGACATCTCAGGACCATAGAGGATGCTATGTATTGGTATAGTGTGTACTAGAAATTTTGGAAGGAGATAGAGTTCCTTCCTGTAGACGCTCTGAGCACTTTATTCTTCTCTATGTAGCTATGAATCGTGACTGGGATGTGTCCCCAGATGCTGCTGACCAAGTTGGTGGGCCCTTTCTGAATGGATGTCTGGGTAGTGTTCCCCCAGCAATGTGGAGAACAGTTGTATTAGGAGTATCTCAAATTCTGCTCCTTTCGCTCTCTACTTAAGACTCAGATGATGTCCTGACTTGAATGTTTTTCTAAGTCAAGGCTTTACAAAGGGATTGTAGTCTTTCTTTGTGTTTGCAAGGTGGTCAACATTACTTTCAAGGATTCAGAATATTCAGGTCATTTGACCTTACCTTCCAGCTCTAAAATTCTTGTACGCCCAGAGTCTATATCTGAGGGGAAACATAAGGGGCAGAGAAAGAAGCAAAAGCACTGATCCTTCATGTCCTGATCGGTCTGCATTTCCAGTGAGCTACCAGCAGCAGTCTTGTATTGCACCAGAGGAACACCAGTCCAAAGAATATTTGATCTCGCTCTCTTTCCTGTCACTATAGATCAAGGAGGTGTAGGACCTTGCAATGGACTCTGCGGCACAGCCACAAGTTCAGGGCCCCTTTGCGACTTAGCCAGTAAGTGCAGCTCATTTCCTCAGAACTCAGTTGCTTTCGGGTTCATCACTTAGAGCTCCTCACCCATACTCTTAAAAGTTGGTTATGAATGCAAGATAAAGGGCATTCTAATATAAGGTTGACAGTAATATGTCACTGTTTCAAGGAATGGATGAATTGAGAGTGGCATACAGTGGCTGTTAATGAACTGATCCCAGTACTCTGCCAGGTAGAACTTCAAGGAGCTCTTGTGGAGCTTGGCATGGGGGACCACCTGTAAGCAGGTTACCAGTAATCCCTGAAGACTACAACCAGAAGGCTGAAACATTTTCATTGTTGAGGAAGTATTCCAGAGTCTGGGTGATGACTAAGACCCTCTCTGAATGATGTAAAACCTTTGAAACACCTAAGCCTGGTATTGCAAAATTGACTGAACCCTCTTTGAGAGACCAAAATAGGATTTTGAGTAAATCGCTGAAATCCCAACTTTGAATGTGTCCTGAGGTTTAAGATCAGGACGGATTCTGCTGCCTTCCTCCACCTTGTTCACATGGGACACTAATCCATGTAGGGTTTAGCAGTGAACCTTAAGCAGCCTGGGACAGAATTTGGTGAGGCGAGGTGGGGAGGGACTCTGACTATACATTTAACTGCACTGGATGGAGACAAGATAACCAGATACGTCCCTTTTTAAACTATTTCAGTGTCTCTTTACTTGATTTTTGCAGGCATCCAACGGCCTTTACATGTACTGTCCGGATGGATGAGTTTGACTGCCATTGGGATTAGCATAAATTTGTTGACTCAATACAACATATACTGTCCATTTTAAGTACCTCTTGATTTTAATATTGTGAAAAGGGTCAATCGCAATAAAGGTCCATTCCCCACCCTCGCACTATTCATAGGGTTTTCTTGGGTGTTCTGTTTTTAGTGCAGTTGACTGTCTAGAGCAGCATTTCTTAACTTTTTGACTTCTGTGGCGCCCAATGCGGAAAGTCGGGGAACTAGGCTTAAGCAAATTGTACATTTTGAACCTATAAAAAATACACAAAAATGCAGAAACAAGCATATATCCAACAAATACACAAATGATGAAACTTTTAATTTAATTCATAAGCAACATTATAGAAAAATATACATTTTAGTGGGAAGGGCTTTTCCAAATGTAGTTTTAGTTCTAAAAGATGAAGCGATATGCTAGACTCTAGCATATAACTGTCTTTTTTTACTCCCAATGCATGCTGTCTTTTTGTCCGCTGATACCAGTGCTTCATTCAGTGCATGCCACCAGTCAACCTTAATAGATTATTTTGCTGTACTTATGCTGTTCCCAAGAGTCAAGCTAAGGATATCAACTTAATTTTTAACTTCCAATTTAAAATTCTTCCCATGTAATTTTCATAAGTCAATTTTGCCTTTTCATGTATATATACTTTATTAATCTGCTTCTAATCAGTTGTGGACAAAGTAGACGTCGCTGACCTCTATGATTCCTACTGTTTAAGGCCCACGTGTCTAGAAGCACACTGAGTGAGACGCATGCAGATAGGCATCCGCATAAATGGGTAGCAGTATTATACCCTTACCTTTAATAGTATATGTCACTTTTAGCCAAGCGTTTTACCACACAGGAGCAACCGTATTGATGAAGCAAGATCCATGATGTGGCTCATCGATTGAGGTCCCTTCTCAGACACTTTGCATTCATGAATCACAATTATGAACTTCTTTCTACCTAGGTACCTCTTCGGCCTTACCCCTGTTTGAACACAAGAAGTAATAGCACCTTACTGTAACTCCTTATTACAGACGATGGGGTGTGCAGCGGGCTCTTTTACAAACCCACTCTCAATCCCCCTCCATATTGAATTGGGTCCGATTGTTGTTCTCACACACAACTCTCCTTTCACTTCCTTCAGGAGTCAAAAGGTTTGTTTTTTTGTATTGTAATCGAAGCCTGTTTCTGCAAGAGCTTAGATGATATCTGACATATCACGTTTAAAATGAGAGTACGCATTATTCGCATAATTATAGAATAATGATGTGTGGTAGGCAACCCACATTGTTGTCGGTTGCCCTGCTTAAAGTAGTCAAACGAAAGGCTGTTCTCATTAAAGTCTTTTCTAAGTGAAGCTTGAAGCCCAGTGCCCACCCACACCCCTCTGACTCAGTGCTCGCCTGCTCTTAATTGAAGGCCCCATTCACATATGATCATGCGGGTTACTGTGTGATGGCGTGTGTAAGATGTGCATTGGTTCAGAGGACGTTGCACGTGGGTGTTCCAACATCATGCCATAAGTAAATGTCTTGAGGTCAGCTAATTAGAGATGGAATAAAGGCTTCTTTCTGGCATTCTGCCAGCCTGTCATCACAGCTTTGTGATTTTCTTACCCCTTTGCTGTTTTACAAGAAGACATACATGGACAGGGCAGTACTGTTATGTGCTCTTAGCTGTGCTTGATGTGCTCAGTTAAGGCACCAGCATTATTTCAGTATCAGACTGTAATGGTGCTTGTAGGAAGGTAGGATTCTTCTGCATAGTTACCCCCACTTTTTGCCTGGTGCTATGCTGGTTTTTGACTAGTCTGACTGGGATCCTGCTAATCAGGACCCCAGTCTATCTGCTTTCTCCCTTAAATTGTTGTGTTCAGTACTTAGGTACATCCCAGATTGGATACTGGGTACCCTTATAAGTCCATAGTATATGGTACTAAGGTACCCAGGGCATAGGTACCCCAGAGGTCCCCCATGGGCTGAAGCATGCATTATGCCACCCATGGGAGACCATTCAAAATGGAACTACAGGCCTGCCATTGCGGGCTGTGTAAGCTGGTGCTAGCACCACTTACTAAAGATATAGGTTTCCTATATCTAGGGTCACTGCACTTAAATCCTATAAGTCACCCCTATAGCAGGCCTTTGCAATCCTGAAGGCAGGGTGCTTGGTTCTAAGTGAGAGGGTGCCCCTGCATGAGTAGGACACCCCTACCGCCTACGGAGTCCATTCTCCTGGGTTGTCAGTGAAGCAGCCATATACTATATAGAGGGGCACCGCGGAATTGCGCGATGATCATCTCAAACGGCTGCAATGAATCCTATCATGTTTGGTATCAAACATGTTGGACTCATACCCCCACACCGTAAACGGTGTGGGAGGTATGATTCCAAGCACTGGAAGAGCCCTCCGTTAGGCTGTCAGTGTTCCCGGTACCAGCCTTCTTGACCCGGACAGCACAAAATGGTTGCTGCCGCCCAGAGACACGATTCTGCTGAGCCAGGCTCGAGCAGGGGAAGGCAGAACAATAGGCATCCTGTCACAGGGAGGTGTGACCACCTCCCAGACAGGATTTAGTGTATTGGAATGGGGTGGGTACGCTTGCCAGCGCCACTCAGTCTGCATGAGAGGCACATTTGGTGTCCCTGTACATAGTCCAGTTCAAACCAGTCCTGGGAGCTGTTGGCTCTCGCGCGAAACTGGACAAAGGACATGGGAGTAACCTCCCCCCTGTCCACACCCTCCCCTGAGAGGGTCCTCTGTATCTTCCCAACCCTTTCCCTAGGGTACTTAAGGGCTTACCTGGGTGTAGGTCCCTAGATTCTTCGTGGGATGAGATTCAGATCAGACACCATTACTCTGCTACCGTCTGGGCACACTGGACTTCGTTTGGGCCTGACTTCGTCTCCCTTCCAGTCTGCTGCATCGTCTGTGCCTGTGCATCATACAAGAACCTTCTAAGGCCTGTGAAGCATCCAAGACACTTGAAGGAATCTCCCTTGGAGTGAAGGATTCACTCCCCTGCATTCGCAGGCACCGCAACCAAGTCGACCGGTCTGCTGATCCTGAGCTCCTCCGGACTCCAAAGGCTCTGCAACACAGGTGGTGGTTTTCCACAGCTCCTGAGGGCTTCCCTGCCCTCTCACCAAGTTTGAGGCCAGTATTGCTCATGAGGGTTGCAATAACCGAACCCCTGTGCACTGCGTCAACTTGCAGTTGCAAAGGCTAGTTGACTTCTTTTCAAGAAGATCTTTGGGCTCCAAGTAGCCCCAACCTCGAGCACCTCAAGTGACCAGAATCTTCAGCCACACCCCATCATGTGCATCGTGGCCTGCATCTTTTGGTGAGCTGCTTTAGGTCCTCTCGCGACTCCAGTGCCTCCGGCCTGTGGGTCCACTTGAGGGTCACTGTTGTTTCTTTTCGGCTCCCCTAATTGCTCGGGGCCTGTCCTGACTCCCCTGCTTTTGGTGAGTCCCCTGGACCTTGCTGGTCCCGACATTGCTCCTTCTTCAAATCCTGTGTTGGCTTGTTGGTGCTCACGCCGGACACTGACCCCTCAACATTCGACATCCTTCGTGGGACAGCTCGTGCACAGCTCCTGGTCTTCCTCAGCATTGCCTGGTCCTCACAGCTGCAGAGTCAAGGTCCTCGTAATCCATCCTGCAACACCCAACATCGGAGGGCATTCTTCCAAGTTTCCTGGTCACTCTTGAGTGACATAGACTCTGTCCCCTCTGCTTGCAGGCACCTCTCATCTAGAATCCACCTTTGGATTCCACCGGACACTTTCTCCTTCTGCAACAGGGGCACTTTCCTGAAGTCCTCCATTGGGTTCGACTGCGGTTTCCGACACCACTTCACACGTATGCACCCGGCTTCCCTGGTGTAGGTAACGTGGGTACTAAGGTATCCATGGGTGGGGTGGCTCTCCAACCTTCTGTCTTCAAGTGGGTTTCTTCAGGGTCCACTGGGAAGGGTCCCTAAGCTTTAAAAATCCAACCGCGACTTACACGTAGAGTTGTACGGAGCACGCGGTTGTGTTCCCACACTGCACACGCTCTCCGTGTGGTCCCTATCTTTTCACCTTGGATGGTTCCTTGGGGTCCCAGCACTTCTACGTCCTCTCGACCTTGTCTTGATCCGAGTCGTGGTTCTTATTCCACTTTCTTAGTATATGGTTTGGTCCCCCCCTGGGGTCCACTGTGTATTTCATGCTATTTACTGTGTTTCTTTGCTAAAGTATTGTGTGCATTGTTTTTATCTCCATGTTGGAGATATTGGAACGTACTAGAGAGTATTATATAATAAATACATATTTTTATAAATACTTGGTGTGGTTCTTTTCACTTAATCTATACTAAAAGATTGCTTTCTGGTAAAACAAGCTGCTTTACACTCCTTCTGGACTAAGCCTGAAGGCTGCTCTCCACAGCTACCACTTAGAGAGCTTTCTAAGGTTGTCTAAGTCCTCTTAAGTCACCATAAGGGTTGTCTGGACTGGTGCAGGGTGCCCACTTACATAAGTGGACATCATATACCAGGCCAGCTTCTCACAGTGCTGGACATGGCATTAGACCTGCTAGGCCCTCTTTAGTTTTTCACACTTGTAGCGCAGGATTTGCGCCATTCTCACCAGTTCTTTAGGCCATTTATTTTATGGTTGCGTTCCCTGGTACTCTTGCAGAGAGCAGGATGTGCCTAAGTTGTGAAAAACAAAATCATCCACTTGGGCAAACGTTCATGGCTATTGAATGCTTCCTGACTCTTCTGTGCTGAAACTTGCTCCCTTTGCATTATCCTTTATTTGGAATCTCTGAACTAGTTTCTCTTATATCAATCAGCAAGGTGTGCTTTAATTGGGTTTTTATAACTCCATTCAGTAGTTTTTCAAGTATTAGCGTTTAATAAGGTCTCCTAGAGAGCTTTAAAGTGTTAATTATCACTTTTGTATCTCTCTGTTATTTTAAATCGTAAGTCGTGACACACAACTCCTCTCAATTACATTTTGAATTTTTACACAAATGTGATTGGCTGGAGAAGGTCTCTATTTTTAGGTTTTCGCCTGCACATCTCTTGCGCTGTGCTTGTGAAATCTCTTGTATTCAATATTTCTTAATAGGGTGCGCTTATCAATTCCCATAGGCAAATTACTGTGTTCATTCGCTTTTGTATGGAACTTTTTTTTTGTTTACTTTCCCTGGCTGCTCGCATTTACGATACTTTTACTAAAGCTGTTCACACTGTTTAAGCCCCATTCACTGTCAAGATAAGATGTCTTCCCATGGAAAAGGCAGACAACTTCTAACAGTATGCTGGAATGTTTGCTTTTTACTACATAGTTGTGTAAAGCAGATGCTTTAGCCTTAGAACGTTTGCGGCATTTCCTGTTCATGCCTCAGTACCTTTCTTTGAACTTTGTAGGCATTATCGGATTGATTTATTTCAACTTAATCTATTTGGTCATTATGATCAAATTCTAAATGTTATAATAAACACTGCACGTTAAAAATAAAGTTAATATGCTATATTTTACTACTAAACAGGCAGCGACAAGTACAGTTACCTTGCAGAGTCATGATTTGAATGGTGCAGTAGCACTGGGCCCAAAAGTCATCAGAACTCATCTAAACACATAATATTGGTAAATTCGACTACTAAACAGGCAGTCACAATTGCAGTTACCTTGCAGTTAAAAGGAAAGTGATTTGAATGGTGCAGCAGGTGCAGTGGCACCAGGGCCAAAAGCTCTAGGGTCCCCACAAAACCCAGATTATTGCTAAAATGTAAAACTATACAGGTAGTCACAAGTGCAGTTAACTTGCAGGCAACAGGGTCATTATTTGAATGGTGCAGCAGGTGCAGTAGCACCGGGCCCAAAAGCTCCAGGCACCCCACTAAACACCTAATATTGCTATATTTTATTCCTAAACAGGCAACCACAAGTGCAGTTACCTTGTAGTCAACAGGGTCATAATTGGAATGGTGCAGCAGGTGCAGTAGCACTGGGCCCAGAAGTTGTCAGAACTCCTCTAAACACATAATATTGCTATATTTGACTACTATACAGGCAGTCACAATTGCAGTTACCTTGCAGTTAAAAGGGACTTGATTTGAATGGTGCAGCAGCACTGGGACCAAAAGCTCTAGGGACCCCACTAAACACAGAATATTGCTAAGCTTTACTACTAAACAGGCAGTCACAAGTGCAGTTATCGAGCAGGCACTGGGGCCATGATTTCAACAGGGCTGCAGGTGCAGTGGCACCGGGGCAAAAAGTTGTCAGAACTTCTCTAAACACCAAATATTGCTGTATTTAACTACTAAATAAGCAGCCACAAGTGTAGTTACCTTGCAGGCACAAGGGTCATGATTTCAGTGGTGCAGCAGGTGCCGTGACACTGGGGCCCAAAGCTCTAGGAACCGCTCTAAACACCAAATATTGCAATATTTTGCTACTAAACATGCAATCACAAGTGCAGTTACATTACAGGCAATAGGGTCATAATGTAAATGGTGCAGTGGCACCAGGGCAAAAAGTTGTTAGAACTTCTCTAAACACATAATATTGCTATTACATCAATTAATTCTATTATTTCCCTCTTTTATTTCATTTTCATATTTATTACTTACCTGCACTATACCACTAGTAACACAGCACAATATGTTGTCTGTTTGTACATAAATAATTCATAACACTTTAACAGACTTTCTGTAACCTATATTGTACAACTACTCGTCAAGCTACAACTTACAACAAAAAACAGCTTATTATTAATCACATAGGCGAAACCTAATGCATTTACCAATGCTGTTTTTTCTGCCATCTTGATATTCACTAGTCAGCACTGACGCATGAATTGGAAAAGTTTTCTTCTTCCATCGGGGAGATGGGTTGGGACCGTACGATTTGCCGGGCACTTTGTCTGCTGAGGGGACACAGAAGCGTGTGAGAACATGCCTAGAAGCACAAACAAGCAGTGGCAAAGCTAATAGGTCTCGCTTTGCGATATCTATTGGCTTAGTCACTGTTTCTTTAGCATTATTGTATAGTATCACAGCTGCTGTGCAGCATGGCTAAAAGTAAATTAAGTGTGCTAGCGCGGTCGACACTGACCGCTTTATAGAGGTTTTTTTTTTTTTTTTTTTTAAACGTTCAACTATGCTGCACAGCAGCCACGCAGCTGTACAACATGGCAAATAAAACACTGAAAATCCAAATAGTTATACTAATTGGCTTTTCAGTGTTTTCAAATAATGTTGTACAGCTGCATCTGTGCAGCATGGTAGAAAGTAAAAAAAAAAGTGCTGTGACGTGGCTAGCCTTGGCTGCTTCGTAGCACTTTTTTTTTTAGGTCTCGCCTGAGCCAGCGCATGCGCTGCTCTGGCGAGACATTTAGTGAGTGGGCTTTAAAAAGCCGACCACAGCTTTTTGTGTGGCCTAGAGCGTGCG
Source organism: Calotriton arnoldi (assembly GCA_963921515.1). Taxonomy (NCBI): domain Eukaryota; kingdom Metazoa; phylum Chordata; class Amphibia; order Caudata; family Salamandridae; genus Calotriton; species Calotriton arnoldi. The sequence goes on from CAWUFW010003706.1 coordinate 239,197, forward strand.
GTTACGCGCACAATTACGAGCAGAGGCGCCATCTGGCTTTCCTCTCTCGTCATGGTGCGCGCACACCACTCGCCAGACGTGCCTCCTTTTTTTTTTTTTTACTTGCAGCGCGAGGCGCGCGCGCTTGTTAGGTCGAGCCTTAGCGCAGCACGCATGCGCAGCTCTAAGGATACGGCCTCTTGCAGCTGAACTCCACTTTTCACAAGCTCGTGCTTGTGTGGATTTTTCAGCATTATTTTTTTTAATTGGCGTTTGCGTGCGTCTTAGAAAAAAGACAGCACGCAATTGGGTAAAGGCGGGCGCATGTCCCGCCTTTCCCAGCCAATGTAACCGCCCACGGCCTAAGGCTTGCGGTTACGCGCACGGGCACCATCTGTTTTAAATTATCATGCGCAGACGCGGGCGCGATAATTGAAAACAGATTGCCTGGTGCTCGCTCTCACGCGCACCACTCGCGGGCTTATTCTTGCCTGCCTCCCCTCCCGTAAAAATGTTTGTTGGATGCATTTTAAAGTTTATCCTCTGAACTTTGTTAAATCTCACATTAAATTGACATATTTGCGCCTTTCAGAACATTGCCTAGTTCGATCTCCGACATTTTTCAAATCAGTGTCTTATTACAGCACAGTTTTAAAGTGGGGTTGTTGCATGACTTTCTTTGGCTTTAATGTATGCTTTATCTCTAAATCCCATTTTATGGACGCAGTCGCCTGTTTTTTTTCCCTTAAAGCCGAATTCGTTTAACTTATGTGTGCCGGGCCGCAAGCATTTAAAATTGTGTGCTGTCGTTTGACCAACATTTTATTCTGTTGAATCTTATCTTCTCAGCACACATTTATACTGTGCTTGTTTGACGTATCATTTCTTTGTTTTGGGCATCTACCTCATGGATGTCCCATATGATGATTTAAAGCTGCAAAAGCTTAAATGCCGCTCTAGACTTCACGGACTGCTTAACTATGCGATAAGATCTGTATTCACGGAAAAGCCTTCCAGCTTCTAACACTGGTCCTTTGATCATTGTTTAAGACTTTGCAGTGCACAACAAATGCTTAAGACTTTATACCTAGGCGCCAAGTACTCTTCATGCCACAGTTACTTTTTAGGACACTTTGTAGCTATTTGCTGCCTTTTGTTAATTAACATTCTTTATTTCGGCATTTGTAAAAATTACCTTTCAAATTAAATAAAAACCACACTAATAAACAATAAGGCCTAAAAGACAATAAAACAAAAGCCAAAAACGCATCTCAAAATTCTAGATCTGTTAAAAGGTGCCCGCATTTGCAGATCTTTCTTTCTCTACATCCCGCCCTTGCAGAGCAGATCGCTTGATGTTTACCTCCCGCTTGTAACTTCTTCTCCCACTTAGTACGTGTAACAGCACAATATATTGCTTTTTTGTCAATAAACAAGTCAGAACACTTTAATGGAGTTTCAGTAAATTATGTTACACAACTACTCACCAAGCTACAACTTACAACAAAAAATAGCTTATTATTAATCACATAGGCGAAACCTAATGCATTTACCAATGCTTGCGGGACGCTGTTCTCGCTGTTCTTTAATTTAAGTTAGGCGTGTTTCCTGTGCCTTGTTTGCCCGCCCCCACCATCCATCCCAGATCGCAGTTTTTTTTGTTCACCCTTAAAGCGCGTGCACACCACTCACGGGACGCTGTACTTTAATTTACATTCGGCATGTTTCCTGTGATTTTTTTTTTTTTATATAGTCCGGCAACGCAGTTGTGGCGAAATAGATTCCCGGCTGGCCCTTTAAGACTTCATCATAGGAGGCTCCTCACTTCTCACCGCAGCGTGTGGGGACGGACAGTCCCGCCAAAGAACACTGGGAGTTAATCAGGCTGAACCTTGACCCCAAACCAATTGCATCCTAACACCATCATACTATTGGTAAATGTAAACCTCTTATACTTCAATTTTACTGACTTAGAAGGTCCCAAAGGTGTGTGTTTATATGGGAGGAGCTGTATGGGGTATGTTTGTGTGTGTGTGTGTTCTTTCTGCCTGTGGGTGTGAAACTTTGCAAGCATGTCGGTCTACCTACGTGTGCTAATGGCCATCTGTTGTTTGCTCTCAATAGTGCATGCATGTGTTCATCGGTGTGTTTATTTGTTGTATAGCTCTTCAATCCCTAGCAAAACATGCACCCAGGATATTATCCTGCATTGCTAAAACTAATAAGGTCCCAACGGCGAGACCTATTGGCTATGCCAATGCTTGTTTTACTTTCAGCCATGCTGCATAGCATGTAGGCTTCTATCGAACATGCCTAAAGCAACATCGACAACGACAAAAGTTCTCACATAGGTGAGACCTGTTGGCTTTGTCAATGCTTGGAAACTAGTATATAGAGAGCTAGAAACGGCATCATCAGAGCCAGCAAATATTCTGTGATAAGATGTACTCAATTTAACCCTTTCTGGGTGCAGGTGGTCAGTGCCTGCAGGATGACAGCACTGGAACTGGTTCTTGTGCGCGCCGCCCTGCTCTCACACTTGTGCCGTGCGCGAGCACCGGCTAGATTCGCACTGCATCCTCTGGCGCAGGGCTCCCAGTCATTGACTTAGGTGACACCCCACGTCATTGCCATGCAAGGCTCACTTATTTAATGCCCGGCCCTCTTCCGGAACAAAAACAACAAACAAAAACAATACTGCTCCCCCTTGACGCCTTTCATACCTCAAAAGCCAACTTTCCCCAGTTCTTTGTTTCCCCTTCTCGACGGGTTGCCGAAGCCTCTCATCCTTCTGAAGTGTTGGCTTCATAACCACACGGTGTCATTAACAGCGCACCAAAGCGGCAAGCATCTTGAAATAGGTCATTATTGTTGAAGATGCCCGTACCACCCCTGGATGTGGACTCGGGCCCCGTATGAAAAATACATTTAAAAAAGTAACATCTCGCGAGAGACGTGATAGCATCGTGCAGCTGTGAGAGACATGGGGGAGATCCATTATTGAGCGATGGATTTTTCAAGACTCCTCCCTCCGCCAGACGCTCTGTTTCATGCAATGAATGGGACCCAGGGCTGCCAGATCAGCGCCCCAGCTCCCTGTCCTGGCTCTGAGATCTCATCAGCGCTGCTGCATTAATGGAATATTGTGGGCGCTATCGGGGCTGCTGATCCTGGCTTGCTGTCCAGCCACGGATCTAAGGGGCCCATGGGAGCTACGGTCTGCTAGATTCTCTCATGGAGGGGGAAGGGGCATCACCAAGCGAAGCAAGGAGGGGGCTCTTCTTCACTAACTACGTACAATAATGCATTGTGGTTTTGAAGCGCCCCAAGTTTATAAAACTGGACTGTTCTCATGATAAGGCACCAAGGGAGTAGGTTATGTACAAGCGCTCCAGCACACTGAGGCTACCATGGTGCCAAGTAGGCGCTATATACATGTAAACACGGAGTTTTGAAGCAGGACACGTACAGTGCGCATAACGTGCCTCACAATAGCAGAGCATGCCATAGTGGTGACCAATTATTAATTCTACAGAATCCAGACCTATCCATTACCACACAAAACCTGAATGGAGGAGTGGATGGGAGGGGGAAGGAAGGATGTGGCGCTACAGACAAAGAGGCTGATGTCCAAACTGAGGAACCAGGTTCCAGTCTCGGCATCGCCTCAATATCCTGTGATTCTGGGCAAATCAATTAATCTCCCCCGCCTTAAAAAAATGAATGTGAACATGTGTAATGTTACTGGTGCTCATGTAAAGCGCCCAAAAAATGCAAAAAAAAGATGAAATAGTACATCAATCACAACTGATGGACACTAATTAAGGGAAATCAGTATGTACTTGGTGTATGCTCCACACAAAGAGCAGGAAGTGGCGCCATTGTACGCACTGCCGAATTAGGAAGCAGCATATAAGAGTAATAATGATCCCGGTGGGGGGCGCTAGAGGGCGCACACGCAAAATGGCCGCACTGCTGTGAGGCTCCGGCGGCCCCGGAAAGTAATTCTGGCATTATCCTGCACCCTCATGGACCCCGGCGCAGAAAAGGAGCCACAAACACGTTGGAAGGTGCCTGGAGATGAATGAGACGGTCTAATTGAAAAATCCCCCGAGCGGCACAGCGGTAATTGAATAGGCCTCTGACGGGTCTAACGACTACGCGGGAACTGCGGGCTGAGCTCTGGGGGCGGAGCTGAGGCCTTGCGAGCCTGGCGAGGCGCTCGCTCTAACCTGGCTGACGACTGGGCCGGCGAGCCGTTCCTGTGAACGCAGGCAGCCAACATTCGAGACCGCGGAGGAGCCTGTCTCTGAGAGACACAAAGTGGGTGCGGGCGCGTACTACCCTGACAGACCTCCTGTGCGGCAGGTACGGAGGAGGAATGTGTGAGGCCTACTGAGGAAAGCGAGCGCTAGTGCCACAGGGGAGAAGGCCAGCACAGGCCTGATGAGCGGCGGAGGAAGATTTGGCCCACTCGCTGCCGCGGTAAGGTCCTTGATACCGGGTGAACCGGGCCCCTTCAGCATTAACAGAGACTGAGCGCATAGCACTGGAGACACTGGGTGGGAACGTGGAACCGGTGCAACCCCGGCTGAGCACATAGGCCTGCCCCTGCGGTGAGAAAGAGCACTCCGCTCTCGCGGGTGTACAAAACGAATGCGCCTGGAGGGAGAGCTCGTGAGGAGCTGCATGCAGCGCTCTGCACGGTAATAATCGAAGAAAGGCGGGGAAAGGGGAACCCATTCCACCCTTAACAACGACAACAGAGTGCAGGAACTGCCTCACGAGCCATCAGGAGAGAAACCCCCCACGCGTGGAGTGTTGTCTGCTAACCGGGGGGGCCATGCACACCCCCATTTGGCTATATCAGCTGGACTGGTTCTTCCTGGGGGAAGAGAAGATAGCAGCCAAGACACGTGACGCAGAGGCGCTCCAGAACTGACTTGCTGCACAAAAGGTTGGTTCAACTATATACCTCATAAGATTTGCCGACAGCTGCGAGGCCCTGACATACGGAGCTAGAGAGCCCTGGGAGTTGGGAGACCCGGCCACTGAGACCAAATTGGCTCCTGCCTCAAAGGCCAAGCGCTGTGTACGCTGCGACACCCGTCTGGAGAAAGTGACAGCTAAGTACTATTGCCAGGCAAGATGGGCAGGACAGAACAGAAACAAACTAAACTGCCATTTGAACACCGGAAGACGCCCCGAAGCCAGAACGAAAACGAACAACAGCCCGCTGACCCACCGAACGAAGCGCCTGCAGATGAGGACCTTAAAACGCTCCTTATTACTATGAAACACAGTCTCACTTCAATAGAAACCAAATGGACAGTATGTGTAATAGGCTGGACTTCATGGCCCAAAAACTGGAGAAGCATGATGCACGCCTCGGGGAAGCTGAACAACGTATCTCGACCCTGGAGGACGACGCGGCGGCCAGAAGCTCGCAGTTATCGCAAATGGACCAGGTTGCTGAAGGTCATTGCCGCCAAAAACGAGGACCTCGAGGTGCGATCAAGGCACAATAATATACGTTTCTTGGGAGTTCCAGAGAATGCTAACACTGGCAAAATGGAGGACTATGTTGAGCGATTGCTCTGCAGGGTCTTTGGCGCTGATGTGTTCTCCACCCAGCTTGTTGTGGAGAGAGCGCATCGATCCCTGGGGCCGAGCCCGTCGCCGGGAACACCTGCCAGGCCCATTATAGCCAGGGGGCCGATTCACAGAACTAATCTGAGATAAAATCCTAAACTTACTACTTATGGTATTCACAGAATGCACTTACGACTGCACTTATGACTACTAACTTTACGTCCGCACTCGGGCCGGAATTTCCGCACCCGGAGCGGAAATCCCGCAATTGTGCCGGAATTTCCGCACTAGGGCCGGAATCTCTGCTTCCAGGCCGGAATACCCACAATCTGTTGTTAATTGACTATATCTGATGCATGGTGGGGATGGTAGGCACTTGGACAGGTGATTAGCATTGAGGAAATGCTCAACCGGCCAGAATGTGGGTATTCCGGCCCGGGAGCAGACATTCCGGCACAATTGCGGGGGTTCCGCTCCGGGTGCGGAATATCCGCTCCGGGTGCGGAAATTCCGGCCCGAATGCGGACGTAAAGTTAGTAGTCATAAGTGCAGTCGTAAGTACATTCTGTGAATACCATAAGTAGTAAGTTTAGGATTTTGTCTCAGATTAGTTCTGTGGATCGGCCCCCAAATTACTAAATTACAGGGACCGCGACACGGCATTGAGGATAGCATGAACGAAACAGCAATTGACATTCGAGGGGCACAATATTACCCTCTACCCGGATTTCACGCTTGCTGTACAAGAAGCTAGGAAGAAATTTGTGTCGGTCAAGAAAAAACTGCTTCAGGCGCAAATAGACTACGCTAGATGTACCCGGCCCGGCTTCGAGTTACTCATCAGGGGAAACAGCAGCTCTTCCTCAACCCGCAACAAGCAGAAGACTTCCTCAAGAAACTGAAGAAACAACGGGCGAATCGAGAAAGAGAGAACGCAGATGATCAATCAACTTCACAGCTGTCGGACAATGACTGAATGGGACATTATTAGATTGGTTGTGAGTATAAAAACTGTGAACTGCTTCGGGGATCTGTGGATGACGAGGGAGCTTGAGCCCAGAGACCCAAAACATGGGGGTCCACACATTGTCTTTCCGAACTGCTCTAAATGACAGCACAACAGTTCCAAATGTATTTTCAATTGTCACGAATCTTACATCCTACTATATGGAGGGGTCCATCTACGTCATGTTCACGCCCTGCTAACCGTTTTAGTTTAGCTTCTGGATTGGTTACTGCTGTTTTAGGGTGTTTTTCTTTCAGGGCGACAGATGCTTCACCTGTGGAAGTGTAGGGTGGGGGGTGTTGGGGGGCGAGGGAGGGTGGGTAGACCGTTGTCTCCCAATTTGTTTTTATTTTTGGCCGCTTATGGGCCGCTGTTTTTTGTTTTGGACAGCCTTTTCAGCACACATGCCACTGGCCCCGCTTCGCGCTTTCTCGGAATATATGGGTCTCATTCCCGAATCTCCCCTGAGATGAGACGATGCTCCCCATCTTACCTATCAGCGCAGTGCACACGCCCACCATTATGCCAGCCCCTGGACCACTCCTGGTTCCCGGATCCAGTCCTTCCATCCATGTGCCGGGGGGTTACTCCCCCCGAGGCACTGGCCCTTTGGCCCCTTAACCAGTGCCCTGATGTCCATCCTTCCTAGACCCTTCCACGTACTATCGTGGAACGTGAATGGTCTCCTAGACCGGATCAAACGCACAGCGGTGCTCCGCAGTGCCCAGCGCCAAACGCCTGATATCCTCTTCCTGCAAGAGACACATCTTATGGGGACTCACTGCACTTTCCTTGCCCGATATGGGTTTGATAGGGTCTGGCACTCTGGCTATGCACGGGGATCCCGGGGGGTGGCCATATTGATGCGCAGGGGTTTTCCCTTCCAACTGACAAGGGTGGAGACTGATGTCCAGGGATGCTCCATCGCCATTACGGGTAGGGTCGAGGGGTACCCTCTAAATCTCCTTTGCACATACATTCCTCCCACGATACAACCCACAACCCTCAAGCGCCTCACGATGCTGATTTCGACTTTCTCCCAGGGTTTGACGGTCGTCGGGGCGACTTTAATGCGGTTCTGCAGCCACAGCGCGACTCAACGGGTACTCCCTCGGCGACTCGCCTTGCCTCCGCTAAGCGTCTCTCCGACTGGTCCGCTGCACTGGGCCTCTGCGATGTATGGAGGGTATGGAACCCCCGACTGGACCAATACACCCATACCTCAGCGGCACACCATACCCATTCTCGCATAGACCTACTACTGCTGCCTGCCCTTGACTGCCAAAGTGTGACTGGGGTGGCTATTCTCCCCCGCGGCATTTCCGACCACTCTCCCGTCTCTCTCCGTCTCGGGCGACCCACTGAGGGCACCCACACAGTCTGGCGGATGAACGCCTGGTTTTTGCAGGATGCCGATTTTGTGGAACACCTCCGGCGAGAACTTGAGCAATACCTAGCCACTAATGTGGGCTCGGTCCCCTCCCCGGGCACAGTCTGGGAAGCCGGTAAGGCCACGATGCGCGGCGTAGCGCGGGGGTTGATCCATGCACGTCGCGCGGCCCAGAATGCCCGCTTGTTGCAGCTAGAGGCCCAGGCGGCTCAATTGGAGGCAGCTCATCCTATTCCCGATGATGCACCTTCCTCCCGACAGCTCGCCCTCCTCCGTGAGGAGATTTGCCATATATCCCTAGAATCCGCCAAAACGCTTTGGCGATCCTCGGTGGCGCGCGTTTACGGATGGGGAGACAAGAACGGGAAGCTCCTCCATAGTCTCGTTTCGTACCCCAGAGCCAGTCGTATCATCCCCGAGATCCAGGACGGAGCTGGTACCCATCACCTCTCCTCCCGGGCCATAGCCCAGACATTTGCGGAATACTATGCCCGTCTCTATGAGGCCCGGCCCTTGGAGGCCCCAGTGGCCGAGCAGCTTTCCAAGGCCTCTGTTCGGCTGCCCAGCCTGCCCCGAGCAGTCTCGGAGACGCTTGATCTCCCCCTCACCCCGGAGGAGGTGCACAGAGCCATCACTCTCCTGCACTCTGGTAAGACCCCCGGCCCAGATGGCTATCCCCAGGAGTATTACGCTGCATATCTGGAGTTGTTGGTCCCGCACTTGGTGGAGCTGTTCCGACATGTGGTAGATGCAGGCTCCTTCCCTGCAGAGACAGATGTGGCCACCATAGTGGTGATCCCCAAGACGCAGCCGCCCTCACTCGCCTGCGCGGACTATCGCCCCATCTCCCTCATCAATACAGAAGTGAAGATTCTCGCCACGGTTCTGGCGCAACGCCTCCGTCCCCATTTGCACGACTTGGTCCACCCAGACCAATGTGGTTTTATGCCCGCCCGTAGTACTCGGCATTGCATACACCGCCTTCACCTCGCCCTTGCCCACCGCCTTCGCTTACCCCGTATTTGGCTCTGCTTCTCATAGATTTCGAGAAGGCATTTGATACCGTTGACTGGCGTTATCTGGAGGAGGTGCTGGAGCTGATGGGATTTGGTCTCCCCTTCAGGAGCTTCATCCACGTCCTATATTCCAACCCCACGGCGCGGGTCTTGGTCAATGGAGCGCTCTCCGAGGCATTCCCCATCCGGAGGGGCACCCGTCAAGTATGCCCGCTCTCGCCGCTCCTGTTCGCCTTGGCGATGGAGCCTCTGGCCCGGCTCGTCCGGGGTGACCCTCTCATCCGAGGGTGGGAATGGGACCCCTCTCGAGTGGACAAAATCGCCCTCTACGCGGATGATGTCCTTCTCTTCCTGGCGGACCCGGAGGTCTCCGGCCCACGGAGCATGGAGGTTCTCCTTGCCTTCGAGCAGGTCTCGGGCCTGCGCCTCAACCCGGCAAAATCCACGCTGGTTCCCCTTCACCCGTCCCGATCCTGCTTCGATTGGCAATCCACCATCCCCCTGCGGCGACAGTCCTTTAAATATCTGGGGATCTGGGTGACCCTGCTCCCAGAGCTCGAATGGGCCCTTAATCTCACGCCCTTGGTCAACAAGACCAAGACGGACCTTAAACGATGGCAGTCTCTCCCTCTTAATCCCCTAGGCCGTAGCGCCCTTTTTAAAATGATGGTCCTTCCCCGTTTTCTTTATATTCTCCAGAATATAACCCTTCACCTCCCAGGGAGCTGGTTCCGGGAGCTTGATGGCCTACTTACCCGATTTTTGTGGGGGCAGACGATCACGGATGGCGCTGGCTCACTGCCGGATTCCTCCGTATGACGGCGGTATGGGGGTGACTAATCTACATCTCTACTACTTGGCCACTAGGCTCATTGTGGTCCACGACTGGTTTACCGGCGGCTGGTCCGACCCGGCATACCGAGTTGAGCTCCAAGAGATGGACTTCCCACAACTCCAGGCTTACTTGTATGGGGCTCCGATACCCCAAACCCTTCCCCCTTACCAAGGCCGTCTTCCTGGCCTGGCGCACCGCCCTGCGCCACACGAAATGGAGCCGGAAACTTACCCAACATACGCCCTTATGGCATGGAACTTGGCTGCGGGAGACTTCTTCCCTACGGGACTTCGACCACTGGGACCGCCTGGGGATCTCACTTCTTGGGGATGTCTGGACAGGGGACCACATCAGGACCTTCACAGACCTGCAACAACGCTACTCCCTCCTCCCCTCCCAGTTTTACCGATACCTACAGCTACGGCACGCCCTCAATGTGCACATCCCGTCCCCCACCTCCTTTCCTGAATTTAGTCCGCTTGAGGCACAAGTGATGAGGGGAAACCTGGGCAACGGGGGGGTATCAAGGATTTATCGCTCCCTAGTGAATAACGGCCCCGCATCCCTGGACTCACTGCGCACCCGCTGGGAGGGTTGGCTGGGCCCCTTAGAAGACGAAGACTGGCGTGATGCACTGATGGCCCCTAGGACCCTCACGACCTCCTCTAAACTGCGTTTGGTGCAAATATACTACCGACACACGGCATATCTAACCCCCGAACGGCTGCACAGGGCACGACTGCGGCCTACCCCGAACTGCGCACGTTGCGACCACTCCCCCGCTGATTTTTATCACATGACCTGGCAATGTCCCGCCCTTACAGCATTCTGGACGGGAGTGGAACTGGAACTCACACTGGCCCTGGGGTGGGAGATCCCCCATGACCCGGTGCGCCTGCTTCTGGGGGTGTTTGATGGCCTAGGTGGCTCACGAGCCGACAAGCGTCTCCTGGCACTGCGGTGGCTGTGGCCAAGAGGGACATTGCAGCGCTCTGGTCTCATAACAAACCCCCTACAGTGCGGAGATGGAAACGAAGGGTGTATTGGTGCGGATCTCAAGAGGAACCTCTCTTTGAGGCCCGAGGCTGTCCTGATTTATTTTGAAAAATTTGGGGTAAATGGTTCAACCTCATATCATAACCAATGTGGAGGTCTCGGGTGTGGGGACAAACTTATAAGGGCCCCTGGGACAGCGAGTGGGGAAGTGGGTTTGTGGCTTTTATCTCTTGCTATGCTTCCACAAGTTACTGTGCTGACACTGGCTGTTGTTGTATTGTTGTTGTGGTTTCTCTTAAATGTCAATAAAAAATTGATTATCAAAAAAAAACTGTGAACTGCATAATCGGAAAAGGCCCCCCATATACATAGGTTAGCCTATATCCTGAACAGCTGCGAAGCTGAATACAGGTTCAGTCAACAGCCATGCTAATTATTAGCTATTTACACGGATCCATGCAATTCAGTGAGCACGGATACTCGCACTCCTGGGTGCCCCTCTCCCACCGTTGACAGGAACGGCGAGAGTGGGTTGTCGCGCCCTCTGATGTAACCACACAGGGTGATCCCCCTGCTATTTTTCTCTTCCCTTGACCCCTTAGCTCTTGCACCATAATGTACTGAGTGACTTATCTGGGTGCGCTCTTAGTTTGTAGGAGTCAGTAGTTGTTCCCCCCTTCCCGTATCTTATTTGGGGAGGGACGTTGCTCGTTGGCTGTCTTGCTAGCAACTGTGGGTCTGCTAGGAGCGATTGACTTGGGATTTATTAGAGACTCACCCTTGCTACTGAAACAGCTGTTGTTTGGGTATTGGGGTTGCATGGGAGGGCATAGAGATCACGACAAGTTGGGGCTGTCGATGTGGGTGGGGGAGGGTAGCTGGGACTGTTGGTTTAAGGGCACATTGTTTGACAGGAAACAGCATGATGTATTTCTATTGAAGCACACACAGCACACAAAGATTACTAGGCTATATGCTAGGAACAGATTACATGGAAAACCACTCAGATGACAGAACCCCGAAACCACTCTGAGATCTGTTTCATAACCTGGAACGTTAGAGGGCTAGGCAATCCTCGCAAATGCAGGCAAATATTAGCTTACCTAGATAGACATGGAATCCAATTTGCGATGTTACAAGAAACTCACCTGGACCCTAAACAGCCCCAATGCTTCGCTGCCCGATGGGCAGGGCATAGTTGTTTTGCATCCTATTCTACCTATTCACTGGGCATCGTAATTTTTGTTAACAAAAACACTCCGTATATACCTATGGGCTCCATATCGGATCCTCAAGGACGCTACAGTATATTATGGGGTAAATTAGCTTCGCACTCTATCACGATGATCAGCTGTTACGGACCCAATCTGGATGACCCATCGTTTTTTGCCAATCTGTGGGGGAAAATAACCGATATAGGGTCTACCCATATTATCTGGGGAGGGGATTTTAATATGACAATCGATCCGAAGGTAGATAGGTCACATCCACAACCCCACCATTACAATCGTGCTAAGCGACAGGTGCGAGATATTATAGCAGAGAATTGCCTGGTGGATGCCTGGTGCTACTTACACCCTGTGCGGCAAGAGGGTACACACTACACCGCTGCATATGCGACATGGTCAAGGATAGATATTTAGGTGGTCTCGAGAGGTCTAAGTTCCTGGCTGACACGGGTGGATCACCTTGCACGCACCTACTCGGATCACGCTCCCATGGTTTTGAGCCTTGCCATGCCGAATGGGTGCGCTCCACATACTGCCTGGCGCATAAACCCCACCATGCTGTTAGATTCAGTGTTCCGTATGGAAACTGACCAGGAAATTCAAGAATTTTTTTAACTCAACGTGGGTTCAGTTGACCAGATTACGACAGTGTGGGAGGCCTTTAAGGTCACCATCAGAGGAATTTGCCTTGCTAAGGGGGGAGGTGTGCTAAGAGATTTACGCTCCACGCTTACTAGACTGGAAACTGAGATAAAACAAATAGAGCAGGACATCAGCCGCTTGCCATCCGAACATGAACAAACAACACTTAGAGACAAGATAACCGCATATCGACACGCAGCAGACAGAGAGTGCCTGTACCATGCCAAATACTTCAAAGCCCGTAGAAACAGGGAGGGGGAGAGACCAGGTAAGGCGTTGGCCGAGCATTTCCGCAATCCCCGCTTTTCGACTCACGTATTGGAACTCCAAACCTCAGAGGGGAAGGTTGTCAGAGACACGCTGGAAATTCTCCACACATTCCAGACCTTCTACACCTCGCTCTACACCACAACACGGCTGCCGCCACTCACGCTACAACAGTATCTGGAACCCATTGCGCTTGGATGGCTGAGCGATGCCCACAGAGATTTCCTCTCCGCTGAACTAGAGATAGATGAAATCCGAACATGGATAATTCAACTCCGTTCGGGTAAAGCTCCCGGGCCGGATGGCATACCTGCCGATTTTTATAAAGCATACATAGAACACGTAGCCCCCATCCTTAAACAGGTATATGAAGAAACATTAGAAGAGGGGATTCTGCCACCCACGATGAGGAAGGCATCCATTATATCCATACCTAAGCCTGGGAAACCAGCTGATAGATGTGAGTCGTACAGACCGCTCTCTGTGATAAACTGCGACGCAAAAATATTGGCTAAAGTACTATCCAATCGCTTGAGCCGTCTCATGAGTGTATTAGTATTGCCTGACCAGGCAGGCTTTGTGCCGGGACGAGCCACCTCCCACAATCTTAGAACCTTCTTTGCGGTAGTGCAAGATGTGGACCCGGACCTCGCTGTGGTGGCAGTTTTCTTGGATGCCACCAAGGCATTTGATTCAATAGAGTGGGACTATCTGTTTGGAATACTACAGAGGATGGGCCTGCCCTATGGCTTTCTGTCTTGGATACAACTACTGTACCACAAACCTCAAGCTAGAGTGGTGGTGAACGGCGCTTGCTCCTCCCCTTTCAACATCACAAGGGGCACGCGGCAGGGGTGCCTGCTCTCACCGCTCCTTTTTGCTTTAGCAGTCGAGCCGCTGGCGGCCAAACTCAGGCAGCATCATCGGGAGTGGGCCCTCGAGTACCCCACCAGACATGTGCTGCTCTCATTATGCGTGGATGACATCACATTATATTTACGGGAACCCCAGACTAGTCTTAATCTGATATTAAGAGAGCTTCTCGTTTTTGGAGAGCTGTCAGGGGTCAAAATTAACTGAGGGAAATCCCAGCTGTTTCCCCTAACCGCAGTCGTCCAGCCTTACCCTATGGACTACCCTATTGAATGGTGCTTGGAGGAAGTTAAGTATTTGGGGATTATTATCTCCAGAGATAAAACGGAACTGCTCCGGGCAAACTATGGAAAAGCAATAGCGAGAGTGACTGACAGAATTGGTCTCCAAATGGAGCACCATGCCCTTATCCCTCGCAGGCAGAATATCTCTGATGAAAATGGTCATCTTACCTAAACTGCTATACCTATTTAATAATATCCCTCTTGCCCCGGGACGCAATTTTTAAAAAACTTTGAAATCCCAAATGATACGACTCGCCTGGGGTGGGAAAAAAATCTAGATTGAAATGAGAAACCCTAACCTTGCCCTTCGCGCAAGGAGGATTCGAAGCCCCTGATTTCGAGCTATATTATCTCAGCGCACAGGCGCATTACGCTGCCTATTGGTTTAACCCCCCCCATACATGCCACACTTAGCAGTTGAACAATACTACATGCAGCCCAAGCCTCTGTCGGGTTTCATAGCTTCGTAGCCACACAGACGAAAGGGAGGGATACTGGATCCACTACGTTGGCATGCACCGTTGCGGCTTGGCTAAAAATCGCAAAGAGACTAGCTAATACACAGATATACTCACCCCTTTTACAAGTGACTGGTCATCCCGATCTAAAAGTAACCCAAGAAGTTCAGTGCCGCCAACTATTGGAAAAAAGTGGTATTAGGCAATGGGGAGATCTTTACACAAATGGGGTGTTCCGCACTAAGGACCAGTTCTTTTTAAACAGCGACCCTACGGGAACGGACCTATTTATGTATGTAAGACTGCGGCAGAGTGTGAGGGCGGCCACATCAGACTTCCCCAATGAACCACCCTCATTAATCCCGCTACACCGCCTACTGCAAAGCACGGACCCAAAAAGGGTTGTATCCATCATATACCACAGTACATAGACAGCGGGGGGGTCAGCTAGACTACAATGGGAGGAGGAACTGGGCGAGGCCCTTGATGAAGATAAATGGAGCTACTTCTGTCAGCAAACTGGAAATATATCAGCGAGTAGCCGACTATGCATCACTTTAAATATCTCCACAGAACCTAATATTCCCCAGTCAAAATGTTCAAATTTAAACTATGTGATAATAATGCCTGCGACCGATGCGGGCGGGAGTGGGGTTCCTGCACATTGCATGGTAATGCGCGGCTGTACGGTCTTACTGGAGCCAGGTCTTAGTGGCCCTAACAGAAATGACCATGTTAACACTCACTGAATCGCCTGTAACAGCCTTATTAGGGTACACGGCAGATATACCCTCAGCATACAAACGGTACGTGGCATTAGGGCTATTACTGGCCAAGCGCAGAGTGGCGTGCAGATGGGGCAGAGGGAGAGCACCTAAATTTAAGGATTGGGTTCGGGATCTTATTTTCTGGCAAGAACAGACATTAACATACGCGGAACTACTACTAGTGTCCTGTAGGCCAAAAGACATCTGGGGTCTCCTGAAGGGTTATTTGTTAAACCATACAGATGTGCTGGGTGGACAAGGTGACCCCCCTTTCCCTTCCCCCTACCCTACCCCTCCCCCCACACATAGACAAGAATGAGCCTCTGCACCAAGAGCCCCCAAGGGATAGATATGCAGCTGAAAATCCAGACCAAGAGTAGAACTCCGCTTGAGATCCAGGCACATAGTCTGAAGTGAATATGAGACTCGGACTGTCGGATACAACACAGAGTGAAACACAATCCGTTACCTCATCATCTGAGTTATAGTGCTAGATACTATAATGTACTTGTTCCATGCTGCTGTAGTGCAAGTGTTGCTTTTCAAAAAATACTTAAATGTCGATGATGTGCTAACCATGCTGTATGTCTGTACTGGTTTAAAAATGACAATAAAAAAAAAGTTGAATAAATAAATAAAAAAAATAATGATGCCCGTGAATGGTAAGTAATGGGCGGGCTAAAAGCCCATTTTTGTTGTATTTTTTAATTTTTTAGACACAACAGATCATCACCATAGTGACAGCGCATGTGTGCTGCCTGCAGGACAACAAAATTGTCTAGAACCTTTTTTTCTTTAAGGGACCTGACGCCTTATAACTCAGACAACAACTGTCTTAGAAGAGAATAACCGGAAAATTAGGCACCCATCACCACAATGCTTTAAAAATATGGTAAACTCTCTTTGGGTCATGGATTTAACGACCCCGTAGGCTTACTGTTTTTGTTTTTTGTAATGTTGCTGGAGGCTGCTGCACTCCTTGCAGCACCCCACAACATTAAAAAAATGCTTGGTGGTGCCCTTGCCCTTTCTTGGGACATCACCAAGCTACTCCCAAAAAAAGTTTAAATAGCCCTCGCAGGGCATTGTGTGTGCTCCTTTAAGGAACCATGAATAATAAAGGAGCGGTCCTGCCGCTCATTTATTATTCATTTAAAAAAAGATATTTTTGGTATCCCGATGCCTACCCGTGACACCCAGATGCTTATTATTATATTTTTTTCAGGGGCCCAGTGCTCATCCTGGGTGCTGGCTAATTCTGGCCCCAGGAACCCCATCCTGGAGACTTAAGTTGTTGCCCTCCTGGGGCACCCACAACACGTTGGGGGTGCGGGGGAGTCCATGGGTTCTCAGAAAAATGCTAATTCAAACTGTTTACTATTGCAGTTTTTCTAAAGTTCCTTAATGAACATTTGCGCAAGTTGCATACAATAAATTCGTAGACATGTAATATCAGCATATTTGTTTGTGGCCTTATTTTGAGTGATGTGACTGGTTGATTGAAAGTGTTCCATTCATTCAAATGTGACTAATGCTAAGAACTTTGGCAGTGTCAGTCAACCTAGATGGCTAAATGGTTCCCAGGTTCTGTTCTTGGCGTACGTACAATTTCTCTCCTCAGATGACCTGGGCCCTGCTGGAGGTTTGGTTGACTGACAATGGGCAAGACCAAGTTCATGGTTTTAGAAATGGTGGTGGGACCAATTTAAGTCCCTATCATCTTAACTGATGTTGCTGCCACTTGTCTCAGACTATGGCAGCACAATCTGTAATGCCAATACTGCAGCTTACTCCAGACTTTCTACAGGTCGCTGAGGCCCTAAGATTTCCTTCCTTATGCATCTACACCATCTCCATCAGCCTCCTCAGATGGACCTAGATACCCATCCTCATGAGAGGAAGAGCCCGAGGAAATTTCAAAGGTCAATTTTGCCATGGGATTTTGGAGGATATGACTGTTCTTTGGAGCAGTATGCAATACCTTTTCAATGTAATATACAGAGGGCAGTCAAGGAAACATGACCAAATCTCAGTTCAGTCCCAATTGCGTTTATTAAGAAGAGTGACTACAATCGAAGGTTGGTGTGAGAGGAGCCCAAATGTGTGGGCCATGTTTTCACTAGTAAACTTTTCTATGTTTGCCTAGCAGTTTAATAAATTCACCACCTATGGACTGTATTTGTAATGTTATCATTTTCTTTCCTTCTTTAAAATATTCTGATTAGCTTTAATCACAAGTTTTAAATATTAATTTCTGGGTACCCCGTTTCAGCGCATTCCTAATTGATTAATAAATCCTTGTTTTAATTATTTTTTCATTTTGAAAGAAGATGAAGAATCAATTTTTGTCATAAGTAAAGATAAAAAGAAAAGTAAAGTGAATACATCAGCCCTAGATGGTACGAATTACAGTTTTGTTGCAGGCTGTTGGCTCTGAATTTGAGCCCACGGTTGTCAGGACAAACATGAGCTTAGTTTAAAAGAGCAAGTACTGTCTTAAAACCTGTATTCTGAAAAAAAAAAATCGTTTTTCAGAATTCAAATAAATGTAGAAATATATGTTTTAGTACAGAAGAGGTCATGGACAAACCGATGGGAAATTGTGTTACTTTATAAAATAGAAGAGCATGTGAGCTGATCTTTAGGAAGAGACTAAAAACCTGGCTTTTCCGGGCATAAAACACATATCTCCTCTGTACCCAGACGCATGTGCTTTCAGCTAGCGCCTTGACACCTCAGGGTATTGCTGTGCTTTACAAATTATTCATTCATTCATGTGTAAAAAGTCAATTAACCAGCTCAGGCAGGCAGGAAGTTATTACACAATTAACTCATCATTGTGTAGTTAGACATTAAATACCGAATTTTACTTAGACTTGCAGTGACATAAAAAAAATGTGAAAACAAAGCACAACATTTTTGTGGTTGCTGCAACTCCTATCCAAAGTGTAAGAGCCCTGTGTCCTTGGCTTCTGCCAACTTGCAGTAGGGCGTTGGGTTCCTTGATTCAGTAGGAAAGATGGTGTGTTAACATTCTTCCCCCCACACATGACTCTGTTATTGCTGGCTCCACAATAAGGCTGGTTAGACCTTTTGCCTGTCCTCTCTGAAAGTTGACTTTCAAACAGTCTTGAATGTGAGCAATCACGTTGCCAACCATCTGTTGATTCTGCATTAGGGCAGTTCCACTTTTTCCCAGGGTAGTAATCTGGAAACAGATGGGCAAGTCAAGTCATCTTACTCGCCCCACAATGCCCTGACTGGTAGCAACTTTGGACCTTTGACTTGATGGTGATGAACTCTATACTATGTCAACCAGTGATCAATTTACGAAGTCCAAAAGCTTGGCTTTCACTGCTGAGTATCTAGTGATGATCCCCTTCCAGCCAGCTTTTAATGCTTTTCAATATTGGCCTGCTTCTTTCTAGGAGCATATTTCAGGACTGTACCACACATATTAACCATGAGAACCATCACTCCCTTCTGCCAGTGCTAAGTGGTGGAAGCAATATAGGAGCAGAAACAGGTAGTGATGGCTTACTCTTGGAGGCCATAATGTATGCCACTCCAGATTGACCGCATTTCTCTCTGTTTCCTGACCTGGAGAACCATTATCCAGCACTGATTGAGCAAATCTCCAAATAGTCTTTTGGGAGGCACTGGGAAAAATGGAGAAGCTTCCGTTGTGTAGGTCATCAGTGCTGCACGGCAGGAAGATCATTTTTGGGGGGTTGCCCCTTATTTTTTCCAGTAAATCCGTTTTTTTGTTTTTTTTTATATAGTGCAGCTACTCACCCTTACGGGTCTCAAGGCGCTGGGGGCCGTAGTGGAAATTAAGTGAGCTATTGCCCAGAGTCACATGGTGCTGAGCTGAGCTGCCGCCGGGGATCGAACCGTGAACCCTGTGCTCCGAAGTCAGCTGCCCTGGCCGCTGCACCACACCTCTCCACAGTAGAACATATGCTCAAGGCTGAGTTTAGTGTAATCCAGATTTGGTCTGATTCAGCCTCTTTCAGCCTGACAAATCTATAAGGATGGGGAATTGAAGCCTAATGCTCTTGCCACCACACATGGTTGACTGGCTGGGTTCAAACAACCCAAAGGGCTCTTATTTCTCTGTCATTGTTTTTCAACTACAAGTAGATCCTTGGATCTCTAACAGGGACAATTCACAACTGGTATATAGAACGCCCTTTGATTTTTCACAAAGTGATTGCTGTGGTGGTCGTCTCTATTTCATCAGCAAGTGATGTACAGTTTGTCCTACTTAAACAGCTACTATGTAAGAGATCCTTCCTGTAAGCGGTCATTAACTCTCTAGAGAGGGTCTGGTCGCCGTTCCAGCCTGGCCTGTTGTTAAATGAGAGAAAGTAGTATCTCATCACTATGGCCACCCAGATTCCACACTGCCCTCAACCCCTTTGAGGGTATGCTACATCGAAGTCCTTAAGAAATATGATCACATCACCCCCATCCACCTGGCAACCTTTTCCGGCCTGCACTTTTTTCAAAACCTGCTGCATCATTTACAAAGCCATCACAACCAGCACCCCTGCCTACCTGAATGACAAGCTCACCATCTCTATGGCTCTCGGCACACCCACACCCAGTTCACCTGCAGGCTGGTGATAAAGAATTGTAAGACGAAAAAAGCAAGGCCACAGGCATTTTGTGTTAATGTACTAAGGATTTGGAACCTCCAGGACTACCCCAGTCCGGCTACAATTTAGGAAAGAGTTCAAGATGCACCTCATTAAAGAACATTACATCACCATGCGGTGAAAGTACCCTTCTGCTGCCAGAAACAACCTCTCTCCCTAATTCCTCGTTGACTGTATCCTTGTCTTTGATACTGTACAGTATTCAGCTGCCTTTTGGATAGTGTTACATTATGTAACTAACACATACATACATCGACTCGTTTTCATTCGAGCAGTGCTAGAAACCTGATAGGAAGTGCTCCCCCCCCCCCCCACCTCCCTTCTTGCAGAAGGTTCTGTCCTTTCCTCAACTCTGGGCCCTTATTTGTATCAACCCCTCGCTGCATGTTGTTCCAGAGGGCCCATGTCCCCTGTGCACGGGTTCTTCCTCTGGCTCACTTCAAGATGCAAAGGATTCAGTAGTGTCTTGTTTATTACTGAGACCAGGAGGAGGCCTGTATGACATCTTAATGTTAGCCTTTAAACGTGGTTTTTAATCCTATCGAATTATTGGCCACCAGTGGTTTCTACTGGTGATCCTAAAAATTTGCTTTTGGTAGTGATTGCATGCAAGGTCATTGAGGTTTACACTTTTTCAAAACCCAGCAATATTTTCCCAAATTACTTTGTGGACATTTTTTTCTTGCGATTCTGTCTGATTTTTATGGCTGATAAGAGATTAGGAAGGCTTCCTTTTCCAAAATACTGCTGTATTGATGCAAGGTTTCACCATCCCCTTGATATTAGGCTGTGACTACGTTTTTGCTCTTGTGGTGGCTCTTATCCTTAGAAAGGCATTGATTGCTCATTGGTTGGTCTCCTCTTATCAGAATGCTACAAAGCTGTTGGACTTCCTCTGATGGCCGCGTACAAATGCCATGAGGTGTGTTTGTATAGTGCATGCTCACCCGTGGGAGCATATTGGCTTACAAGATGATGTTTGTTGGTACTCATTTTTGTGACCTCGGAAGGAAGAAAGGCTGAGTCGATATGCCGGGATTTATATCTGTGACCAGAAGGTCAAACTCAGACTGGTGGAATGAATGTATTCATATACTGTGCCACCAGACCCAGCAAATGCGTTGACCGCCAAAGCATTATTTGTCCCTTTTCCGTGTCGTGTTGACTTAGATATCATCTTCTGGCCTGTCCCATAGTCTGTATCTCGATCAGTACATATTGATCACCCACTGCTTTCACGCCATGCCTTTCACTCTCCCCACAGGTCAAGATGATGATGGGACGGACTTATCAGTAATTATAAGTTGCCATATTAACTTTAGTAATGGTGGTCCATAGTCCTGCCCTTTCCTCCAGACAACCCACCCACCATCTCCATTCTCTGTCTGTGTCCTTCGTTAAAGACTGAGGAGTGGGTGATACGGGGTACCTAAGGGTCATGGCTTTGGATGCACTTGCCTTTGACTTCCAGGATCCTGATAGAAGACTGTGGGGTATCCTACCACATATGCTAAGAATGGAAACTGCTTCATAAGCTGGTAAATTAGAACGTACCTGATGTATTCCCTTCCCGCTGTATTTGCATGCCCTCCCCATTTCCTGTTCTTCTGGTAATAGTGTGCAATGGGACCTGAGTCACTTGCGTTCATCGATTTCCCACACCATACCATTTTGGCTCTTTTTATCGCTCCCTCCTCCTCTTTCTTTAGCATGGGTAGTTTGTTTCAATATATCATTTTTTAAGCCATGTGTGTCGCATCATCATCATCATCATCGACCGTTTGCAGCAGGGGAACTGCATAACCTCCTGGTGTCTTGCTTGCTGAGTCCATTAATTTCCACTAATTTCGGGAGCAATGATACTGGCTGGGATTTTATCAAGGCCAACATTGGGGTATTAGTTTTTGCATCACCGATTGCTGGACTCTGCATGGGGCAAGCCTTCATTCGGTGTCTAGCACACTCCAGCACTGTTAAGGTGGCTGAATCCTCCTGACATGTACAGGGCAGAACAGGCCTTTTAGCCCACCGAGCATTCCCCTGGTGGGCTGGAGCCCTTGAAGGCGGGTTTGAAAGCCCAGGGACTCTACTGGTGCCTCTGTTACTCCAGCCCCACGAGGTTCATTGCAGCAGCCATGTGGAGCCTTCAAGAGACAGAGAAAGAGAAGGAAGGAGGTGGAAGGTAGAGCGAATGCGATCAGAAAGGAGAAGAGAGAGAAAATAGAGAGCGCAAGAGGACAGAGGGAGCGGGCTGGTTTGAACATTTTTCCAGGGCTGGTTTTGGTTCCCAAGTCTAGCCCTGGACATGTACCTTTAAAGAGACATATGACAGGCAGCTATGTGGTCTACCCCACACAGGTTTCCCTGATATCATCTTCAAAAAGCTGGCTCGTGGAGAGGCTTCTCACGGCCTGAGCATTGTAGAGATTGCCGGGTCAGTAAATAGATATACCTTCTTTCACAAAGCAATTTCTGGTTACATGTTGCCTTGTAAAGGCGAAACAATTTGTAGCTTGGTGTACCTTGTATTGTGCGATAAATAGAACTGCGTTCATTCATGTCCCTTCATTATATGTTTACGATGTTTCCACATTTTGTAAAAGATTTTGTTTTTTCTCTTTCACAGCAACAGGCAAGCTTTTTTACTGGAGAACGTGCCATGCACCAACGCAAGCTGCAAGAGTGTGGGGCGTGTGTTTAACGTGTACTGGGAGCCCTCCGAGCTAAATCAAATCAAAGATGCTGTGGTGGCAACCTTCTTTGACATTTATGAAGATGTGAGTTCAAAGCTCTTTGCTGTGTTCCCTTTTTAATTGCCATCTGTCCTGTCTCATTTGATTTTTTTTTTTATTTTAAGTCTGAGTATCTCAGCCGAGCTAGACCTGGAAATCCTGGATTGATAATGAAAGCAAACAAGTTAATTAGAGAAAGTCGCTTAAATTTGAAGGGTGGGTGAGCTATGGAGCTTTATGAAGCCATTGCCTGACTGATGCACTAACTGAAGGGAGCTCTGTGGAGAGATTTCAGTGTAATAGACTGTGGCATTGAAAGTCTCCATATTCTCTAAGCATTTAAGCTCTTATCAAAAGTGAATTATATTTTGTGACATTTTGCTTTGCATAAAAAGATTTGGGGAAGTGGTTAATTTATGGATAAATACTTGGATGAGTAATCCTTTCAGCGACATTGCTGAGGCTTGGCTCCTGAGGTTTTAATTTTTAAGGCCTCGTTTGAAATAACCTCACTCCCTCATGATGTTGACTTAATGTGTTTTCCATAACAATATTCTAATGCCCTTTTTCAACTATGTGGCAACAAAACTGTCCTCGAAATCTAAAATCTGCTCTGTTCTAGGTAAATCTGTTCATGTTCAGTGGGTCATTAAAATTCCAACCTGTGATCACGCCACACTCCTAGGGCTGTATTACACAAAATGCCATGGGGGCACAATTTGCGTGTGCGGCCCCAGGGCACTTTGGTATTACAGAAGGGCCCGCAAACACTTGTGCGGTCCTTCTGTAATACTTATAGCGCTGACGCACAAGTAGCACCAGTGCTATCTCAAGAGGACATAACCTAATTTACATGGGGAGAGCAGCGCCATGCAAATGAGGGAATCCCTTTGCCTCTGCTCACGCCGTATTATGGACGTGTGCACAAAGGCAGAGAAGCAGTCAGGAAGCGAATTGACAGTGTGCCACAAAAAGGTGTCGCACTGTCACTGTGCCACCGAGGGTAGCCCTCTGGAGGGGACAATGGGTGTCCCATGGAACCCCCAAGGCAACCCCTTGCAGGCAGGTGCAGTCACTTAATGCTCCCGCCTGCTGGGGGATCTCTCTCCCCTCACTAAAGTGCAGTCGGGTGCTGCTGGCACTGTGAAACATGGAACGGCTTATTAAATTAGTCGCTCCCTATTTCAATGAATGTGCTGCCCTGGGTTCGCGGCTTTTCCTGGAGCAGCGCATTCATTGCAATTGGGCACACTGTTCATGTTTGCGCAAAATACAGTCCCTGGCATTGAAAATCCCTCATCAGCTATCAGCTGAAATTGTAATATACGACTCATTAACTGACAAGCTCCACTCGATGCTGTTTCCACTTTGGGTGCTTTGTCAATCTTCACATATGCAAGGAAAATTAACCCTTGATGCTCTGTCTGAGGTTCTACCCATTCAACATGTCCTGATGTCTGACTGGCCCTAGTCTTTACAGCTCTTAGAATCCGGTTTCAGAGCATGGAATACTGTTTGGCTGGTTTTGTAGCTCTGATTGCATCCAGCGCTGAGTTTTTGGAAGAGACTCGGATGCTCCATGCTCCGGGTGAAGAATGGAAAGATCCACCTATGTAGTGGACGTGGTACCAGAATATCATTGTCAGAATATCAAACAACATAAATATTGTTTCCTAAACACCAACTACAAAATGATCGACCTACTGGAGTTAGTAATAGAAGTCTTTACCCTGTCAGGCAGATTTTTGTAAACTATATTTACGATGTGATATATATGTCGGCAATATATCTCTATACAATATTCTGTGTGGTGTACGTGCATTTCAAGATTTCCCCATACTGGCTCCACGTACCAGCCTAGTTTCGAACATTACCCTGGAGGTCTTAAATGAATATAATACACCCTTTGTGTTTTTGCTTAGGACACAGATATTCATATCCCCAAAAAATCTGTGACTTTCATGTAAGAGTAGTAGAAGTGTAATAAAAGTACACAGATGATACTGATACTGGATGTATTCACTTAGCTGTCCTTATAGACTTCAAGCCATTCTGAATTTCATACTGGGAATGCATATGCTTACTTCCATCACTTATGCGTTAGTGGCATCATGGAAGAAGAATGCCCACTAGTGAAATCCAGGTTAAGTAAAGGATCAGTATTCTGCTGAAACTGGCATTATAACCGACTCCAACCAAACTATCTGCCATTGTAGGGACATAAGCACTAGTGCAGGGCTCCAAAGCGGAGCCCTTCTTAACAGCCTGGAGTGATCCCTCCCTCAGTCCTATCTGGCGATGATAACTCACGGGCCAGCATGATTCTTGGCCTGAGGATATTCTGTCTAGCTCCTTCTTAAACTCATAAACACCGCCCTGGCCCGAAGCCCACCCACGGACCCCCCGACGACGCCGCCAGCAACCTCAGGCATTGTATCGACGACTGCGCCAGCACCCTCGCCCCGATCAAGAAACCCTCCAACAGTCGCACCAACAAGAGTGCCAGCTGGTTCTCCACAGACCTCCAGTCCTCCAAACAAACCTGCCATAAACTAGAGAAGAAATGGCGCCACGAACAGACACCAGAGAACCACGCAGCCCACAAGAACGCCATGCGCCAACACCATCACCTCATCAGATCCGCCAAAAGACCTCCTTCAAGGACCGCCTCGACAACAACGCACACAACAGCAAAGAGCTCTTCAACATCGTGAAGGAACTCTCCAACCCCAGCTCCAACACCAACGACATCCCACCATCGCAAGACCTGTGCAACTCCCTCGCCTCCTTCTTCCACCGCAAGATCGCAGACATTCACGACAGCTTCGACAACCAGACCACCACGACAGCCAGCGACACCCCAAGCCCCACGGCCACCACCCACAGCGACCCCCTGCTCACCTGGACTAACATCAACGACGACGACACCATCAAAATCATGAACACCATCCACTCCGGCTCTCCGTCAGACCCGTGCCCACACCACATCTTCAACAAAGCCAGCGCCGCCATCGCACCCCATCTCCGCAAGGCCATCAACATCTCCTTCGAGACCGCAACCTTCCCGGAGAGCTGGAAGCACGCCGAGATCAACGCCTTGCTCAAGAAACCCAAGGCAGACCCGAGGGACCTCAAGAACTTCCGGCCCATCTCCCTGCTCCCGGCGAAGGTCATCGAGAAAACCGTCAACAAACAGCTGACCCGCTACCTCGAAGAGAACAACATCCTGGACCCGTCCCAGTCCGGGTTCCGCAGCAACTACAGCACCGAAACTGCCCTCATCGCCGCCACCGATGACATCAGGACCCTGCTGGACAACGGCGAGACCGCGGCTCTCATCCTCCTGGACCTATCAGCCGCCTTCGACACGGTCTGCCATCGCACCCTACGCACACGCCTCTACGACGCAGGAATCTGAGACAAAGCACTGGACTGGACCACCTCCTTCCTCTCCGGCAAAACCCAGAGTGTCCGCCTCCCCCCTTTCCGATCCGAAGCCTCCAAGATCATCTGCGGCGTACCCCAAGGATCATCCCTCAGCCCGACATTGTTCAACATCTACATGGCCCGCTCGCCCACGTCGCCAGACTACACGACCTCAACATCATCTCCTACGCCGACGACACACAGCTGATCCTCTCCCTCACCAAGGACCCACTCCCCGCCAAAACCAACCTCCACGAAGGAATGAAAGCCGTCGTCGAATGGATGAAGAACAGCCGTCTGAAGCTGAACTCGGACAAGACGGAGGTCCTCATCCTCGGCCCCACCCCCTCGGCCTGGGACGACTCCTGGTGGCCGACCTCCCTGGGAGAAGCACCGACACCCACCGACCACGCACGCAACCTGGGGTTCATCCTCGACTCAACACTCTCCATGACCAAGCAAATCAACGCCATCTCATCCTCCTGCTTCAACACCCTCTGCATGCTTCGCAAGATCTACAGGTGGATCCCAACTGACACAAGAAGAACGGTCACCCAGGCCCTCGTCAGCAGCAGGCTGGACTACGGAAACGCCCTCTACGCGGGAGCCCCAGCCAAACTGCTGAAACGACTACAACGCATACAGAACGCCTCTGCCCGCATGATCCTCGACATCCCCCGACACAGCCACATCACACCCCACCTGAAAGACCTGCACTGGCTGCCCATCAACAAGAGGATCACCTTCAAGCTCCTCACCCACGCACACAAGGCACTCCACGACACCGGACCAGCATACCTCAACAGATGACTCACCTTCTACACCCCAAACCGCCAGCTCCGCTCCGCCGACCTCGCCCTAGCTACCGTCCCTCGCATCCGTAGAGCGACCTCCGGCGGCAGATCGTTCTCCTACCTCGCCACCAAGACCTGGAACACCCTCCCCATCCTCCTACGGCAGACCCAAGACCTACTAACCTACAGGAGACTACTCAAGACCTGGCTATTCGAGCAGTAACAGCACCCCCCTCCACCCCCCCCCCCTCAGCGCCTTGAGACCCTTACGGGTGAGTAGTGCGCTCTACAAATTTCCTGATTGATTCATTGATAGCTACTCCTGGGTTCTCTGCCTACCTACAGGTTGCAAGTCTTAGGCCTCAATATCAGTGGCCTCCTAAAATGCCCATTACTTACTCATTCCTGAATTATTGTTACTGGTGTTTCTGGTAATTTGAGGGCTGGGAAATAACTGAAAATATTAAATTTTGGTGCCTAATATGCTTGAATCTGTGTATCTACGTCAATTCCTCCATGTTTCTTTCAGAGGCTCACACACTGATTTCAGCAGCTTCCAGGAGACAACATCTCAGTTTGTGCACTCATAACTTATAAATCTGCTGGACCCAGTAACTTCTGTCACTAAGTCCATTGGAATTTATTCAGAGCATGCTGCACCTCGATGACAGTCCCAACGAGCTATGTCTCGGACTCTACAGTAAATGTTTGCAGGGTTACTTCTGGAGTTGTATAGCAAGTGTGGCAAGGGATACATAATATGATTCATTGGATATTATAATCATTGGAACAATGAACTAGCTGTGAGATACAGGTGAAAGTGCTGTAATGGATGCATGATGGTTTGAACTGTGGACACACAATGATTCTGCATTGAAAATCACCATGTATGTAAAGGTTTCTCTATACAAGTACATGTCATCATTCGGTGGCTCCTCCAAAGTTGAAGGGACTGTGTAGATAAGTCATAGTGGGTACCTTAACTCCTAACAGTGCTCTTGTTACCACTGTTAGGGGAGGACGTGGCCTAGTGGCTATAGCTGTTGTCTTTGGAATATGAAGAGCCAGGTTTAAATCCTGGCCTCAGCTCAACATCTTGTGATTCGGGGCGAAACTGTTACTCTCTCTACTCCATGTGCATAAAAAAAACAAAAAGAAAAAATCTGAAACGTCTGGTTCTGTTATAAAATGTTCTAATGGCCTTGAAAGCCAGTCACAGAGCCATCTTCATAGCTGCCCTTAAAGTTTGAATAAGTCTGGACCTGAGGTCTGCATTTGGAGATCGTTACAAAATAGAATGGGTAGTGTAATCCCGAGTGTAATGTGGGCGGTGTCAGTGAGTGTGAGAACGGGACCAGGGACGTGGCTAAAAAGAACAAAATATTTTGTAATTTGTTTGCCTTTCAGTTTCAAAACTAGTGTTGGATTTTCCTTAACTTATCACTGGACTCGATCTATCCTTTCCATTGATTGCCCTTTCTGGAAAGGACAATGTTGGCATGTTAACCAACAAATTTTGATTTGTGAGTGTTATTGAGTAGGGCATGGTTAATTGTTTTAGGCTGAAGCTGATTTCAGATGCCGATACTGAAATTTGAAATTCTTTATAGGAGATGGCAATCAGTGATATTTTATCAAAAGCCACGTAACTGCGTTTACGTATTAGAAGTTGGAAAAGCTCCATAGAATGCTGTGACCTCAGGACCCCTTGCCCGGCTGGACCCCGCTGAATCCCCCACGCTCAGTGCTGCGCATGACTCCACCTGAGCACTGATCCAGTTCTCTTACCCAGGTGCCTGGACCTTCATGACTGTTCTATCCCTTCTCCCTAGAGCACTAGACCAGTTCTCTTACTCGGGTGCCTGACCCTTCCTCACTGTTCTATCCCTTCTTCCTAGAGCACTAGACCAGTTCTCTTACTATACTCCGCTCTAGTCCAGCTCTCTTACTAGGGTGCATGAAGCTTCATCACTGTTCTATCCTTTCTCCTTAGAGCACTAGACCAGTTCTCTTACTATACTCAGGTACCTGAACATTCGTCATTGCTCTTAATATCGCTCTAGAGCTCTAGACTAGTCCTCTTGCTCAGGTGCCTGAACTTTCCTCACTGCTCTTTCCCGTCTCCCTGCGCACAAGCCCAGTTCTCTTACTCAGGTTCCTGAACCTTCCTCACTCTTCTATCGCTTCTCCCTAGAGCACTAGTCTAGTTCTCTTACTCGGGTGCCTGAACCTTCCTCACTGTTCTATCTCTTCTCCTTTGAGCACTAGTCTAGTTCTCTTACTCAGGTGCTTAAACCTTCCTCACTGTTCTATTTCTTCTACCTAGAGCACTAGTCCAGTTATCTTAATCCGGTGTCTGAACCTTCCTCACTCTTCTATCTCATCTCGCTAGAGCACTAGCTCAGTTCTCTTACTCGGATTCCTGAACCTTACTCACTCTTCTATCTCTTCTCCCTAGAGCACTAGTCCTGTTCTCTTACTCGGGTACCTGAACCTTCCTCACTGCTCTTTCTCTTCTCCCTAGATCACTAGACCAGTTCTCTTACTCGGGTGCCTGAACCTTCCTCACTGCTCTTTCTCTTCTCCCTAGATCACTAGACCAGTTCTCTTACTCGGGTGCCTGAATCTTCCTCACTGCTCTTTCTCTTCTCCCTAGAGCACTAGACCAGTTCTCTTACTCAGGTGCCTGAACCTTCCTCACTGCTCTTTCTCTTATCTCTAGAGCACTAGACCACAGTTCTCTTAATCGGGTGCCTGAACCTTCCTCACTGCTGTTTTTCTTCCACTAGCCCAGTTCTCTTACTCAGGTGCCTGAACCTTCCCCACTGCTCTTTCTCTTCTCACTAACTGCTAACTGCGGAGGAGATGCAGCACTTTTTCCTTTGCTTGTGCCAAATCACCTTTCAGTAGGCTTCTCGTGATGCGTCTTGGGAGCACTGTTTTCCAAAGTTGTCTCCGAGCCCTGCTGGACAGTTTGCCTTTGTTTTATCTTATATTCAAGAATTCCTTAGCTTCAGAGGATGTAGATTTTTTTTCTTCACCCGTATGGGTGAATGCCAGCCTAAGGGGGTGACCAGAACGATGTGCAGTGCCCTCTTTCCCTAGGGGAATCCTCTTGAATCTTTGTAAAGGAGTATTGTAGACCTGTTCACTTAACTTACTCCGTCAAAATCAAAGAAGGTATTTGCACCCTACCACTTTAAAAGTTATCCAGCTTCCCCTGCATAGTGGGGAGTTTTGTGATTTGCGACTGTAAAGGGTCATTTTGGTCCAGATGTACGACCATTCCGTTTTGCAGGTCGCAAATTGTGATTTTTTGTGACTCGCAAAACGGTATGTACTAATGTGTCTTAGACACATTTAGCGATTCCCAATGGGGTCGCAAATGGGCCTGCCTCATCAATATTCATGAGGCAGATCGCAATTTGCGAACCATTGGGAATGGCTATAATCACAGGAAGGGTGGCCTGCTGGGGACAGCAGACCACCATGTCTGTGGTTGCTTTTTAAATAAAGCAACTTTTTTTTTCAAACGCAGCCCGGTTTCCTTAAAGGAAATCAGGATGCGTTTAAAAAAAAAAATTCGCTGTCAAACACAAAGGGTAAGGCATCCACTGAGGTCTCCTTCCCGTTTGCGACTGGCTTACCACCTACTTGAAGTAAGTGGTAACTGCAATTGTTTTGTGACTGCATTTGTGGTCGCAAAACAATTGTACATACCAGTGCGACTCTCTTTTAGGAAGGGACACTCTTGGCACGCCCCTTTCTAATAGCAACTTGCAAACCTTATTTCGCGAGTAAAATAGGGTTTGTACATACTAGAACACTTTTTAATAGTCTCAAACGGCCTGATTCTCCATTTGTGACCCCTAAAGACGGTTGTACATCTGCCCCTTTATTCCAAGTAGTACTGCCTTGCGCATCTCTTACACCTAATAGTTTATCATTATCTTATGATGAGTGCAAACTTGATTCTAAACTCCAGAGAATCATGCATGCATGTATGTATTGGTTCTTAGTTCGTAATTTCTGCTTAGAAATCGATGTTTTTCATAGGCTTTCTTAATGTACTCCTGTATTTCTTAGCCTTAGCTATATATATATATATATATATATATATATATATATATATATATATATTTACTGCAAAGTGGTTCCTGCCGGAGCGCACAGTAGCGGGTGCGGGCGTTGGGCCGAACCAATGGCCAGGGTAAGTTTTTTGCAACAAAGGACGCCGCACTCAGGAATCTTGGAATTAATGCTTTATTCACAGAGCCAGTCTGTCACACCGACGCGTTTTGGCCAGCACGGCCTTTTTCACGGTGGGGGGCACTACTATTACGTCTGTTTTATGTCATTTCCTCTAAGTATAAATCCCATTGCATTCTGGGATTTGTAGTTTCATATTAAAGTATTTACAAATACCCTCGTGACAGTCATCATTTTCAATCTAGTAGACATAATGTTGCGCTTAGCAATTAACCGGTGATCACATAATTTCATAATTTGCAGTTTGCATTTGACATAATTTTAGAAAACGGTGATGTTTTTCACTTATATTGCACATCAAACCTAAGGTTGTAACCAAAACAGTAAATGTCAGCATGTATAGTACATACTCAGTGATGTTAATCATTTTACGTGATAGTACTAACGATACTCGATGGGTATAGTACCCCATTTAATACGAGACCTATCTTAAACACTGTCTTGATTTAACCAGCATTTTTCATTTTTTAAATAACATTAGTTACCATTTTCTATTCATTTGTGTTTAAATTAATGCAAATAAATTGATGTTAGTGCGTTCTTCCTGGAGATGGCTTCCCTTAGCGACCCGTATCATTGTTAGTATTTATCCAATGTATAGTTCATAGTTTTTATTCATTTATAGATGGACGTAAAGTTCTTCGTCAAAGTTCATCCCTTTCGGATTTTTTGTGCGAAGCCTGATTATATACTTAGATTCTAGCTGTCTAAGTTTCTTTTTCCTGTCGCCCATCCTTTCATTGTTTTCCACCATATCTATACCAAAGAAATTCATTTTTCGCCAGTCACCACTCTGGCAGGAAAGTAGATGTTTGGCAGTTGCATATGTTTGATCTTTATTTTTCACTGCCCGGATGTGTTCCAAGATCCTTTTTTTCAACATGCAGATGGTACTGCCTATGTACATCAGGCCGCAATTGCATTGAATGGCATAGACCGCATATTGCGATGAACATGTTATTCTTTGGTTAATGTGGATTATTCTTCCTTCCGGATCTCTTATATCTTTTTTGTTGATTCCAATCTTACAGGCTTGGCAATTGTTGCACCTTTTAAAGCCAGTTTGTTGTTGCTCTAGCCAATTTTTTCTTTTTGTTTCGGATTGGAAATGACTTTGTACTATTGTATTCTTAAGAGATGATACCTTTCTAAAGGTAATTTGTGGACTTTCACCAATGATTTTCTCAAGGTCTTGATCTTGTTTTAGTAATGGCCAGTATTTTTGGATACTTTGTCTAATGTTCCATGCTTCTTTACTGAATGTCAGTATAAGTCTCGGAGCTGTCTGCTTGTCACCCTCATTTAAGTTTTTCTTTTTCTCTCAGTGTTTTTGACAAGAATTTCTGTTTGTGTGGTTTCTTTCACTTTCTTCATACTTTTATTGAGGTCTCTTTCTTTATATCCTCTCTTTTGAGTCTGTTTGCACTTTTCAGAATTTCTTTTCAGCTGCCTCGTCTTTGGAGCAATTGCGTCGCATCCTAGTGAATTCCCCAAATGGAATGCTTCTCAGCAGGGGTTTAGGATGAAAGCTGTCTGCACGAAGGATACTATTTGTTGCAGTTTTTTTCTGTAAAGAGTCGTCTGTATTTGCCCATTGTCAATGTAGACTGTGGTGTCTAAGAAGTCTACTTTATGACGACTAGTGGTGCAAGTAAATGAGAGTCCATTATTGTTCTTATTTAGAGTTTGGAAGTATTCCATGAACTCCTCCTTATTTCCGTTCCAAATTAGGAACAGATCATCTATGTAGCGTGTCCATAATATGATCTTTTCTAGGGCCTCGTTGTTGTTTGAACCCCAGGCTATTTCCTTCTCCCACCACCCCATAGTGAGATTTGCATAATTAGGGGAGAAGGAAATGCCCATGGCACAGCCACATAGTTGATGGTATATTTCGTGGTCAAAGAGAAAGATGTTGTTATTCAGACACATTTTTATCATCGTTAGGAGCATTGCTGAGTGCTCCAGCTCGCTGATATTCCGTTGTTTCAAGAAATATGCACAAGCATTTAGTCCTATCGAATGTTCAATGGACGTATATAAGGAAGTCACATCGATCGTTACCATGATGTATGATGGATTCCATGCTGTGTTTGACAGTACACGCAGAAAATCCCCTGTGTCCTGAATGTAGGAATTTAAGTTTTTGACCATGGGAGCGAGGTAGTGGTCCACATAGGATGAAATGTTTTCATACAATGAATCACATGATGACACGATTGTATGAACACATTTCATCCTATGTGGACCACTACCTCGCTCCCATGGTCAAAAACTTAAATTCCTACATTCAGGACACAGGGGATTTTCTGCGTGTACTGTCAAACACAGCATGGAATCCATCATACATCATGGTAACCATCGATGTGACTTCCTTATATACGTCCATTGAACATGCGATAGGACTAAATGCTTGTGCATATTTCTTGAAACAACGGAATATCAGCGAGCTGGAGCACTCAGCAATGCTCCTAACGATGATAAAAATGTGTCTGAATAACAACATCTTTCTCTTTGACCACGAAATATACCATCAACTATGTGGCTGTGCTATGGGCATTTCCTTCTCCCTAATTATGCAAATCTCACTATGGGGTGGTGGGAGAAGGAAATAGCCTGGGGTTCAAACAACAACGAGGCCCTAGAAAAGATCATATTATGGACACGCTACATAGATGATCTGTTCCTAATTTGGAACGGAAATAAGGAGGAATTCGTGGAATACTTCCAAACTCTAAATAAAAACAATATTGGACTCTCATTTACTTGCACCACTAGTCGTCATAAAGTAGACTTCTTAGACACCACAGTCTACATTGACAATGGGCAAATACAGACGACTCTTTACAGAAAGAAAACTGCAACAAGTAGTATCCTTCGTGCAGACAGCTTTAATCCTAAACCCCTGCTGAGAAGCATTCCATTTGGGGAATTCACTAGGATGCGACGCAATTGCTCCAAAGACGAGGAAGCTGAAAAAAAAATTCTGAAAAGTGCAAACAGACTCAAAAAGAGAGGATATAAAGAAAGAGACCTCAATAAAAGTATGAAGAAAGTGAAAGAAACCACACAAACAGAAATTCTTGTTAAAAACACTGAGAGAAAAAAGAAAAACTTAAATGAGGGTGACAAGCAGACAGCTCCGAGACTTATACTGACATTCAGTAAAGAAGCACGGAAAATCAGACAAAGTATCCAAAAATACTGGCCATTACTAAAACAAGATCAAGACCTTGAGAAAATCATTGGTGAAAGACCACAAATTACCTTTAGAAAGGTATCATCTCTTAAGGATACAATAGTACAAAGTCATTTCCAATCCGAAACAAAAAGAAAAAATTGGCTAGAGCAACAACAAACTGGCTTTAAAAGGTGCAACAATTGCAAAGCCTGTAAGATTGGAATCAACAAAAAGATATAAGAGATCCGGAAGGAAGAATAATCCACATTAACCAAAGAATAACATGTTCATAGCAGTATGTGGTCTATGCCATTCAATGCAATTGCGGCCTGATGTACATAGGCAGTACCATCTGCATGTTGAAAAACGGATCTTGGAACACATCCGGGCAGTGAAAAATAAAGATCAAACATATGCAACTGCCAAACATCTACTTGCCTGCCAGAGTGGTGACTGGCGAAAAATGAATTTCTTTGGTATAGATATGGTGGAAAACAATGAAAGGATGGGCGACAGGAAAAAGAAACTTAGACAGCTAGAATCTAAGTATATAATCAGGCTTCGCACAAAAAATCCGAAAGGGATGAACTTTGACGAAGAACTTTACGTTCATCTATAAATGAATAAAAACTATGAACTATACATTGGATAAATACTAACAATGATACGGGTCGCTAAGAGAAGCCATCTCCAGGAAGAAGAACGCACTAACATCAATTTATTTGCATTAATTTAAACACAAATGAATAGAAAATGGTAACTAATGTTATTTAAAAAAATGAAAAATGCTGGTTAAATCAAGACAGTGTTTAAGATAGGTCTCGTATTAAATGGGGTACTATACCCATCGAGTATCGTTAGTACTATCACGTAAAATGATTAACATCACTGAGTATGTACTATACATGCTGACATTTAGTGTTTTGGTTACAACCTTAGGTTTGATGTGCAATATAAGTGAAAAACATCACCGTTTTCTAAAATTATGTCAAATGCAAACTGCAAATTATGAAATTATGTGATCACCGGTTAATTGCTAAGCGCAACATTATGTCTACTAGATTGAAAATGATGACTCTGTCACGAGGGTATTTGTAAATATTTTAATATGAAACTACAAATCCCAGAATGCAATGGGATTTATACTTGGAGGAAATGACATAAAACAGACGTAATAGTAGTGCCCCCCACCGTGAAAAAGGCCGTGCTGGCCGAAACGCGTCGGTGTGACAGACTGGCTCTGTGAATAAAGCATTAATTCCAAGATTCCTGAGTGCAGCGTCCTATGTTGCAAAAAAAAATATATATATATATATATGTATATCCAACAAAACCCCACTCCACTTGGAAGAGAGCACGCACACGAGGAATGCTGAGTATAAAGGCAACTTTTATTCCATAGGGCCTCCTCCGACCCGACAGCAAAGAGAGACGCGTTTCGGCTGTCACAGCAGCCTTTTTCAAGGCTATATATATCTGAAAGAGACTATTAGTTATAGATTCCTTACCTTAGAATTACCCCCAGGCATCGGACTGGATCCGGAGAATTTTTCTTCAGCAGTACCCATGCGCGTCGGTAGGTGGCGTCGGTCGACTCCGCGTTTGTCGTTGGCGTCGTGATCGCCGGAATGACGTTGCGGTATCTACTTAGACGCCGTCCCTGCGCGCTGACGTCAGTTCTTTCTTTTTCAGCGCCAGCCAGCGCAGATCCGGAGAGAGCGGTACCCTTAGTAATTTTTTGACTCGTGGTGCACGCAGGGATGTCACGACGGCAGACCGGCTTCAAGCCTTGTGACTCTTGTCACAAGCTGATGTCAGTCATGGATCCGCACCTCGTGTGCCTTTGGTGCCTGGAGCGCGACCACGACCCGAAGTCGTGCTCCGACTGTCGGGCCATGAACCCGATGTCTTTGCGGGAGCGGTCTTGAAAGCTTCTGGAGGCCCGGCAGTCAGCTCGGCGCCGCCCGAGGTCCCGCTCGAGAGGGAGGTCGCGGGACCAGTTGTGGAGTCACCACCATCACACCTCATCGAAGTTCACGTCTTCGGGTAAGTCAAAGCACAAGAAGAAGGCGAAGAAGCACCCTCGCTCTTCGCCTTCTCCCCGTCCGTCGGCCGACGCGACGCGGGACATGGAAGATCGTCATCTTTCGGCTCCACCTGCGGAGCCTACTGGGACGGCTTCGAGCTTCCCTCCCTTCCCGGGAGCCGGAGCGTCCCCTGCCCAGTTTCGTGCATTTTACGAAGCTCTCCACTCCATCTTTGAGCAGCCCGACTCCGCGGGCGCACCTTTGGGCCCCGCGAACTCGGCTGGGGACTCTAGGCCTTCGATGCCGGCGGCTCCAGCCTCCGCGCCGCAGGGCCCCCAGGGATCCAGGCCTGGATCTGGATCAGTGCCGGTCGACCTCACAACACCTCCTCCGGCACTGATTCCTCTGACGACGCCTCCGCCACCTCCGACGCGGGTTGTGTCCCTGGCCGGCGTCGACCCCGGCCTCCCCCTGGACTTGGACACAGAACCGGACCGGCGCCAACTGATGCCGGTACCCGCGCCGACTGGTACTTTTGTAGCACTGTTCTCTCCTGGCGTTCCCTATCGCCCTGAGTGGCAGCCAGAGAAAGGTGAGGAGGACTGGGAGGGGTCTGTTGACCCTTTGGCAGACCAGCTGGAGGAGCCGGACTGGAGAGAGGAGTTGGGGGAAGCCAGTAGTCTGGATACCTCCCCAGACCTTGGCATGCTTTCTCCCCCTACCGTGGCCATGGAGGAGGGAACCTCCTATGCTGTTGTGTTGCGTAGGGCGGCTGAGGCCTTGGGCCTTGAGCTTCCTACAGTGGTAGTCAGGACGAATCTCCTGACTGAGGTGCTTCAGCTGGCAGCAGCCTCTTTGAAGCCCCTGCTGCCATTCAATGAGGCCCTCACAGACATCCTTCTAGGCACTTGGTCCAGGCCTAGCACAGGGGCTCCTTTGGATAGGATGATTGCCCGACGCCACTGCCCGGCCCCGGGCAACCCCATTTTCCTCTCCCAACACCCTACCCCGAGAGCTTGGTGGTCCAAGCCTCAACATCCAAAGGCACATTCCCTTCTGCACCCCCAGATCGGGAATCCAAGAAGCTGGACCATCTTGGGAAGAAGATGTTTTCTTCCGCCAGCTTAGGACTGTGGTCAGTGAACACTGCATGTCTCTTGGGCCGTTACACCCACTCTATGTGGGATACGGTTGCGCAGGTGCTGCCACAGTGTCCGGAGGAGGCCCGGGTCACACTCTCCCGTGCAGTTGCAGAGGGGAGAGATGCAGCAAAGTTTGCCATCCGCTGTGGGCTGGACACCGCCGACTCGCTGGGTAGAACAATTTCTACGTCAGGCTGAGATCCACTGGCTTTTCTGGGGATGTCCAATCGACTCTTTTGGACATGCCCTTTGATGGCCGTCGTCTGTTTGGCGAGAAGGCGGACCATGCGCTCGAGCGCTTCAAGGATTCTAGAGCTACGGCCAGATCCTTGGGCCTCGCTGCCACCTCTTGTCCTGTGCAGTCTGCCTTTCGCCTCTTTCGTGGCTACGGAAGGGGTGCCCCAACACGTTCCACCCAGGGCCACAGGCCGGCGCAAGCTACCCAGCCTCTGCGGGGACGTGGGACCCAATGCCGTGGGTCTGGGTCCCAGCGGGTGGGCCAGTCCACCAGTGCCCCCTCTGCAGCAGCCTCTAAGCCTTCCTAGTCCGACATTTCAGGGCCACCAGTTGCCAGTGGGCGGCAGGATCCGCCATCACGTCCCCCACTGGCACAACATCACGTTGGACAGGTGGGTTTTGCAGATAGTCCGAAGGGGCTACCTCCTCCCCATCAAGACTACCCCTCCCTCCATGCCACCACCAGTCCATCGCATGTTGGAGGATCACTTTGCCCTCCTCCGTCAGGAAGTTACGGCTCTCTTGGTCAAGGGAGCTATCGCTTGCAGGACGCTTACTTCCACATTCCCGTCCTGCCGGCCCACAGGCATTACCTGCGGTTCATGGTAGGCCACAAGCATTTTCAGTTTACCGTGCTCCCCTTTAGCCTTACCAGCGCCCCTCGGGTGTTCATGAAAGTGATGGCGGTGGTCACAGCTCATCTGCGCAGATCAGGGGTTCCAGTCTTCCCCTATCTCGACGACTGGTTTGTGAAGGCGGGTTCACCCCAGGCTGTCGTCTCCCACCTCCAGACTACAGCAGACCTTCTGCATTCGCTGGGGTTCACTGTCAACGTGCCAAAGTCACACCTGATTCCCTCTCAGAAGCTCGTTTTCATCGGAGCAGTTCTGGATACAGCGCAGTTTCGGGCTTATCCTCCCGAGCAGCGAGTCCGGGATATTCGGGCTATAATACCGATGTTTCAGCCTCTATCCTGGATTTCGGTGAGATTGACCTTGAGGCTGCTGGGCCTCATGGCCTCCTGCATCCTGCTGGTGGATCATGCCAGGTGGCATATGCGGGCTCTGCAGTGGGACCTGAAGTTCCAGTGGGCGCAGCATCAGGGGAATCTGTCCGATGTCGTCCAGAACTCGGAGGGCACTGCACACCAATTGCAGTGGTGGCTAACCAACCAGGATTGGGTCAACGGCAGATCCCTCTCCCTTCCCCAACCAGACTTCACAGGGGTGACAGATGCTGTCACTTCTGAGATGGGGCGGCCACATGGGGGAGGCGGAGATCAGAGGCCTCTGGTCTCCGGCAGAGTCCTGGCTCCACATCAACCTGCTGGAGCTCCGGGCGATCCGTCTTGCAATGAAAGCATTCCTTCCTTCTGTCAAGGGAAGAGTAGTGCATTTGTTCACGGACAACACCACCACCATGTGGTACTGCAACAAACAGGGCAGGGTGGGGTCGTGGACTCTGTCAAGAGGCTCTTCACCTTTGGACATGGCTGGAACATCAGGGCATGTCCCTGGTGGTTCAACACCTGGCAGACTCACTGAACGCCAGGGCGGACGAACTCAGCCACCGGTGCATGATGGACCACGAATGGCGTCTTCACTCGGAGGTGGTGCAAGGTCTCTTTCAGCAGTGGAGAGAGCCTTGGTTAGGTCTGTTCGCCACCGAAGAGAATGCGCAATGTCAGCAGTTCTGCGCGTTGGAATTTCCAAGTCGGCACTCGCTCGGCTACGCTTTTCGTCGCGAGTGGAGTTGCGGTCTTCTATACGCCTTTCCGCCTATACAACTTCTGCCCAGAGTACTGAAGAAGGTCAAGCGTGACCGGGCCCAAGTCATTCTTGTGGCTCCGGATTGGGCACCAAGGGTCTGGTATCCCGAGCTCTTGAACATGGCCATCGATCCTCCGATCAGACTGCCTCTTCGGGAGGATCTTCTGTCGCAGCAGCAGGGGGCAGTCCTCCACTCGAACCTGTCCAGCCTCCACCTTCTTGCGTGGAGATTGAGCGGTGACAGTTGACAGCTTTTGACCTTCCTCCCGAAGTCTGTAATTTCATCTCGGCAGCCAGGCGTCCCTCCACTAAAACAGTATACGCCTGTAGATGGAACACATTTGTGGCATGGTGCACAGCAAAGGCTGTGGATCCCTTTCTGCCCCTCTTTCAGAGGTTCTCCTCTTCATTCTTTCTTTGGCCCAGCAGGGCTCTGCTCTGGGCACCCTTAAAGGCTATCTTTCAGCCATTTCGGCCTTTCTTCCTGTTCCTGATCAGCCTTCTCTTTTCAAGTCCCCTATTGTAAATAGATTTCTTAAGGGCATTACTCATCTCTTTCCTCCTATTCCTTTCGTAATGCCCTAGTGGGACTTGACTCTGGTCTTAACTTACCTTATGTGTGCTCCTTTCGAGCCACTACATAATTGTCCTCTCAGACTCTTGACCTTAAAGACTGCTTTTCTGGTTGCCATGTTATGTTATGTTATGTTATTATATTCTTATATAGCGCGTGTATACCGACAGGTCTCTTAGCGCTTCGGAAGAAGAGAACAGCGTCAGGGCCGGGTGGTCACCATGGTACTAGGAAGAATTAGGTCATGTCTAGAGCCTCTCTGAAAAGGATGGTTTTAAGCTGCTTCCGGAAAGGGAGCAGACCATGTTCTTTACGGAGAGTATCGGGCAGCCGGTTCCAGAGTTGTGGCAGGAGGACCGAGAAGGCTCGTCCTCCTTTGGAAACACAATTGCCCCGCGGGCAGACCAACTGGGCGGCTTCTGCTGAGCGGAGCGCCCGTCTAGGCACATATTTAATTAAACGTTCCCTTATGTACTCTGGGGCGTGACCGTAAAAGGCTTTGTGGGCAATACAGAGTCCCTTAAACTTCGCTCTTTGCCTAACCGGCAACCAATGCAGTTTGCGCAGCAAAGGAGTGGCATGGGTTCTTCTGGGTAACCTGAAAATCAGCCTGGCGGCGTCATTCTGTACCACCTGTAGCTTATTCATAAGTTTCTGGGGAGCCCGACATAGAGCGCATTGCCATAGTCGAGTCGCGAGACGATGGTTGCTCGTACAATGGTTTCCAGCGATGAAGTTGAGAGCAGTGGAACCAGCTTCCTCAGTTGTCTCAGCAGACCAGTGCAAGTACCCACCACCGCGTTGACTTGATTTACCATGGAGAGCTCGGAGTCGATCTTAATTCCCAAGCTTTTTACAACTGGTGCTGGGCTGGGACAGGCCCCCAGCTCTTGGGGCCAGAACAAGCCGCTCCATGGGTTATTTTTTGCCGGAATTGCTAGGACTTCGGTTTTATCAGGATTGATTTTTAAAGAGTTTGCAGTCATCCAGTTTATTGTAAACCTGAGGATGTTCTGAGCAGACCTCTGTTCGCAGGGTGAGTGAGCTTCAGGCTCTTTCTTCTAAACCTCCTTTCCTTGCTGTTCATCCAGACAAGGTTGTCCTTCTAACTACACCTTCTTTTCTTCCCAAAGTGGTTACCTCTTTCCACATAGGACAGACCATCACTTTGCCCACCTTCTTCCCGCATCCTTCCAAGGAGGAGGAGAGACTCCACCGTCTGGATCCAAAACGTGCGTTATCATTTTATTTAGATCGCACAAAACAATTCCAGGTGGACAATCAACTCTTTATTGGCCATGTGGGCGCCAAGAAAGGTCGAGCCGTGCACAAACAGACCATCTCTCGATGGGTCGTTGTTAGATTTGGGGGTCTCTAGTTGGCACAGGTAGGTACTTGTGACAAATAGGGACCCTCGCCTCTAGTCAGGGTAAAGGGGTACACTCCTAAAATAACCCCTGCTCACCCCCTTGGTAGCTTGGCACGAGCAGACAGGCTTATCTCAGAGGCAGTGTGTAAAGCATTTGTGAACACATACAGTAATCTAGTGACACACTACAGATGGACACCACACAAGGTTTATATCAAAAATAAGTATTCTTTATATAGTTTTAACACAAGACCATAAACGACAAAAATCCACAATACTGTACTTAAAATGGTAGTTTTAGCTTAGTTCAGTTCAGTTCTTAAGATGCGACACTTTAAGTCAATGTACCTTACGATGCGGGACGCTCCCACAACAAGCAATGTTGCAGCGATGGAAATGCGACAAAGTTCTGGTGCAAAGAAATAAAGACGTCAAGTTCTTCCTGATGCGGCACGCTTCTCCGATGTTGCGAGAAGTCTCGATTCGATGCGTCAACTGCAGCGGCGACACCCTTGTTCAGCGATGCGACGGCAACAGCTTCGGCTGCGACACTCTTCTCCAACGTTGCGAGACGCTTCCGCTCGATGCGACAACTGCAGCGGCGACACCCTTGTTTCGTGATGCGACGGCAGCAGCTCCGATGGCGGCACGCTTCTCCGTGGATGCGAGGCGCTTCTCTTGATGCGGTGCAATGCGACAGCTACAGCGGCGACACCCTCCTTCGGAGTTGCGACGGCAGCGGCTGCGACAGCGACACGCTTCTTCCTCGATGCGAGACTCTTCTCTTGATGCGGTGCAATGCGACAGCTACAGCGGCGACACCCTCCTTCGGAGTTGCGACGGCAGCAGCAGCGACGGCGACACGCTTCTTCCTCTTGAGTCGCGCTTCCAGCTCCTTGCGACACGCAGTCCCTTCAGAAGGCCCAAAACAGCAGCAGGCACTTCCAAAGGATTCTTGGGGAGCTGGTGGTTGAAGTCTGTTGTCCCTGAGACTTCAGCAGGAGGCAAGCTCTTTTCTCAAGCCCTTGGAGATACTTTACAAGTTGAATAAAAGTGCACACAAAGTCCTTTC
Organism: Calotriton arnoldi; assembly: GCA_963921515.1. Taxonomy (NCBI): domain Eukaryota; kingdom Metazoa; phylum Chordata; class Amphibia; order Caudata; family Salamandridae; genus Calotriton; species Calotriton arnoldi. The sequence continues at coordinate 281,784 of CAWUFW010003706.1, forward strand.
TCCTTCCTTTGGCAGTCAGGCAACCACTGCAGGCAGATCCCTCTAGCTTAGGGATAGTCTTCTCCTCAGTTCCTTCTTGGTTCCGCTCCTCAGCAAAGGTTTCTTCTTGTTTCCCAAAGTGATCTAATTTCCTAGGGGTCTGGGTCCCCTTTTATACACAGTTTTCCTTTGTTCTCTGAAGGCAGAGAGGCCTCTGCCTAGTCAAAACCAGTTCTGGTCAGTCCTGGAGCACTTTGTTTTTCTGACTCCTTCTTTCCTTTCAGAATGTGGGGCAGGGTGCTCAGCCGCCCGGCAGGAGGTGGAGCCAGCATTGTGGAAGGCAGGCACAGCCCTATTCAGACCCAGGTGCAACTCCTCCCTCCACTCTGGATGCAGATCTTTCTATTCAGCCCTGTGCTGACTCACCCTGTCTCCAGGTAGCCACCCCCAGCCCCTGTCACTCAATCTCCAGACAAGGAATACACAACCTAGCAGAGGCAGGCTTGGAAGTTTAGGCAAGAAAATACTCACTTTCTAAAAGTGGTATTTTCAAACACAGAATGTTAAAACCAACTTCACTAAAAGATGTATTTTATCATTCTGAGTTCAGGCATACTAAATTCGTTTTTCTACCATGTTCCCTGGGTCAGTTCTGACTATAAGGTGTAATAGTCAGTCTGCCCATTCTGGCCTATGGGGAGCAGGTAGCCTTGCAATAGTGAAAAACGAAAATGGCTGTAATTCACTATTAGGACATGCCACACACACCAGGGCATGTCCTACCTTGTACTTACAATGCACCCTGCCCTAGGGCCTACTTTAGGGGTGACCAACATGCAGTAAAGGGAAGGTTTAGGGACTGGTAAGTGGGTGTACTCACCAAGTCGACATGGCAGCCCTAGGCTGCACCCAGGCTCTGCAATGGCAGGCCTGAGACACATTTTACAAGCCGCTTCTGTGGGTGGCACAACCAGTGCTGCAAGCCCACCAGCGGCATTGGATTTACAAGCCCTGGGCACACTGATTGCACTGTACTAGGGACTGACAAGTAAACCAATCATCCAATCATGGAGTCACTAATCCATCACACAATTTACAATGGGGAGAGCATATGCACTTTAGCACTGATCAGCAGTGGTAAAGTGCCCAGAGTCATAAAACAGCCAACAACAGGTCAGAAAAAATATAGGAGGAAGGCAAAAAGTTTAGGGATGACCCTGCAAAAAGGGCCAAGTCCAACAGTCGTCCTCTGCATTAAGATCTGTTACTCCTTAGCGAAAAAGGAGCCTCCGGTAGGACTGCGCGCCTATTCCACCAGGGCGACGGCAGCCACTACTGCTTTGGGACATCGGTGACATCTGCCAGGCAGCCACGTGGGCATCCCTACACACGTTCACTAAACATTACTGTCTGGATAGTCAAGTCCGGAGAGACAGCTTCTTTGGCCGTTAAGTTCTCCAGGACTTTCTGGTGTGAACTTGGTTCGCAGACCCACCTCCGGGGTTGGTATTGCTGGGGTATCTATTCTAAGGTAAGGAATCTATAACTAATTGTCTCTTTCAGATGAACAAGTTACTTACCTTCGGTAACGATATATCTGTAAGAGACATAGATTAGTTATAGATTCCTTACCGCCCCACCCATCCTCCCATTCTGCGAACTGACTTCTAGGGTAAGGGGCTCCCTTTTAGGGCCCTAGTTTTGTGCACCAGTGGTCAGTGTCTTGCATGGCTCTGTGCTTCTGGCGTGGAATGTTATGTAAAGAACTGACGTCAGCGTGCAGGGGCGGCGTCTAAGTAGATACCGCGACGTTATTCCGGCGATCACGATGCCAACGACGAACGCGGAGTCAACCGACGGCACCTACCGACGCGCAGGAGTACTGCTGAAGAAAAATTCTCCGGATCCAGTCTGATGCCTGGGGGGGGAAACATCCTTTACATCGCGGTGATTACACCGCGATGCATTTAGTACGCTGCCATTACAACGCAAGCGTTACATCGACTTGCACTGGAGGGCGCTATAACCTAAGGAATAGTAAGATTTACTATTCCAACACCTTCCCTACTGTACGTAGACTGGTGTTGGAATAGTAAATCTTACTTCTCCTAAGTCCAGCGCCCTCCAGCGCAAGTCGTTGTAACGACTTGCGTTGTAAAAAATGCGATGTTACATACCACGATCATTTTGATCACGTTGTAACATCACATATTCCCTGGGGGTAATTCTAAGGTAAGGAATCTATAACTAATATATGTCTCTTACAGATATATCGTTACCGAAGGTAAGTAACTTGTTCATATAGACTTATATATAGACTTTTCTCCACTGTAGAGTATTGTCGAGTCTGGAAAATGAGCGAAATTTCACATTTTTTCATTTTATTTCAAACATGATTGCATCGGGGAATTGCATCCACCTTTTCTGAGTTCCCGCAGCACTTTTGTGTTATTCTGGTGTGTGTTTGTAAGTGGGGAAAGGCATTGCAAGTGGAGGTGAGCATTCACAAATAATCCCCTGCGTGGGTGTTCACCTCATTTGCTTTTAAGTTTCCTGACAGCTATCTGACGTTCTACAACAACTGTTGTAGGTGCCACTTTTGAATACAGAAGCATCAGCAGGCATTGCTTCATTTTGATTGTGTGACACCTACGCCTGCAGAACTGGCTGGGTAAAATGCCTGTCATTTTAGATCTGGCTTAACAGCTCAGGTGTTTGAGTGGCTTATTCAATTCTTTAAAATATGCATAGAGTGGACTTTGCCTCCAATCAGAGGAGTATTTGATTCTCACATCATGCTATTGGTTGTACGGAGAGCCAATAATGGATACCGCTGTGCTTTATATTCCAAGCCAAAGTAGAGCGGATGAACATCAGGAAACATCCGCTCCAGCATTTGAAGAATCTCCTTTCAGTGTTTGCGTCCAACCTCAGGGGTGGCTCCTCTGTTTGAGCGGAGGAGTGTTGCCCCACAAACAAAAGCCCCAGGCCAGAGCTGAAAAATAAAATGGTAATAACATTTATCTTACCATTTTATTTTTCAGCAGCCAACCCGTCCCGAACTGAGCGTCATGACAGGGCCGGGCCATTGCTGCTGAGTGGCAGCAGGGAGCTCTGTGCTCTCGAGTTTAAAATGCACATGTCTCTTTGGCCGGCCATCTTGCGACGGCCAGCCAGGCATGCACATTTTAAACCTCTCTAACCCAGATGTCTTAAGACAGCTGGGGTAGAGAAAGCAAAGGCCTCCAGTGCTCATAAAGGCCGATCCCACCAATCCGAGCACTGCTGTCATGCTTCATGAGAGCAGCACCAGGATTGGGCTTGGGAGTCGGGAGCCTGCCTGCCTCGAGGAGAGAAGGATCGAGGAGAAAGTCGCACTCGAAAAGGTAAGGGCCTTTTTTTTTAATGTAACCCCCCCTCCCTCACCCCACCACCCTCTGGACATGCCATTCGTCACTGCCAACCATTACTTAATGCTTACAACCCCTGAGCTCAACACCTCTCCTTGCTGAAGTGGTGGTCTATTGGCAGCCTAGCAGCAGAGAGACAGTTCACCTGATTCTAGTGCCTAGCAAACGCACATAATATATCACTATCTTCACATGCATATAATACTGTTTCTTTCTTCAGTCTTGCAGCCTCAAATGGCATGCCATCTCAAAACGTGCCCTATATTCCTAACATCCGGCTTGAAAAACTGATCTTTATCTAAAACGTCTCATGGTCACAACCTCCTTTTCCCTTTCAAATCACTCTTTCCTTCATTTACATCCTCTGCATGCCTTTTCTCTCTGAGCACCACATCTCCAAGTCACGTGTGTTTGCCTTAATTTCTATTAATGTACATCTGCAAATTGTCCACAACTCATTTTAAATATCACAACCTCTGCTTTTTGGAAAGTGATAACCCTGCAACCCTACCTAATCTCCTCTTGCTCATCTATCACCCCAACAAATATCTGCATTAACTCACATGCCCCCCCTCTCTCCACTAATGATCACACCTAACTTCTGTTACTTTACTACAAAGAAACTGAAGTGAAAGCATGGAATGGTTTACTTGAGTGCACAAGACTAATCCCAGAAACCAACGATAAGCACTAACACTGGACTAACCAATACCATTTTGGGTTCCGGAGCAGCGTGTTGCCTGGCGTAAAGTGCTTCAGTGCCTCGTCTGGGGTAGTAAGCGCAATATAAATATAATTATAGTTAAGCTCCTTATGGTCTGCGTGCATTGCACTGCATGACAAATTATTTTACATCTCAGTAGTACACTCAGTCATCTCACATTCTTTTTCTTATAGATGCATTGTATAGAAATTAATTATTCTTTGTTTTGTTTTTGACTGCAGTGGACTTTTTTTTAGATGTTTTATTATTTTAAAAAAAATCTTTTTTGGGTTGTCCTTAAAGATATGGACTAAAACATATGAACATAAACAATTCACTCTCATAATATATTGTTAGTGAACCACACAAAGATTTGCTTTTTACAGCACAGTGGAAATCCAGTGGCAATTTAGTGCATAGGTAACAAGAAGGTAGGATAAATTACATTTATATAAACACATTCGGTGGCAATAAGCGACTATCGAGAAGCCCGCTGTACTCTTTATTGCAAATTCATGGTTCATCCTCATTCAGTACTGTAAGCAATTATTAATCATTGCAGGAAAGTGCCCTTTTGTATGGGCACCTCCCGCTTTTTACTCCAATGCTGATGGTTATGACTCTGAAACTGCACTTGAGCCTGCTGCCCAAGCCTTAGTGCTCTCCCCCTAACCGATATATGTGAATTTGATAACCCCAATTGGCAAGGACTTTAACCCCCTTATTAGTCCCTAGTATATGGTACCCAGGGCATGGGTGTTAAAGGGGTCACTAGGGCATGAAGCAGTGTTTGTGCCGCCCTGAGTGACCCAAGTAAACTACTGACTGCAGGCCTGCCATTGCAGACTGCAGGAGCAGTGCTAACTGCTCGAACTCGACTTTGCCCTCATCGCGTGTGGTAAAGTCGATGCACTATTTTTAATATATGCCAGTCACCCCGAAGGAAGGCCTCCTAAGCCCAGGAGGCAGGGTGCATTATATTGAAGGTGTGGGCATGTAAGTGCAAGCTTATATGTCCCTATAGTGGCCTTTACCATTAAAAGCTACTATAAGTGATAGGCGGGCCATAGGATAACACAGATTGGCACCGGGGCAAACCCATGTTTGCCAGCTCCATTATGGCACCGCCGAAATATGCCATGTTTGGTATGAAACAATGTGCCTCATCACTCTGAGATGAATCTTGTGTCAAGAACAATGTGGCATGCTCCCAGGTGGCTACCTTAGAGGTTGCCCCAACCTTTCCTGTGCTGTTGCTGCAGCCAAGACAGGAATATGACCACCTGCCAGGAGGTGTGAACTCTCCCAGGATTCAGAAACAATGGCCTGGATGGGAAGGAGGTCACACCTACCTAGTGAAATGGCACACCTAGGCAGTGAGCTTCAAAGCCTTCACTACCTGTGATCTACAACTACCTGCCTCCCAAAGAATTAATTAGCCTCCCCCCTGCCCCCAGGCAGCATTGCACTTGAGCAGGTGGGAAAATGAGGTATTCAGGAGGTGTACACCCCCAGAAGGCTAGCCACACCTCTAGAGTGGACTACCTGGTCTGTAGAGCTAAGGAAGACTTCTGCCATTTTTAAAAGTGGTAGAATAGAGGGTTCTGGGTAGAAAAGGTAACCCACACTCCCAGATGTGGTCACCTCAGGGGCGGATTAGCCGCTGGGGCTAGTAGCCCATTGGCCACTTGAACCCACACCCCTAACACCCTTAAATCTAGGATTTAAGGGCTACCCCTGACACCAGAACCTCAGTTCTGATCTGACTTGCAACAAAGGACATAGAGGAACCTGTGTCTGTGACAACAGGAGCTACACAAAGCAAAGCGTGATACTCTGCACCTGTGGCGACCTTCCTGGAACTGCACAACTGTAACTCATACTGGACCAAAGCTTGGTACCCCGAGACAGATTCAGAGACCCCTTTGAGAGCCAAAGGCAACTCCAGACTTCCCTGGACTTGTGGCACACTCCTCTGAACACTGAGGTAAAAACAACATACCGGAACCAAAGAATCGCTGCCCATTGGGCCCTCCGAGGGATTGCCCAAAAGTAGGTAGTCCAGTACATTGTGGGAAACGTAGTCCTGACCTCCAGTAAGCTTCAGGCGACTACCGTTTTTCCCCAGACCTCCGGACGTCAAAATAAGTTTTTGCTGACCTTACCGCTGCCAAGGTTTGTTGTTTACCAGTCTGGCAACCACCCCCTTTACTTGATGCTGCACCTCAGGGGAACTCTGCAAAACCTTCATCCAACGGCAGCAGTGGCTTCGTTGTAGACTTTCTTTTGCACCTGCTTCCCCACCAGCACAGTGTAAGCGGTAAAACCAACTTCCCCGCAGCTCCCACTTCAGCACCAAGGACAGCCAGGACAACTCTGCACCTGGGCTTCTCGAACCAGGTAAAATCAAACTGACTGTCATGGCTTGGTCCTGGGACCCGCATCAGCTTACCCTCCTCGGGTTCCACGCAACTGGACCTGCAAGTGACCAATTGTCCCTAGTACTTTTTATCATTGACCGCAATGATAACGTTTTGCAGTACTGTTTTGCACTGATTTAATATTGCTTCTAAAATCCATATCTTCGGTTCTACCTATCCAATTGACTTGATTCGGGTATCTAAATTTATATTGAGTCGTGGCAAATACTTACTGGCCATGTTGATACTCTGAAATAGTTAACACATGTTCCATTAGTAAAGCCTGCTTGCTCTTTGCCACTCTACCAGGACTGAGCTAAGGATTTAATATTGTGAATCAAAGAACCAACTTAGGGATATTTGGAGAGTATTGCATGGTGAAGCCTAACCAGCAGCACCACCTTTCAACAGTCATTCCTCCCCTCCCCCCCCACGAACTATGTCCTCTGGCTTTTGGATCTCTTCTGACCATTTTCAGGAATTTTTCCACCATTGTCCGCTGCACCATGTTTTATTCCCCTACCCTATCTAACCCTGGGCGTAGTTTGCGTAGTAGCGCTACACGTAGCTATGCGAAGTGCACTTCGCACTACGCGAGCTACGCGTAGCACTACGCGAACTGCGTAGTTCGGTAGGAAATGCTGTTCGCAATGATAGCACAGTGCCGGATGCTTGTCCGCACTGTGCAATCATTGCAAACGGCATCTTGCACAGTGCAAGTGGTCGTTTTCTGCCGCTCGAGTAGATTTGTACTCGAGCGGCAGTTTTCTCAACGCGGACTGGTAGTTTCTCATCGCGAGCGGTCGCGAGCATACGCGACCACTCGCAATGAGAAACCTGACCTCCCCACGTTGAGAATCTCGCCGGGAGGTTTATTTTCCACGCTCGCGATCGGCAACTTGATGTTGCTGATCGCGAACGAGGAAAAAGTCTCGCCGGGATGTCATTTTGCTCGCTCGCGGTCGCCAACTTGACGTTGAGGACCGCGAGCAAGCAAAAAATGCCCGCTACGCGTTTTTGCACTGTGCTACGTGCAATTTGCGTAGCGCGTAGTTGCGCAAACTACGCGAGCGTAGGGTAGTTTTCCTCCCAGGCCTAACCCTATCCAGAGGTGTTTCACACTTTAACCAGTGTATGGCGAAATGGCATTTTGCCAACACCAGACCAAGTTTTGCAAATTTATGATTAATCACTTTTTTCTGGTTTGGGAATTAAGCTCAGCAAGCATTGTTTAGGTATACATTCCAGAGCCAAAGCTGTTACCTAATGCAACCTTATCATGATTCAGTCCCTATTGCTAATTAATTCACCACAAGACCATGTCATGGGAAAAAATGATGCTTCCATGATCCCAAATCTCACCTCACTGGACAAGAAAAGTTTGAAGAAGTATATTAAAATGGAATAATTTAAATCAAGCATTACTCAAGATGTCCCTCATCAGAGAGCAGACCTTGGCCTACTCTGCATCCATAAGCAGGGCTTGTATATCTCTTTGCTAGTATTGATTCATTCTTAAGGGTGTACATAATTTTTATTTGCCTTTTGAGCCTTTTAGAGTAGGGAGACCTGCCTACGACCCTGTCCTATGGTCAATATGGTCTCAAGCATTTGGGAGGGTTTAGGAGCTTGTGGGAAGTCCGTTTGGATTGGTCTTTCAATTCCTGCTAACTTAGAATACTGGAGGAAACTGAGTTAGTCACACTGCACAGGGTTCCTGGACTTTAGCCCAAAAAGCTAGAAAAGTATCCCCAAAGTTATAGATCCCCATAGGTGGTACAGCCTCCCTCGCTCCACTGCAGCACTGTTTTGTTGTGGGATATTTGTTTAAAGATCTGTCGCCACTAGATATACATTTACTTTGAAAAAGGTTACCTTCATAGAACTTTCGTCACCGATGCGTCCCAAACCCCTCTCACCCATCTAGTTAAGTATGGGTCCCAATGTGGTATTGCCCTCCCTCTCATAAGCAGTACAGGGAGGTACTCAACATCAACATAACCCTGTAACAGCCTTCTTTCCCAGCTATCCTCTGGTGAGTGTCATTTTGTCACATGCTGGAACTGGCTTGGTGTCATGCAGCACATGATTGAGTCTTTGTATTGCTCATAGGGTGCTAAATCCCAGTATAAACCTGGATTCACCACGGTTCCCTGTAGATTGTTAACAGGATTTTAAGATTAGCATTCATCATGGAAAGGGGTCTATATGAGGTTGGTTCATAGGGGTTCCTGTCGGGTTTCAGAACCATGATTATGATTGCCTCTCTAGTGAATGAAGGTAGCCTACCACTCTATTTAGCTTTCTTTTTTTTTTTTAAACATATTTTTATTGACATTTTGTATGTTCGTTACAATTTCACAAGCAGTATTTGCAACACTTTTCAGTATTATTCTCTTTTATCATTTAGACAGGGATACATACGTTTCTTTCTTGGGGTATTGCATGATGACATTTATCTTACACAATCGCTTATTGTCCACCACTTTTTGCGTGCCCATCGCCCCCCCATCACATTTCATTAATGATTTTCGCGACCCCCGTCTACTCCTCTTGCCTGCCTTGTCTCGGTGGGCGGTTCGAGCCCCTACCCAGGGTTCAGGGAATGTCCTCATCAATGTCAATCTTATATCCATAACCAATAACAATTCAACCATTAAAAATGAAAGAAAGGAAAAGAAACAAAAGATAAACAGAAACTTCATAAAATATGTCGAGTACCATCTGATTCTAAGGGTGCATTCGTTGATCCTGTCAATTACATGATATGTTCTGCGTAGTGTGCGGGTTTCCCGGGGGGGGGGGGGAGTCGGGCAGATTGCCCTCTCCCCATCCGCCGATCCCATTTCTCTATTTAGCTTTCTTGTACACTTTCAATAATCTATCAAGGCAATCGAGCTTGTATGTCTTAAACCAACCTGAAGGGAGGCTATTGCAGCCCCCCTCTAGTAGACATCCCTTCTGCTATCCCTTTGATAGCTTCCCATATTTCCTTATATTTCCAATTGTAAATCATCTGACTGTTCTTTCCCAAGCTGTGGGAGGGAGATAACCCAAAAGTTCTTGAGTCAACAGGCGTTCGTCCTGTAACCGGCCGCTTATATAGATTGGTCAAAAAACACATAAGGTTTTGCTATTATTGAAATGTTTATTAGTCATATCTCCCTACCATCCAGTAGCCCATATGCCAACAGGTATCTCCCCTCAGGATCATCACTAGAATAGTTGTGCTGTAAAGGTACTCCTTGGGCCTCACTTATTGAAACCCCCTTTGCATAGGCCGAATAGATAGATGAAAACATTTGTTCTCTCCGCTTTTTCTTGAGTTTCTCCTCTGCATCCATGAGTTGCCTCTTTTGGAGAAACCCTATACCTATGGAATATCATCAAAGATGTGTGGGCTCTATATTGCTTAACAAAATTATTCAGTCCGGGGACATTCCACGTAGGATACTGAATAGTGTGGGCCATTGTTCTCTAAAGAATTTACACTTTGGCCACCCATGTGTGCTTATAATGAATACAGTATGCTTAGTATCAACTCCACCTCCCTGTGTGCCTAACGATGCATGTGCTCACTATGTACTGACATCACTGTTGACTATGGGCAATTTTATCAGTGTGGCCAGTATGCCTAACACCACAATTGGAGTGCCTCTCTCCGGTCTGTTGAGGACTCCTCTCTGGCCTGTTACTCAGTTCCAGCCAATCCTAGACCTCATCTGGGGAAGTGAAAAAGTGTGAACTCATCATCTATAATGCGAAGCTTTGCCAGAAACACAAACATGTATTTAATGTTCATGACTCGCAGTAGGTTTCACTGTCTCAAAGGAAGCTGAGCTTTTGGACTTTTTGAGTATAGTCAAGGTATACTCTTATTATCTTATCTTAAAACTAGATCTTCAACTCTCCTAGCTTGCAGAAGGATAACATCTTTATCCTTCTAGTTAAGAATGTTTACGACGATTGCTCAAGGGATAACCCGAGGGGGAGTCACCAGAGCTCTGTGGTCATTCTCTGTGTTGAAGCAGGAAGTTGAGCCTTCCAGTGTGAGGTGGTCTCTGATCCATCATTTCAGAAAACGTTTGGGGCTCCTTGACTGTGCCCCTTACTGGAATCCCACAATAACAGAGATTGTTTCACTGGGATCTTCCCTCTGCTTCCTCCACTCTAAAATCCAGTCTGAGGCCCAAATCCAACAAGGAGCCCACCTTTGATTTCAGGTCTGAGACTTCTAGTTTTAGTTCCTCAACTGACTTTTCAGATACCAGGGTTCTGTCACTGAATTTGTGAAGATCTGTATGCAGCAAATTGACTTCCAGTGATATGATGCCAATTATTTTTTCAAGGGCTTTCCTCGAGCTTTCAGTAGCTGCCAATATTTGACCTCCCGTTAGTTCAGAGCTTGACTTTGGTATTCAAGTGTCTTCACTTTCCTCCATCATCCTGTCCGTTTGTGAGCACACTGCAAAATGATCCACTCTAGTTTATTGGAATCTCCAAGAGACCTGTCTACCCACGGTGGAAGTGTGTTAGGATCATTCAATGTTCCTGGCAAAGGTTGGGTTCGTCGCGGCCACCACAAACCAACTGGACAAGTCAAACCTCCCCCTTTTGTTTGTTGCTACAAGGATACCATGTAAGGGGCCTTTTGAGATAAATTCAGAGTAGACTGCTAAAATGTACCTAGTGCTCAGGCAGGACAGGAGCCAGTAATTCAGGGAACACAATATCGAACAGTGCTGTTGGGACAGAAAAGTCCCTCCCATGGTGATGCACGTGCACCCTTGCCCTGAATACCCCAACTGTAATGATGTCTGGTTCCTAGATGTTTATTTTTTCATTGTCATGGGCAAATGGATCTGGTGTGTGCGTAAGGACATAGGCCTGTCTCACGGATTGTGGTTTCTTTTGGACCTGGATTGGCGACCAGAGCTCTACCCTCATAGTGATGAAAGGCTACTGCCTTTACCAGGAGTTGAGCAGCATGAGCCCGGTGGTGGCAGCATATTGTATAGTGATCAGTAGAAGTGAACAGATCTTTTTACCTGTGCCGCTGTAGTGATGCCTATATGCTCACTCATTTAAAGTTCCGCTGCTGTGTGCTTAACTCAATGTAGGAAAGTAGGATCTGCTTCTTATGGTTACCCCCACTTTTTGCTAAATTATATACAGTTTTTGACTAGTCTGACTGGGATCCTGCTAATCAGGACCCCAGTCTATCTGCTTTCTCCCTAAACTGTTATGATATGTACTTAGGTACATTCCAGATTGGATACTGGGGTACCCATGTCAGTCCCTAGTATATGGTACCCATGTACCCAGGGCATAGGTACCCCAGAGGCTTCCCATGGGCTGAAGCATGTATTATGCCAACCATGGGAGGCCATGCAAAACGGAACTACAGGCCTGCCATTTCAGCCTGTGTAAGTTGGTGCATGCACCACTTACTTAAGATATAGGTCTACTATATCTAAGGGTCACTGCACTTAAAACCTATAAGTCACCCCTCTAGCAGGACTTTACAATCCTGAGGGCAATGTGCTTGGTTCTAAGTGAGAGGGTGCCACTGCATGAGCCGAACACCCCTGCAGCCTACGGAGTCCATTCTCCCGGGTTGTCAGTGAGGCAGCCATTTACGACATATAGAGTGGCATTATGCGACCGTGTGATGACCAACTCTAAAACGGCTGAAACTAACCCTATCATGTTTGGTGTCAAACATGTTGGAATCATACTCCCACACCTGTAACCAGTGTGGGAGGTATGATTCCACCCCTCAAAAGCGAGCTTCGTTGGGTCCCTGGTGTTCCCGGTACCAGCCTTCTAGTCCCAAACAGCACAAAATGGTTGCTGCCGACCAGAGACACATTTCTGCCCTCCTGCTGCTGAGCCAAGCTCGAGCAGGGGAAGGCAGAACAATAGGCATCCTGTCACAGGGAGGTATGACCACCTCCCAGACAGGATTTAGTGTATTAGATAGAGCTGGGTGGGTGCGCTTGCCAGCTACCGAAAGTCTGCATGAGGGGCACATTTGGTGACCCTGTGCATAGTCCAGTTCAAACCAGTCCTGGGAGCCGTTGGCTCCTGCTCTGGCGCGAAACTGGACAAAGGACATGGGAGTAACCTCCCCACTGTCCAGACCCTCCCCTGGGAGGGTCCCCTGAAACTGTCCAACCCTCTCCTGTGAGTAGAAAAGGGCTTACCTGGCTGTAGGACCTTAGATTCGACGTGGACAAGATTCTGAACCAGAAACCACTGAACTTCGACCGTCTAGACACTCTGGACTTCGTTTGGGCCCGACTTCGTCTCCCTCTCAGTCTGAAGCATCGTCTGTGCCCGTGCACCATACAGGATCTGTGCAGGACCTGTGGAGCATCAAGGACAACCGAAGATATCTCCCTTAGAGTGAAGGAGTCACTCCCCTGCATTCGCAGGCACCGCAACACTGCTGTCTGGTCTACTGACCCTGAGCTCCTTCAGACTCCGAAGGCTTAAGCAACACAGGAGGTGGATTTCTACGTCCCTCGAGGTCCGAGCTGCCCTTTCCCCAATTTTGAGGTCAGAATCCCTCGTGGGGGCTGCAATACCCTAACCGCTGTGCACCTCGTACATTTACAAGTGCATATGCTTGTTGGCATTTCCCGAACAAGTGCATCGGGCTCCGAGTAGCCCCAACCTCTGGCACCATTTCCTACCAAGAACTCCGGCCTCCCCACACCGAGTGCTCGTGGGCTGCTGTTTGGTGAAATCGCTCGAGGTCCTTTTGCAACTCCTGTGCCTCCGGCCTGTGAGTCCACTTGAGGGTCAACTTTGCTTTTCTTGGGCTCCCCTGGTTGCTCCAGGCCTGCCCTGACTCCCCTTGCTGTGGTGAGTCTGCTGGACCTTGCTGGTTCGAACCATACACATCCTTGACTTTCTGCGGGGGTTGCTGTTGCCAAGGCTTGTTGGTGCTCGAGCCAGACACCGACCCCTCAGTACTCTGCATCCTTCGTGGGACAGCTTGTATCCGGCTCCTGGTCGTCCTCGACGTCTCCTGGTCCCCGTAGCTGCAAAGTCAAGAACTCCATCAACGCACCTGAAGCACCCGACATCTGTGGGCATTCGTCTACCGAGCCCCTGGTCACTCCTGAGTGACCCAGATTCTGTCCCATCTGCTTTCAGGTACTCTTGGACAAGAATCCACCTTTGAATATCAACGGACACTTTTCTTCCTTTCAACAGTGGCTCTTCTTCAAAGTCCTCCATTGGGTTCAACGGCGGTTTCCGATGCCACTTCAGACCTATGCACCTGGCTTCCCTGGGATAGGTAACTCGGATACCTCGGTATCCACTGGTGGGGTGGCTCTCCAACCTCTTAACTTCCACACTTCCACCGTGTTTCTTCGAAGTCTACTGGGAAGGGTCTGTAAACTCTAAAACTTCAACCACGACTTTCCCATAGAATTGTACGGAGCACTCGATCGTGTTCCCACACTGCACCTGTCCTCCGGGGGGTCCCTGCTTACTCACCTTGGGTGATTCCTTGGAGTCCCAGCGATTCTACGTGCTCTCGACACTGTCTTGACTCGAGTCGTGGTTCTTGTACCACTATTTTAGTATATGGTTTGGTCCCCCCCCTGGGGCCCGCTGTGTATTAGTGCTATTTACTGTCATTTATGTGCTTAAGTATTGTGTGCTTTGTGATTATTTCCATGTAGGAGATACTGTGTCGTACTAGAGAGTGTTATATTAATAAATACATATTTTTATAACTACTGTGTGGTTCTCCTTTCATTTAACCAATACTATAAGGTTGCATTCTGGTAAAACAAACTGCTTAACATTCCTTCAATACTAAGCCTGAAGGCTGCTCTCCACAGCTACCACTTGGATAGCTTTCTAAGGTCATCTTTGATCTCTTAAATTACCATAAGGGTTGTTTGGACTGGTGCAAGGTGCCCACTTTAATTCGTGGACAGCATATACCAGGCCAACTTCTCACACTCACCCTTGTCCTTCATCAGTATGGTATGTAGTACTGCACAGTGCGTGTGTGTTATACATGTGCTTGGGTTTGTATGACTGTTAATGGTACAATACATGAAGGACATAGTGCTGTGCAGTGCATGTATATTATATGCATGTGCTGGGTGTATGTGTACCTTGAATGGTACAATACATGGACTATTCTTCGTTCCATTTTGTGAGACCCATGGCTAACTGGAGGAACATGAGGAGGTTGAGGAATCCCCCCAGACAGATTTGTGGATTGCTGCATTCCTGTGAGCTGGGTGGGTCACACTAGGGAAGGGAGAGCCAGACTCTTCAGTACACTTTAAAGGGTAGTCTGTGATTCAAAGAGAGGTCACTAGGAAGGTGCCTGGGCACATCTTAGGATGGAGATGGGGCTGATAAGAGAATTATAAAGATTTGGGCTGAGGCTCGGGGGTAACCTTTTGATATACATATCACTTTGGCTGACATCCAGGTGTGAACTTCTAGTCACTCCCATGGCCTATCTTGTGATGCTATCAGATTTGGAGTCACTCCTGCTTTGACAGACTGCTTTCTGGAGGAAAGGCAGGGTAGAGGAGACAGCACTTCAAAGGGAAGCAGACCCCCAACATAAACTTCAAGGAGTCAGACTCTAAATCACATTTGGTGTCTGAAAATGGACTGTAAGAAGGGCAGCTTGAGCCCCCCCAAAATTGTCAACTGTCAATCAGCCAGACGGCCTGTGCGAGGAGGAGAAGCTCTGTAAGACTTCTGCCTGTGACCAGGACTGGGGGCAAAGGCCTGCCTGTCTCCCAGCTGGATGAGATGACATCACCCAGGTGCTTTAAGACCACCTGCCTGGCTGGTGGGTCTATCGTGAAGAATCACTTCTAAGTTCATGTCAGCAGGCCGTGCGGTGCTCCACTCAAGGTTAGATGGCCTGGGGGTGCATGAGGGCCAGTGTCACGATTCACTCCCTGTGCTCTCGTGCCCACCACTAGGGGGCCAAATAGTGGGGCTTTTCAGTGGTCTAATAAGCTTCCAGAGCCTCCCCTTCATGTAGATACTGACTTACAGCCATTTAGATTCTACTTGCAAATTGCGATCCATTCCCAATCCATGCCGGGTTTTGTGGAAGCCAGCCTGCTCATTCTGGAAACTCCAGTACCTAGAATTCCCTGCTCACTGCTCCGTCTCCACCCCTGCAGGCCAAGGATGGGTGGAGGAATCCAGTTCACCTGTGGCTGGCTGCTGCTAGCCTGCTCACACCTGATGCATATGATTACTGTGAGCTCTTTTAAGCCCCAGCTCCCTTCAGTCCAGTGTTGGTCATTGTAGCTGTGTACCGGTGAGACCGATCCTTGTTTCCAGTGTTTCCTGAGCTTTTGATAACTTTGTTTCCAGTGTTTCCTAAGCTTTAGTTATTCATTGTTCCTGAGCTGCTGCTGTTTTCCTTGTTCCTGAATTAGCACTGCCTGCAGTGCTACCTTGACCCTGAGCTTTAGTAATTTCCCTGTTCCTGAACTAGCACTGCCTGCAGTGCTACCTTGACTCCTGAAGCTTTAGTAATTCTCTGTTTCTGAACCTGCACTGCCTGCAGTGCTACCTTGATTCCTGAGCTTTGGTAATTCCCTGTTCCTGAACTAGCACTGCCTGCAGTGCTATCTTGACTCCTGAAGCTTTAGTAATTCTCTGTTTCTGAACCTGCACTGCCTGCAGTGCTACCTTGACTCCTGAGCTTTATCTCAATTCTTGTTCCTGCCCCAGCACTACCTTCAATGCTACTTTGTTTTCTTGATTCCTGAACCTGCACTATTCCAGTATACCCTTGTAGCCTCCCCTTCTGTATATCCTTTTCCAGTCCCTGCCTTTCTTCCCATTTCCTTGGTTCAAGTTCCTAGTTTGCTGTCTTTCTATGCCTGCTGTCTCGCTTCTAATTGCCTTGTATGTTTGTTACTTGCTTTCTGCCAAGTGTGTCCTGTGATTTCCTTCCTTTCCTATTAAGCACTCCTCCTTGCTAGCTCCTTGTCCATCGTGCTTGTGTTTAGTTCTACCCCCTTGTTGTTACTGCCTTGCGTGTTCCTGTTTGATCGCCAGGATCCGTGGGCACAGCTGACTACCTAGGTGGTGTTTCTTGTTCACTGTGAGTATTGTCTCTGAGTTACATTTCTAACATCACCATAGGTATCAGCTCCACAGACCCTGCCTTTGCATACATATCCTATATGTGGGTATTTGCAGTCAGTATCTGTAACAGCAATTGTGGGTGAGGAACTTACTGAGCTTCAGTCTTACCGTGTGGAGCTCCCGAGTGCTTTATCCCACATTCCCTTTATTGTTAATGTTGTTTTATATATAGGCCTTGCACGTCCGTCCTGGGTGTAGTTAATCTGAATGCTAAATTGCCTTGTGAGTGCCCTTCCTCTCTGAGTCTTAGCCATCTTGTTCACTGTACAGGCTTCCCTTTTGGATCCCTTTTTCTCCTCTGACTCCCTGTGTGATCCTGGGCAGCTCTGTACTCCTCTCTGTGTACGTTTTCTACCCCGTTCCCAGTCCTTGCCCAAGTCCCTGACTGTGTTCCTGACATAGTCCCGGACAGTCCCTGACAGCCAGCCCCCGACAGCCAGATCACAGCCTTCCCCGATAATGCCAGAGACAGATGGAGGTAGCCAGAGTGCACCTAGCAGTCCTGACGGTTCCTCAAGCCCGGCTTCTGAGGAGTTCATTTGACCTCTATACTCCCATTGGCCCTGCACCCGATGCACCAAGCCCGCACAACCGCAAGGCATCCCCACCTCAGCGCCTTAGCTTCCTCAGTGCCAAGCTTTCTGCATCGTCGTCATAAGGCTGGAGAGCTGCACTGCAAGGGCACCTGCGCAACCTAGACAGGTCGGTCACCAGAAGAGCGTCCTGCCTCAGGCCCCTACAGCCAACAAAACAAGAGTCCAGGCTCTCAGTCCATGCCAGGGCTTGTTCAGGCGGAGGCAATCAGTGGCAAGGGTGGTCTGTATTCCAACCTGCCGCCTCAGTGCTTTTTGTCTGGTGCAGCTTCTGGCACCTCTTCAGTGCCCCTGGCCACACCATCCATCTGCAGACACCATACTCCACAAAGCTACTTAAGACAGGGTCAAGAACATCGGACTCCTCTGGCTCAAATCACTCACATGCTTCAGTATCAGGTCCCTGGCGTGAAACGCAGGCAGAGGAGATTCATGTCCTACATAAGCGAACAGGATGCTCAAGGATTCTTGAAGATTGCATTGGGAGCTCCGGCTCAACTGGTCCCGTCCACCATGATGCTAGGCTCCTCCCTGTAATGTTTTAGTTGGAACTAAAAATGCATGTCAGTCCCATTGGCTTTGAAAATGCTTGTTTCTTACTGTATTTGCAACATCTGTCTATGTGTATGTATGATTTGCATATTGAAAAACCTCTGAGACTTGGGCCTCCTTGGTGCTTGCTGGCCCTAACTTACCATTCTGACAGTTTGGAAACCTTGTTCTTTTTCACGTAGTTGTAATTTACTCAATGAAAAGTCACTATGCACCCAGATCAGTTCTTGGAGTTACCAAATGAGAGATTGGAATTTAAATGAGTTTTGTGGTTGACCTTAATTGTTTTATTTCATCTCTCTTTTAGGGTATCCTGGATATCATCGTACTTAGCAAAGGGCCTCAAAGTCAAGACTTTGCTATCAATGCTTTCAAAAATAACTTTGAAGCAGATGCATATTTTGTTAAGGTCATGGGTAAGCATTTTACTCTTAATATGGAAATGACATTGTCTCTGTAAAATACATTCGAAACTCTGGATGCTGCTGCTAATAGTTAAGCACACAGGTGTTTATGAAGAGGACCTTTACATACCCTACATTTTATGAGTCTTCTTAGGCTCAATTTAGGTTTTATAGACACTTTACATTAGAAGTTAGTGAAATAATGGTCATGATGTATCATTGGGCATGTAGCGAATAGTGGGTGCAAATTGCTCACTGACTCTTCGTGGTGACTTGCTCAGCGTTTTGCAATGTAACTGATGTAATCAGACCCCTTGCAAATTGTGTATTTGTAGAGGGTTGCAAAACCTGATTAATGAATTTTAATGAGACATATTGCATTTTGTGACCCTCTTTCAATGACTGAAAATGCAGTGATGGAGGCCTGAGAGGGACAGCAGTTTCTCATTCCCATGTCTTTTTTTAAAAGCAGTCTGTGTCCCTTAAAGGGACAGGTCCTGCTGCTAAAAAAACCAGGTCCTGCTGCTAAAAAAACGACCTACTGGCCAGACATCTGTGAATGGTCCCCTGGACCATTATCCACTCCCCAAGGCCACCATACACGATTCCCACACCTTCCTCTTTGCAAATCAGTTACCAACTCAATTCAGAATAATACGTGTCTTGCACTCCTGGGAGTAGGAGGTCTTTAATTTTATACCTTCACAGATGATGGTTAGAACTAAGATCTCAACAGTGGTTATCTTGCAGTGGTTATCTTCATATCCGCTGTGGCAATGGGCAGTGCCACAGGTATTTGGTCTCTCCAGCATTCTGTTTTAGGCTATAATCCTCCGGTCAGCACAATACCAGGTGGGCTATTGCTCGTTGAGCTGGTTAGGCACGGACAGCCTTCCTACTTCTCTCCTTCTGTTTTCAGCAGCAACATTTTTTCTCGAAGCCTTTAGAGTCTGGTTCCGACTTATGGGGGAGAACAGCCAACCTTCCTGTCTTTGGAACAATCCTTCTCTGGGTTTGCATAGAGCTTACTCAGAGTTTGGGAGAACCCATTCTTTAGCTCACATGGTCAGCTTGTATCCTCAGCAGGTGGCTGTTGGGTTGGAGAGTCAACCATCCCTGCACTGTAGACTTTGGGGAGACAGTTGGCTCCCTTGACATAGAGAATCACTGTAGATGAAAGGACACATGGGTGGTATTACCATCTATGAGATCCAAGCACATTCATCTACCAGATGCACTGGAGGTTATTTTGTCACTTCAAGAGGCATATGAAGGGGAGGTGACCCAAAAAGATGATGTGACCCTGGGAGTGTCCTCCCAATGTCAACAGAGATACTGACAGAGATTGTTGATCCAATGAGGAGTCACTTGGGGCATGAGCAAAGAGCAGGCTAGGAAGGATAGTGGTTTATGCATATACCAGAGAATTCATAGAGCTAGGACAGATTGTGATACAACATAAGCTTTGGATAGACTGCTGAGCATTTGACTGTGGAGATGGGTTGACAAGCTAATTGTTAAAGCTAAATGTTTATGGATGAGGTTGAACTGCAATATGCACTTAAGATTTAACTTGAGCACTACAAATCATGAATTAAAAAAATATTGCCACCTTAAGAGTATTTTCTTGGTTTTGCGAACCCTGGGTAACTTTATAAAAGGATAGAAATTTGGTCTGAATATCTTTTGTTGAAAGAATTTTATGAAGGCATAAGCAAGAACTGTCCCAAACACAAAAAGGGCTTGACACTGTGGCAGAAAGGCCTCATCATTTAGCAGGTAAAGCTGTCCGCTCTAATGTGGTCTACCCCTGTGATGTGAGAGTCTGGTAGGAACAAGCCATGTTACAATGCATACTCCCAAAGAGACACTGCCAGCTGACAGAGCTGCAGTGAGTTTCTGGTCCGTTGCTTCCTAATATAGATTAGGTATGTGTTAGTGTCAGTGTGGATGAGCATCACACGTAGGACAGCTTTCAATGCCAAAAAGAGTGTTTTAGTCCTCAAAATGATTACGTGCTGGATTTTTCTGATGTGTCCCTCATGGTACTGAAGGAGAGTTCCCAGCAGTGTGCACTCAACCATACTATGAATAGTCGATAGTGACCTGGAGCTGTGGATGGACAGGCAAAGGGATATCCCACAAAGAGGTTGGGATCTTGTGCCTGCCATTTCACAGTGGCAATCATAGGTAGTCATCCAGCATAGGTGTTCACCCGCTGACTTTTCCTCAAGCACAGGACTTAGACATTGCGGAGATCAGATGCTGCAAACTCTCAATGGCACAATTAGCCTGATTTAAAGCCTGGTCCATTGCAGCATGAGACAACCAAGCTTAAAGAAGTGGATTGAGGAAAAAACCCAAAATAATCCTAAAGAAACTTGAAGTTTTTGTGGTAGGGCTCACTCAAGAAATTCTCTAAGTATAGGAAAGGCAGGTGCTGATCTACTCTATTGGATGGAAAAAAGGGATGTGGCCAGAGCACACATGTGCAGGGATATGTATGGCTTTGTCTGATGCATAGTGCTAGCAGGCAATGCTGTGTATTTGTTCAACACAAATGGGGCCGCTCCCAGAAAAAAGTGACCGAAGGTGCTCAAGGGGAAATTGTGAGTGTGGACATCTCACAAAAAGTGTAGGATTGGCCTCACACACCACCTGGTGTCATGCTTCATCATCGGCAGTCCTCGCCCTCTAAAAACTCGGTTTGATAGAGGGCGGGCATTCACCTGACGACAGGGATGCACTTCTAAACTAAGTGGGGGCCCGTGGGAAGTGAGTGAATTCTAAAAACCATTACAGGTGCC
Organism: Calotriton arnoldi; assembly: GCA_963921515.1. NCBI lineage: Eukaryota > Metazoa > Chordata > Amphibia > Caudata > Salamandridae > Calotriton > Calotriton arnoldi. The sequence goes on from CAWUFW010003706.1 coordinate 302,816, forward strand.
AAATTAAATTTTTAATAGGGTAGGCAGCTGTATGGTACTAAAAACAGTGGACGGTGAGGTGGGGAATTAATTATCCCCTCACCGTAGTGAATGAGGTCAACATGTTTCTGCCTGGTGTCCCTAAGGGGTACGTGGCATTCATCAGGACCTGTATCAAGCGGGCTCCGTTCTTACCAATTTCGTGGTGAGAAGGTACCACTATGTGGGGTGACCTTTGTCACTCTCCACTTCAAAAGGGCTCTCAGTAGACCCTAGAACCTCAACCTACGTGCTCCATGGGAGGAGGAATAGAGGGAAAGCCCCTGTAGTCAGACTTGCATCAAGGTACGCCTTCTGTAGTATCACCTAACTGTGTCCTTCTGTCCTCCCCGGTGGTGGTACCTTCTCACCACGAAATTGGTAAGAACGGAGCCCGCTTGATACAGGTCCTGATGAATGCCACGTACCCCTTAGGGACACCAGGCAGAAACATGTTGACCCCATTCACTAAGGTGAGGGGATAATTAATTCCCCACCTCACAGTCCACTGTTTTTAGTACCATACAGCTGCCTACCCTATTAAAAAATTAATTTGGCCACTGTAATGGTTTTTAGAATTCACTCACTTCCCACAGGCCCCCACTTAGTTTAGAAGTGCATCCCTGTCGTCAGGTGAATGCCCGCCCTCTATCAAACCGAGTTTTTAGAGGGCGAGGACTGCCGATGATGAAGCATGACACCAGGTGGTGTGTGAGGCCAGTCCTACACTTTTTGCGAGATGTCCACACTCACAATTTCCCCTTGAGCACCTTCGGTCACTTTGTTCTGGGAGCGGCCCCATTTGTGTTGAACAATTTGTGTTGGAGGCTGGCCTGCTCCTAGCGCCCTGTGCCTCTAGTTCCCTCCTCCAGTTAATCCCTGGGGTTAGTGTGGTTACAATGCTGTGTATTTAACAGTTTTAGAAGCAGTTTATGGTTGGCCCGAAGGTAGCAGGGATACCCAAAGGTTAAGAATGGCACAGTGCCCGGATGTAATAGTAAGTCTAACTTTATTTTTTATTACTTTAAAAAAATATATTTTATTATTTTTTATCTCAAGTAATAAGTTGAATATACTAATTTAGTTTTTTACTTCTAATAGATAATGGCTTTGGGTGTGATCAGATATGTTTTATTGGTTATTCAATACACTTTGCAGCCATCATTATCACAACATGTCTTACAAGAAGTATCAGATGAGTCATCAATAGCTTTGTGTAAACATTTCCCCAACTCCCCCAAACCCCCTTACAGCTCACGTTAAATTGCAGATAGAGGTGTTCACTCCTATTAATTATGGAGATGTGGCAATGACAGAATCCTACTACGCATCGTGTATACATCTCAACATATTAGTTATGCTCTTGTTAATGGATGCAATACCCCTTTGTGACCAGGAGTCCCAGTAGGCATATCATTCAAATCTACCTCCCTTCGTGCATCCCCAATATGGTCATAAGTTTCAGTCTCACCCCCTCGCAGGTCGATAAGCATCTGTCTCCACGCTACCAGATTATCCTCCAGTCGTTTATCCCGTAGGTTTGGGTGTGTTGTCAAAACTGTGGAACAAGACAAATGTGGATAGCATAGAAAAATGCAGTAATGCATTTGGTATAGTGATATGTGAGGACATAGTTACTATTTTTTTTTTTTTTTTACAATTTTGTATTGTAACATCATTGTTTTCTAATTTTTTGTGACGTACTTACTGCAAGTTGTATTACTCATCCAATCACGTTCCATCTGCAATGTTTGATGGGGCATTTTATTTGACTTCTGTGTGAAAATATTGAGGGCTGTTTCAAAGGTAGCACGCTTCAGTATTGTAATTACTGTATGCAGAAAGGCCATCTTTGCTGATGCCCAACTAACTACATCAGCTGTCTATAGTGTTAATGTTGGTGAATGTGGCGCTTTCCATCCAATAGCAGTTCACTGTTTGGCTCGTAACTGCTATGTGTAGAATCTACACACATATTTCTTAAGCCTGGTGTGGGGAAATAACCTCATCAGGCACACTTCTGAGATGACTTTCCAGGGGCTACTCATGGCAGAGTTGACTTGGGGAGGGACCTGAGACAACTTTAGGGTTACTACTAGGTGTAGTGTTGTGTGATCATGTGCAGTATACCCTTATGGTCCTTGGCAGACTCCGTACAAAGTTACCTAATCAGTTGGGAGGTATCTGGGTGTGATCAATAAGGTTTATGACAAAGTGTGTTCAGTTAACAGTTGCATACCGAAGAATAAAGATGTTTATTACAGAGCTCCATGTGTGGTGTGGCCTTTGCATGCTCCATAGCTGGGGAGGACGCGACAACTGGCAACGAGTTGGGGATATGTGCCACGAAGAAAGAAGACTGCTCACCCTGAGAGTTTGCCGAGGTCCAGCAAACTGTGTGTGCACCACGTGCGCCCCAAAAAGCAGACTACTGTTAGCGAATGTGGAGTCAAAGTTCCACTCTAGCTCTTACAAGGCCCTTGAAGAAGGTGAAGGGCCTTCAGTGGAGCACAGTCAAAAAGCCCGCCAGAAAGGCCAAAATAAGAGCTACTAAACCACAGCATAACACAGAGCCATTGTCTATCCAAAGCAGAAATGTTAAAGGCATTCTACAACAGGTGCAAGCCCTGCCACCTTGCTGTTTGGGAGAGCCACTGGAACAGAGCTAGAGCTACCACAATGGACCACGAGCCGAGTGATAGACACTAATGAGATTTGTGTCATGGACACTTCTCGCAAAAGCAAATAAGCGCAGATGCGCTTAGGACATGGTTTTCGAAAAGGGAGACTGGGTCCTTGTCAAACCAAAAACGGAAGCGCAGGACTGATGCTCTGTTTGATGCAGCCCCATTGAGAGTCTTGACGTTAAAGGACATATGGTTACCACTCACCTTCCTGGAAAGTCCATTCTGAGAGACTCGTCACATTTCAAGCATCTGCCTCGAAGTTCCTCGTCTCCAGACATCACAAGTAAGACAAGTGCACCTGAATGCCCAAGTCAAGCATCAGAGTCTACATCCACGATGCCAGATGATAGTGCAACTCCTTCACCTCGTAAGACTTGATTTGGAAGGTTGGTGCGAGCACCTTGATGACCCATTGAGAAACTCTAATATATAAATGTTGTCCATACTTTTTATGTAACACAGGGGGAGATGTAGTATCATGTGATCATGTGCAGTAGGACCCTTGTGGTCCTCGGCAGACTCCATACAAAGTTACGTAATCAGTTGGGAGGTATCCAGGTGTGGTCAATAAATGTTATGACGTAGTTCGTTCAGTTAACGGTTGCATGCCAAAGAATAAAGATGTGTGTTACAGAGCTCCGGTAGTTATGTGGTTATTTGCATGCTTCAGAGCTTATGAGGATGCAACACTAAGCACTTCCTTACCATATTGAAAATGTCTGTTAAGAGAGTGACAGCTAAACAACTGCTCAAGGGAGTAACAAATATTCTACAGAGTCTAGTAGGAATTGAGGTTGGAGCAATTCCAGTAGTTAATTAGTAACAATTTGAACCTGCCATTTCTAGAGTCTTTCTTTCTAAGTTGGCATGCCAGTGGCTTCAAGCACTGCCGGACTGGTAACGCAAACCGGCCCTGGCAATTGTGTCGGACCGGCCGCGGGAGGGGGTGTGTGTGTGGGGGGGGGGGGGGAATGCTGCGCGTGCATGGAAAACACTGCAGCAGGATTTTTTTTTTTAAATAGTGGGACGATATTGCAGCTGTGCTGAAAAACCGGCCCCTGGTAACAAACGGCCCCCCAGGGGTCCAAAACCGTCCCACCGGTGAAACGCCCGGTGTCCGCTACAGCCAGTCCGGCCCTGGCTTCAAGGTCAATACAAATAGGATAGGGAGATGAGCAACCTTTTCTTGTGCCCCTTTCTTTTATGCACTTGGGGAGTAAATATGTCCTGTCTTCACAGTAACCGTTGGATTTGAATACAGAAGCCTTATCCAGCTCACCGTCCTGGGTCCAAACCCACTTCTCTCTATTACTGCATATAAGTATTTCCAACCCAGTCAGTCAAATACTTTTTTTGATATCACATGCTGTGACTGGTGCCATTGGCCAATCAGATGGGCCTTCAGCAATTGCTTGAAAATCTCCTGAGGTTGGGAATGATATTTTGACCCAGTACAAATCCATTCTTGGCTGGGAAAACCAGGATGTACAGCATAAGCTTCAGTTGATTTGAAAGGATTTTACCCAGAATTTTGTTGTCCAAGTTCAGCAGTGACAGAGTTCTTTATAAGGTCTTTTGTAGTTCATTCTTTCCCAGTTTAGGGGCAACTACACTGATGGCTTCTTTAGTGGTGTTTTGTAATCCTCCAGTGTTTCTCCTCTAATTATACATTTCCAGTATAATATGAAAGTTCATCCACACACTGAGTTCACTCTCAGACTTTCATAAATTGATACTTCTTATTACTTTGAATTGGTTTTTTTCATACAGGGATTAAAAAACTTCTTGCTAACAGACCTCCTTTACCAACTCGTGTTTCATTCTCATAAAAATAATCCATGGAGCTTCATAAGGGCTAGTGTGGTATATTATTAAATTATGAAATCATGAGTGGGAAAATCCAGTTCACAAGGCAAGAGCCGTATAAGGACCAAATAAGCATACATGGAATGATGATTGTTTTGTTTATTATGAGCACTGAACGATTAGATGACTGATGGTAATTAAATTGTCACTACGCTGGATATCATACTTGTGCAAACTATTGAAAGAGGACTATCTGCATTTAATTTCTCTGTAGTTGGTTGCTGAAAAATGTGTCACAGAACACAATGTTAGTTCACATTGATCTGTAATTTGTTTTTTATTGTCTTTTTGTTCTTAAGCTTCTGTCACCCTTGGTTTGGGAAGGGAATTATTGTGTTGAATACATTAGTTGTATCAGTGAGCATTATTACAGTGTTTGATTTTATTATTGGCATTCTTTACCCTATTGATCTGATAGACTTCTAGCTGCAGATTCCTTACTTTAGAATTATCCCCAGTTATCAGACTGGATTGGAAATTCATTTTGTGATCAGTACCCCTACACGCCGGTAGGTGGCATAATTTGGCTCAGCATGTCGGTGGTGTTCGCTCAGGAAGTGACGTGCGCGGTGCCTAGATAGGCACCACCCCAGCGCACTGATGTCAGTTCTTTTCTTCCCGTGCCAGTCAGCGCAGATCCGTAGAAAGCTACTCCGTCAGTCACTTTTTGACTGTGCTGTTTCACAGTTTTGTCAAAGTTTTCAAGAGTTCTTCTCCTGGTGTGGCAGGGATGTTCCCTAGGAAGGTAGACTTTAAGCTCTGTGGTGGTGACGGACACTCATCTTGTTTGCTTGTGGTGCCTGGAGCTTGACCATGACACAAAGACCTGCACCGATGGCCGCGCCATGCACCCAAAGGCCTTGAGGGAGCGGTCCCTCAAGTTCTTTGCTGCCCGATATGAGACGCCACGATGGTCTCAATCACAGTGGAGAGGAAGGTCCCGGGATCAGTCGTGGAGTCCAAGATCCTCTTCGCATTGGAAGTCATCGGGCCACATGGGTAAGTCCTACAAAAAGAAGAAAAGCAAGAAGTCAAAGAGGTCTTTGACTTCGTGCCGTCCGTTGCGATCTTCAGATGAGATGAGGGAGTGTCATTATTCGAGGCCAGGCTCCGCGGTTGAGACTGGACCTGGGCCGACACCGTGCCGCCCTGAGTTTCCGTGAGCCGGAGCAGCCCCCTCTCAACTACAGGAGTTTTATGATGCGCTTCATATTTGAGTGTCCCGTTCCTTGTGGCGTGTCTTTGGGCCCCCGGGTTCAGGAGGGTCCCCTACTGGTTCCACGCCGGCGGCTCCGCCCCTCGCACCAGTTGGGGCCCTTGCATCTACTTATGGATCGGCACCGGTCGTGCTATCTCGACCTTCCCTGGTCCCGATGCCAATGCTCTAGACACTGCTGGTGCCATCCCCATTCTGATCGCGGACTCTGACACGGTGCCGGAGGGGCATTGTCTGACTCCAGCGCCGACTGGAACCCTGCCTTCCAGGGAAGAGCCTGAACCCTATTCCTGGAGGCTAAGACTCGGGGAAGAGTGGGAGGGGTCGCTGGACCCTGATGAATACCAGCTTTTAGATGCCAACGTCGACTGGTATGAGAACTTAGCGGAGGACAGTGGGCTGGACACTTCTCCAGATACTGGCATGCTTTCTCCCCCTACCACAGCTACAGAGGAGGGTGCGTAGTTTGCAGTAGGGGTGAGGAGGGCGGTGAGATCCTGGACTTTAGCCTACCCTCAGTGGCACTTCAGCCTGGAGTGACCCCTTCAGAACTGCTTCTCCCATTTAATGAATTCAGGCTATGATGCAGATGTTTCAGCCTCTGTCCTGGATTTCGGTGAGACTGACTCTGAGGCTGCTGGGACTCATGGCCTTGCCCATCCTGCTGGTGATACATGCCCGCTGGCATATGCAGGCTCTGTAGTGGGACCAGAAGTTCCAGTGGGCGCAGCATCATGGTAATCTCTCAGACAAGGTCCAGATCTCAGAGGGAACTGCAAAAGATCTGCAGTGGTGGTTAACAAACCACGACTGGGTCAGCGGCATACCCCTCTCCCTTCCCTAACAAGATCTCATAGTGGTGACAGATGCATCACTCCTAGGATGGGGTGGCCATCTTGGAAAGGTGGAGATCAGAGGACTCTGGTCTCCGGCGGAATCCTGACTCAACATCAGCCTGCTGGAGCTCCGGGTGATCCGGCGGGGATTAAAAGCCTTTCTACCCTCCATCAAGGGGAGGCTAGTACAAGTGTTCACAGACAAAACCACTGCCATATGGTACTGCAACAAGCAGGGCGGGGTGTGGCCGTGGATCCTTTGTCAAGAGGCCTTGCGTCTCTGGACCTGGTTGGAGCAGCAGGACATATCCCTGGCAGGCTCTCTGAACACCAAGGCGAACGAACTCAGATGAATATGCTTAGTGGATCACAAATGGCGTCTCAATGTGGAGGTGGTGCAAGGCCTCTTTCTGCAGTGGGGAGAGCCTTTGTTAGATCTGCTCACCACCGCCTAGAACGTGCAATGTCAGAAGTTCTGTGTGCTGGAGCTTCCAAGGCAGCTCTCGCTCGGAGATCCTTTTCAGCTCGAGTCGAGCTCAGGCCTCATGTATGCCTTTCTGCCCATACCACTTCTGCCCAGAGTTCTCAAGAAGATCAGAAACAATCAGGCCCATGTCATTCTTGTGACTCCGGACTGGGCTCGGAGAGTTTGGTATCACAAGCTGTTGAGCATGGCCGTCAGTCCTCCGATCAGGCTGACCCTTCGGAAGAATCGTCTGTCGCAACTGCAGGGGAGGGGTCTCCACACGAACCTATCAATGCTCCGCCTTCTTGCATGGAGATTGAGCAGCGGCAGATGACAGCTTTCGGCCTTCCGCCCCAAGTCTGCAATGTTATCTTGGCAGCCAGGCGTCCCTCCACCAAAACGATATACGTCTGCCTTTGGGGCAAGTTTGTGGCAGGGTGTGCAGAGAAGCAGGTTGATCCTCTTTCTGTTCACCTCTCTCGGGTCCTTCTCTTTATCCTTTGCCTTGCACAGCAGGGCTCTGCTCTGGGCACCTTAAAGGGTTATCTTTCTGATATCTCAGCCCTTTTGCAGTTGCCTGACCAGCCATCCATTTTCCAGTCTCCTATTGTACATAGGTTCTTAAAAGGTTTTCAACACATGCTTCCTCCTTCCCCCTTCATCATGCTTCAGTGGGACCTTAATTTAGACCTGACGTTCTTGATGTGTGCTCCTTTTGAACCCTTGCACAACTGACCTATCAGGCACCTTGCCATCAAGATGCCTTATTGGTGACAATAACATCTGCCCAAAAGATCAGTGAACTTCAGGCTTTGTCATCCAAGCCTCTATATCTGAATATTTACCCAAACAAGCTGGTTCTTTGCTCTGGAGCTTCCTTTCTGCCAAAAGTGGTAGTCTTTTTCATGTAGGCCAGTCCATCACCCTGCCTACTTTTTACGATCTGCTGCATCCCTCTAAAGAAGAGGAGTGACACCACCGCCTGGACCCAAAAAGAGCGTTGTTATTCTACCTTGACCGCACAAGAGAGTTCTTGGTGGGTTGACAACCAACTCTTTGTGGGGTATGTTGGAGCAAAGAAGGGAAAGGCCAAGCAGCAGTGGACCATCTCCCGATGGATCGTGCTCTGCATGAAAATCTGCTACGCATTGGCCAAGAAACCCCCCCCTCAGGGCTTATGTGCTCATTCCACCAGAGCCAGGGTTGCGACCACTACGTTAGCACACGGAGTCCTGGACATCTGCCAGGCTGCAACGTGGGCCTCTCTGCATACGTTCACAAAACACTACTGCTTGGACAGTCCGGTCCGTCGGGATGGACACTTTGCCTGCTCGGTCCTGCAGGACTTTGATTGTGAAATTGTTTCGCAGACCCTCCTCCGGGGAGATTGCTTGGGTATCTATTCTAAGGTAAGGAATCTGCGGCTAGAAGTCTCTATTAGATGAACAAGTTACTTGCCTTTGGTAATGTCTTATCTGGTAGAGAGACTACCTATCCACATGTTCCTTACTGACCCACTCATCCTCTCTGCTCTGCGAACGGATTTCTAGGGACAGGGATTTTTCCTGTCAGGTGCCTAGTTTTCCACACCTGTGGTGTGTGTTCCATGGCTCTACGCTCCTGGCGTGGAAAGTCACAAAAAGAAACTAACGTCTGTACACTGTGGTGGCACCTATATAGGCACCACTCACGTTTCTTCCAGCACTGACGATGCCACGCTGAGCCGAACAATGCCACCTACCGACCCACAGTGGTACTGCTTATGAAAACATTTCCAGATCCTGTCTGACGTCTGGAGATAATTCTAAGCTAGGGAATCTGCGACAAGATAGAGTCTGTACCAGATAATGCGATTCCGAAAGTAAGTAACTTGTTCTGTAGGAGAGTATTCAAACAAGCCTTGACAAAGCCTTCTGTGTCCCCTTTTAAATGTAGGTAGAGAGCTATTGGCTTTACCAATGGTTGTTGATTTTGGCACAGTTTGTGGCCAAAACAATTCTAAGATGCATGTCTATTTTAATGCCAAACTCCCACGATTTGAGCCTTCCACCGAACTATCACCAACCAGTGTAAAAGCTGCCATTTTTCAGCGCCACACATGACTTGCTGACAGCTAGAGCTGTCACTAAAACCAGATATATAGTACAGAATGGCAAGACTCAAATCCCACTCTAAATATATCGTACAGAATAGGTTTTAGATAACAGAGACCTATAGGCGAGACCCAAAAAGAGTCCTCTAGGCAGTTATGGAAGGATACAAATCTTTCAATCAGAAGCAGTTTTTCATTGACGTGACAAAAATAAGAATAGGGTGTTAAGGAACCACAAATTGAAATGGATAACGAAGCTAACCGAGCATGAGCAAGGGGCGGAACCTAAGCCTGCACTGTGTAATGTATAATAGTATGTTTTTTTTACAAAACAGACCACTAAAGCTGTTGGTTGAGAGACCTAAAAATATATATGGGAAAACGTACCTCCTGAACGAGATTGAAAACCTGAACTCTTTCTTAAGGCCTTGGAACTCCAAGCAACTCGCAATATTCTTTTACCATACAGCACGCCGTATTTTATTCCTTGTAATACATGGCCACAACATCATTCACCCATCCCACAAATTGCTTACATCCTTGGTACCTTGTTTCTTCATATGAAGGAGACAGTATGGATGCAGACATGAAGAATAAAAGCAGAATCTGTAGTGCAAAAATTAAGCACACATCAAAAAGTAACTAGTAATTTGTTTAAAAAACATTAGTCAAAATCAGTTTAATCTAATTCAAATTGAAAAGGCAGTAGCTCAGAATAAAGAGGAACATGTTGAGGTACTTTCTTCCCTGTAATGAACTATAGCATGCACAAAATAAACAGGTTTCCATAAACCTTCCCTTCTCGTGGTCCCCCGAGTCAGAAGAGCCAGGTTGGGTGGTAAAGCATTTTCCCACCTGGCCCCTCTTTACTGGAATCAGCTCCCCATCAACCTGAGACTATGTTCGGATCATCTTCAATTCAGGAAGCGCCTTAAGACCATTCTATTTTGATCCTGCTCTTCAGCTAGCCCTGCAGCCGTGTCCGCAGCGCAGAGATACCCCTTCGGGGGTCGATTCAGGCGCTATACAAATAAATAAATAAATCTCTCCTTTGTGCCGGTCACTGTTCATTTTTTAGAAAACAGATCAGAAGAACAAAAAGTGTGTCAACTGCAGTTGTGCTGATAGTTCGTGACCTGCCTTTACCCTTGGCTGCTGGCAGTCATAATGATGGCACATCTGAACTGTAATAAGTTATTACAACTAAGCAGCTACGCCATTTTCTTATTACAGGTGACTAGAGGTGTCACTGTCACAAGTAGTCTTCAATAAGGAAACTAGAAACTGTTTTATTTTTCCTGGGATTGCAGACTTCCATATACTATATATGATATTAAGTACCCCCTGATGTACATTATAAAGATATTGCAAAACACCAAGCTATTTGGTGATCATATAGATAAACGAGGCCAAAAGCGAAGTCCTTTTAAAAGGTTATGGAACTCTGAGATGACTTGCAATATCCTTTTTATGTACGACAGAGGGAATTTTATTCCTTGTACTACATGGTCACACGTCACCCATCCAAGAAATTGCTTTAATACATAGGGTCCTGCTTCTTTATATGAAAGAGATGGTATCGTTTTTAGACATGAAGAATAAAAGCAGAATCTGTACTGCAAAATTAAAAGAAACATAAAGCAGTTAGTGAGTGAGCGTGAGGGCGGCGTCAATGGCGTTGCTAAAAAAACAAAATATTCTGTAACTGTTTTCGGTGTGTTACCATCCGGTACCTACATATAAAATAAGGCACGGCTTAAATGAAAAATAAATTCAAGTTAAGTTAACCAGTAGGAAATGCACTATTGTACGTTGTGAAACCACTATTAATGCACTGCAGAGGTCTGTGTTTGTTATCAGAGAGCCACAGAATGGAATCCTGGTTGGTGCATTGGAGAATAGTGACTTGTGTATGTTTAGTGCTACAAGGTCCCAGTCTGTGACGGAAAGCACTGTGACTATGTAAGTCATTGTTTTAAACTTGCATTACACATAGTATAAGATAGTCTGCTACAAGATGCGCAAAAAGGTGTAAAATAAAAAAAAGTGCTTCCAAAATCTAGATTTTAGTAATACCTAGACTGTGCATAGTGCATTTTTTTTTTATAACTGTCCTTCAAAAGCACATACTTTACAACTCACCTGGTAACTCCCTTGCAATACCACTCGAAAGGAATAAATCTGTGTCACCAGGAAACTTCAAGTGGTTCCATCAATTAAACCCTATACTGGCTTCCAAGCACCGTTTACATTTGCAGATTAACCGGCTGTGCACATTTACATTTCTTGCAGGCAAACAGGCACCCTGGCAAGAAGGCTTGTTTAGCTGTCTGCCGATCCCTCGGTTTCACAGCTAAAGCATTTCAACTCTCGGAATTAACCGTCCCGGGGCTTTTGTCTTTTCACAAAAAGTAAGAAAAGCCGTTTTTCTTAAATAAAAAAAAGGATGGGCACGCGTGCCCCTCAGATCCAGCCCACTTCGACCACTGCGTTATGCTGATACTTCGTCACCTGCCTTTTACCTTGGCTGCTGACAGCAGATATTATGATGGCACATATTAACCATGGCAAGCTATTACATTTGAACAGCTCTTCTATAATAAGCAAATTCGAGACCGTTTTTTATACTGGGATTGCAGGTTTTCATGTCTTATTACAAAATAAAACATTCAAAATTGAAGAGATGGAACATGTCCGTTTCAGTTTTCCAGTGGTAAATATTTGAGATAGACTGGCACGCTCTGTACCATTGTAAACCTAAATGAATGCCCTCTGTATGCCATTGGCAGACATAAGAATCCTATCACACACTGTTTACTGCCTTTGTACTTCAGACGAGCTTGAGTGACATCCTTCTCTTCTAAAAGCAAGCAAAAAACAAGTAGTTTACCAAAACAGTAAGTGCAGTTGTAAAAAAGATACGTTTTGAATGTGATTAGAAATGTACTGGAGTCTTGTTTTTAAAGTGAAAAGTGCACTTTAATCATAAAAAGGATATTAAGGTGCCCCTTTTACCTGCCTTTTATTTGCACATCAAGAAATTACATTTTGGTTGCAGAAATGGGCTCTTTTGTGTTACTTTTTGCAGTAATGTAGGCTTCTTGACAGCCTGCTCTACAAAATCATAGTCATGAGAAGAAGAGTGTGTTTTAGTAGAAAGGATCGGCTTGTTGTGTGCTCTTCTCATGTCAGTGTCTAAATAACGCTGCCTATTGTGGTTGTATGTCACAGTATATCCCGCTGTTACATTGACTCACAACTATCACTTAACCACTGCATCGGCCAGGCAGACTTTACCTTTATTTTAACCACTACCTCATCCCTTCCGACCCCACCTCCCCAGGTGCCCTATCCTGAGCCTAGGCTATTTTATTTTTGTATCTACTTAGTATTTATGTATTTTCCTTGCTTTGTTGCAATAGTTATTGTAAACCCTTTTGGTTTTGTACATTTTATTTTTTTATTGTGAATAGCCTAACTTAAATGCAATTAAATAATGTAATTATTTGGGGGCGTGGCCTAGCCGAGCTGCGACATGGCCGCTCTTTGAGTAGGCTCCGCCGGCTGGGCATTAATCCGTCCATAATTTGCTGTAATTAGGGAGTGCTGTCGCACAACGGTGACTTTACCTGATTGCTGAATGCGCCTGGAGGAGATCCCGATCTCCATCTGACTGCGTGCGCTGGGTGAAGAGCCCGCCGGAGGTCGTGTCTGGTGAAGCCTGCGGCGGAGAGCGGAAGCCGTGCGCAGGAGGCGGCCTGGCGTGTAGGACGACACGCGGGAGACTGCTCTGCTACGGCGCCATCTGCGTATAGTCCCGATTGATGCTGCAATCTGAGTGCGGTACCGACCAGCCTGCTGCGACGCCCGAATGTCGGGACAGCCCTCGGCCCGTGGTGAGCTTGCAGGCGCACGTGTGGTGTGAGGAGAGGTGCCGGCGGCTGTGGACCGGGTGCGGCTGCGGCGCTGGAATACCTGCTGTCTGGCCTGACGTGGCGGTCTGGGTGCGTGCCGGTCCGAGTGGCCCCCATCTCCCGCTGCTGTTGCGGTGCTGCCCTACGCTGTGGTGCTGAAAGGAGTCCCCTTTGTCGGTGCGGCGCCCAGGACAGACATTGGAGGCGGTCCTGAGCTTGAAGTGGGCAGGCGCGGTGGAGGCACGTACCAGCCTGTCCCGCTGCTGTGGCTTGCTACCCGGACTGCAGAGACCCTTTGGGTAGGTGTGCGCCCATGCTGTGCTGGGGGGGCCCGCTGCGCAAGAAGGGAGAGCTGTGATTAATCCCTCTTGTGGAGGGCTGGAGCCGCGACGTGCAGTGGTGACGCTGCAATTGTGCCGAGTGCGGAGCCCAGACAGGAGGTGTGTATGCTGGTTGGGATCATTTCCTGTAGAGCCACAGTATTGCACAAGTTGCTTAATTGCGCAGGACTTCCTAACATTGGTGGATATCTCCCAGTACTGGTGCCCACACTAGCAGGAGAGTGGTCTCTGGATCCCCCCCCTTGGTCGCTGCTGCTGTACGCCGCATGTGGTGCGCTGTGCCTCGACGGGAGATCAGATGACGGCCTCATAGTATTGAAGACGCACTATAGGGGCAGGGTTCCGCATAAGACCTAGAAGACCTGGTCCTGAATGGTGTGCTGACTATAGAGACTGTCTTCAGAAAGAGTGCAGTAGGGTGTCTTGTTTTGGTTCTGTCGCCACCCAGTACAGCATCAGTGTTGGAACGCTTTGGTGGACCCCCCCATATTTCTACTTGCGTTTTCTGTTATAAAGACAGCACGGTGAGAAAATGGGGAAGACTGATGATAAACAAACTAAACTGCCGTTCGAAAATAAGAGACAGACCAGGCATTCGGAATCGGAGACTGACCCCGAGATGGAACATAGGGAGGATGCAACGGGGGGCAATGACGATTTACGGTCTACTGCTGGATGTGCAATGAAGCCTCAAAACAATTGATAATAAAATTGATAAGCTAACGGATCGACTGGACCAGGTCAAAAAACAAGTCGACACCCACGAAATACGCATTGACAAACTGGAAACCAGGGTCTCCGATGCTCACGAGTTCCAGACAGAGTCGAGGGAGCAGCTACTGAACATGGAGAAAGTTCTGGATGTAATCAAGGCCAAAAATGAAGACCTGGAAGCCAGGTCCCGCCGTAAAAACATACGTATTACTGGCATTCCGGAGACCACAGCCATGGGTAGGGTTGAGGACTTTGTCGAGACACTTATTCGTGATATTTTTAGTACGTCCTTGTCTAACTTGTTCATTGTGGATAGAGCCCATAGATCTCTGGCCCCGAGGCACCCCGTTGGTGGCACTCCGTGACCTATTCTAGCTCGGAACTTGAATTATCGGGACAGAGACGCAATCCTCAGGGCGGCAAGGGACATGGGCCAGATAGCCCACCAGGGCAACCAGATCTCCTTCTTCCCTGACTTTACACCGGCGGTTCAGGCTGCGAGAAGAGAATTTGCCCCTGTCAAGCGTGTTCTCCGCCAGGCTGGCATCACTTATGCTTTGATGTACCCGGCGAAGCTTAAAGTTCAGCATGAAGGCAATTCCCACTTTTTCATGGACGCTAAATCGGCTCTAAAATACGCTAAACAAGCAGCTGGGAGTAAACGACAGTCCAAAGCTCCAGGGCACACCGAAGGAACATTAAGCGACAATGATTGATCAGGCTGCCTGTATGGCAGGGTCGGCCTTACTAGGCCTAGGGGTGCGCTTCAGGCGTAGCTGTTAGAGCGGCCTATGTCAAAAATGGAAGTGCAATTGTGGACTCAACGTACGCTGTAAGGTCTGTAAGGTCTGTTATACATGTTATGATGATGTATTCTGTTAATACTGCACTCCCATTAACGTGCCCAGCCACCTGATCACGGACCAGGGAGTACGCCGGAGATACCTCGCCCCCAGGGAGATCTCCCATTACCTTTTTGGAATGTTTGTGTTGGGAGGGCATTGGTTGTCTGGGGGAAGGGTACATTGTTGTCCTGGCACATTGCATGTAAGGCACTTGTAGAGATTGTTGTTACATCCTGGAATGACGGACAGGGATTCGCACTTTCTCTTCTCATACGACCTTGTGGCGTCATGCTGACGTAAAATGGCAACTTTGAGATTCTTAACGTGGAATATTAGAGGCCTGGGCGATCATAGGAAAGCCAGACTAATCCAAGCATATCTTATTCGGCACAGGATCGACTGCTGTTTTATACAGGAAACTCACCTGTCTGGCTCCTCGGCCTCTAAGTTGCGGCGTGGCCATTGGGGTGTGGTGTACTACACAGGGTACTCCAACTATGCTCGAGGGGTGGCTATTCTACTGCGCAAAGGGTTAAACTGGAAGCCCACGCACACACATGTAGACACTGAGGGGAGATTTGTTATACTGAGAGGGTTACTTTGCGAAACGGAAGTGGTCCTTGCTGCTATCTATGGTCCCAATACGGACGACCCTGAGTTTTTTCATTCAATATGAGCACATATTGCAAGACTGAGCTGCGACACAGTTATTTGGGGGGGAGATTTTAATGCTATTCTTAATGACTCTCTACATAGAAGAGGTTCGGCTCGCAGACTCCACCCGCGTGCCAGTGCCACCTTGAATGACATTCTTAATACTAATGACCTGGTAGATGTTTGGAGGCACTGCTATCCAGACAAGAGGGAGGGGTCTTGCGTTACAACGCATCACAACGCTTGGTCAAGGTTGGACTTTTGGGTGGGGTCTCGAGATGTGGCAGCCTGGACGTCGGGGGTTTCCCTCCTGCCGCGGTCTCGCTCCGATCACGCCCCATGCTTATTGCAGGTAGACTTCCCTGTGCCTTATCAGCGTTCCTTCACCTGGAGACTTCCCTCTATGGCCCTACTAGACCAGGTCTTCCTAGAGGAGATCAGGCAGGACATAAGTGACTACTTCTCTGATAATGAGGGATCAGTTCAATCGGCGGGAACACTTTGGGAAGCATTTAAGGTGGTCATACGTGGCTGCTGTATTGCTAAGCAGTCCGGGGTATTAAAGTCCATCAGACAGCGGCTCCACACTCTAGAGACTCAACTTAAAGACGCAGAAAGGGACTTTTTCAATTCGGGAAATGGGGAACACCTGGCAATATTTAGGGAGATATTATCTGAATACACTGATGAAGCAAACAGAGAAGTAAAATATATGGGGAAATATAACACTGCGAGAAGGTATGGGGAGGGGGATAGACCAGGCAGGACACTGGCGGGCTTGCTTCGCCCTTCGCGAACTGCAAATATTATCACTGAACTTAGCGACGAAGAGGGGCACCCAATCCGTGGCTCACAACACATACAGGCCCATCTAGTTGAATTCTACTCTAAATTGTACACGTCCACAAACCCCAACTCACAAGAAGGACTGCATACCTACCTTGATTCCTTGGAGCTACTCTGGCTTAGCAGGGGGCACAGGGAGTATTTAGATGAGCCCTACACAATTGAGGATATCAAGAAGGTAATAAATAGCCTCCCAAATAACAAAGCGCCGGGTTTGGATGGCCTACCGGCTTCATTCTACAAAGCTTACAGCGACCTCCTGGCTCCACGCTTGCTAGAGGTCTATCAAGAGTCCTTGGAGACTGGTCTCCTTTCACCTGCAATGCGCGAGGCCGTAATCCTGACGCTGTTGAAACTGGACAAGGACCTCACAAGCCGGGACTCTTATCGCCCGTTATCCCTAATTAATTTAGATAATAACATTTTGGCTAAACTCATAGCCGAGAGACTCCAGCCGCTCCTCCCCTTAATCGCTAGGCCAGACCAATCTGGTTTTATACCAGGCAGGTCAACTGCACATAACTTAAGGACATTCTTTGCGCAACTTCATTATCTGGACCCCCAGACCCCCGCAGCTGCGATTCTATTAGATGCCACTAAAGCATTTGACTCGCTAGAATGGCCTTATCTCTTCGGCGTCCTGACTCGTATGGGACTGAGCCCGTCCTTTATAGCTCAAATTAGACTTCTCTATTCTCAGCCTACTGCCCGACTCAAGGTCAATGGTCTTATCTCAGAAAATTTTCCTATAACAAGAGGCACTAGGCAGGGCTGCCCTCTCTCCCCACTCCTCTTTGCCATTGCAATGGAGCCACTGGCTACTCGAATCAGACAACACCATGCCAATAGGGGGGTGGGATTCTCGACCAGAGGCCTGACTATTTTGCTCTATGCTGACGACGTCACGCTTTACGTCATGGATCCCATAAATAATGTTCTTCCCATGCTCCGTGAGCTGACCAGGTTCGGTGGGCTCTCGGCCATCCAGATCAACTGGTCAAAGTCGACCATATTCCCCCTGACAGAGGGCACGATCCCGTTCCCGGTGGACTACCCACTTAAATGGGCAGAAGGCCCGGTCAAATATCTGGGGGTGTGGTTGAGTCGAGATGTTCAGGAGCTGTGGGAGATGAACTTTGGACGTGCTGTAAGTTGGCTTGAGGGGAAAATAGATATCTGGGCACGGCTGCCTCTTTCGTTGGCAGGCAGAATAGCTATAACTAAAATGGTAGTGCTGCCCAAATTTTTATATCTATTTATCAATCTCCCCATAATCCTCACCCAGGCATTTCTACTAAAACTCAGATCCCTAATGATTAAATTGGTATGGGCTGGTAAACAAGCTCGTGTCTCTTGGGAACTCCTCACCTTGCCTCTTAACCAGGGGGGAATGGGGGCGCCGGATATTGCCCTATATGCCTACTGCGCCCAGGCTCAGTTCTTACACCAGTGGATATTTCCCACCCCATTTCAACCCCACATAGCTATTGAAACAGATAGGTCCGCTCCGACGCCATTGAATGTAGCAGTGTTTTCCAAATTTTCAAGGCAACGGAACGAAATAAACACCACTGAAATGCAGCGGTGGGCGTGGGATAATTTACGTAGTAGGGCCAAATATGACTTACTATTTGCTATCTCTGCCTCCCTGGCGTATAGCCCTCAGATACCGGCGCTAGCATGTCGCGGAGAGGTAATGCGTGCTGAAAGGTTAGGTTGGTTGTCATATGCGGATTTATACCCTGGGGACATTTTTCTTTCCCCGCCAGAAAAGGAGGGGGTGGGCGCCTCATATTTTTCTGATCTGCTCCTCTACTATAGGACACGCTCTACTTGTCGTAAGATGCACAGTTCCTTCCCTGAGCCTCCACCCACACTTATAGCGCTAGAGGGGATACTGACACACGCATCTCTGCATAAATTAATCACACGCATATATAATGCCATGCAATTGTCCCACCCCGTTGTTACACAAAAATCTGTGTAGCACTGGAGTGAGGACCTGCCTTCGCCGCTGACTGAAGACCAATGGAAATTTTGTTGCGGGCAGATGGAATTAATCTCCCCAAACTATAAACTTCGATTGATTCATTTTAAATTTTTGCCTAGGTTTTATAGGACCCCTGCTGAACTACTACGCATGGGACTCCGGGACGATTCCAAATGCTGGCGATGTAATGCACCACAGGCCCCTTTTATACACATGGCTTGGCACTGTCCTAAACTGGCTAAGTACTGGGAAGATGTCTTTGCAATAATTAACAGGATGCTAGACCTTAGGCTGAAGCCGACACCCCTGATGGGTATTCTAGGATATACGAAAGACACCCCTGTGGAGACTCGCCGTCTTCTGGCGATGCTGCTCCTGCTGGCGAAGAGACGGGTGGCCATGTCCTGGGGGAGGGCGGGAATCCCATTAACGAAGTCATGGATTGCGGACATTGCGCACTGCCAGGAGCAACTAAATATGTTCTGGGAGCTTATGCCGGCAGCTTCCAGGCCCCGCGATATTTGGGGTCCTTTTCAAGACTGGGTTAGGACTCAGACTCATATGTCCGGAGAGATGGAGGATTCTTAGACGCATAGTCTATCCAATGGGATGAAACATGTCAGGCTTGAGAGGTCGGGTAATGACCTGTGGTCGCGGGGGCACTCATAGTCAACAATAGTCATTTGATGCTGTTTTACCTGATGTGATACCTTGTAAACCTATTTTGTCAATGCTGTGATATCCGTCATAATGCTCTGCTCTGCTATTACATGTGATCATGATGTTGTGCTACTTCACTTTCTTTTTGTTTACAGTTGGGGGTTTTATTTACCTTATCTCAATATGTACTTCTTTACGCACCCTTGTTCTGGGGCGCGATTATGTGAAACCATTGCAATTAGTCTTGATGTGCATTAGTACGCTTTATACTCCTTGCTGTACTGATTCAATAAAAAATCAATAAATTAAAAAAAAAATGTAATTATTTAATAAAACATCTAACCTTCTTTTATATAATTAATTTCCCATTCTTTTTTATTAACCTAAACTGGATGTATATTTTTCAATATAATTGAATTGTATTTAAAAGCCTTGCCCTAGCCTTGATATATTTTTACCTATTTGGGAATGATTTTAATTACCTAATCCTTATAAAAAATATTTAATGAATTGTTTGAATGTCATTACATTGACCTTCTCTTAAAAAGTGTTTAATTGGGTTCATTAAATGTTACTACCTTAACTTTTCCCTAAGTTTTTAATGTTTCATTTTTAATTAATTTAAATTAAAAACACAATCTTAACATTTCTATCTAATGAATTTACTACTAAGTTAATTCAGTTACCCAATCTTAACATAGAAATATGTTTTTGTATCTACTATAGCTTTAGGTGAAAAACCTCAACCTCTAAACTTAATTTAATGAATTCCCATTGTTTAGTTTGATTTTCTTTATGAATCATAACCTCACAACGATCTAAAGAAATTTAAATTAATTTGAGCAAATTTTCTTTGCAAACCCTTATCCAAAAATAAATTGTTACTGGTGTAAGGCGTTGTAATTGACAGTAATGTGGAGCCGAAAGATTCAGTTACTCCAATGATGAGACAATGTAGCCTGGGGGTATTACAGATTTGGGTGTATTTTACAATTTTAGTAACAATTAATTTATGGACCGTACGTGCAGCGGGGGTATATTTGTTGTTGCTGTAAATGCCCGGTGCTGTGACCCGCCGTTTTATGTTAGTAGTGCTTTGTGTATATCTCTGAGCAAGTGAGCACTCCAATTACTTGCCACAGAGTAGTAATAAATGTAAAAACACAGATGGCACTGAAACGTTCTACAGGTATCAGACTCAAAAGTCCATCATGGATGCCCTAAACCACACTTCCTTGAAACCACCATTGCCTAAAAGGCCAACCAGATGGCAGCTTTGTTACTCTCCACCAAGCAAACTGCACATGTCCAGCATAAGTACCATATTACATGCAAGGGACTGGATAATAGGCAAAGGTATCACCTCTACCCTGTAACCTTACCAACAAGGTCTACGTTTCCACAAGGTCTATGTTTCTTCTTGTAACCCTGAACAATGCATTAATCGGGCTCTATCCACTTTATCATGGATCCAGACCATATGCGATGGCAATAGCAAACAGCAAGCCAACCCAAAGTACTACAAAGTCAGACCTGTGGCATACATGCTCTTTAAATGTTTGAGGTACCTTAGTGTAAAGAAAATATTACCAACTCTGTTATCTGGAAGGGTTAAGATGGCTCAGTGAGTTAAGCTTTTGCCACTCACATCTGCTGAGACCTAATCAAATAACTGCCAAGCCACTAGGCTCCTGTCTTTCCAAGGAGCATGAATTGAGCGCATTTAGGGGACAGATGTTCTAAGCATTCTTTCCTTTCAAACGTTGCAAATGCAAAAAAGCTTTTTCTTATGTATGAATTCCATTTTAGGAGTCAGTAAACTTTTACCAGCCCCTAAAATGTGATTACGGCCACATACCGATTCAGTATTTGAAAGGGTTGTGTTGTAGGCATCTTTTCTAACTTATAAATTAATTCTGGAAAAGGGAAGGAGTCCACTTGGGACCACTTCCCCTTAGTGAATTAAAAACAAATTTGTTGTGAAGTAGGCAGTGGTCCAGTGGACAACTACCAATTCTCATACAAACGTTTGAAAAAGTAAACTCCTTTTAAAAGGCAGCCTGCTTCCTTTAAGGAAA
Source organism: Calotriton arnoldi (assembly GCA_963921515.1). Classification (NCBI taxonomy): domain Eukaryota; kingdom Metazoa; phylum Chordata; class Amphibia; order Caudata; family Salamandridae; genus Calotriton; species Calotriton arnoldi. The sequence continues at coordinate 324,039 of CAWUFW010003706.1, forward strand.
ATGGGCTACATTTAAAAAAAAAAATTACTTTATTAAAAAGCGATCACAGACATGGTGGTCTTCTGACCCTAGCAGCCATCTCTGTGATGGCCTCCAATTGTAATGAGTAACAATTTGCGACCTACCTCATTATTATTCATTGGGTAGGTCAGATTACGACCCACTACGATTCGGAATTTTAAGAACTAACCTATTAGTACATAAGTCGTTCTGAACAGCAACATTTAAGGTCTCTTTAAAGGGTGAGCATAAGTCGTGCATTGCAGACCGCAAATGAAGAGGTTGCTTGTTGTATTGACATCCCCTGTTAGACTCGCACTTTAGGTTGACGCATATATTGACTCATGTCAGATAAAACCACGAGCCAAAACTGAAGATGTGGAGGGTAGATCAGCTTGTGCTTAATTGATGTAAGCAGAGAATGCCTCCGAATGGAAGAGGGCATCGATTAAAAACGGCCCACTCTCCACTTGTGCTTGTTTTATAGGCTGTGAAGTTTTTCCTTCATTTGTATCATACACTGTGGCACTTAGTTCATCAATAGTCTATGAATTTTGGTAATATAAAAACCTGCCAGTAAAACCCGACTTACATTTTATATTTAATCTGTTAAGACTTTGCCAATTTCAAAAGAAGTACAACAAAGAAGACTATAACATATCTTGTAAAATTTAGTCAGTTTATTAAAATGCACATTGAATTTCATTTAAAGTATGTTTTCCCTATAGATAATCCTGTGGACGGCTTTTCGGTGCAATTGCTTTTTACGATGGATGACAGATCGCAATAACATTCAGTGCTCATTTGGACTCTTAGGGAAGACTGTGCCAGATTATCCAGATGTTTTCTTTAGCTGAACAAAACCGTGTTGGTGGGGATCTGTTGGTGTCTGCTTGCGATAACCCTTTGGATTACCGCTTACCTCTTCATTGCATTCGGTGGACCTCTTAATCACTTCACTTGGTATGTTAATTATGGCAAATATGCACAACAGTCGTCAGTCCCTCCCCATGTCTTTGATACACGCCACACAGAAGCGGACTAGTTGTTCTACGCAACATGACTGGAGCACAGTCTCCAAACATCACACTTGCCACCAAAACATTTTCTCAAGTGCACCTTCTGCAAAAACACAATCTATTGGCTATGCACAACAAATGGAGTAGCCTTGTACTCCCTTCTTATTTTGGACCTGTGGTTGCAGGTGGGACCCACCGGCACTCATTTTTGGGGACCGGCACTTATTTTTCATAATCAGACTTTGGCCCATAGCAAGAGAGAGAGGGACCTAAAAGGGGGACAATAGGGTGATGAGAAAGATGAAAAGCAGTGCTCAAGGCAGAAAGAGATGAAAAAGAACCTTTAAAAGTGAGATAAAGGGGCTGTGAGCGAGAGCTGGTAGATACAAGAGACACTTGGTGGAATCAAGACTACGCTGCATTGGTAGTCGGCAGCACCGACATTCGGTAGCACAGACCGCGGACTTCTGAGCAGAGGTATGGGACCCGGCACATACTCTGTTGAAAATTAAGCACTGCTCTGATTCGACAACCTGGAAGTGCTTTGGGTCTCGCAAGAGCTAGGGAAGTGTTGTATAAATACAACTACAATGCACTGTTGGTGATAACACTGGCCAGTTAACTCTAACTTAATGCCTTTTTGAATAAAGTTAGTTGGTCTTTTACTGAAGACTTGACTAGTTTCTGCTGTCTAATCCTCTCATCTGATGATTTGTATCCAGTACCAGTGTTCATTCATGCTGTACAAAAATATAAACGACTAACCTGTACCCACATATATTATGGTGGGTGCATTCATGTTTTCTTTTTATTCGTTTTTGCATCAAGAATAAATATTAAAGCATGCCAAAAACACAATCTCTTATTATGTAAATTGCGTGACAGTTATAGCGCACAGATTTATATTTGATGGCAGTATCATATCATTGAAAGCCTACACCTCAATTTAAAATGATCGATCTTGTGATTCAAAAAGAGACCTGTGGCCCTTACGGCCCTTCATCCCTACGGTCAAATGCCAACGTATTCGCCATTCCCCTTCTATCCTGCCAACTCATTCCTTACATGGAACTTCAGTCTCCTGGCTGTATGTTGAACATGCTAAGGCGGAGGAGCGTCCCACCACTGCTGCAAAGCAATGAAAGAAAGAACAAATAAAATGATAATAACTCAAGGTTATTATCATTGTATTTGTTGCTGCTGCGCAGCTTTGGGGGCCGGGCGGGGCTGCTCTGCTCTCATAGCAGGGAGGAGTGGTATGCCCACTCCAAGTGCGCTCTCAGGCTGGTTAAACAGTCATGCGCACTTCACATGTTCTCCATGCAGGCTGCATTACAGCCTGCGTGGAGAACGTGCCCAGGCCCCCATTCCCTGGCTGAGCGCCGATCTACGGCGCTCAGACCAATCACAACACTGTATTGCAGCTGTGTGATTGACTTAGGGGAGGGAGCCTGGCTGCTTCCTGTTCCCACCCCAGAGAGATTGAGACGACGTGGGAGAGAGCAGGAGAGCGGCGAGGAGGTACTTTTTTTTCCTTTTTTTTTTTTGATCCTGCACAGTGCTCCGCTCTCTCTGTTAAAATACCACATGCATGCGTACATACACGAGTACTCTCATTCTGTCTCATGCAGTCTAAGACATGTAAGTGGCGATGGCGGAGATCATCCTGCGTAGCCGTCTCTGCCTTACCCACCTCTGTGCTGTGCAGCTCAAATACTGATCATGGGAAAGAAGGGGGAAGGTTTCCGGCTTCCCTTCGTGCCCTGCCATCTCAGCCTAGCTCTCTAACATGACGGTGTGTTGTTCCATCTTTCCTATTGTCACCTTAGTCTGGTTCAGTTCCAGTTGTTGGACGTCGACAAGTCAAATGGCTAATATATTTGAGACTGTTCCACTGCTTCATAGCTGCAATCATAGCCTGGCAGTGTATGAACATTAATACTCAGGTCTTTAATGTGGGTTTGTGTATTAGTACAGAAAATACTCTTGTCTGCATCTGAAGGTGAACAAATCACTGCATGTGGTGATTTGAGGTTTAACAAAGCAGGCATTTACCCTAAAGAAGGTGGAATGTGTAAGGGAAGTCTCGTCTATTTGCTTCCTTTCTAGTTCAAGTCTTCCTTTTCCTACCAGCTCTTCTGGTAATTTCTCTTAAATGCTTTGCAGTCTGTTATTTGTTCCTTGATTCTGGCCTCTCTAGCTATAGAGTCTCATACTCAATCGTCTTCTCCTCAGACCCCTCTTGTCTGATGTAGTTATCTCAGGATTGAAGCACCTGCTTAGAAGAGACGCATTTTCCCTCTTACTTGTGAACTTATCTGTTGATACAGTCTGCTAACCTTCCACTCCATGAGGATTGCATGTCCCTTATCTGAGATAAAATTATTAACATTTTATGTCTTTTATTCACCATATTTGCTAGAAACGACAGATTTTCCTTCTACAGTGTGAGCTGTTTGGAAATGCATAGGGAAACGTTAAACCTATCAGCTCCTCTAGAGCCCGATTCGATATTCATGTGTTTATAAAATGTAGCTTTGGTCACAGAACAAGGACCAGTCCAGGGACTCTGAAGGGTGAATAAACTGTGGGTGACGTTTTCAAATTAAACGAGAATCGTTTGATTAATACAACAAACTAATGTGAAGGTGGGTCATATGCTGTATTTTTTAACATATTTGATTCCTTTGCAACACAGAAAAGACAAAGAAGATAAAAACTATGCGTTCTGTTGGTTAAACCAGTTCAGCAACTTTGGAAACACAGTGGCTTATGCAGTTACGAAGTCTAAGAAACAGCACATAGATAAACGACGTTTTTCAAACACATTTTAATGATTTTTTTTGACATTTTCCACTGTGCATACAATGAATACATGCATCAGTGACACAATCCCAGGTGGAGAGTTCCTTGGCAGCACTATTGGCAAGGAAGGTTGGATATCCACCCCTCATCTGACCAAGCATAACTTTGACGCAGTTTTCCCGTGTTTATAAGAGAGACTCTATCATGCATAATATTATCAGGAAACTAGCTTTTCAGGTGAAAACCCCGGAAGACACAGCGACTGCCAACAGGCCACGCCAAACACAACCCACGGCCAGTTCTCCTGCCTCCACTGCCGTCAGACCTTCATTACCACCCCAACCACCAACACCGCCGACGCAAACACCGCAGACGCCCTAAGATGCATCCTCCTCAACGTGCGCTCCGTGCACAGACACGCCGTGGAGATCTGGAACCTACTCGACTGTCTCTCGCCCGACATCGCCTTCTTCACGGAGACCTGGACCAACGCCTCCTCCGCCCCCGACATCAATACCGCCATCCCGGACAGATACAAGATCCAGAGGAAGGACCGCCCCAACCACCCGGGAGGGGGCCTCACCATTGTCCACAAGAACACTCTCCGCCTCACCACCTCCAGCGAAACCTTCCCCTCCGCCGAACACCTGCACTTCCAGATCCAGACCTGCCCCAACTCCACACTCCGCGGCACCCTCACCTACAAACCCCCCCGGCCCCCTTCGCTGCCACTATTACCGACCTCATCGCACCCCACGCCATCGCCTCAATGAACTACATACTAATCGGAGACCTGAACTTCCACCTCGACAACCCCAGCGACCCCATCTCCCCCCCCCCCCTTGTGACAACTTCGCCAACATCGGACTTAAACAACTCGTCACCACACCGACCCACAGGGCAGGACACACCCTCGACCCCATCTTCGCAGCAGGAAACAGCGTCCATTTCAGCCACACAACGCAACCCCCAAGGACCGACCACCACTGCGTACACTTCCTCGTCGACAAACCCAAGCCACCCAAACCAGCCCCATGCCCACCGCGAAGGAACTGGAGCAAAGTCACCGACGAACAACTCAACTCCACCCTCACCCGAGACAACCACACCACGACATCCGACGCCAACCTTGCAGCCAGGGAATTCCACACGTGGATCTCCAGCGGCGTAGACAAGCTCGCCCCGCTACGCAACCCTGGCAAACAGCGCCCCAGGAAAGCCGCCTGGTTCACCACCAATCTCCAAGAAGCCAGACGCACCTGCAGACGCTGGAGAAGAACTGGAGAAACAGCAAGACACCTGGAAACTACACCACCTACAAGGATGCCATGACGGACTACCACAACCAAATCAGAACCACCAAAAGGACTTTTATCCACAACAAAATCCTCCCTAACTCCAGCAACTCCAAGGAACTCTTTAGTGTCATTCAGGAATTCACCAACCCCCACAGCGAAGCCACGGACATCACCCCGTCCCAAGACCTCTGCGATAAGCTCGGATCCTACTTCCACCTCAAGATCAACAACCTCTACAACAACTTCGTCGACCATCTGCCAGACTCCAAAGCCGGCCCGCCCCCCAGACACCAGCCAGCCCACCATCTCCTCCTGGACGCCGATCACGGCCGCAGACACCGCCTTGACCATGAAAGGCATCCACTCAGGGGCCCCCACCGACCCCTGCCCTCCACACATCTACCACAGAGCCGCCACCGCCATCGCACCCGAACTACAACGCACCATTAACACCACCTTTGAAACAGGCACCTTCCCAGACGACTGGAAACATGCAGAAGTCAGGCCCCTGCTCAAGAAGCCCTCAGCTGACCCCACGGACCTCAAGAACTACCGGCCCATCTCGCTCCTCCCCTTCGCTGCCAAAGTTGCGGAGAAAACAGTCAACGGGGAACTGACAAGATTCATCGAAGACAACGCCGTCCTCGACCCATCCCAATCCGGATTCCGAAGCAACCACAGCACCAAGACGCCCTACTCGCCGCCACAGACGACATCCGCACCCTCCTTGACCAAGGCCACTCTGCAGCCCTGATTCTACTCGACCTATCAGCTGCTTTCGACACCGTCTCCCATTGCACACTCGTTGCCAGACTACACGACGCCGGCGTACAAGGAACTGCCCTAGACTGGATCCGATCATTCCTCACCGGAAGAAGCCAAAGGATCAGACTGCTACCCTTCCTCTCCGATCCCACTGAAATCACCTGCGGAGTCCCACAGGCGTCATCACTCAGCCCGACCCTCTTCAACATCTACATGGCCCCCCTTGCCGACATCGTCCGACAACACGGCCTCAACATCGTATCCTACGCTGACGACACCCAGCTCAGACTCTTCCTCACAAAGGACCCCACCACCGCCAGACTCAACTTCCAGAAAGGAATGCAGGACGTCGCAGTCTGGATGACCAACAGCTGCCTAAAGCTCAACACTGAGAAGACCGAAGTCCTCGTCCTCTGTACCACTCCTTCAGCATTGGACAACACCTGGTGGCCCACCGCCCTCGGCAGCCCACCGACCCCCACGGACCATGCCAGAAACCTCGGCATCGCACTCTGTGTAGGAGAGTAGGATCTGCTTCACATGGGTACCCCCACTTTTTGCTGATGCTTCACTGTTTTTCGACATTAGTCTGGCTGGGGCCCTGCTAATCAGAACCCCAGCCTAGCTGCTTCCTCTCTAAAATGGTTTCCATGTGCCTTAGGCACATCTCTGATTGGAATCTGGAGTGCCCTTATAAGTCCCTAGTATATGGTATACTATGTACCCAGGGCATAGGTACCTCAGAGGCCTGCCAGGGGCTGCAGCATGTATTGTGCCACCCCTGGAAGGCCATCCAAACTGACACCACAGGTCTGCTACTGCAGCCTGGGTAAGGTGGTGCATGCACCCCTTACTGTGATATAGGTTACCTATATCACTATATACATACACACATATAAACCTATAAGTCACTCCTATGGCAGGCCTAATCAATCCTGAAGGCAGAGTGCATGGTTCCTATGTGAGAGGGTGCCCCTGCATGAGCAGGGCCCCTCTGCAGCGTTCGGAGACCCTTCTCTGATGCTGTTTGTAGTGCAGCCTGACCATATACTCTTAAGCGCATTATAACCTCGCGTTAAATGCTAACTTTGGGATGGCTGCACCGAAACATGTCGTGTTTGGTGTCAAACATCTTGGAATACTACCCCCCGCCAATTCTGGCGGCGGGGGTAGCATTCCACCCTTCTAGAGGGAGAGACATGTTAACCCTGGCCTGGCCGGTAACTTCTTTCCAAAGCCCTGGCATCACAAAATGGATGCTGCTGCCACAGACACAAGTCTGGCCTCCTGCTGCTGACCGAAACTCCGGCAGGGGAGGCCTGGACAATAGGTTTCCTGTCCCAGGGAGGTGTGACCACCTCCCCAGACAGGATAGTGTGTATTGGGGCTGGGCGGGAGCACTTTCGGGTGCTTTGAAGTCCTGCACTGGGGGCACACTTGGTGTCCCTGTGCATACCCCAGTTCAAACCGGATCAGGGGCTGGCAGTCCCTGCTTTGGCGCGAACTGGACAAAGGGAAAGGGGTGTAGCCACCCCTCTGCCCTGACCCACCCATAGGTGGGACCACAGAGTAAGTCCAACCCCTAAACTTAGTATAAGTATAGGAACCCAGTCCTTAGGACTTTAGATTATCCCTGGACGAAACTCTGACACAGAATCCTGGACCTTCGATGCTCTACTAAAGACTAGAGGACAGAAGAATCTCCCTTGGGGTCAAGGAGTGACTCCCCTGCTTGGCAGGCACCAAAGAAGCAATTGTCCGGTCTGCATCGCCTAAGCTCCCGACGGACGCCGAAGTCTTTGCATCACCAGAGGTGGATTTCCAGACTTCCCCGAGGCTGCCCTGAGTCCCCAGCAAAGCTGAGGCCCGTAGCTGACGTGGGTAACGTGCAACCGTGACCCCTGGACACCGCACGTATTTGCAAGTGCATCCTCTTCTGGGTCTCCCACGAAGTCGTGCTTTGGGCTCCGAGTAGCCCCAGCCTCCAGCACCAACTGCACCGAAGATCACTGGCCTCCACTCCACGAGTGTCTTGTGAGCCAGATCCACGTACACCGTCTCGAGGCTCCTTCGCGGTCGCTAGCCCGTTGGCTAGTAGCCCTTCACGAAGGCCAATCCTTTTCTTCTTGGGCTCCCTGGTCGCTCCAGGCTTGCCCTCACTTACCCTTGCTGGGTGAGTTCCTCAGACCTTGCTGGTCTGCATCATCGTCAATCTTCATCGAGACTTGCCGTTGCCAAGGCTTGTTGGGTCCAATCCGGTCGCCGACGCCTCAGCACTCGACAGACATCGTGTACCAGCCCGAATCCTGCTCCTGGTCGTCGACAACGCCTCTTGGACCTCGTGGCTGAAGAGTCAAGACGACCGTCAACCTACCTGAAGCACTCGACATCGGTGGGCATCTGCTCATCGCCTTCCTGGTCACCGGCTAGTGACCCAGACTTTGTCCCCTCTTCCCTGGGTGAGGTAACAAGAGTACTCCGGTGCTCCCGTGGGTAGAGACTCTAGAACGACCTAGTTCTCAAAGGGTTTGCTCCAAGTCCTCCTTTAAGTGTCCCTTTCTTTAATTTCCCAACCGCGACTTTCTCCATAGAAGTTAACGGCGTTTCGCGGCTGTGTATTTACACTGCACGCGTCCCCGTGGGTCCCCTGTGTCACTACCTTGAGTGGTTCCTTGTGGTCCAAGCACTTCTAGAGGCTCTAGGCCTAGTGTCTAGCTCAGTCGTGGTTCTTATACCACTTTATTGGTATATGGTTTGGTACGCTCCTAGGGCCCAAACGTGTATTTGTGCTATTACTGTGTTTAAATAACTTATAACTTATGTACTTCGAACTCTAGCCTCATAAAGAGACTAGAGGGTGTGTTTAGCAATAAATACATATATTTTGAATATATACCTGGTGTGGTGCTCTTTCATTTGGTCACTCAAGAGATTATAGACTGGTAAAACAAGCTGCTTTACATTCCTTCAAGACTTAGCCTGAAGGCTGCTCTCCATAGCTACCACTAGGATAGCTTTCAATAAAGGTTGTCTTTAACCTATCTCCAATAAGGGGTTGTTTGGACTGGTGCAAGGTGCCCACTATAATTAGTGGACAGCATATACCAGGCCAACTTCTCACACTCGACTCATCCCTCACCATGAACCGACAGGTCAACGCCTTTGCCTCCAGCTGCTTCAACACCCTCCGCATCCCCCGTAAGACGTTCAGATGGATCCCCCCCGAGTCAAGGAAGACAGTCACCCACACACTCATCACCAGCAGGCTGGACTATGGAAACGCACTCTTCGCCGCCATAAACAAGTCCCTACTCTGCAAACTCCAGACGATACAGAGCACCGCTGCCAGACTCGTCCTCGGCATCCCTCGACACGAGCACATCAGCCAACACCTACGGAAGCTCCACTGGCACCCCGTGGAGAAGAGAGTCACTATCAAAATCCTCACCCACGCCTACAAATGCCTACACAACACCGGACCCAAATACCTCAACGACAGAGTCACCCTCCACGTACCCAAAAGAAACCTCCGATCAGCCAACCTCGTACTCGCCGAAACCCCGCGCATCCACAGAGCCAAAGCAGGCGGAAGATCCTTCTCTTACATCGCGGCCAAAACCTGGAACGAGCTCCCGGCAGACATCAGACGCGCCCCCTCCCTGAACACCTTCAGGAAGACTCAAGACCTGGCTCCTCGGCTGAACAGCTCTGCTGACCCTCCCCTCCCCCCCCCCTCCCATAGCGCCTTGAGACCCTCACGGGTGAGTAGCGCGCTTACAATTCCCTGATTGAAACTAAGGAACTTCCCACAAGACAGCAGATTTTCTCGATTTCGTGGAACCCCTTTCCTCGTATACATATTTTTTTGTGTCCATTCTAGCTCATTTTAGGAAGCCACTTTTCTATAGCTGGGGGTTCCGTGTTATGCCACATCCTTGGAATGTCAAGGAGTGCTAGAACACAAAGCATTTTATTCTATTTAGGTGTTCTCTACACTTGTAACAAGGAAGTTGTTGCCCAAATACTAGACCCTTTATTACTGTGACCCTTAGGGCCAGGACTAGGCTTAGGACTGCTAAATTGCCAGCTACTCTGTATTGTGAGGAAAAAGAGAAGGTGGAATACCCTGTCCGAGGATCTTTTCTTGATTTCAAAGACCAGGTTGCAGGCCAATCTGAAGAATATCTAAAGTGAGGACATGCCTGTGAAAGAAAGGTAAAGCTTTGGGACCAGAGTATTGTCTGCCTTGTTACCCAATGGGACAACAAACCGAGTACTCACTCCCTGCCACAGGGCCCAGAGAAGAGGCCTGGCATTGGTAATGCTAGCCCACTTGCTGGACCTGGATACGTTAGGAGAGCCGGAGCGGAGGATGTGCACAAGTTTGTGACTGGTAATTCCCACCTATCGGCTCGAAAGCTCAGAACATAATATGGTGGATCATTGGCATGCAGAAACCTGCAGTTCACACTCCACCAGGTGAATCCATATCCAAAAGAAGAGAAGGATTAATGATCAGAGTGAGGTCGTCGCCTTGTACCCAGGGGAAAAATACATCAGGACAAACTTAACATCCAAGAATCAGAACACAATACGGACATCTTGTGAAGCATCTGAGAGGCCTTGGACCTCACAGCCAAAACTCTTTGCTCTTTTAACCCAGTGGAGTCTAAAAGATGAACTCAAAAGTTCTAAACTGCTATCCAAGATCTCCATATAAGAGGTACTCCCTTTTTTAGGTCCAGCCTAGAGACAGCTTTAGCTGTTATTCAGCCTCATGTAATAAAAAAAAACCCACAGATATATATATATATATATTTAATTCCATGATCCTGCTGTTCTTCCAGTCACATCGACCCACGATAATAAAATTGCCGTATCCTAGCAGCCTCGAGTACGTGCCTTCTTCGTTGCTGGAGATGGATTTGGTGTTCATTTACTTTCAGCGTTAGCGGTCTAAACGCTGTCCACATAACACTAGTCATTTGTGGCTCTTCACTTTGACCGCGTTGTTTTGGAGGAGTACGGGAGTACTAGAGGTGGAGCCCCCAGTGAGTGTGCCAGGAAGTGGAACAGGGATGACAGCAGCAGGGAGAATGGGATCCCGTAGCGAGGCGGCTTTGCTGACTGCCAGCACGGGGTTCGGATTTCCACGCTCTAGAAATGCCTTGCCTAGGAGACTGGTGCCTTCTGGTGACTGGGCACCGCGGACGCCGATGCGAAAGCGGTGAGGACTGCTCGGCATATCCAATGTTTGTTCGATGGTCTCTCTCGACCTTGAGACTATGCTTGGTTTTGATTTTACAACTTTGCTGCCTGTCACTAAAGATATTAAGACTGTTGGAATGAGGAGACTTTATTGTATGGTCCCTGCCACTGATGTTTTGATTTGTTCTCCTGCTCAAACGAACCCATGATGTAGACTCTTACAAGGCACATACGCCCGCGAACACTTTCTTAATGATTGCCAAGGTGCAGTATGGGATCGGTAGTCCTCTTGAGGCCAGGAGTACGCACCAAGGGGCCGACATTCATGTCTGACAATTTCACACTTTGTGTTTATAGGTCCCGGGTGTTTATAGTGCATCACCATGTTTCACTGTTGCTTGCGCTGGCAAATGCATTTTGATATGAGCGTAATGGGCATATATCGAGATGGTTCCCGTAGAGGAGGTCAAAGGGCAATTTCTGGTGGGCCAGCGCGCGCATCTCAGATGAGAATCAGTCCCGATTGAATGAACTGTACGATAACAGGCGGCATGATTTTAAAATGTGTTTATTTAGTTATACACATGATGGCTACAAGGTTAAAAGATGGCGGCATAATTTATATGCATAGCATTTTCCTAATTCAACTGCAGACTTTGACTTATATATATGTACATTTCTTGCCTGTTTTGTTCACACATTTACATTGCTAAAGTGGCATTTTAACATCGCATAGGCTTTATACCAACATATTGTACTACATTATGTCTTCTATGTTTATTTATGCTGCAGTAGGAGTGGCTATATATACAAATAATTTCTTTGGCGCCAGTTAGATCGAGAAAGGCTTCTGCGAAGCCGAAACGTGTCTCTTGTGTTTCATGGTCGAGGGAGACCCACGATAATAAAATTGCCGTATCCTAGCAGCCTCGAGTAGGTGCCTTCTTCGTTGCTGGAGATGGATTTGGTGTTTATATATATATATATATAATTCCATGATCCTGTTCTTCCAGTCACATCGAGGTTGGTGTACGGCGGCTGGGTACAGGACCCCATGTATTATTTCCAAAGTACTCATGCCGCGACACGAGTAATGCCTGCACTCCAGTGAGATGAATTCAAAGTATTTTTATTGCGGCTGACGCGTTTCGACCGTGATGGTCTTTCTCAAAGCCAACAAAACAACTGATTATTGATTTCTGAACTGCAATAGTGATTACATTGTATATGTGTTGGTGGGCACATGTGGACTCAGATATGTTGGTAGCACCATCTTCCCTGTGAAGAAACAAATTTTGGAGCACATACGTACTATCAAGAATCATGACGCTACTTACCCAGTGGCCAGACATTGAACCTGATTCATGGACCAGGGGGTAATAACATCTCATTTTTTGGTGTTGACATGGTCCCGGCAAACCACCGAGGAGGTGACAGAGAACGGGCTCTCAGAAAACTGGAGTCTGAGCAGCAAATTCCCTGGCGGCCTCAATCAAGACGAAGGACTTCATGTACATTTAGACTTGATCTACCGATCTGGCTTTAGTTCCACCTTACATAACAGGGCACTTGGGTATGAAAAGTGCAAAGGGCATACTAGATAGGCCCTTTTGTAGAAGGACTTTGACAGTCAACTGTCCTAACTATAATGTCCCAATTGCAGATATTTTGACAACTAGATTTTTACCCTTAATTTCCTTCTATTTTTGCACAATAATTTTATGTTGGATTTATCACACTACACCTTCACGTTCACAGTAAGGACACATTTCTGATGGCTAAATACATCATTTTTTGTGGGACCAGTATCCGGGAAAGCATACCATTTGGCCATATACATAGTGGAGTTATCGCATTAGCTTCTAGACTATTGAATAGACTGTGCAAGGGCTGTTGCGCCCATTATCACTAGATTTGACTATGGGCAAATGTTATAAAATTGCCCCAGTAAGAAGACATGTGAGTTTGTCTTAGATGAATCGCATGGGTAACTTTCAAAACAGATGGTGTATTGGGCAAATACATCTATATTCCAACTTAGCAAAATGTATTATATCAGATGTGTTACACTGAAAGCACTCTATTTCAATGCATAAATTTAAGTAATTACATTTGTCTGTAACAACCTTTCCAATACTAGATCGGTCCCGCAAGTATTTTTTTCTATGTTAACTTGTATGCACTTGATATCTGTGGGAAATATGACACAATCATCAGTTGTTTTGTTGGCTTTGAGAAAGTCCATCACGGTTGAAACTCATCAGCCGCAATAAAAATACTTGGAATTCATCGCACTGGAGTGCGGGCATTACTCGTGTCGCGGTGCGAGTGCTTTGGGGGGAAAAAATGTGTATATATATATGGTTTCTTTGGATGTCACTACGTTATACACCAGTATTAACCACCATGATGGTGTTAAAGTGGCAGAGCACTATCTAGGCACTAGACCTATCTATATGGATGAGCATAACAAAATGTTAATCACCATGATTTCTATTTGTCTTGATAACAATTTCTTTTTATTTAACAACCAAGTTTTCAATCAAATTAGAGGCGTGGCCATGGGGGCCTGTTTTTCTCCTAGTTATGCCTGTCTGCATATGGGGCTTTGGGAAGAACGGGTCCTCATGGCCGTGTATGGTGAAATTATATCTAATCATGTATTATGCTGGTATAGATTTATTGATGACATATTTTTTGTTTGGAAAGGCTCAGAAGACACCGCTAAGAAATTTGTGGAGGAAATCAATTGTAACAATTTGAATTTGAATTTCTCGGCCCAAATGAGCAAAGATAATATCTGTTTCCTTGATGTAGAAATTTTCATTGTGAATAACAAAATGGAGACTAGACTACACAGGAAGTTAACTGCGGGGAACTCAATATTACATGCCTCGAGTCACCATCCTGTCCATCTAATCAATAGCATCCCATATGGGGAGATGCTACGCATCCGTAGAATCTGCAGTTCGGAAAGGGAATGCAAGCTGGCCCAAATACAGAGTAGGGATAGGTTCCTGGACAGGGGCTATTCCGCAAAGGTACTCGATAAGGCTATGAATAAAACTAAGTCCATAGTCCAATGGCAAGCACTCACAAAATCCAAGAATTTTAATGATAATCAAATTGATTCCCCTACAAGACTAATTCTTACTTCTAATCTACAACACAAAGCCATATGTAAAATTATCAACAAAAATTGGGCTTTGGTGCAAAGTGATACAGTTTTGAATAGCCAAGTTACGAAATCCCCTTGCATCACTTTTAGGAAAGCTCCATCAATGAGCAATTCCCTAGTCAAAAGCAGTCCAGAGGTGGTGATACCAAAAACATGGCTGAATTCTAGGAAAGGTTTTACGCGATGCACTAGTTGCAAAGCATGCAAATATGGTGTTAGCAGAAGCAGCTATACAACACCTTTTAAACCTAATCCAGTACCTATCACCAAAAGCCTTAATTGCAAAACAGAGTATGCTGTCTGTGTTGGAGTGCTCATGCAACCTGCAATATGTGGGAAGCACAAAATTGCAGGTGCATAAACGAGTGCTCCAACACATGAGAGCTATTCTGAACAATGATGTTTCTTACCCGGTTGCCCGACATTTTAAAGAACATCATACAAGTAAACTAGATAACCTGAGATACTTTGTCATAGATACGATTCCTTCCCAGAAACGAGGCGGCAACCGGGAAGCTTTACTTAGGAGACTAGAGACTAGGTATATCCTAGAACTAGACAGTAAGATTCCCCGGGGGTTGAACTCAAGTGAAGATTTTTATACATGTCTGTGATTGAATACATTCGATGTTTCGTGCTGAATAGGGTTTTAATTATGATCTTAAACCTATTGAACTGCTGCCTCTAAATGAAATTGTTTTAGTTTTTATATGTACAGTTAATTTTTTGGCACATTTGCACTTTAGTGGAATCACGGCTGTGATTTCCATGGGTGAAATTTATAAATTTTTGCACTATTTGCACTAGCACTTTAGGTAAATTCAAGCCATAGAAACATTTTTTGACTAGGCCCACTTGGGCATGATTGGGCTTTATTTGAACTGCAATTGTATCCCCCAATGCACTATAGCATTAAGAGACCCAACAGTTAGTTATATATGGTCGATTTATGGGTATACAAGCAATAAGAACCAATGTTAAGAAAGGGTACTATGTTTTAATATTACGAACTATCCTTCTTTTTGTTCTATCATTATTTAATGAAATATTTTTCTATTGCCTTTTAACATCTTTCTTTTTAAAATTTGAGGAAGGTGCTTTACCCATAATTGGTTTTAAATATTTTAGAATATTTATATAGTGTTTTGAAATATTTTACCATTTTGTGTTTTATAAAATGTTTATAATGTGTGTATTTAAGCAGATAAGAAAAAGAATTGTCTTTTACTTCTGTAGATACATATATGCATTTGGGACTTTGCAGTATTCCAAGCCTTACTAGTTTCTTTTATGTCTATTATGGCGGTTCTTTTTTTAAACTAATCACGTGCCAGCACTGTCACTTTAAATGTTAGAAAGCACTCCACATGCGCGTCATGTGATCAAGGGCACTGTGTTGCCCGAAACGCGTCATGGCGGTGGTGCAGGGCGTCCACATAATGAAATAAAATACTTGCACTACAAACGGGTCTGCATTCGTCTATGTTTGGCAGAGAACTCTACCTGACGAAGCAAGCTGTGTATATATATATATATATATATATATCACTGTCATTCACATTTGCTTCTGCCCACCACAGCGTATAGTATGTGGAAATATGTAAAATGCCTATTTTCTTGGTTATCTTTGTATGATTAAGCCAGGTCTTCAGGTGAAAGTTATTCGAAGCCCATAATACCTTTTTTGTGCCATTAATAATTTGTTTTCCCTGTGACGTGCATTAAAACTAAGAAAGGTTTCTAGACCCATTGTATGTGCATCTATCTGTCGGTTGAAAAGCATGAGAAGCACATGTACTATTAAAACTATATACAATAATTTTTTTTTTTTGCATGTGTATGGCTGCAATGTTTAGGCGTGTTTTCTCTTCATTTTCTTCTTTTTATTTTTGTAACATGCTTGCAATTATAAATTTTAAAAAACATGTAACCATTCCATCAACTTCCCAAGGCCAGACCTGCTGGCTTTGTCAATGTTTGTTTTATGCCTAAAACCTCTGACACAGTAACCAAAAGAAGCTCCTACAACCCTGCAGGTCATCTGAAAAAAAGTAAATAAATAAGAGAGCAATGTTGTGCCATCAGTTGGTTCAAGGTTAGATGCTAGAGGTAGTTTATTTAGTAGGTTTTTAACCCTTTGTTTGCTGTTTGTGGTTGTCAATAAATAATAAAGAGCGCATTAATCAGTTTTCTTTTAAGTGCCTTAAAATTAGAGCTACTACGTTTCCTGTTTATTTCTGGCATACAGACCAGGCGCGCAACTCCCATTGGGCTTAAAGGGTTTGAACCCCCTCCCCCATGTGCTGCCCTGCGCTAGAGATGGAGCCTGAATGACAGCCTCATACAAAATATCTAGTAGTTAATTGTAATATATTATAAGAGTCTGGTAACTGTGATTCTTAGAGCAATGGGAGTAGAGGACTTGGAGGCAGGGCCAGAGAGGTGGTTGAAAAGGACAAAATGTTTTGCTACTGTTTTGATGACCATCCACTTCAGGTAAATAAATATATAAAATATATAACGCATACACCTTAAATTAAAAATAAATCCAGGTGAAAGTAATGATGGGAAATGCATTTTTTTAATGTTATGAAGGCTCAATTGGTTAAAGCGATCACTGCAGATGTTTGTATGTGTGTGTTGCCAGCCAGTCACAGATCTGAATCCTGGTTGGTGCACAGGATAAGAGTGACGTGACTATAGTGCTAAAAGGTCTCAGCCTGTGACTGAAAGCACTGTGAATATACAAGTCATTATTTAACAAGCATTTGCAATGCAATAGGTCTCGCATTTGCGAGAATTTAAGCTATTGGCATTGTAAATGACACTGCCTTTTTTTTTTTTTATCTGTTTTGTTAATTAGCACATAAATAAAAGGCATTGTCATTTACAATGCCAATAGCTCAAACTCTTGTAAATGCGAGACCTATTCAAAGAAGTGGCCGCCATTGTCCCGGACTGCTCGGAAAGTGAAAGCGCGCATGGCACGCTGAATGTTGCAGGAAAGCATGTCGTGCCTGCATAGGAGAAAGTCATTAAAGAAAATAGTGCTTACAGACTAAAAAAGACATACGTGTAACAACCGAAGTAAAAGGGCCAGTCCTCATGGGCGGTTACAAATGAAGAAAAGGCGCTAATAAGGAGGGACTAACAAGCCTATTAACGAATCAGACGCCAGCATTTAGGAATGAAAATTACACAAGCCAATGACAAATATGGGCGGAGAGTGGGCGGGTCTTCTATTCCATACTCCAATACAGCATGCTGCAGAGCAGCGCATGCGCTGCCCAGGCTCGACCTAAAAAGGGAAATCTCAACATAGAGGTCCCAAGAACACACAAAACAAAAGAGATCATGGGTTTGGTGTACTTGGCCTTAGAATCTGGATCAAAAATAGGCCTACTATGCAGAGATTTACCAAACCAGTAAAAGATTCAGATTTAAAAGCTGGACCTAGTCTTTACTGGTGTTCTTGATCGAGCTCTGTTTTTGAAGAAGTCTGTTCTGATCTAAGGTTTAGCATATATATATATATATATATATATATATATATATATATATAGTTTATACTCACAGCACTAAGAGTCAAAAAACTTTGTAGTGCATGCCCTACAAATAAATAAAATCGAAATAAATAAAATAAGTATACAATGCTCTTACAAAAGTTTTTTAATACAAAAAGAACCACACAAAGAAGCCACAGTGCAATTCTTGAGCAGTGGAGTATGGATGCATTTCGAATAGGTGATGAGGCCTAGGAACGTCCTTTGTAGTGATCTACAGTAATGGGAATAGTTAACAGATCTGTGTCCATCAAAGTCAATTATTATCAGTCAGAGTAACTAAAGGGGGACATTCAAGCAGCCTAGAAAAAAAAACTCCATCACATGGCCCTGGATTAAGCAATGATTTTCTCGAGGATAAACTCTTTTCAATAAAAATGGGTATCACAATTTCGCCCACAAGGGGGCAGCAAGCATCTTGTCCCTTTTCGAGATGATCTATGACAGAGGTGTAGAATGTAGGTGCAGATTGTCAATTTATCCACAAGATAAATGCACAAACATTTTCGTGAGTGAGTTTATTAGTAATGGTTGGCAGGAGTGCATGCTTCTGAAAGCAATTAGAACAAATTATGAAACAAAATTTAACACAAACTATAGACACATTCTTACAATTCAAATAGCTAGATTAACAATCTGCAAACACAATTCGTATATATGTCAATATATATAGATTCAGTTTAGTAAAAGTGTGCACTCGTAAATCAATATATATATAATCAAATGCTCTCATTAGGTTAAAGATTAAACCATAAAACATATAGCTATGATGAAATATGCTATTAAAAACACATCAGCTAATTCAAACCCATCGTTGCTAGGCAGGATAAATATAATAACTGAATTGCCAACCCAGCCAATGGGTGTTATGCGAAGGCATTCAGTACCTTAAAAGTCTCTAATTCTGTGTGGAGATAAGCTATTATCAATAACAAACGTATGCAAGTCAGTAGGGTACCCCCTTTGGACCTATTGGCTTTACCGATGCTGTTCGTGGGTTGGGGTTTGTGTGGGAGAAGGCACACGAGGGAGAGAGCAACAAGGAGCGTGGACATAGGGATGTTTTATGGGGGGAGGGGAGCATACGATGGAGAGACCAACATGGATGGGAGAGGGCAGTTGGGGGTGGGGGTAGAGGGGAAAGCACACAAGTGTGTGAGAAAAAGCAGGGCACAGGACGGAGGTGTTTTCAGGGGGAGAGGCGCACAAGAGACAGAGCAACACAGAGCATGAGGGGAGTTTGCTGGGAGGGAAGCACATGAGGGAAAGAGCAACATTGAGTGCCAGGTAAAGGGTGTTTTTGAGTGGGCGAGAAGCACACAAGCAAGAGAGGAACACAGAGCATGGGGAAAGTGGTTTGCAGGAGGACAAGCACATGAGTGGGAGAGCAATACAGAGGGTGGGGAAAACACAAAAGGGAGAGGACAACATGGACCATGAAGTGAGGGAATTTTCAGGGGTAAGTGCACGAGTTGGGAGAACAACATGGAACATGGGGGGGCAGGGATGTTTTGCAGGTGGGAGAAGCACACACGGAAGAGAGCAACAAGGGTCGGAGTGAAAGCAGTGGGGTTTCAAGGAGAGAAGCACACGACAGAGAGAGCAATACAAAGAGAGGGGGTTGCAGTGGGAAGACTACAATGGAGACAGCAACACAGAGTGATGAGATGTTTTGCACCGGAGAGGCGCACAAGGGAGAGAGCAGAACAGAGCACAGGGCGAGGTTGTTTTCCGGGAAGAAGCACATGAGGGAGAGAGCAGAACAGAGCACAGGGCAGGGTTGTTTTCTGGGAAGCACATTAGGGAGAGAGTAGAGGCTAATATGGGGGAAGCACATGAGAGAGAGAGCTGGAAAATAAATGCACTCTCATGAAGTACTTAACCAAAAAGTAAAAAACAGTTACCTAAAAGTGAGCAATGGAAGGATACAAGTCAGCCAAGCATAGGTGTGGTAATGAGACTGTGATCCAGGTGAGGGGCCAACACAAGATGGAGAAGATGGGATGAGAAATGCCATCCTATGAGAAGAAAGCAAATAAAAGTGACAATAAAGCTAACCAACTGTAAGCAATCAGCAGGCTGTAATCCCACTGCTAGTTCTTGGTAACCCCAAAAAATGTCTTTCTCCACCAGAGAGCATACACTGTCTGGTAGGCAAGACCTAAAAAATGAGTGTCACAGTTTCACCTTCAAGGAACAGTAGCATTATTAATTTCCCACTGTGTTGATCTATCGCCATAGTGTCCAACGTAGGCCAAGGACGGCAGGATCCAGGGCACATGTTTGGCATGTCCACATAAGATGAATGTACATACAATTCGATCTGTGGCTATCCTGAAAATCCGGCATGGATCTGGCCTTCCTGGACCTACGTTGGACACTCCTAATTGAAAGGTGCCAGTGCCGATCACATTTTGTGTCTGCTCCAAAGCATGTAACCCGACAATAGCAAACAGCAACCCCTCCTCCCATTCAGCCCTCTAAAGCATATATTTCTCATATTGTAAATAGTGAATCTGAGGTTTTTGGAAAATACTGTCTTGCCTAAAGACATTCAAGAAAAATGTAATACTCTCTCGGAAGTACGAGGAATAAGTTCTGAACTGGGAAGCGCTGGAAGCAAAAATTACATCTGCTTCTTGGGCACAAGCAAGACCAGTGCACTGGAAATAACCGGCATTAGCTTTACTGGAGTGACCAGGGAAGAAAAATAGAAAAGGGAAAGAAAGACGAATGAGGAAGAAGACGAAAGGAACCAAGGAGAGAAGTAAAACTGGAGAGGAAACGAGAGGGGTGAAGGAACAGAGGGGTCTGATAGGAGAGGGGCGAAGGAGAAACAAAGGAAGGAAGGAAGGAAGGAAGGTGAAAAAAGGAAAGAATAAATGAAGGAAAGATAAAAGGGAATGAAGGAACCCATGAATGGGAAAAAAAATGGCAAAGGACAAAAGAAAAGAAGAAAGGAAGCTTGGAAGTGGGAGAAGAAAGAACAACCAATGAAGAGAAAGGAAAGAACAACAAGCAGCCTAGGCGAGACCTAACAAGCCCGGGAGTGGTGCGTGCGTGCGCGCGCAGGCTTCACTTTTCAAGCACTGCACTCGTGCTTGTGGCGCGCCGCTGCTCTCTCCCGCAAGGTGGATGCCGCCACAAGCACGAGTGCAGTGCTTGAAAATGAGCAGAGCGACGGCTAAAGGCCCTCCTAGCAGCGCATGCGCGCTGCGTAGGCGAGACCTAAAAATGGCATTAAACACAGTATACGCTAGGCTGCTGCAAAATGTACAAATCATTGTAAAGCTCCTTACAAGTCAGGTGGTGCGAAATTTCCTCATAGAATTCCAAGTCCCCTGATTTGAAGTGGTTCAGTTTTTCCACAACCTGTTTTTCCGGGTGTGGGAGAACGAGACACAATTTCACCGAGCAGTAATTCCGCATAGTAAAATTGCATGAAGCTAATCCTCATTCCCGTATTTTCTGACAGGGACAACCATAGAATGCTCCCCTCTGCCAGAAATTACCTTCCTCTTCCCTCCCTTACTCTTCACTCCACCCAGTGGTCCCTGCATAGATTTAGTGGTAAATGTCTGTTAATGTCCACAAAATTTGGAATCCTGGGTGGTATTACTGACCGGAAAAATTGGTTTCAGCTGGTATTCCCCATCCCGTAGGCTTTAACTTGTAATTGCAAAGTACTTCGCCAGATTGACCTCAGGGTAACAGTAAATAATTATGTACATTTGCTAGTGGTAAATCCGCCCCAGTACCGTGCAACTCGTAATGAGGGCCTAAGAGTTTAATACAAAAGAAGTGTGTTCCAAATATATATTTTTAGTAATACGTAATCAAACTATATCCAGTAGTAACCTTTTTTCGATTAAAAGGAACTCCAGAACTGAACTGATAACACCCTTATATTACCTCCCAAAAAAGAATAAGTCTTGCCACAGGGAAGCCTCAAATGACTCCATCAGTCGAAGCCATGTACTGGCTCATAAGCAGCCTTTAGATTTGCTGATTAATCAAATGCACACATTTGCATTAATTTTCTTCCAGGAAGCAGGCAACCGGGGTGAATTTTCTCAGTAAATGGATGTCCTGATACACTGGGAGCTTTGTCCTTGTATGTGGGGGCTATTCTACTTTTTTCCCCTGTAAACAAGTGATGGTAGCAGCATCTTCAATAGGGTGGGACAATCATCATTGTGACTTAGCAGCCCCTTAGCATACGGGCTGCCAGGTCAGAGGTTTAAACCAACTTAGCCAGCAGAGGCACCACCAGTGTAAATATAGCCTTTTTGACATATCTAAATAGACCATGCGAATAGTAGGTTTGGCGAGGCGGAAGCACACCAGAGTTATGGTGGTACTCCTGCTCCTCCAAGCTCTAAATAAATCCCTTAGTTTTCATCTTTGTCTTTGCTTCTTGTGCCTTGGAACCGCCAGAACGCCGTAGCCAACACTAAAAATGATCTGAAAAATAGCAAAGTATTGTTCTTTACACACTCACATCAGTCTTTGAAAGCACAAAATAACTGTCAACAACTAAGGCATTACAAATTGTATGTTATTGTTATTAAGACCTTTTTTTTATTTAAAATTCCATTTTTCAGACCTCCAACTCCACAAGGGCTCTTTTCAAGGCAGTCTCTAATCTCACCAATCTGCCCTGTATCAAAATGACTATTCGTCCTCCTTTTTTCTCTGAGATGAAGGCCATTCATGAATGTTTTGCACATCTTCCGGTTTGATCCTGTCCTATGCAGCATAATTACAAGCCTTCACCCTTTTTTTGTCGGTCATCTCACAACTCTTCCAGTAACTAAGGACAAGGAGGAGATTTCCTTCTTGCTTACCTCCCGAAAGTTATGGTGCCCAGAATATGTATGTCCCATCAGGACTTTAAAATCTTTTTCTGTATACCCGCTTTTAGCTTCATCCTGAACACCTCTTTTTATCTGTCACTGTTCCTAATGGATGGAAGAAAGAGATCAATAAATCTCTTTTAAGTAAGTCAAACTTGGACCCCAGGGCAGAATTAACTATAGGTTCATCTTTCTTTTGGAAGCAGTCACTAAAATTGGTGAGAAGTTCTGGCTCACCAACTTTCGAAATATCTTGAATAGCACTAGTTACTAGATGCTTGATGAGTTGAAGATCTGGTTTAGACACTGAGACTGCCCCTGTGGCTGTATGGAATGACATCAGACCAGATTGCAATGATGACGTTTCCACCTGCCTCTTCCTGCTGTTGCAGTTGTGTTGTCCTGTTACCTCCAAATGAGGATCTGGAAGAAAAATCTTCTTGCTATTCCGTGCCACTTGAAAGCTTGTGTTGTTAACGCTACCATCATTTCTAGATTGTCAATGCTTGCTACATTAGCCTTTCTGAGTCAGCTATTTTCAAACTTCAAGAAGTTCACAATATGGTATTTTTACTTGTCATGAATTTTGGGAAATTTGATAGATTTACTGTAAGCAGGACTGGTTGCCAGTTTCTACACGAAGCCTATTGGGAAACAATCCCCATCCTGCTTATGTGATTGCTTCCAAGTCTAAGCAGTCCTTTCATTTTGTCTTTTTCCTTGTGCTATCAGTCCTCATACTTAGTAAGGCTCAGCTGAAGGAGGGCTTATTGGAGGGGGATCATCCTTCTCTTTTATTGCTTCTTCAGTTTGGAATGCATTCATTCTTGGCTTTCCTAGAATAGAGGACCCATTCTATGTTTGAGAAGGATCTTAAAATTCATCTATTTAAGTGATTATTTTCATATGTTTTCTAATGTTGTTTGTCAGTTTAGCGCCAAGATGCCTTAGGGCGTTTGTTACACTTTATAGGTAACAAATCAAATCATCTCTTGCATATATAGGTTTATATTTAGTGGCTGCGGCCAGGCACTATCGAAAGTCTGGTGGCAATTTTAGAAGAAATTGAGCAGAAATGATGGTGTGTGGCTCTTGTCCTTTGGTTAGGAAGCATTGCCACCTGAGGGATAGCTTACATACCTGGCTCCTGACCTAGCTATGTGAAACCTGAAAATATAATTTATTCCTAACCAGCTTACACTACCGCCTAAAGCAAACATATCTATGATCAGTTTCTCAGAACACATTGTAAGACAGGTGTAGAATTTGCTTTAATGTATGCCTTATGTGTTTTTCTCTGGGATGCTGTGCATGTATATGCAGTACACCAGAACTCCACTTGTGTAAGCATCGCTGTGCCTGCCTCCTCAAACTAGTGTAGTTTGCAGCAAAATACATGTGAAAGGTTATTCTGCTGTCAAACTAAGTCTGGGTCTGTCAAAAGCAGCATAACTCTGATATTGTGTATTATAGATTAACAATGCAAAAGCACTGCACAATAAAAACACTACTTTGTGCAGTACTTATTCCAGTATTACAATAACAAACTGGTAACTGCGATGTTTGCCTGGTGTCTCTCTTGTGCTCCATTAAAGGTTGTCTCTTTCTCTACCCAGGCCAGCTAATTGCTATAATTAATATAGACATTTAAGAGCAACTGTTACAGAGAATATGGTCATTTTTCCCAAAGGAATTTTGAAGAAATTCATACAAAATGTTGCCCTTCATAATGCACATTGCCCCCTGCAAGATGTAACAACAAAATTGATAGTTTAGAGGATTTGACACTTTATATTCTGGGGCCTTCAGAACAGAATTTTGTTTTTATAATTTATGTATTAAAAGGTACAATTTTGTTTCTGTTAGAGTGACCTCTTTGGGACTTTTCCCTTCAGCAGCACATTCTGGGACCTATTTACTAATGGTTCATGCAGGGCAGCAAGCAAAGTTGCTGCGCTGCCTTGTGTGAAACGGAGAGAGCAGGAATGCACCATATCTACTAAGATATAGTGCACTTCTGCTCCCTCTTAGTGCTGGCGCACTGTGGGCTGCCTAATGCCAACGCAGTCTCCCTTGCGCCACGCTGCAATGGTTCTGCATGGCGGACAGGATTGTGTTTGTGCAGGAAGGGATACTTTCCTGCACATAAACAATCCTTAAGGCAGTTTCCTCTTTCTGTGCGTGCTGCAGATACAACACACATGGAAATAGGAAATAACAAGGAGAAATAATTATATTTACGCCTCTCCTCTTTATGCCTCTCTGTGGTAGGTGCACCATTTTGGTGCTATCCCAAGTGTACTACCTTTAGTAAACCTGAGATTGCGTCAAAATCTAAAGGTGGATGCATGGGAACGCCCTTGCTTCACCCATGAAACGCCTACCACTATGAAAAGTAATGCAGCGCAAGCTGCTGCGTTGCGCTACATTTCTTTACAAAGTCACTCAAGTTAGCGCAAATCACCCCTTACGTGGCTTTGTAAATCTTACTGAATCCTTTGTGTTGCCTTGCAGAACCAAGGACAACGCAATGTCTTAGTGTATCTGGGCCTCTATGTGTTCAGATGTTTGAAGTAATATTTGCATTCTTTGCATGCTAGAACCCAATTTGTTGCAAAGTAATTTTAAGGCAACTACCTTTTTTCTAGTTCTTTAGGTGTGGTGGCTTCTTGCTTATATGTAGTTATCTCACATAAGGATTGCGCAATGTAGGATGCTAATAACTATTTTATTTTGAATTAGGTTTCCACAGATTTCTGACAGACTAATTAATGATCGGTAATATTGCCAATTTATTGGCATTGATGTATTCAATCTCAAGAGGACCGGAAGATGCATTAGGAAGCAAGCCTGTGACTTGCCAGTCACACATCCTGAAATCAAGTGCATTAACCCACTAAGCGCAATTTTCTGAGACCTGCATTAGTTTGCGGCCTCAAACAAGTTTGTTTCAACTGCTCCATGAGCAGGTTGAAAATGTACCCTTGATAAACAGTCCGGGATGGGGGGTAGGGTTGCATGTTTCGGGAAAATGGAATTCAAAATATTTCATGAGCTCTGTCATTTCGTAGGAGGAATTTTCAGAGTGTTCGCAAAAAGGGTCTACATCTTGAAATAACTTTGCAAAAACCGACTTTAAAGTGGTTTGTATTGAAATCTGTAGAAGCCGCTTTTTAGTTGTCAAATCAATCATTCCCCTTTTAAAGTTCTTTGTCAATGGCTTATAAACATTGTCATATATACGGGAACGTGGTTTTTATAATATCAGGTTTGACCAATATGCTTACAATGCACAATTTATCAATATTTCTTGTATTGGCTTGGAGGATAGCTCCGACCCATTGTTTGAAGTGTTAGACCCGCCTCCATTGCTTATCCTGCTAGCCCTCACCGAATTTCGAGTCTTGTCGCCCCCCTGATATGGACCCAAAATCTTCCTCCACCAGCATAAACTTGGCTATGCTGCTTTTAGGCCTCAATACCTCCAGTTGTGTCAAATGTAGTCCTGTGTTGCCCACTATCGCTCTATGCTATACTAGTAACACGCGTGCGCACACACATACGGGGATTCTCTATTATTTTCTTACTTTCTAAATCTCGTTTCACAGTTGTTGCACCAACTAAAAAGTGTTTGGAAACAACCTTTGTGATCAGTGCATCTTGGGCCACTTGGAAACTTTGCCCTCTCAGTTTTCCCTTGGTGTGAGTGGTTATTTTGATAACTTTTTAATTACTTTCAGTGCCTGTCAGGGGTAGAAAGCTCTATGTAAATACTTTTTAAAAAAGAGGTAGAATAGCCATCAAGGAACCACAGATTTGAAGTCAGGTTTCTACACTGTCTTCATTTTAACCATAATGTGTTGTGCTTGTTCTATCTCTAAGTCGAAGCTTTTGGATAAAGATCCCCTGAGAGCAGATGTTGTGGGGGTGATTGGGGGAGGTACAAAGAATAAAAAAAGAGAATGAGATAATAATTGATAGCCCGCTGGTGTAAATCCCCGACTATTTTCCTCTCCAGCAGGCTGCTTCCTCGAGCATTAGCGCCCAAGCTGTTGCCAAGAGAGAGGCTGCTCTACTGGCCTCGCGTCTCTGCTATTTTCAGAAAGAGGCTTTGAAAAGGGCAAGATTCAATACAATCGAAAGAACTAAAGCCAGCAGTAATCACAAGCCAAGGCTGCCGGCCCGCTTCAGAAATACAGTAGCCGGACTTCACAACTGTGCTTACGTAGCATTACCCATAGACCCTTTCGAAAAGAGCGTTCCCGTCACATACGTGCAGCTTCCGCCCCCTTGTTGTAGTTTTTGCAGCGATTCGCTATAATGCTGGCACTTTAGATTTTTGGGAAGTTTGTCGGCCTGATGTCTCTGCAATGCCGGAGTCCATCTGTTCTTATCAGCATGAAATACATTTATTTCCATTTTGTGTTATTCTATACCGTCTTTCTCCCTACACTAAAAGGTTTATTTAGATTCACGTGTAAAATCTGGAAGATGACTCTGTGATTAGTTTATGTATTTGTACCGCCTATAAATGTTGCTTAAAGTGCAACTGTATGAGGAATAACGCCCGGTAAAATGTTATCTCGTGCCAGTTTCCACTGGTTACCGCCTAGTTTCTGCTGATGGAAACTGGACACGGGCTTCCAATGCTGTGATTTGTTATCAGTGTTTCTGACTTGGAGTCTTAAAACAGAATTGTGAATTTGTGCAAACGGGGTACCGCACAGTTCCTTCATTTTTGACACAGATACGAGCACGTACATGGTTAGAAACATACAACATTAACTTGAAATGTAAGATATGCTTATTATGCCGGAATCCCATAGGAAACTGCAGCCCTTAAGCCTTAATGATTGAAATCGGCTGGACCACCGGATCTTGTTTATCTAGATTGAAGACTACTGTTGTTTTTCCATGCTGATTACCCGGTAATAGATTTTATTGTAATCCGTTTTAATCTCTGTGTTCATTAGCAACTTCACACCCAGCTGTTAATTGAATTCATTAGAACTAGTTTTTTTTCCAATTTGTAATAATTTTTAACCACTTTTCAGAGTTTTGACTAATGAACTTTAAATACAGTTGTGAGCTGGCCACAACCCTCTTTTTGTTTACTTTCATTTTCTCATTTCTCAAGTGCGATTCCAGTAGGGCCAGGCAGGTTTAGCAGTTGTGTGTGTTGATTTATATAGTTTGGCATCTGCTATAAACCTTAAACCCTGAGCTTGAGAGATCCAACAGAACCAATCTGATAAAGCCTTCTAGCCGCTGATTCCTTACCTTTAAATATCCCCAGGCGTCACACTTGATCCAGAAGATTTTTGAGCAGCACCCCTGCATGCCGGTAGGTGGTGTCGTTTGGCTCTGTGCCTGCGTGCCGTAAGTGATCTGCGCATTACCTATATAGGCGCCACATAGGCACGCTGACGTCCGATCTTTCCTTTCTGTGCCAGATAGCTCTGATCCGGATTGAGCTACCTTTCTTTTGCTTTTGACTGGTCTTTTTCTACTTTTGACAACTCTTTTGAGATTTTTATCTCCTGGTATGAGTATGTCACCAAAGAAAACATCTGGTTTTAATCCACGTGGGGCCTGGCATAGGCAAATCTCTGTGACAGACTTTTACATTGGTGTGTTTTTTGTTACCTGAAGCCGGGACACGACTCCACATGTGTAAGGACTGCTGCATCATGCACCCCAAAGCGCTGGAGGAGCAATCCCTCAAGCTCCTCTCAGCCTGACTTCGGTCGACTCTGAAACACTCGAGGTCCCACTCACGTGGGAGGTCCCAGGGCCATTCACGGAGCCCCTCCCAATGTTCATCGTGATATTCAAAGTCTTTGGGAAGTCGAGTTTGTCCCACAAACACAAGAAGTCCATCTCTCTTCGTCTT
Source organism: Calotriton arnoldi (assembly GCA_963921515.1). Classification (NCBI taxonomy): domain Eukaryota; kingdom Metazoa; phylum Chordata; class Amphibia; order Caudata; family Salamandridae; genus Calotriton; species Calotriton arnoldi. Next base: position 352,624 of record CAWUFW010003706.1, read on the forward strand.
CCCCGCGTCCGTCGAAGTCATCCGACAAGACAAGGGAGCGTTGGGACTTTAAACTCCGCGACTCGGCAGGCCTGATCCTGGATCTGCTCTGTGCTTCCCCAATTTTCTCGAAGCGATCCTCGCCCGACTAAGAGTCTTTTATGAGGTAATGCGTCTCCTCTTCGGGCAGCCTGGCTCCTCTGGAGCGCCATTGTGTCCCTCATTAACCCCAATCCATTTTCTGCCCCTTTTGTGGCCACGGAAGGTGTCTCCAACCACACCCATACCCTCCCAGCTACTACGGCAAGCAGGTTTTCCAGTCTTTTAATGGCAGAGGGCGCAGGTCCCATAGACCACGTGGGGCAGGCACCCAGTGGTCCGATCAGTCCATTAACTCCCCCGGCAGCTGCTGCCTTCAAGCCTCTTTAGTCCACCCTCAGACCATCATGGGCATCCAATGGGAGGCAGGCTGTGCCATCACCTCCCCCACTGGCGGTCAGTAACATCAGAACTTGGGTACTCCAGATAGTCCAAAGGGGCTACTCCCTCCCCTTTGTTAAATCTCCACCTCCCATGCCACCCACTTAAAATCGGCTGATGGAGGACCATCTCTCCTTGCTCCATTAAGAAGTGCCGGTTCTCTTGGCCAGGGGAGGCATAGAGAGGGTGCAATGCATCAGAAGTACATTGCGTTTGTTTTCCTGCTACTTTCTGGTGCCTAAGGAGGATGGAGGACTTCATCTTATCCTGGATCTGTGCCTTCTCAACCTCTTCTTGAAAAAGGAGAGCTTCAAAATGCTCACCCAAGTTTTGTCTGCCCTAGACCCAGGAGACTGGACGGTAGCATTGGACTTGTAGGATGCATATTTCCACATCCACGTCTTGCTAGCCCACAGATGCTATCTTCGGTCCACAATGATCCAAGAGCACTTTCAGTTTGCTGTACTACCTTTCAGCCTTGCCAGCGCCCCTCGGGTATTCACCAAGGTGATAGCGGTGGTCGCAGCTTATCTTCAGATGTCAGGGATTTCAGTCTTCCCCTACCTCTATGATTGGTTGGTGAAGGTGGGCTCACTCAAGGCTCTTGTCGTTCACCTTCAGCCTAAGGCGAACCTCCTACACTCGCTGGGGTTTAATATCAACATGCCGAAGTTGCACCTGACTCCCTCTCAGATGCTCCCTTTCATCTGATCTGTTCTGGACATGGTGCAGTTTCTAGCCTATCCTCCCGAGTGGCAAAACCAGGATGTTCACACTATGATTCTGATGTTTCAGCCTCTATCCTAGATTTTGGTGAGACTGATTCTGAGGCTGTTTTGCCTCATGGCCTCCTGCGTGCTGCTGGTGACACATGTCCACTAGAATAAGCGGGCTGTGCAGTAGGACCTGAAGGCGCAGTGGGCACAGCATCAGGCAAATCTCTACAATCATGGTCTAGATCTCGGAGGGAACTGCAAAAGCCCTGCAGTGGTGGCTAACGAAGCGCGATTGGGTCAATGGCAGACCCCTTTCCTTTCCCAACCAGTTCTAATGGTGGTGACAGATGCATCACTCCTGGGTGGGGGCAGCCATCTGGGTGAGGTGGAAATCAGAGGACTGTGATATTCGGCGGAGTCCGAGCTCCTCATAAACCTGTTGGAGCTTCAGGCGATTCACTTGGCATTAAAAGTCTTTCCTCCTTCGATCAAGGGAAGGCTGGTGCAGTTGTTTACGGGCAACAATACCGCCATGTGGTACTGCAACCAACACTGCGGGGTGGGGTCGTGGACCCTGTTTCCACAGGCTCCGCACCTCTGGACATGGCTGGAACCTCTGAGCAGTGCCCTGGTGGTGCAGGATCTGCTGGGATATCTGACCGACAGAGTGGACAAACTTAGCCAAAGATGCCTAGAGGATCACCAATGGCGTCTCCATCCGGAGGTGGTGCAAGGTCTCATTCAGCAGTGGGGATAGCCTTGGATAGATCTGTTAGCCACCGCAGAGAACGCGCAATGTCAGCAGTTTTGCACACTGAGTTTCCATGGTGACTCTCGCTTGAAGACACTTTTGATTTCGAGTGCAGCTCCGGCCTCTTGTACCCCTTTCACCCAATGCCACCTCAGCCCAGAGTTCTCAAGAAGATCAGGAACGACCGGGCACAAGTCATTCTTATGGCTCCGGATTGGGCACAGAGAGTCTGATATCCCGAGTTGTTGAGCATGACCTTCGGTCTTCCAGTCAGGCTGCATCTTTGAGAGGATCTTATGCCGTAGCAACAGGGCAGGGTTCTGCACCTGAACCTGCGCACCCCCCACCTGCATGCGTGAAGATTGAGCGGCGACAGGTGACAGCTTTTGACCTTCCTTCCGAAGTCTATGATGTTATTCTGGCAGCCAGGCGTCCCTTCCACCAAGTCGATATACGCCTGCCGTTGAGATAACTTTGTGTCATGGTGTGCTTTCCACAACTTTGAACCCTTTCCTGCACCTTGACCCAAGGTCCTTTTGTTTGCCCTATCTTTGGCCCAGCAAGGCTCTGCTATTGGCATTGTCAAAGGGTATCTTTCTGCAATCTGTGCATTCCTGCGGTGTCCGGACCAACCTTCTCTTTTCAAAATCCCTGTAGTTGTCAGGTTTCTTGGAGGTCTTCAGCACATGTTTTATCCCACACCATTTATATGCGTCAGTGGATCCGCAACCTTGTACTCATTTCCTGATGTGTTCACCATTTGAACCTTTGCACAATTGCCCTCTTCAGCTGCTGAACATTAAAACTGCCTTTTTAGTGGCCATCACATCGGCCAGGAGGGTCAGTGAATTGCAAGCCCTCTCTGTGCACCCTCACTGCTCCTCCTTTTACTCAAGACACGTGCCTCCTTCCTTCCGAAGGTGGTCACTCCCTTCCATACAGGCTAGAGCATTACCCTATCTACCTTCTTTGCTCTGCCTCATTCCTCCAAAGAGGATGAGAGACTCCATCGTGTGGACCCAAAAAGAGCCTGTTGTTCTACTTTGATCGCACAAAAGAGTTCTGGGTGGATGATCAACTCTTTGTGGGCTATGTCAGAGCCAACAAGCATTTGCAATGCAATAGGTCTCGCATTTACGCGAATTTAAGCTATTGGCATTGTAAATGACAATGCCTTTTATTTAAGTTTTAAAAACAAAAACAAAAATAAAAGGCATTGTTATTTGTAATGTGAATAGCTCAAACTCGCGTAAATGCGAGACCTATTGCATTGCAAATGCTTTTTTTTTGTTATGGCGGGTGGGGGGCAACATGGACAATGGAGGTAGGGCGGATGGGTATTTGGGGGAGACATGGACAACAGAAGGGGGGAGCCCTTTGACACAGGTTTTCACATTGTTTGTGGATTGGGCGATAGTAAGGGAAGGCAACAAGCTGCTCTGTGCAGCGCGCATAATGACTGTAAAGCTGCATTTGGATTTATTTGGATTTTTATAAAGGGCGGACAGTGCCATTCTGGTGTAAGACATGGCAGGACAGGCCATTCTGCTGCTTTGCCATTTCCAGGGTAATCTGCTGACTAGGGGTGCTGCTTTCAGAGCAGGATGTGACTCAACCATGCCCCCCCCCCACCACCATAACCCCATTCTGCTGGTGTGAACATTGTTTTCTGTGCTGATTTTGATTTCCAGATTGATTACATTACATGAATGTGATTAGAAATCAGCACGAAGGTGTCATAGAAAACGGAATAAAATAACAAAATTGAGTTGAAAGTGGTCAGCTAAATTATATTTAAAACAATTAAATATCATTAAATGATGTATGCGACACGCGACAGTAAAGTAGTCTACATAGAATGCAGTCTGCCGGGGTGCCCTACAATAACCGGAGCCGTGTCTGTGGTGACTTGGCTAGGTGTCAGCGACTGGAACCCGTGGGCTTTGCAGGGTGGGGTCGCGCACTGAGGTGTAAAAGTGCCCGAGATAGCATCGCTTAGAAGCCGCCAGGCACCCGAAGACCCAGACGTGAGGGAGTCGGGTGGAGGTGGCGACAGTGAAGCTGGCCCTCACCAGGACCGCCACCTCCGAGGATTGATGTCTGCGTCTCCGGGTGTGGCAGGGGCCGGGCACGCATTCTGTCCATGGTTGGCGAGCACAGCGCGCTCCCTTCATCTTGAAAATAAGGCCTGGGTTGACTCCGGCTGAGACAGGAATCAGTCTCCGCTACCTTTATGACAACTGAGGAGTGCTTTCTGCCCCTTTTTATGTGACGCTGTTTTCTCATTAGCGGGACAATAAACATGTTCTTTCAAATCTTACACGCCGCACTCGGCCTGGCCGGGGAGCTTGTAAAGTAGCTCCTCAAGCAGGAAACCTTTGGAGCGCCACACGTCATCCTTGTAAAGAAGCGGCGGTATCACAACATGGCTTTAAGTAATGGCCGCGCTTGTCCAACACGTTCCAGTACACCTTGTTTGAAGGGATTTCCTTTGCACTTCCAAGAAGAAATATGGATTCTCTGCTTCCAAGGGGTTACCTTCGAAGACCTGGGCAGAGCAAGCACAAGCAGAGGACAGTCCATGCTGCAGCAAGCAAGGATAAACTTGCCAAGCCCTGAAGACGCTATAACAAGTGTCTTTAAGGTACTATTGACCTGATTGTCTACAGCGGACTAATATTACCCCGCTGAGAAGTGCAATACAAATGGTAGTTGCACTGATAAACTCTTTCTGGTCCTGAAGAAAGCCCCATAGACCCGGCTGGGCATACGGGGCAGAAACATGTCGACCGAATAAAAGGACACTTTTTCAGTGTGTTTAGACATACTAACATGGTCTAAAAACACACGCTCACCATTTTAATTTCTTTAACTCCCACTTGCTAATAAAAAATTTTTTTTTCCGCTTTAGTGAGAATGTTTGAAGAATTTTAACATCACCTTATCACAACCATTTTTTAACGTTTCTGTTTCTGCACAATACTGCGAATACCAGTGGTTAAACCTCCGGGTGGAGGTCAACATACCTAATAAACCCCATGACTATGTTGTTACGTTACGTATAGGCGGAGAACCAAGATATACCGCCTTTTTCCCAAATCCAGCTACGTACGTATATGAGGGTTTTTTAAGACGGAACCACGAACTAATAAACCCTGGTAAAGTGGTTACAAGTGATCCAATCCCCTATTGATTTTTTGGTCTCTTATTTAGGCATCAATGTTGTAGCATGATAATCTATGCAGGTACGGTTTACTGTCACCTGCCTACTGGTGGATTCCGTCGTCCTCATTGGCCTTAAGGATTCCCAGGTGCTCCATAGACATGTTGAATATCACTAGTGAGAGAATGCAGCCCAGCAGGTGTTACACAAAATCTATGACAAAATGGTTCCAAATAGTGAATTTTACTGGTCCATTTTCAAATATTTTTGCTAAAAAAAATCAAATCAATAAGTCCATAGATTCTTAAGATTTTCGGATCCCAAGCTGTTGAAAGTAAAATGTCACCTGATTTTATTTAAAGCCTGGGACAGAAGTGAAGTACTAGCTCTGAAAAAGCAGGGGAAATTCCAGAGATTGTGTATAATCTTTGTATTAAAACATGAGTGGGAATGTCTCGTGTGGATGTGCATGATAGTCATTTTTTTCAGTCAGATTTTATATTTGAAAGTTAAGACTATCTTACAGAAAGTTTGTCAGTCATGCTGGTAATGGAAAATGAGCTGGATATCTTTCAAGATATTCTGGGATCAGCATATATCTGCTGAATGCACATATTCTTCCAGTGTTTTAGAAGTATTCCTTTGCATGGCTAGGACACACCAAAGACTAGAGGACACCAGGCATCAGAATGTCACTGCTCATGCTGTCTCATGACTCATTTGAAAGTGTAATGTAATGACTGATGTGCATTCATTGGCATATGGGTAAATCCACATGCTGACAATGTACATTTTATGTGTTCTGTTTTTAAAGCATGTTTAGAGAGCTGCAGCTGAACATGTAGGCAGCTTATTGTTGTTTATCTGATAGAGACTTCTAGTTGCATGTTCCTTACCTTAGAATAGAATATTCCCCTGGTGACAGACTGGATCTGTAAGTTTTTAAGCAGTTCCCCTTCATGCCTGTAGGTGGCATTTTTCGGCTACGTGTCAGCGTAGTTTATGTCTGAAATGACATGGGCCGTACCTATATAGACCCCACCCCAGTGCGCCGACGTCAGTTCTTTCCTTTCTGCACCAGATAGCACTGATCTGTGAAGATGTACACTTTTTGACAGTTTATTTCTCGACTTTTTGTCAAAATGTTCTTCGAGAGATTTCTCTTCTAGTGTGACAGGAGGTCCCCAAAGAAACCTACTGGTTTCAATCCATTGGGTCTGTGACAGACCCACACTTGGTTTGTCTGTGGTGATTGGAGAGGGACTATGACTCCAAGACCTGGGAGGACTGCCGCACCATGTACTCGAAGGCACTGAGGGAGAACGTTCCATCAAGCTCCTTGACATCTGACAACCCGGTGACGCTCAAGACCCCAGTCTCGCGGAAGGTACTGGGACCACTCGCCGAACTGCACCTGGCAGTCGTCTCAGACGAAGTCATCGGTAAGTCACATGGCAGGAAGAAATCCAAGAAGTCAAAGAGATCTTCGACTTTGCCGCGCCTATCTCAGTCTTCGGACGAGGCACAGGAGCATCGGCAGTCAAGGCCGAAGCACTTCTGTGACCCTGAGTCTGGGACAGCTCTGAGCTTTTCCTGACTTTCCAGGAGCTGGAGTGACCTCCGTCCAGCTGAAAGTATTTTTTGAAGCCAAGCACCTCATATTTGGGCCTATGCGAGGGGCCCCTACAGGATCCTTGCTGGTGAGTTCGCCATCAGTGCCTGTCAGGCACGCCCCACCTCAGGTTTTGGATCCGGAGCAGAGCTGCCTGCGAGACCAAGACTTTCCGAGAATTGCCCGCTCCAGTGCCGATGCCCCACTTGGGCGCCATCCCCATTTCATTCCCGACTCTCACACGGAACTGGGCGGGTGTCTTCCGATGCGGGTTCCGGCACCAACCGTGACCATGCCCTCGGGTCGGAGCCAGTGCCTTTTTAATTAGATAGGCCCAGAGAGAGAGATGAATGGGAGGGATCTGAGGACCCTTATGGATACCGGCACCCCCTAGACAATACTGAGGACAACTGGTATGAGGAACTGGTGAATGCCAGTGAGTTAGACACCTCACCGGACACTGGCTTGGTCTCTCCCCCTACCGTGGCTACAGAGGAGGGTGCCTCATGTGCTATGGTAGTGCGAAGGGTGGCTGAGGTCGTGGACTGTCAGTATCCCTTAGTGGTAGTCAAGACAAATGTCTTGACAGAGGTGCTTCAGCTGGGAGTCGCCCCATTTGAACCCTTACTCCCCTTTAATGAAGCCCTTGACAAAGTCTTACTCGGGGCCTGGTCAAAGTCTGCACAGGTGCTTCTTTGCATAGGACAATTGCACGCCGTCATTGCCTCACTCCTGGGGGCTCCAGTCTCCTTAATCAGCACCCCACCCCTGAGAGCTTTGTGGTCCAAGCCTCCACCTCTAGGGTCAACTCTGGCACATTCCCTACCACTCAACCGGATAGGGAATCCAAGAGGCTAGATACTTTTAGGAAGAGGATGCTCTTTTCTGCCAGCCTTGCACTGCGGCCAGTGAACCCTGCATGCCTCTTAGGCCGATACTCCTGTACGACCTGGGATTTGGTTGCACAAGTGCTGCCTATGGTCTCGCAGGAGACCTGAGCCATACTTTCCCTATCTATTGCTGATTGAAGAGATGCAGCAAATTTCACCATACGATGTTGACTGAACACGACAGACTTGTGTTATATTCCATATAGGTATCTCGATAGAGGCTCAGTTAACATCTCACCTTTCACCTATATTCTCCCCTACATTACATACATAACGGTTCTTGGGGAATTGACCTTTTACCTAGATACAACACTACACCCAGAGCACGGGATTTCCCTGGTAGCATCCTCATGCATTATGCATGAGGATTCTTGGAAACTCAGCAGGGCCCATCTCCTGCATAATAACTATGTATAAAGTTCATTCCTGACGTCATCCTAAGTCCGACACTGGCACAGCAAGGTAAAACCCCCGGGGAGACCTTTGGGTATAAAAACATCACATCTTGCTGAAACAAACAGAGGAGATCAGGACTTCCATGCCGGCAAACTGATGCGAGACGCTGAAGCACCCTGCATGCAGATACTCCAGCTCGCAGTGGTCTGACATCCCTTGCGGGGTGTCCAACCCAAGACCAGGACGGGGTCCCACAGTTTCTTACTCCAGGTAATGGGGCTTGACTTTATCCTGGAGGGATTCTTGGTTTAACACCTACATACATGCTAGGTACACTCAGGTACATCTAATTAGGGTAGCATCGTAGGAGTACGCATTTTTATTGTCATTTTATTGTCATGTATTTTATATACTTGCCTGTATTCATGATTATATCAGGATGGTAGAAATCTACCATCCTTTTACTTTCCTAGTGCTTCTAGTCATTTATATCTGCTACTGTCTAATGATCGTTACAGCACATCTATTCCACACCAGAATAACGACAGGTCAATAAATACTTATTGAAAACGTCCCTACCGTTTATTTTGTGTATTTCTCTGAGATTAAGTGAGCACGAGTGACTGAGCAAAAAGTAGTACACTGTTTCCACGGTCCTGAGGGATCAGGGTTGTCATGTTCGATAGTTGCCAAGAACTATTCTCTCCTTGGTAAGAGGAGTTTCTAGTGGCACTGTGAGCTAGTCTGTACAAAGGCCAACATACCCGGTTGGGGTGTCTGGAATCAGTCTGGACACCAAGCCCGCAGTGTACGTTGTCCAAACGTGCAGATCCTGTATAGGTTATATAGGAACTACACGACACTCGCTGGGTAGAGCGATTTCATTGTCAATGGCCCTTCGGCGCCACGCCTTACTGAGAGCCACTGGCTTTTCAGGGGATGTTCAAGTCTTGCTTATGAACATGCTCTTTGATGGTTCTCGTCTTTTTGCAGAGAAGGTGGACTCGACGCTGGAGCGCTTTAAGGACAGCAGAGCTACGGCAGGTCCTTGGGCTTCTCCATGGTCCCTTGCCAGCCCCAGTCTGCCTTCCACACCTTTTGTGGCTACACAAGGGGTTTCCAACCACATCCATACCCTCCCAGTATGAGGCTGGGCAAGGGATTTCTTGGCCTGGGTAAAGCTTCTCTATACAAACCCATATGCTAGGGTCCACACGGGAAAGGTCATATCTGAGAGGCACCCAGTGGGCCGCGGTACAAGATAGGGTTTCCCCCTGTCCCCCGCTGTTTGCGCTGTGGAGCCCTTGGCCAGCGATGCAGGAGCGGGCCGAGCATATTGGGGACTCTTCATCAAGGGCCACTGTCACCGCATAACTCTATATGCGGATTACCTGTTAATCTTTCTCCGTGATGCTGAGGAAGACCTGAGCCATGCTGGACCACCTCTGACTTTTGTCTGGCCTAAAAATAAACTGGCCAAAATCTAGCCTCTTCCCGGATGCAGTACGGGAGGCTCCACGGGAGGGAGTGGAGCACCTGCAATGGGATCACCATTGTTTGACCTACCTGGTGGGGGGGGGGACGGGGGGTTGGCAAGATCTAACACGACCGCCAGGATCTCCTAGAGGGTAACATGGGGCGCACCATCCGATCACACATAGAATTTTGGAGGACCTTGCCGCTCTCAGTGGTGGGACGTATAGCCCTCGTAAAGATGGTGGCACTGCCTCACCTCTTGTACTTCTTTGGCACACTCCCGCTTTGGATCCCGCAAGCACTATTCAAGGACCTTGAAACCTTAACGTATCTTAATTTGGAGAACAGGCCGCAGACGTGTAACACTTGCTACGATGCAGCGCTCGACGGCAACTGGTGGTCTGACGGTCCCCGACTTCGAAGCATATTACATAGCAGCCCAACTACAATGGTTGTTACAGTGGATGGCGTGTAGGCGGGATCCAACCAAGCACCGAAATTCATTTGCGCTGACCCTCACTGACTACACCCGAATGTTCTTTAGGGTGAAGCGTGCCTCTCCTGTTGCCACGCGGGAGCTGCAGGTGATTACTAGATGCTGGAACCGTTGCTTGCAAAAAACGCATAGCAGGGTTCCATACTCTCCGGACATACCACTTGTCATGCTAAGATAACTACCCTTGGCGGATGCTGGGGAGGACTAGACTCCTGGGTGGAGGTGGGGGCAACGAATGTGGGAGACCTGTTTCGGGACGCAGCGATTGTGAGAAGCAGGCCTGGTATATGATGTCCACTAATGTAAGTAGGCACCTTGCACCAGTCCAGACAACCCTTATGGTGATTTAAGAGGTCTTAGACAACCTTAGACTGGCTTAGTCCAGTGTTATATTTCGTATAGAGGCCCTAATATAGACCTGTTCATATTTACCGTATATGGTCATATTTGCCGTATATGGTCATATTCGCCGTATATGGTCATATTCGTATATGCCCTATTATGGTCATAACCGTCTATGCCCTATTATGGTCATGATCTCCTATGCCCTAATATAGGCATGATCTTTCACCTACATTAGTTCCCTACAGTACACAACGAGCTCTGAGGGTTGAACGTTATCTAGTCTGTGGTTAGAACACTGCAGGGTTTTTCCCGAACACAGGCCTACAATGTACTCATAAATTATGCATGAGCATTCACCAGCTATATCTCCCGCATAATATGTATGTACAAAGTTCACCCCTGACGTCTTCCTCATGTCTAACAAAGACCAATACAAACCATACTGAGGGACGAGACACTTTAGGGTATAAATACACCACATCTTGCCACGGTAAGATAGAGGGAACCGAGACTTCCATGCTGACACACTGACCAGAGACGCTGAGGCTCCTGCATGCAGTCGCTCCAGCTGACAGCGGTCTAACACAGCCCTTGCGGGGTGTCCAACTCGAGACCAGGACGGGGTCCCACACTTTCTCTATTCAGGTAATGGGGTTCGACTAAATCATAGAAGGATTCTTGGCTCTTAGGCTTTTAGACCTACACACATGCTAGGTACACTCGGGTACATCTAGTTAGGCATCGTAGGAGTACGCACACTTTTATAATGCATTTTATATTCATGTATGTATTCATGAATCTGAAAGAGACACGTTAGTGACAGATTCCGTACCTTAGAATATCCCCAGGCGTCAGGCTGGATACGGAAAGTTTTTGCGTAGCAGTACCCTTGCGCGTCGGTAGGCGGCGTCGTGCGGCTCCGCGTCCGTCGTCGGCGTCATGATCGCCGGGATGACGTCGCGGGCAGTACTTAGACGCCGCCCTGCGCGCTGACGTCAGTTCTTCTTTTTCCGCGCCAGCAAGCGCAGATCCGGGAAGAGCAGTGCCCTGGTCATTTTTTGACCATACTTTTTGGTGAATTTTTTCACTGTTTTTCCATCTTTCAAGGTGTCGTAGGGATGCCCGGCTTCAAGCGATGCGGCGCCTGTGCGCGGATGATGTCCGTCACCGACCCGCATTGGGAGTGTCTCTTCTGCCTCGGCCGAGGCCACGACACGGAGTCTTGTACCGACTGCCAGGCCCTCCACCCGAAAGCTTTGCGAGAGCGGTCTCGAAAGCTCCTCGAGGCCCGGCATTCGGCTCCGCGCAAGCCCCGGTCGCGTGAGAGGTCCAGGGGTCGATCGCGGAGTCCACACCGGTCGTCGGCGTCGAAGTCTTCTTCGTCCGGTAAGTCGAAGCACAAAAAGTCCAAAAAGCATCATCGCTCTAGGACTTCGCCTCGCCGGTCTCGCGACTCGGCTGAGGCCCCTCCCGGCACCGTCCCCGCGGCCCCGGACATGCCTGTGGAGTCGCCCCCGCCATACCCGCCCTTCCCGGGTTCGGGGCGGATCCGGCTAAAGTACAGGAATTCCTGTCGGCCATGGCCCGCCTCTTCGGGCCTTCAGGCCCCTCCGGTGCGCCTTCGGGCCCCGCGGGCCCTGATGGGGTTGCTCCGGCGTCGCCGACGGCTCCGGCCCCGGCGTCGCCCGTGCCTCCAGCCTCGATCCCGGCTCCGGCTTCGGCCCCAGCCTCGATCCCGGCTCCACAACCCCCATCGACGCCGGTCGACCTAACGACACCTCCGCCGGCGCCGATGTCTCCGGTGCCGTTCTCGGCGCCGCCCTGGGCTCCGGGCGGCGTCGTCCCCCTGTTCCTTCCGGCTCCGGACTTGGATCCGGACCGACGTCGCTCGACGCCGGCTCCGGCGCCGATGGGACCTTGGGTCCCTACTGTCCCTCCTCCTCCTTATTTTGAACCAGAGGAGGACCAGTTGGACTGGGAGGGGTCTGATGACCCTCTGACACGACACTGTCAGTACGATCAGGACTGGACAGAGAGTCTAGGGGAGGCCAGTGGTCTGGATACTTCCCCTGACACTGGCATGCTGTCTCCTCCCGTGGCTACGGAGGAGGGAGCCAATTTTGGTACGGTGTTGCGTAGGGCAGCTGGGGCCTTACGTCTCCAACTTCCTACTTTGACGGTCAAGCCTAACATCTTGACAGAGGTGCTTCAGCCGGCAGCCTCCTCTGCGGAGACTGTGCTGCCGTTTAACGACGCCCTCACTGACGTTCTTTTGGGCGCCTGGTCCAAGCCCAACACAGGGGCTCCTGTGGATCGGAACGTGTCACGACGCCATCGCCCAGCTCCGGGCGACCCCCTGTTTCTCTCTGTCCACCCCACTCCTGAGAGCTTGGTTGTCCAAGCCTCCGCTTCCCAAACCGCCTTCCCTACCGCTCCTCCGGATAGGGAATCCAAACGCCTGGATCAGTTTGGGAAGAAGGGTTTTTCTTCCTCCAGTGCTGGCTTGCGGTCCGTTAACACCGCTTGTCTTTGGGCCGATATACCCACTCCCTGTGGGATTCGGTGGCGGATGTTTTGCCCCAGTGTCCTGAGGAGGTCCAGACACTGCTTTCCCGCGCCATTGCGGAAGGAAGGGATGCGGCTAAATACACCATACGTTGTGGCCTTGACACCGCCGACTCGCTGGGCAGGTCTATTGCAACGACGGTGGCACTCAGACGCCACGCCTGGCTGAGAACCACTGGTTTTTCAGGGGATGTCCAGAATACTCTCATGGACATGCCCTTTGATGGAGTCGGTCTTTTTGGGTCCAAAGCAGACCATGCGTTAGAGCGCTTTAAGGACTCACGGGCTACTGCCAAGTCCCTGGGCCTTTCTGCTACACGCCCTCCGCTGACTTCTGCTTTTCGCCCCTATCGTGGCCACGGTAGGGGCGCCCCTTCACGTCAGCAGCCCAGCCACCGGCCCGCGCAGCAGGCGTCTTCGCGTGGCCGAGGACGTGGATTCCGCCGTGGCGGATCGGGCAACCAGCGTGCGGGTCAGGCCACCACCTCCAACCCGTCCGCGGCCTCCAAGCCCTCCTAGTCCCTCCTTTCAGGTGCACAGCACGCCAGTAGGGGGCAGGGTCCGCCATCACCTTCCCCACTGGCGTACCATCACCTCGGACAGGTGGGTCTTGGACATTGTCCGAAGGGGCTACTCCCTCCCCTTCAAGACCACCCCCAGCCATGCCACCTCAATTCCACCGCATGTCAGGGGATCACTTGGTGCTTCTACAGAAGGAAGTCGCGGCCCTCTTGACCAAGAGGGCCATCGAGCGTGTTCCGACCCCAGAAGTAGGGCGTGGTTGCTACTCCCACTACTTTCTGGTGCCCAAAAGGACAAGGAGGACATGCGTCCTATCTTGGACCTCCGGAACGTCAATCGCTTCCTCCGGAAGGAGAAGTTCAAGATGCTCACCCTAGCTCAGGTCTTGACTGCCCTGGAGACTGGTTGGTAGCGTTGGACTTGCAGGACGCATATTTCCACATCCCCGTCCTGCCGGCCCACCGGCGTTACCTTCGGTTCACGGTAGGCCCCGAGCATTTTCAGTTCACCGTGCTCCCCTTTGGCCTTACCAGTGCCCCTCGGGTGTTCACGAAAGTGATGGCGGTGGTCGCAGCTCATCTGCGCCGGGCAGGGGTTTCAGTCTTCCCCTACCTCGACGACTGGCTGCTGAAGGCGGGCTCGTCCCAGGCAGTCGTCTCCCACCTCCAGACTACGGCCGAACTCCTGCACTCGCTGGGGTTCTCCATCAATGTGCCGAAGTCGCATCTGATTCCTTCTCCACAGCTCCTTTTCATCGGAGCGGTTCTGGACACGACGCAGTTTCGGGCCTATCCTCCCGAACGGCGAGTCCGGGATATTCAGGCTATGATTCCGATCTTTCAGCCTTTATCCTGGGTTTCGGTACGGATGACCCTGAGGCTGCTGGGCCTCATGGCCTCCTGCATCCTGCTGGTCAATCATGCCAGATGGCATATGCGGGCTCTGCAGTGGGACCTGAAGTTCCAGTGGGCGCAGCACCAGGGCAACCTGTCCGATCACGTCCAGATCTCGGAGGGGACTGCAAGACAGTTGCAGTGGTGGCTCTCGAACCGGCAATGGGTCATGGGCAGATCCCTCTCCCTTCCCCAGCCAGAGCACACAGTTGTGACGGACGCGTCCCTTCTGGGATGGGGCGGTCACATGGGAGAGGCGGAGATCAGAGGCCTCTGGTCTCCGGCGGAGTCCCGGCTCCATATCAACCTTCTGGAGCTCCGGGCGATCCGACTTGCACTCAAGGCATTCCTTCCCTCTGTCAAAGGGAAGGTAGTGCAGGTGTTCACAGACAACACCACCGCCATGTGGTACTGCAACAAACAGGGCGGGGTGGGGTCTTGGACCCTTTGTCAGGAGGCTCTGCGCCTCTGGACATGGCTGGAACATCAGGGCATGTTCCTGATGGTTCAACACCTGGCAGGTTCGCTGAACGCCAGGGCGGACGAACTCAGCCGCAGGTGCATGATGGATCACGAATGGCGTCTTCACTCGGAAGTGGCGCAAGGACTCTTTCTACAGTGGGGAGAGCCTTGCTTAGATCTATTCGCCACCGAAGAGAACGCGCAATGTCATCAGTTCTGCGCGTTGGAATTTCCAAGGCGGCACTCGCTCGGCGACGCCTTTCGTCGCGAGTGGAGTTGCGGTCTGTTGTACGCCTTTCCGCCTATACCACTTCTACCCAGAGTGTTGAAGAAGATTCGGCACGACCGGGCCCAAGTCATTCTTGTGGCTCCGGACTGGGCTCGAAGAGTTTGGTATCCCGAGCTACTCAATATGAGCGTAGATCCCCCAATCCGTCTGCCTCTTCGGGAGGATCTTCTGTCGCAGCAGCAGGGGACGGTCCTCCACCCGAACCTGTCCAGTCTACACCTGCTTGCGTGGAGATTGAGCGGCGGCAGTTGATTCCTTTCGACTTGCCTCCCGCAGTTTGTGATGTGATTCTGGCAGCCAGGCGTCCCTCCACTAAGGTGGTATACGCCTGCAGGTGGAACAAATTTGTGGCATGGTGCACAGCAAAGGCTGTGAATCCCCTTTCTGCCCCTCTTTCTGAGGTCCTTCTGTTCCTTCTCTCTCTGGCCCAACAGGGTTCTGCCCTGGGTACCATCAAGGGTTATCTTTGTGCTATCTCGGCCTTCCTCAGGCTCCCTGATCAGCCCTCCCTTTTCAAGTCCCCTGTTGTTAACAGGTTCTTAAAAGGCATTACTCACCTCTTTCCTCCTGTTCCGTTTGTGATGCCTCAGTGGGACTTGAACTTGGTTCTTACCTTTTTAATGTGCGCTCCCTTTGAGCCTCTACATAACTGTCCTCTTCGTCTTCTGACTCTGAAGACAGCCTTTCTGGTGGCCATCACCTCCGCTCGGCGGGTGAGTGAGCTCCAGGCTCTATCTTGCAAACCTCCCTTTCTGTCTGTTCATCCAGACAAGGTTGTTCTTCGGACGCGTCCGTCCTTCTTGCCAAAGGTGGTTACTGCTTTCCATATTGGGCAGACCATCACTTTGCCCACCTTCTTTCCGCCTCCGCATCCTTCCAGAGAGGAAGAGAGGCTCCACCGTCTGGACCCAAAACGTGCGCTCTCCTTCTATATTGACCGCACAAAACACTTCCGGGTGGATGACCAGCTCTTTGTTGGCTACGTGGGCGCCAAAAAGGTCGGGCGGTGCACAAGAGGACCATCTCCCGCTGGGTTACCTTGTGCATCAAGACCTGCTATTCTTTGGCGAAGAAGGAGCCTCCTGTTGGGCTGCGTGCCCATTCCACAAGGGCAACAGCTGCTACCACGGCCTTGGGCCGCGGTGTTCCGCTGCCGGTTATTTGTCAGGCAGCTACGTGGGCCTCGCTGCACACGTTTACAAAGCATTACTGCCTTGACAGTCAGGTCCGGAGGGACGGCTTCTTTGGCCGTTCTGTCCTCCAGGACTTCCTTGTCTGATCTTTGTTCGCAGACCCACCACCGGGGTTGGTATTGCTGGGGTATCTATTCTAAGGTAAGGAATCTGTCACTAACGTGTCTCTTTCAGATGCACAAGTTACTAACTTGTGTAACCATATATCTGTAAGAGACAGTAGTTAGTGACAGATTCCTTACCGCCCCACCCATCCTCCCCGTTCTGTGAACTGATTTCTAGGGTTAAGGACATCCCTTTCAGGGCCCTAGTATTTTTCAGACACCTATGTCAGCTTCTTGCATGGCTCTGCGTTCCTGGCGCGGAAAGTCGTGTACAGAACTGACGTCAGCGCGCAGGGGCGGCGTCTAAGTACTGCCCGCGACGTCATCCCGGCGATCACGACGCCGACGACGGACGCGGAGCCGCACGACGCCGCCTACCGACGCGCAAGGGTACTGCTACGCAAAAACTTTCCGGATCCAGCCTGACGCCTGGGGATATTCTAAGGTAAGGAATCTGTCACTAACTACTGTCTCTTACAGATATATCGTTACACAAGTTAGTAACTTGTGCTTCTTGCACTATGGTAGAACTGTACTACCCTTTCACTTTTTCGTACTGCTGATAATATATCTCTGCTATTGTCTGCTGGTTACTGCAGCACATATATTCTACACCAGAATAACAACTGTTCAATAAATACTTATTGAAACGCCCAGACTGTTTATTCTGTGTAACTCTCTGAGACAAACCGAATAAGTAAGCACGAGTGACTGAGCGAAAAGTAGTACATTGTTTCCATGATTCTGAGGGATCAGGGTTGTCATGATCTAAGGTTGCCAGAAACTAATCTCTCCCCGATAAGAGGAGATTCTAGTGGCACTGTGAGCTAGCTAATGCAAATCCGGCTAACATACGCGGTGGGGGTGCACAGTCAGTCTACCACCAATCCCACGGTTTATGTTATCCAAACGCGCAGGTCCTGCATGGGTACTATAGGAACTACACGACATGGCGCCACCAATGTTGGTTGGGTACTTATTTAACAGTAGAATCTGAGTAGTTCAGTCGTGCAATTCTCAGAGAACCTACTCACAAAACCCCTGAGTCGTCTGGAGTGGGTGGGCACAAAATCCGCCGCAGCTGAGTAGTACGAAAATACTATTTATTGGCTGTTGGTTATTCAAGCTTGAAAGGACATAGTGTTCCTAAAATTGTGCATAAAACCTTATCATAGTTTCTTTGAAACATTAGTCTGTGTTCTATACACGATGACTACCGCGGTCTTAGATCCACTACAAATGCCACTGCCCCCGTCAGACGAGGAAGAAGATCCTGAGGATGCAATACAGATTGCACCAAAATTCAGAAGGACAGTCACAATAAGACTATTAGAAAATGGCGTACAAGCCAAGGGTGGCATTGTAGTTTTCGTGATTGAGGCACACGAATCAAACAAAACAGAGGTATTCTATTCATGGGTTCCACTCCCAGCAGCAAATGCAATAACAAAGACATTTCACTACTATATAGAAGGAGATGCACCACGGGAATATTGTCCATTTGAGGACATAGAGATTCCACTCACTTACCAGGAACATTATTACTGGTTTAATGGCGCCCTACCCCACGTATGAGAAAGAGTAAGATTAGGCCCGCTCGGAGGAGACGGGGTCACATGGCCAATACTAGCGGCTTACACACCGCACCCTAACATTGACACAATGCCACAGCCAGACTTACTCATACAACACAGAGATTTAATTAAAATCTACAGAAACCTGACACAATTTGTCATGAGGACTTTAACAATCCAACCTGCACCAGTTGCAGCAAATAGTACTCCAGCTCAGGGTACAGGAAATAAAATTACTCCTCAAACATTACACGCGGTAATGGGTAAAATGCCCGCAAAACGCGAACAAATACCATTCTGGATAGCTCCGAAAATAACTCAGCTTGAGGCGGAATTCCCGAATACTACCACCTGTGATAAACACAGAATACTAACAATCTGCTTGCCCATGGGGATCACACCACAAATAGAGGACTGCACCTCTTGGGGTACAGTCTTTGCTGCCATATGTACCAGAACGCATGGTATCCCGTCATTAGCAGTAGTACCTTATGTATTGAGACAGATACAAAATGAGTACGGAGCAGAGCCTGCCCTTAACTTAGGGATGAAGTTACTAGGTAACTACGAACAGGTATCAGCCATAATACTAGCTAACATTAAGAGGGAAGCAGCTTCAGTGGCGATCCGCCAACGCCTAAGGGAGTTCAGTCCAGTAGATCAACCACACGAACTACCGAAATTAATTGAAACTGCATATGCAGAACTAGGCAGAGACCGTCTAGGTGGGAAAGCATTAAAACCACAACTGGTGGGCAGTCCTGAAAAGGACACTACAAAGCAGACACCTACTTCTTCTAAAAAGAAGTGGGAAAATAAAAAACAACAAAAGTCTAAAGACAGCAGATCTCAATCCAGAGGCAGGTCTCCTCAACAGGAGCCTTCTGAAAGGAGGTATAACCTCCGGAATAGGGATAATATTAAAAAACCTGACGGGTATCAGGATACTGATGCACGTTCCTCTCGTTCCTTTCAGGGTTCATCAAAAAACTCCGAGAGGGAAGGACGGTCAGAGGAGCGTACAAAGTCCAGAGACACGCAACGCGCTGCGGACTACGCACCTAAAAAGAAAATAAACAAAAACCTCAGTTCAAAAAGAAGAAGGCAGCAGGTCTCAAGATCAGACATGCCCAGAATTCTGAGGACACAGCTTCTGAACGGGGAATGGGCTCTGACGATGCTAGGCAGCGCGGCAGAAGTAACAATAGCTCGCCAGAACCTGAAGGAATTTCTGGTGACAGCGGAGTTGAGTGAGTATATTACGGTGGAAACACCTGATACTCGGGTAAGTGTCCCACATAAGTTACATGAGATAACACTCCGGATGGAGGGGACAAGCCCAGGAAAATTAAAGGTCTATTTTGGAAAAATCTGTCATCTGGATATGACATCCTATTAGCAGAGCAAGACTGGCTGCCAGCATTTGTCATGGAGTGCCCTAAGGGAGAAAAGGTAATTTTTCCAGCATTTTCCGACCTCGTTCCCATACATTTAAAACATGCATATGTGCAGGAGTGGGCGGTTGCCCTAGCTCCAGCATTGTACAAAAATCATGCTGGTTGGGATGAGGATTCGACCTACCACTTGATCCCGTTAAGTTTCCCCAAATGCTCAAAGGCAATATGCTATAAAACAGGAAGCTAAAAAACAAGTCAGGGAGATCCTAGATCAACTTGAATACCAGGGGGTGATAGAAAATTGCACCTCACCAATGAACAATCCTTTGTTCCCCGTATCAAAACCTGACAACACATATCGTTTAGTTTTAGATTACAGACATTTAAACACTTGCACAAAGACATTTGCAGTTCAAAATGCACACAGTGCCGCATTAATGAATAACATTGTGCGCCAAAAATACAAAACAACACTTGATATCTCAAATGTATTTTTCTGCCAAAATATAGCGCCTGAAAGCAGGTATTTGACCGCATTCTCAGCGCTAGGGTCTCAACAGCAATTTTGTCGACTCCCCCAAGGGTATAAGAATAGCCCGGGGTTGTTTTCAGCAAGGGTAACAGAGTTACTCCAAAATTTGGATGAAGAAGCATTGTCCTATGTAGATGATATTTATCTGATGGACAATGACGTACCGAGGCACTTGACCAGGGTGAGCACCATTATTATGGGATTCGCCACTGAGGGCTATAAATTTAATTTCAAAAAATCAAAATTGCCCATCTCAATGTCCTGTTCTTAGGGTATGAGCTGTCAAGTGAAGGAAAAAGCCTAGCAGCTAACTTTTTAGAAAAGTGTGCGCTGCTCCAACCTCCAAAATCATTAAAGAATTTACAATCAATTCTGGGATTCCTAAATTTTGGTCGAACATACATTTTGGATTACGCAGAAAGAGTAAAAGCTTTCTACGACTTAATAAAACCTGATTTTACAGTCAGACAATGGACACAGGAACATACAAATATCCTACGTTCACTACAGGAAGACATGATAGCTTCAAAACACTTATAGACACGCGTAAACGTACGCAACTTAGTGATCCGAGTAATAGCGGGTCAATGCGGGTACACTTATTTAACTTTCAATGAAGGCGAAACGGTACCAATCGCATACAAATCACACCTGTACACAAACGCAGAGATGCGTTTCACTTCAACAGAAAAAATCCTGACAGCAGTGCAGACCGCTGTAGCAAGAGAAAGAGCTCTGGCTCAGGGAAAGCGCATAATAGTCGTGACCCCAGTACCAGCCTTAGAGGCTGTTACAAAGGCTAGCATTCCAAATGCGAAAGCCTTACATCCCAGATGGATACAATGGGCTAATTCTCTTACTGCAACGGATGTTGAATACAGATTTGATTCAAGTTTAAAAACACAAGCATTTCTGCAATACGAACAAGAATATCCTCTACCAAATGAGATTTTGCCTCTAGATCAGTATGAATACATTATTTACACTGACGGATCTGCTCAACCAGCCATAGGGAGTAAGCAAGCTTACAGCGCAGCGTGTGCGATTGTTAAAGGTCGCATGCGCGATGGAAAGTTCCATCCAAGTTGCACTAAAACGCAATCTCTAGGAGACTGCACGGCTCAGTTGGCAGAATTAAAAGCACTAATACTGGCACTGGTGAATACGGATCACGAATTCCCTACACTAATTGTGTGTGATTCCTTTTACTGTGTACAGTCGTACAATGAATATTTACATCATTGGGAACAAAACAGGTTTAAAGACGCGAAAGGTGGCACAATTAAGCATAAAATGCTATGGGAACAGGTAGTGGAGTTGAGAAAGGAACTACCACGGGCTCACGTGATACATACACTGAGTCATCAGCGTGATGGCGTTCACGTTGAAGGGAATTCATTGGCTGATGAAGCCGCAAAGGGGGCTGTACGCACAGCATCCGTAGCTGCAGTCACTCGTTCAAAAACGAGAATAGACGGCGAGATTATGGTAGCTATCATTGCTTCAGGCAAAGGCAGCACAGCAGTACCAAAGAAATTTCCACTCAAGTACTCCTACAAGTTAGATGCACAAAACATTCCATATGCTCAGATTCCTGGAGTGGGGGATAGAGTAATACCAAATATGGATCGTAGGCAAGGCTTAATTCTAGCGGCACACAAGGGTTTGAGTTCTGCGCATACAGGCGTCACAGCGACTATTTCTTTACTGAAACAGCGCTACTGGTGGCCAGGGTTAACAAAGCAGACCAAAGACTACGTCTTAAAGTGCGACATCTGCCAGCAGATGAAAGGCTCCACCATAGCACGCCCAGCGCAGACACCATTACTAAAATCAGACAAACCTCTCGCATGTGTGTATTTGGACCACTGCGGACCCCTGCAATCGGATGGGGCCAAGAAATATATCATGGTTGCAGTGGATTCCTGCTCTAGATTCCTATGGGTCTGGCCTCGGCGCTCGGCTGACGCTCGAACTGTTATAAAAGATTTGCGAGTCTTTATCAGCACATACGCAGTTGGCACGTTACATTCTGACCGTGGCCCGGCGTTTAGCTCTCGGGCTTACAAAGAGGCCATGGAAGGAATGGGCGTAGCATTGCGGTACTCCTCTCCGTACCATCCTGAGGGAAATTCGGTTGTGGAGAGGAAAAACCGTGACTTAAAGCAATCTTTAACAGCTAGGGTATTAGGCAAGGGCGGTAGTTGGGTCAGTCACCTTTATGGGGTCCAAAGAGCAATTAACAACCAGCCAAGAAGCTCTCTAGGGGTGTCACTCCTTACGAGGTCCTATTTGGGACAAGAATGTGGGTACCTGATCTTGATTGTGGAGGCACAGTGGCGGATGAAAAACCATTTGATATCCATGATCGTTTGGCTGTTTTACAGGATCTAAATTAATCCAGGACACAACAAAGCAACGTCCACTTAAAACAGACCGCCACTGAGGAAGTCAAGGCAGTAACGGCAAGACCTGTCTGGAACCCAAAAGTCGGGGATCTGGTCAGAGAAAAGATTGCAGGCAAGAAAGAATTCGGACCATCGTTCAGAACAGCTGTACCGGTCTTAGCAATCCAAGGTACAAGAACTGTACTTCTGCCGCCTCTTGCCGGGAAAAAGGAGAAAAGATTTGTCTCAATCAACTTAATCAAACCACACTATGTGGCCGATACTAAACAGTGGGCCTCGTGGACTCCACAGTAGCAGACGCCCTCCTCTCGCTACAATCCAAGAAGTTCAAACAGAAAAACTCATCACGTTTGAAGAGCCACCTGTACAGAATGAAGGACTAAGCAACAATGCTACGGAACTCGTTCTACTTCAACAAGAAGAAAATCAACTTAACAACCAAGTTGCAATCAGACCGACTACAGACGTCTACATCAACATGCCTCGTCAAGAGCAAAATCCAATTTCAACAAATCCCGATGCAATTCCAACAATTGATCGAACTGCTTCTGGCTATTTCATGAACTTGATACGTTTTCACTGGATCCAAGCGAGCCGGAAACGACGCCAGCCCAAAAATCACACAAACAGAAACTCATTGACTTTTTGAACTTTTTTAGAAAGACTTACCTGATATCACATTGGATAGAACTATGGTATATCACTGGGATTCCATTTTTTCTTTTCTGGCTAGGTTTAACTATAACTTTTAGTATGCTTATTAATGGACGATATCTCCAGCAGAGCTCTACAGCCCAAAGAGTCAATTTGATTTTAAAACCACACCAGTCTTCACATCGTGAACCAAGAGACTTGTCTTCAGTGAACGTCACAGCAGTTCCTATACCGGACGGTATAGTATGGGACAAGATTGATTTCGATATATTCGGTCCGACTGAACTTTTAAAGCTTAAACATGTATTTAAAATTTCTTTAAGTGATATCATTACCTCCAGTACATTGTCTGATGATTGGGACACTCAAACTGTAAATAATGTGATGTCTGATTTAGAAAAAACTGCCGCATTTCCGAACAATGAAATGTTAGAAGGTACTTCAGACTATGATACATTGTACTGTTACCAACATTATGGTCATCATTTCTTGCACAAATCTATAACACCTAGAAATGTTTTTGAATACCACCAGTGGGAACACTGCCCAATACCTCCAAAAGGTAGTTCGCAAACTTTTGCACAGAAATTCACATATTTTTCAGGGTTTAATACATCTGACCCGAAGTCATTTTATTACAAAGTGGCAACAACATCAGCACAGAAAATTATGTTGACTAACACCAAACAGATTTACTCTGCTTCCTTTATGGCCCAGTTGTCTACACAGGGTTTCGACCTATGGAAAGACACTATAGATTTAAAATCAATCTGGGGTTCTAGGGACTGGCAAGTCCAGGGAACAGAAGCGCTTTTTAGAGCATGCCTCATTCCACAGCAGATGATATTTCTAAATGACACTGTGCAACAGACATCCTGTCTTGGACTAGCCAAGAACAAGGAAATGAACACACCTGGGCTTCCAGCACCATCACAGATGGGTGGGGGCAGATTTCAACTACACATGGGGTAGGATTAGATGACATTCTTCAGTACAACAGGTCAGATCCCAATTGGACAGAATGGCTGATTTGGCCCATTGACACAAACACATGTCAACAGAGATTCCTAGGTATAGCCGAAGGGTTTAGTATCAGTAGGCCAGATACATGCTATGTACAGAGACAACACCCAGGGGTAGTGACATCGTATAGTGTTGGGAAGTTGTGCCTTGATTGGCTAGAGACCTCAACACTCACAGAAGTGAAACATCACTTGACCTTACTCACACTTGATGTGGACCTTAGGGATTTCCTGCTAGGCCCAAAGAAAACACGTCAGAAACGTTTCATATATGCTGGCATTTATGCCTACTATAATGAAAACTGGAAAATATCCCAACAGGAGGCCGCAGAAAGAATACGGGAAATAGACCGTATTAACTTAGAAAAGGCATTAGCTGTAGTGGATAATGGGTTAACGACTTTAACCTCCAGGATTTACTCCTTAGGCAACATTGTGTCTTCGGCAATCGACATATTAGAACACGATCTGGCCTTGTTACAACACGGGCAATCCCAATTACGTTCTATTGTGATGTTAAGCTGGACGTTGCAATCTTTGCGTGCAGGTTATGTGCCCTGGCGTTTTATAAACACCACGTCTCTGTTTTCAGAATACAATCTAACTGATAAACCGACAGAAATGGCACAAAGGGGAGCCAAATATACAATGCTGCGTATTGAGAAACTGGAAAGGTTAACATTTACTGTTGCCGAATTACCATCAACTGAATGGCTAATTCATGGCCAAATCACTCTGCCGGTCACTATGTTTCAGTTTCAATATTGCCTTGAGCAAAGTCAGGTAGGCAAATATGAAAAAATGGGTACGGGTTACATTAAGGAAACTTGGGAGTTACCATATAGATATCGATGCCGGAATGGGGATCGAGAAGTGTATCTGAGTGGTTCAAACTGCAAAAACGCTTTAAGCGGTTCTCTCATGTGTCTGGATATTTCTCTGCACGGAGCATGTAGTGGTTCGGTAGCGAATCTATCTTGTCACATGTCAGGGACCCCAGCAGCCATGATCACACCGGTTTTCCAGCTGCTCTCGAATGGGAGTTACTTGATGCTAAACGATCAAGGTTGCTGTCGGATGCTTCCGGGCGTCGCCTATCTGGTCACTGTTAACTCCAGGGTTACTTGCTGTATGCAAGTATTGTTTCCGCCACTGAACACAGTCAGGGAGGCGCCGTTATGGCCTTCGTTGAATGTTTCCTTTATACAATTTGATACTTTGAGCAGATTGAAAGCCATGCTTTTACAGCAACCCGTGCCCTTAACCTCCGCTCGAGAAACCTTTGAACTTCAAGTTGCAAGGACCTCGACTGAGATACAGGCGCTTATACGTACGAACTGCCCCTTTCATTTCGCAGAAATGGTGGGTTGTATCTTTAACATGTCTGATACGAGCGGTATTGTACACCTATTTATGACCATAGGGTCAGGACTATTAAGCACCTTTCAGACAGTTCTCGGAGTAATCCCAAATATTATACACTCCGTATTGGGAAGCGTGTTTGGAGGTCTCCCGCTTATCCTGTTCCTGATTGCAGGATTCCTGATTGTAATCTTACTGCTACGCAATGGACGGCCCAATTTCCGAGGAAATGGCGAACATACTCATGGAGCGGAAATACCATGAACGCATGGTGCAGCTTCTGGGTATACCTTGCCTAAGAGAACTGAACGCCTCTTGGATTCTATCGTTTAGACCAGTCTGGGTGGACTGCATCTTACCTGTTCTTCGATGCCTGTTTTGCGGAGAAGAATGCACGTTGGATCTCTGTCTAACGTTTCCATCAGATACGCCTCCGGATATGGATGCTATGCTGGACCCCTAAAGGCCCATGCTCTGCGTTGTCCCCAGCGTCTTCCAATTCTGATGAACGCATTCCTTGAGAATCCACAGGGGCTGTTTGCTCCTGCTGGGTTAGGTGGCTCCTCCACAGGCACTCAGGTAACAACTGCCGCACAAGCTGCCGCAGCACCGACTGTTGGCAGTGCTGAATTCCATCTATGTGCGATTAACGTTCTCTGTGAGGCGTTGGATCTGCAGTAGCTAACACCGATAATACTGTATCTCCCAGCTAGGACACTTAATCTTGAATTGGCTCATCGCGTCCTGGGAAAGAATTCGGCTTCTCCACTTCGTTTCATAAATAAACAAACTAAATTTGGAACATTTCCTAAATTGACACTTTTCACTTGAGAACGAATGGCCTTCTTCTGCTTGTAGTAATGCAACTTTTATAAGTGAGACAAAATTGCCTTTCAAGTGGCAACAAAAGAATAGCTGATTTGTAACATTTTTAAACATTTTTTAAATGTCTTTTTAAAACCATGTTTTTAGCTGTTTTTAAGAAAAAATTTAAATTGTCCAGATTTTAAGTATGGTCATTGTCATCCAATTCGAAAGTGGAGTGGGTGTTATGTTTCGTATAGAGGCCCTAATATAGACACGTTCATATTTGCCGTATAAGGTCATATTCGTATATGCCTATTATGGTCATAACCGTCTATGCCCTATTATGGTCATGATCTCCTATGCCCTAATATAGGCATGATCTTTCACCTACATTAGTTCCCTACAGTACACAACGAGCTCTGAGGGTTGAACGTTATCTAGTCTGTGGTTAGAACACTGCAGGGTTTTTCCCGAACACAGGCCTACAATGTACTCATAAATTATGCATGAGCATTCACCAGCTACATCTCCCGCATAATATGTATGTACAAAGTTCACCCCTGACGTCTTCCTCATGTCTAACAAAGACCAATACAAACCATACTGAGGGGCGAGACACTTTAGGGTATAAATACACCACATCTTGCCACGGTAAGATAGAG
Organism: Calotriton arnoldi; assembly: GCA_963921515.1. Taxonomy (NCBI): domain Eukaryota; kingdom Metazoa; phylum Chordata; class Amphibia; order Caudata; family Salamandridae; genus Calotriton; species Calotriton arnoldi. The sequence continues at coordinate 379,374 of CAWUFW010003706.1, forward strand.
GGAACCGAGACTTCCATGCTGACACACTGACCAGAGACGCTGAGGCTCCTGCATGCAGTCGCTCCAGCTGACAGCGGTCTAACACAGCCCTTGCGGGGTGTCCAACTCCGAGACCAGGACGGGGTCCCACACTTTCTCTATTCAGGTAATGGGGTTCGACTAAATCATAGAAGGATTCTTGGCTCTTAGGCTTTTAGACCTACACACATGCTAGGTACACTCGGGTACATCTAGTTAGGCATCGTAGGAGTACGCACACTTTTATAATGCATTTTATATTCATGTATGTATTCATGAATCTGAAAGAGACACGTTAGTGACAGATTCCGTACCTTAGAATATCCCCAGGCGTCAGGCTGGATACGGAAAGTTTTTGCGTAGCAGTACCCTTGCGCGTCGGTAGGCGGCGTCGTGCGGCTCCGCGTCCGTCGTCGGCGTCATGATCGCCGGGATGACGTCGCGGGCAGTACTTAGACGCCGCCCTGCGCGCTGACGTCAGTTCTTCTTTTTCCGCGCCAGCAAGCGCAGATCCGGGAAGAGCAGTGCCCTGGTCATTTTTTGACCATACTTTTTGGTGAATTTTTTCACTGTTTTTCCATCTTTCAAGGTGTCGTAGGGATGCCCGGCTTCAAGCGATGCGGCGCCTGTGCGCGGATGATGTCCGTCACCGACCCGCATTGGGAGTGTCTCTTCTGCCTCGGCCGAGGCCACGACACGGAGTCTTGTACCGACTGCCAGGCCCTCCACCCGAAAGCTTTGCGAGAGCGGTCTCGAAAGCTCCTCGAGGCCCGGCATTCGGCTCCGCGCAAGCCCCGGTCGCGTGAGAGGTCCAGGGGTCGATCGCGGAGTCCACACCGGTCGTCGGCGTCGAAGTCTTCTTCGTCCGGTAAGTCGAAGCACAAAAAGTCCAAAAGCATCATCGCTCTAGGACTTCGCCTCGCCGGTCTCGCGACTCGGCTGAGGCCCCTCCCGGCACCGTCCCCGCGGCCCCGGACATGCCTGTGGAGTCGCCCCCGCCATACCCGCCCTTCCCGGGTTCGGGGGCGGATCCGGCTAAAGTACAGGAATTCCTGTCGGCCATGGCCCGCCTCTTCGGGCCTTCAGGCCCCTCCGGTGCGCCTTCGGGCCCCGCGGGCCCTGATGGGGTTGCTCCGGCGTCGCCGACGGCTCCGGCCCCGGCGTCGCCCGTGCCTCCAGCCTCGATCCCGGCTCCGGCTTCGGCCCCAGCCTCGATCCCGGCTCCACAACCCCCATCGACGCCGGTCGACCTAACGACACCTCCGCCGGCGCCGATGTCTCCGGTGCCGTTCTCGGCGCCGCCCTGGGCTCCGGGCGGCGTCGTCCCCTGTTCCTTCCGGCTCCGGACTTGGATCCGGACCGACGTCGCTCGACGCCGGCTCCGGCGCCGATGGGACCTTGGGTCCCTACTGTCCCTCCTCCTCCTTATTTTGAACCAGAGGAGGACCAGTTGGACTGGGAGGGGTCTGATGACCCTCTGACACGACACTGTCAGTACGATCAGGACTGGACAGAGAGTCTAGGGGAGGCCAGTGGTCTGGATACTTCCCCTGACACTGGCATGCTGTCTCCTCCCGTGGCTACGGAGGAGGGAGCCAATTTTGGTACGGTGTTGCGTAGGGCAGCTGGGGCCTTACGTCTCCAACTTCCTACTTTGACGGTCAAGCCTAACATCTTGACAGAGGTGCTTCAGCCGGCAGCCTCCTCTGCGGAGACTGTGCTGCCGTTTAACGACGCCCTCACTGACGTTCTTTTGGGCGCCTGGTCCAAGCCCAACACAGGGGCTCCTGTGGATCGGAACGTGTCACGACGCCATCGCCCAGCTCCGGGCGACCCCCTGTTTCTCTCTGTCCACCCCACTCCTGAGAGCTTGGTTGTCCAAGCCTCCGCTTCCCAAACCGCCTTCCCTACCGCTCCTCCGGATAGGGAATCCAAACGCCTGGATCAGTTTGGGAAGAAGGGTTTTTCTTCCTCCAGTGCTGGCTTGCGGTCCGTTAACACCGCTTGTCTTTTGGGCCGATATACCCACTCCCTGTGGGATTCGGTGGCGGATGTTTTGCCCCAGTGTCCTGAGGAGGTCCAGACACTGCTTTCCCGCGCCATTGCGGAAGGAAGGGATGCGGCTAAATACACCATACGTTGTGGCCTTGACACCGCCGACTCGCTGGGCAGGTCTATTGCAACGACGGTGGCACTCAGACGCCACGCCTGGCTGAGAACCACTGGTTTTTCAGGGGATGTCCAGAATACTCTCATGGACATGCCCTTTGATGGAGTCGGTCTTTTTGGGTCCAAAGCAGACCATGCGTTAGAGCGCTTTAAGGACTCACGGGCTACTGCCAAGTCCCTGGGCCTTTCTGCTACACGCCCTCCGCTGACTTCTGCTTTTCGCCCCTATCGTGGCCACGGTAGGGGCGCCCTTCACGTCAGCAGCCCAGCCACCGGCCCGCGCAGCAGGCGTCTTCGCGTGGCCGAGGACGTGGATTCCGCCGTGGCGGATCGGGCAACCAGCGTGCGGGTCAGGCCACCACCTCCAACCCGTCCGCGGCCTCCAAGCCCTCCTAGTCCCTCCTTTCAGGTGCACAGCACGCCAGTAGGGGGCAGGGTCCGCCATCACCTTCCCCACTGGCGTACCATCACCTCGGACAGGTGGGTCTTGGACATTGTCCGAAGGGGCTACTCCCTCCCCTTCAAGACCACCCCCCAGCCATGCCACCTCAATTCCACCGCATGTCAGGGGATCACTTGGTGCTTCTACAGAAGGAAGTCGCGGCCCTCTTGACCAAGAGGGCCATCGAGCGTGTTCCGACCCCAGAAGTAGGGCGTGGTTGCTACTCCCACTACTTTCTGGTGCCCAAAAAGGACAAGGAGGACATGCGTCCTATCTTGGACCTCCGGAACGTCAATCGCTTCCTCCGGAAGGAGAAGTTCAAGATGCTCACCCTAGCTCAGGTCTTGACTGCCCTCGACCCTGGAGACTGGTTGGTAGCGTTGGACTTGCAGGACGCATATTTCCACATCCCCGTCCTGCCGGCCCACCGGCGTTACCTTCGGTTCACGGTAGGCCCCGAGCATTTTCAGTTCACCGTGCTCCCCTTTGGCCTTACCAGTGCCCCTCGGGTGTTCACGAAAGTGATGGCGGTGGTCGCAGCTCATCTGCGCCGGGCAGGGGTTTCAGTCTTCCCCTACCTCGACGACTGGCTGCTGAAGGCGGGCTCGTCCCAGGCAGTCGTCTCCCACCTCCAGACTACGGCCGAACTCCTGCACTCGCTGGGGTTCTCCATCAATGTGCCGAAGTCGCATCTGATTCCTTCTCCACAGCTCCTTTTCATCGGAGCGGTTCTGGACACGACGCAGTTTCGGGCCTATCCTCCCGAACGGCGAGTCCGGGATATTCAGGCTATGATTCCGATCTTTCAGCCTTTATCCTGGGTTTCGGTACGGATGACCCTGAGGCTGCTGGGCCTCATGGCCTCCTGCATCCTGCTGGTCAATCATGCCAGATGGCATATGCGGGCTCTGCAGTGGGACCTGAAGTTCCAGTGGGCGCAGCACCAGGGCAACCTGTCCGATCACGTCCAGATCTCGGAGGGGACTGCAAGACAGTTGCAGTGGTGGCTCTCGAACCGGCAATGGGTCATGGGCAGATCCCTCTCCCTTCCCCAGCCAGAGCACACAGTTGTGACGGACGCGTCCCTTCTGGGATGGGGCGGTCACATGGGAGAGGCGGAGATCAGAGGCCTCTGGTCTCCGGCGGAGTCCCGGCTCCATATCAACCTTCTGGAGCTCCGGGCGATCCGACTTGCACTCAAGGCATTCCTTCCCTCTGTCAAAGGGAAGGTAGTGCAGGTGTTCACAGACAACACCACCGCCATGTGGTACTGCAACAAACAGGGCGGGGTGGGGTCTTGGACCCTTTGTCAGGAGGCTCTGCGCCTCTGGACATGGCTGGAACATCAGGGCATGTTCCTGATGGTTCAACACCTGGCAGGTTCGCTGAACGCCAGGGCGGACGAACTCAGCCGCAGGTGCATGATGGATCACGAATGGCGTCTTCACTCGGAAGTGGCGCAAGGACTCTTTCTACAGTGGGGAGAGCCTTGCTTAGATCTATTCGCCACCGAAGAGAACGCGCAATGTCATCAGTTCTGCGCGTTGGAATTTCCAAGGCGGCACTCGCTCGGCGACGCCTTTCGTCGCGAGTGGAGTTGCGGTCTGTTGTACGCCTTTCCGCCTATACCACTTCTACCCAGAGTGTTGAAGAAGATTCGGCACGACCGGGCCCAAGTCATTCTTGTGGCTCCGGACTGGGCTCGAAGAGTTTGGTATCCCGAGCTACTCAATATGAGCGTAGATCCCCCAATCCGTCTGCCTCTTCGGGAGGATCTTCTGTCGCAGCAGCAGGGGACGGTCCTCCACCCGAACCTGTCCAGTCTACACCTGCTTGCGTGGAGATTGAGCGGCGGCAGTTGATTCCTTTCGACTTGCCTCCCGCAGTTTGTGATGTGATTCTGGCAGCCAGGCGTCCCTCCACTAAGGTGGTATACGCCTGCAGGTGGAACAAATTTGTGGCATGGTGCACAGCAAAGGCTGTGAATCCCCTTTCTGCCCCTCTTTCTGAGGTCCTTCTGTTCCTTCTCTCTCTGGCCCAACAGGGTTCTGCCCTGGGTACCATCAAGGGTTATCTTTGTGCTATCTCGGCCTTCCTCAGGCTCCCTGATCAGCCCTCCCTTTCAAGTCCCCTGTTGTTAACAGGTTCTTAAAAGGCATTACTCACCTCTTTCCTCCTGTTCCGTTTGTGATGCCTCAGTGGGACTTGAACTTGGTTCTTACCTTTTTAATGTGCGCTCCCTTTGAGCCTCTACATAACTGTCCTCTTCGTCTTCTGACTCTGAAGACAGCCTTTCTGGTGGCCATCACCTCCGCTCGGCGGGTGAGTGAGCTCCAGGCTCTATCTTGCAAACCTCCCTTTCTGTCTGTTCATCCAGACAAGGTTGTTCTTCGGACGCGTCCGTCCTTCTTGCCAAAGGTGGTTACTGCTTTCCATATTGGGCAGACCATCACTTTGCCCACCTTCTTTCCGCCTCCGCATCCTTCCAGAGAGGAAGAGAGGCTCCACCGTCTGGACCCAAAACGTGCGCTCTCCTTCTATATTGACCGCACAAAACACTTCCGGGTGGATGACCAGCTCTTTGTTGGCTACGTGGGCGCCAAAAAGGTCGGGCGGTGCACAAGAGGACCATCTCCCGCTGGGTTACCTTGTGCATCAAGACCTGCTATTCTTTGGCGAAGAAGGAGCCTCCTGTTGGGCTGCGTGCCCATTCCACAAGGGCAACAGCTGCTACCACGGCCTTGGGCCGCGGTGTTCCGCTGCCGGTTATTTGTCAGGCAGCTACGTGGGCCTCGCTGCACACGTTTACAAAGCATTACTGCCTTGACAGTCAGGTCCGGAGGGACGGCTTCTTTGGCCGTTCTGTCCTCCAGGACTTCCTTGTCTGATCTTTGTTCGCAGACCCACCACCGGGGTTGGTATTGCTGGGGTATCTATTCTAAGGTAAGGAATCTGTCACTAACGTGTCTCTTTCAGATGCACAAGTTACTAACTTGTGTAACCATATATCTGTAAGAGACAGTAGTTAGTGACAGATTCCTACCGCCCCACCCATCCTCCCCGTTCTGTGAACTGATTTCTAGGGTTAAGGACATCCCTTTCAGGGCCCTAGTATTTTTCAGACACCTATGTCAGCTTCTTGCATGGCTCTGCGTTCCTGGCGCGGAAAGTCGTGTACAGAACTGACGTCAGCGCGCAGGGGCGGCGTCTAAGTACTGCCCGCGTCGTCATCCCGGCGATCACGACGCCGACGACGGACGCGGAGCCGCACGACGCCGCCTACCGACGCGCAAGGGTACTGCTACGCAAAAACTTTCCGGATCCAGCCTGACGCCTGGGGATATTCTAAGGTAAGGAATCTGTCACTAACTACTGTCTCTTACAGATATATCGTTACACAAGTTAGTAACTTGTGCTTCTTGCACTATGGTAGAACTGTACTACCCTTTCACTTTTTTCGTACTGCTGATAATATATCTCTGCTATTGTCTGCTGGTTACTGCAGCACATATATTCTACACCAGAATAACAACTGTTCAATAAATACTTATTGAAACGCCCAGACTGTTTATTCTGTGTAACTCTCTGAGACAAACCGAATAAGTAAGCACGAGTGACTGAGCGAAAAGTAGTACATTGTTTCCATGATTCTGAGGGATCAGGGTTGTCATGATCTAAGGTTGCCAGAAACTAATCTCTCCCCGATAAGAGGAGATTCTAGTGGCACTGTGAGCTAGCTAATGCAAATCCGGCTAACATACGCGGTGGGGGTGCACAGTCAGTCTACCACCAATCCCACGGTTTATGTTATCCAAACGCGCAGGTCCTGCATGGGTACTATAGGAACTACACGACATGGCGCCACCAATGTTGGTTGGGTACTTATTTAACAGTAGAATCTGAGTAGTTCAGTCGTGCAATTCTCAGAGAACCTACTCACAAAACCCCTGAGTCGTCTGGAGTGGGTGGGCACAAAATCCGCCGCAGCTGAGTAGTACGAAAATACTATTTATTGGCTGTTGGTTATTCAAGCTTGAAAGGACATAGTGTTCCTAAAATTGTGCATAAAACCTTATCATAGTTTCTTTGAAACATTAGTCTGTGTTCTATACACGATGACTACCGCGGTCTTAGATCCACTACAAATGCCACTGCCCCCGTCAGACGAGGAAGAAGATCCTGAGGATGCAATACAGATTGCACCAAAATTCAGAAGGACAGTCACAATAAGACTATTAGAAAATGGCGTACAAGCCAAGGGTGGCATTGTAGTTTTCGTGATTGAGGCACACGAATCAAACAAAACAGAGGTATTCTATTCATGGGTTCCACTCCCAGCAGCAAATGCAATAACAAAGACATTTCACTACTATATAGAAGGAGATGCACCACGGGAATATTGTCCATTTGAGGACATAGAGATTCCACTCACTTACCAGGAACATTATTACTGGTTTAATGGCGCCCTACCCCACGTATGAGAAAGAGTAAGATTAGGCCCGCTCGGAGGAGACGGGGTCACATGGCCAATACTAGCGGCTTACACACCGCACCCTAACATTGACACAATGCCACAGCCAGACTTACTCATACAACACAGAGATTTAATTAAAATCTACAGAAACCTGACACAATTTGTCATGAGGACTTTAACAATCCAACCTGCACCAGTTGCAGCAAATAGTACTCCAGCTCAGGGTACAGGAAATAAAATTACTCCTCAAACATTACACGCGGTAATGGGTAAAATGCCCGCAAAACGCGAACAAATACCATTCTGGATAGCTCCGAAAATAACTCAGCTTGAGGCGGAATTCCCGAATACTACCACCTGTGATAAACACAGAATACTAACAATCTGCTTGCCCATGGGGATCACACCACAAATAGAGGACTGCACCTCTTGGGGTACAGTCTTTGCTGCCATATGTACCAGAACGCATGGTATCCCGTCATTAGCAGTAGTACCTTATGTATTGAGACAGATACAAAATGAGTACGGAGCAGAGCCTGCCCTTAACTTAGGGATGAAGTTACTAGGTAACTACGAACAGGTATCAGCCATAATACTAGCTAACATTAAGAGGGAAGCAGCTTCAGTGGCGATCCGCCAACGCCTAAGGGAGTTCAGTCCAGTAGATCAACCACACGAACTACCGAAATTAATTGAAACTGCATATGCAGAACTAGGCAGAGACAGTCTAGGTGGGAAAGCATTAAAACCACAACTGGTGGGCAGTCCTGAAAAGGACACTACAAAGCAGACACCTACTTCTTCTAAAAAGAAGTGGGAAAATAAAAAACAACAAAAGTCTAAAGACAGCAGATCTCAATCCAGAGGCAGGTCTCCTCAACAGGAGCCTTCTGAAAGGAGGTATAACCTCCGGAATAGGGATAATATTAAAAAACCTGACGGGTATCAGGATACTGATGCACGTTCCTCTCGTTCCTTTCAGGGTTCATCAAAAAACTCCGAGAGGGAAGGACGGTCAGAGGAGCGTACAAAGTCCAGAGACACGCAACGCGCTGCGGACTACGCACCTAAAAAAGAAAATAAACAAAAACCTCAGTTCAAAAAGAAGAAGGCAGCAGGTCTCAAGATCAGACATGCCCAGAATTCTGAGGACACAGCTTCTGAACGGGGAATGGGCTCTGACGATGCTAGGCAGCGCGGCAGAAGTAACAATAGCTCGCCAGAACCTGAAGGAATTTCTGGTGACAGCGGAGTTGAGTGAGTATATTACGGTGGAAACACCTGATACTCGGGTAAGTGTCCCACATAAGTTACATGAGATAACACTCCGGATGGAGGGGGACAAGCCCAGGAAAATTAAAGGTCTATTTTGGAAAAATCTGTCATCTGGATATGACATCCTATTAGCAGAGCAAGACTGGCCGCCAGCATTTGTCATGGAGTGCCCTAAGGGAGAAAAGGTAATTTTTCCAGCATTTTCCGACCTCGTTCCCATACATTTAAAACATGCATATGTGCAGGAGTGGGCGGTTGCCCTAGCTCCAGCATTGTACAAAAATCATGCTGGTTGGGATGAGGATTCGACCTACCACTTGATCCCGTTAAGTTTCCCCAAATGCTCAAAGGCAATATGCTATAAAACAGGAAGCTAAAAAACAAGTCAGGGAGATCCTAGATCAACTTGAATACCAGGGGGTGATAGAAAATTGCACCTCACCAATGAACAATCCTTTGTTCCCCGTATCAAAACCTGACAACACATATCGTTTAGTTTTAGATTACAGACATTTAAACACTTGCACAAAGACATTTGCAGTTCAAAATGCACACAGTGCCGCATTAATGAATAACATTGTGCGCCAAAAATACAAAACAACACTTGATATCTCAAATGTATTTTTCTGCCAAAATATAGCGCCTGAAAGCAGGTATTTGACCGCATTCTCAGCGCTAGGGTCTCAACAGCAATTTTGTCGACTCCCCCAAGGGTATAAGAATAGCCCGGGGTTGTTTTCAGCAAGGGTAACAGAGTTACTCCAAAATTTGGATGAAGAAGCATTGTCCTATGTAGATGATATTTATCTGATGGACAATGACGTACCGAGGCACTTGACCAGGGTGAGCACCATTATTATGGGATTCGCCACTGAGGGCTATAAATTTAATTTCAAAAAATCAAAATTGCCCATCTCAATGTCCTGTTCTTAGGGTATGAGCTGTCAAGTGAAGGAAAAAGCCTAGCAGCTAACTTTTTAGAAAAGTGTGCGCTGCTCCAACCTCCAAAATCATTAAAGAATTTACAATCAATTCTGGGATTCCTAAATTTTGGTCGAACATACATTTTGGATTACGCAGAAAGAGTAAAAGCTTTCTACGACTTAATAAAACCTGATTTTACAGTCAGACAATGGACACAGGAACATACAAATATCCTACGTTCACTACAGGAAGACATGATAGCTTCAAAACACTTATAGACACGCGTAAACGTACGCAACTTAGTGATCCGAGTAATAGCGGGTCAATGCGGGTACACTTATTTAACTTTCAATGAAGGCGAAACGGTACCAATCGCATACAAATCACACCTGTACACAAACGCAGAGATGCGTTTCACTTCAACAGAAAAATCCTGACAGCAGTGCAGACCGCTGTAGCAAGAGAAAGAGCTCTGGCTCAGGGAAAGCGCATAATAGTCGTGACCCCAGTACCAGCCTTAGAGGCTGTTACAAAGGCTAGCATTCCAAATGCGAAAGCCTTACATCCCAGATGGATACAATGGGCTAATTCTCTTACTGCAACGGATGTTGAATACAGATTTGATTCAAGTTTAAAAACACAAGCATTTCTGCAATACGAACAAGAATATCCTCTACCAAATGAGATTTTGCCTCTAGATCAGTATGAATACATTATTTACACTGACGGATCTGCTCAACCAGCCATAGGGAGTAAGCAAGCTTACAGCGCAGCGTGTGCGATTGTTAAAGGTCGCATGCGCGATGGAAAGTTCCATCCAAGTTGCACTAAAACGCAATCTCTAGGAGACTGCACGGCTCAGTTGGCAGAATTAAAAGCACTAATACTGGCACTGGTGAATACGGATCACGAATTCCCTACACTAATTGTGTGTGATTCCTTTTACTGTGTACAGTCGTACAATGAATATTTACATCATTGGGAACAAAACAGGTTTAAAGACGCGAAAGGTGGCACAATTAAGCATAAAATGCTATGGGAACAGGTAGTGGAGTTGAGAAAGGAACTACCACGGGCTCACGTGATACATACACTGAGTCATCAGCGTGATGGCGTTCACGTTGAAGGGAATTCATTGGCTGATGAAGCCGCAAAGGGGGCTGTACGCACAGCATCCGTAGCTGCAGTCACTCGTTCAAAAACGAGAATAGACGGCGAGATTATGGTAGCTATCATTGCTTCAGGCAAAGGCAGCACAGCAGTACCAAAGAAATTTCCACTCAAGTACTCCTACAAGTTAGATGCACAAAACATTCCATATGCTCAGATTCCTGGAGTGGGGGATAGAGTAATACCAAATATGGATCGTAGGCAAGGCTTAATTCTAGCGGCACACAAGGGTTTGAGTTCTGCGCATACAGGCGTCACAGCGACTATTTCTTTACTGAAACAGCGCTACTGGTGGCCAGGGTTAACAAAGCAGACCAAAGACTACGTCTTAAAGTGCGACATCTGCCAGCAGATGAAAGGCTCCACCATAGCACGCCCAGCGCAGACACCATTACTAAAATCAGACAAACCTCTCGCATGTGTGTATTTGGACCACTGCGGACCCCTGCAATCGGATGGGGCCAAGAAATATATCATGGTTGCAGTGGATTCCTGCTCTAGATTCCTATGGGTCTGGCCTCGGCGCTCGGCTGACGCTCGAACTGTTATAAAAGATTTGCGAGTCTTTATCAGCACATACGCAGTTGGCACGTTACATTCTGACCGTGGCCCGGCGTTTAGCTCTCGGGCTTACAAAGAGGCCATGGAAGGAATGGGCGTAGCATTGCGGTACTCCTCTCCGTACCATCCTGAGGGAAATTCGGTTGTGGAGAGGAAAAACCGTGACTTAAAGCAATCTTTAACAGCTAGGGTATTAGGCAAGGGCGGTAGTTGGGTCAGTCACCTTTATGGGGTCCAAAGAGCAATTAACAACCAGCCAAGAAGCTCTCTAGGGGGTGTCACTCCTTACGAGGTCCTATTTGGGACAAGAATGTGGGTACCTGATCTTGATTGTGGAGGCACAGTGGCGGATGAAAAACCATTTGATATCCATGATCGTTTGGCTGTTTTACAGGATCTAAATTAATCCAGGACACAACAAAGCAACGTCCACTTAAAACAGACCGCCACTGAGGAAGTCAAGGCAGTAACGGCAAGACCTGTCTGGAACCCAAAAGTCGGGGATCTGGTCAGAGAAAAGATTGCAGGCAAGAAAGAATTCGGACCATCGTTCAGAACAGCTGTACCGGTCTTAGCAATCCAAGGTACAAGAACTGTACTTCTGCCGCCTCTTGCCGGGAAAAAGGAGAAAAGATTTGTCTCAATCAACTTAATCAAACCACACTATGTGGCCGATACTAAACAGTGGGCCTCGTGGACTCCACAGTAGCAGACGCCCTCCTCTCGCTACAATCCAAGAAGTTCAAACAGAAAAACTCATCACGTTTGAAGAGCCACCTGTACAGAATGAAGGACTAAGCAACAATGCTACGGAACTCGTTCTACTTCAACAAGAAGAAAATCAACTTAACAACCAAGTTGCAATCAGACCGACTACAGACGTCTACATCAACATGCCTCGTCAAGAGCAAAATCCAATTTCAACAAATCCCGATGCAATTCCAACAATTGATCGAACTGCTTCTGGCTATTTCATGAACTTGATACGTTTTCACTGGATCCAAGCGAGCCGGAAACGACGCCAGCCCAAAAATCACACAAACAGAAACTCATTGACTTTTTGAACTTTTTTAGAAAGACTTACCTGATATCACATTGGATAGAACTATGGTATATCACTGGGATTCCATTTTTTCTTTTCTGGCTAGGTTTAACTATAACTTTTAGTATGCTTATTAATGGACGATATCTCCAGCAGAGCTCTACAGCCCAAAGAGTCAATTTGATTTTAAAACCACACCAGTCTTCACATCGTGAACCAAGAGACTTGTCTTCAGTGAACGTCACAGCAGTTCCTATACCGGACGGTATAGTATGGGACAAGATTGATTTCGATGTATTCGGTCCGACTGAACTTTTAAAGCTTAAACATGTATTTAAAATTTCTTTAAGTGATATCATTACCTCCAGTACATTGTCTGATGATTGGGACACTCAAACTGTAAATAATGTGATGTCTGATTTAGAAAAAACTGCCGCATTTCCGAACAATGAAATGTTAGAAGGTACTTCAGACTATGATACATTGTACTGTTACCAACATTATGGTCATCATTTCTTGCACAAATCTATAACACCTAGAAATGTTTTTGAATACCACCAGTGGGAACACTGCCCAATACCTCCAAAAGGTAGTTCGCAAACTTTTGCACAGAAATTCACATATTTTTCAGGGTTTAATACATCTGACCCGAAGTCATTTTATTACAAAGTGGCAACAACATCAGCACAGAAAATTATGTTGACTAACACCAAACAGATTTACTCTGCTTCCTTTATGGCCCAGTTGTCTACACAGGGTTTCGACCTATGGAAAGACACTATAGATTTAAAATCAATCTGGGGTTCTAGGGACTGGCAAGTCCAGGGAACAGAAGCGCTTTTTAGAGCATGCCTCATTCCACAGCAGATGATATTTCTAAATGACACTGTGCAACAGACATCCTGTCTTGGACTAGCCAAGAACAAGGAAATGAACACACCTGGGCTTCCAGCACCATCACAGATGGGTGGGGGGCAGATTTCAACTACACATGGGGTAGGATTAGATGACATTCTTCAGTACAACAGGTCAGATCCCAATTGGACAGAATGGCTGATTTGGCCCATTGACACAAACACATGTCAACAGAGATTCCTAGGTATAGCCGAAGGGTTTAGTATCAGTAGGCCAGATACATGCTATGTACAGAGACAACACCCAGGGGTAGTGACATCGTATAGTGTTGGGAAGTTGTGCCTTGATTGGCTAGAGACCTCAACACTCACAGAAGTGAAACATCACTTGACCTTACTCACACTTGATGTGGACCTTAGGGATTTCCTGCTAGGCCCAAAGAAAACACGTCAGAAACGTTTCATATATGCTGGCATTTATGCCTACTATAATGAAAACTGGAAAATATCCCAACAGGAGGCCGCAGAAAGAATACGGGAAATAGACCGTATTAACTTAGAAAAGGCATTAGCTGTAGTGGATAATGGGTTAACGACTTTAACCTCCAGGATTTACTCCTTAGGCAACATTGTGTCTTCGGCAATCGACATATTAGAACACGATCTGGCCTTGTTACAACACGGGCAATCCCAATTACGTTCTATTGTGATGTTAAGCTGGACGTTGCAATCTTTGCGTGCAGGTTATGTGCCCTGGCGTTTTATAAACACCACGTCTCTGTTTTCAGAATACAATCTAACTGATAAACCGACAGAAATGGCACAAAGGGGAGCCAAATATACAATGCTGCGTATTGAGAAACTGGAAAGGTTAACATTTACTGTTGCCGAATTACCATCAACTGAATGGCTAATTCATGGCCAAATCACTCTGCCGGTCACTATGTTTCAGTTTCAATATTGCCTTGAGCAAAGTCAGGTAGGCAAATATGAAAAAATGGGTACGGGTTACATTAAGGAAACTTGGGAGTTACCATATAGATATCGATGCCGGAATGGGGATCGAGAAGTGTATCTGAGTGGTTCAAACTGCAAAAACGCTTTAAGCGGTTCTCTCATGTGTCTGGATATTTCTCTGCACGGAGCATGTAGTGGTTCGGTAGCGAATCTATCTTGTCACATGTCAGGGACCCCAGCAGCCATGATCACACCGGTTTTCCAGCTGCTCTCGAATGGGAGTTACTTGATGCTAAACGATCAAGGTTGCTGTCGGATGCTTCCGGGCGTCGCCTATCTGGTCACTGTTAACTCCAGGGTTACTTGCTGTATGCAAGTATTGTTTCCGCCACTGAACACAGTCAGGGAGGCGCCGTTATGGCCTTCGTTGAATGTTTCCTTTATACAATTTGATACTTTGAGCAGATTGAAAGCCATGCTTTTACAGCAACCCGTGCCCTTAACCTCCGCTCGAGAAACCTTTGAACTTCAAGTTGCAAGGACCTCGACTGAGATACAGGCGCTTATACGTACGAACTGCCCCTTTCATTTCGCAGAAATGGTGGGTTGTATCTTTAACATGTCTGATACGAGCGGTATTGTACACCTATTTATGACCATAGGGTCAGGACTATTAAGCACCTTTCAGACAGTTCTCGGAGTAATCCCAAATATTATACACTCCGTATTGGGAAGCGTGTTTGGAGGTCTCCCGCTTATCCTGTTCCTGATTGCAGGATTCCTGATTGTAATCTTACTGCTACGCAATGGACGGCCCAATTTCCGAGGAAATGGCGAACATACTCATGGAGCGGAAATACCATGAACGCATGGTGCAGCTTCTGGGTATACCTTGCCTAAGAGAACTGAACGCCTCTTGGATTCTATCGTTTAGACCAGTCTGGGTGGACTGCATCTTACCTGTTCTTCGATGCCTGTTTTGCGGAGAAGAATGCACGTTGGATCTCTGTCTAACGTTTCCATCAGATACGCCTCCGGATATGGATGCTATGCTGGACCCCTAAAGGCCCATGCTCTGCGTTGTCCCCAGCGTCTTCCAATTCTGATGAACGCATTCCTTGAGAATCCACAGGGGCTGTTTGCTCCTGCTGGGTTAGGTGGCTCCTCCACAGGCACTCAGGTAACAACTGCCGCACAAGCTGCCGCAGCACCGACTGTTGGCAGTGCTGAATTCCATCTATGTGCGATTAACGTTCTCTGTGAGGCGTTGGATCTGCAGTAGCTAACACCGATAATACTGTATCTCCCAGCTAGGACACTTAATCTTGAATTGGCTCATCGCGTCCTGGGAAAGAATTCGGCTTCTCCACTTCGTTTCATAAATAAACAAACTAAATTTGGAACATTTCCTAAATTGACACTTTTCACTTGAGAACGAATGGCCTTCTTCTGCTTGTAGTAATGCAACTTTTATAAGTGAGACAAAATTGCCTTTCAAGTGGCAACAAAAGAATAGCTGATTTGTAACATTTTTAAACATTTTTTAAATGTCTTTTTAAAACCATGTTTTTAGCTGTTTTTAAGAAAAAATTTAAATTGTCCAGATTTTAAGTATGGTCATTGTCATCCAATTCGAAAGTGGAGTGGGTGTTATGTTTCGTATAGAGGCCCTAATATAGACACGTTCATATTTGCCGTATAAGGTCATATTCGTATATGCCTATTATGGTCATAACCGTCTATGCCCTATTATGGTCATGATCTCCTATGCCCTAATATAGGCATGATCTTTCACCTACATTAGTTCCCTACAGTACACAACGAGCTCTGAGGGTTGAACGTTATCTAGTCTGTGGTTAGAACACTGCAGGGTTTTTCCCGAACACAGGCCTACAATGTACTCATAAATTATGCATGAGCATTCACCAGCTACATCTCCCACATAATATGTATTTACAAAGTTCACCCCTGACATCTTCCTCAAGTCTAACAAAGACCAATACAAACCATACTGAGGGCTAGACACTTTAGGGTATAAATACACCATATCTTGCCACGGTAAGATAGAGGGAACCGAGACTTCCATGCTGACACACTGACCAGAGACGCTGAGGCTCCTGCATGCAGTCGCTCCAGCTGACAGCGGTCTAACACAGCCCTTGCGGGGTGTCCAACTCGAGACCAGGACGGGGTCCCACACTCTCTCTATTCAGGTAATGGGGTTCGACTAAATCCTAGAAGAATTCTTGGCTCTTAGGCTTTTAGACCTACACACATGCTAGGTACACTCAGGTACATCTAGTTAGGCATCGTAGGAGTACGCGCACTTTTATAATGCATTTTATATTCATGTATGTATTCATGATTCTTGCACTATGGTAGAACTGTACTACCCTTTCACTTTTATCGTACTGCTGATAATATATCTCTGCTATTGTCTGCTGGTTACTGCAGCACATATATTCTACACCAGAATAACAACTGTTCAATAAATACTTATTGAAACGCCCAGACTGTTTATTCTGTGTAACTCTCTGAGACAAACCGAATAAGTAAGCACGAGGGACTGAGCAAAATGAATACATTGTTTCCACGATTCTGAGGGATCCAGGGTTGTCATGATCTAAGGTTGCCAGAAACTAATCTCTCCCCGATAAGAGGAGATTCTAGTGGCACTGTGAGCTAGCTAATGCAAATCCGGCTAACATACGCGGTGGGGGTGCACAGAGTCAGTCTACCACCAATCCCACGGTTTATGTTATCCAAACGCGCAGGTCCTGCATGGGTACTATAGGAACAACACGACACCAGAAGGAGTGTAAAGCAGCTTGTTTTACCAGAATGCAATCTTATGTATTTATTATATAGTACTCTCTAGTACATTCAAATATCTCCTACACGGAGATAGACACAATGCACACAATATTTTAGCAAAGAAACATAGCAAATAGCACGAAATACACAGTGGACCCCAGGAGGGGGACCAAACCATATATTAAGAAAGTGGTATAAGAACCACGACTCGGGTCAAGACAATGTCGAGAGGACGTAGAAGTGCTGTAGACACACAGAACCACCCAAGGTAAGTAGATAGGGACCCCACGGAGAGCGTGTGCAGTGTGGAAACACGACCACGTGCTCCGTACAAGTCTACGTGTGAGTCTCGGTTGGATTTTTAAAGATTAAGAACCCTTCCCAGTGGACCCTGAAGAAACCCAGTGGAAGACAGAAGGTTGGAGAGCCACCCTACCTGTTGATACCCTAGTACCCACGTTACCTACACCAGGGAAGCCGGGTGCATACGTGTGAAGTGGTCTCGGATACTGCGAACCCAATGGAGGACTTCAGGAAAGTGCTGCTGTTACAGAAGGAGAAAGTGTACAGTGGAATCCGAAGGTGGATTCTCGATAAGAGGTACCTGCAAGCAGAGGGGACAGAGTCTATGTCACTTAGGAGTGACCAGGAGACTTGGAACACAAATGCCCTCTGATGTCGGGTGTTGCAGGGTGGGTGACGACCTTGACTCTGCAGCTGTGAGGACCAGGCGATGCTGAGGAGGACCAGGAGCCATGCACGAGCTGTCCCACGAAGGATGTCGAGTGCTGAGGGGTCGGTGTCCAGCGGGAGCACCAGCAAGCCTTGGCAAATGCAACCAATGCAGGAAGTGAAGAAGGAGCAATGTCAGGACCAGCAAGGTCCAGGGGACTCATCACAAGCAGGGGAGTCAGGGCAGGCCCCGAGGAATCAGGGGAGCCCAAGAGAAATAAGTGTGACCCTCGAGTGGACCCACAGGCCGAAGGCACTGGAGTCGCGAGAGACCTCAAACAGCTCACCAAAAGATGCAGACCACGATGCACAAGATGCGGTGTAGCTGAAGATTCTGGTCACTGGAGGTGCTCAAGGTTGGGGCTACTTGGAGCCCGAAGATCTTCTTGGAAGGAAGCCAACAAGCCTTTGCAACAGCAAGTGGACGCACTGCACAGGGGTTCGGTTATTGCAACCCCCACGAGGGATACTGGCCTCAAACTTGGTGAGAGGGCAGGCCTCGGGAGCTGTGGAGAACCACCACCTGTGTTGCAGAACCTTACGGAGTCCGGAGGAGCTCAGGATCAGCAGACCGGTCGACTTAGTTGCGGTGCCTGCGAATGAAGGGGAGTGACTCCTTCACTCCAAGGGAGATTCCGTCAGGTGTCTTTGATGCTTCACAGGCCTTGGAAGGTTCCTGTTTGATGCACAGACGATGCAGCAGACTGGAAGGGAGACGAAGTCAGGCCCAAACGAAGTCAAGCGAAGTCCAGAGTGCCCAGACTGTAGAAGAAGAAGTGGTGTCTGATCTGAATCTTATCCCACGACGAATCTAGGGACCTACACCCAGGTGAGCCCTTAAGTAACCTAGGGAAAGGGTTGGGAAGATTCAGGGGACCCTCCCAGGGGAGGGTCTGGACAGGGGGGAGGTTACTCCCATGTCCTTTGTCCAGTTTCGCGCCAGAGCGGGAGCCAACGGCTCCCAGGGCTGGTTTGAACTTGTCTATGCACGGGGACACCAAATGTGCCCCTCATGCAGACTTTGTGGCGCTGGCAAGCGCACCCACCCGGTCCCAATACACTAAATCCTGTCTGGGAGGTGGTCACACCTCCCTGTGACAAGATGCCTATTGTTCTGCCTTCCCCTGCTCAAGCTTGGCTCAGCAGCAGGAGGGCACTGTGTCTCTGGTTGGCAGCAACCATTTTGTGCTGTCTGGGTCTAGAAGGTTAGCACCAGGAACACTGAGAGCCTAACGGAAGGCTCTTCCTGTGCTTGGAATCATACCTCCCACACCATTTATGGTTGGGGGTATGATTCCAACGTGTTTGATACCAAACATGATAGGATTCGTTGCAGCTAGTTTCGAGATGGTCATCGCGTAACTACGTGGTGCCCCTCTTTATAGTATATGGCTGCTTCACTGACAACCCTGGAGAATGGACTCCGTAGGCTGCAGGGGTGTTCTTCTCATGCAGGGGCACCCTCTCACTTAGAACCAAGCACCCTGCCTTCAGGATTGCAAAGGCCTGCTATAGGGGTGACTTATAGGTTTTAAGTGCAGTGACCCTAGATATAGGAAACCTATATCTTTAGTAAGTGGTGTAAGCACCAACTTACACAGGCTGCAATGGCAGGCCTGTAGTTCCATTTTGAATGGTCTCTCATGGGTAGCATAATACATGCTTCAGCCCGTGGGAGACCTCTGGGGTACCTATGCCCTTGGTACATGGGTACGTTTACTAGGGACTTATAACGGTACCCCAGTATCCAATCTGGGATGTACCTAAGTACTGAACATACCAATTTAGGGAGAAAGCAGATAGACTGGGGTCCTGATTAGCAGGATCCCAGTCAGGCTAGTCAAATACAGCTTAGCACCTGGCTAAAAGTGGGGGTAACCATAGAAGTAGATTCTACTTTCCTACACCAATGCTTCAGTTTGAGGAGTTTCGAGCAGAATTTGGTCTATTTTCGGCCATTTCCTTTTACACAGGGCGCTCACGATGGCGCTGCGGAAACACTTGGGCATTGCTGCAACGGAGCCGAGGGCACTACAAACCTTCCACTACATGGCCTTCTCTGCTGGCACCATAAAGGCAGTCTCATGTTTGTATAAGCAAGGCGGGAGAACCTCCTGTGACTGCTGGAGCGCCTGCACTTGCGGTGGGAGTAGGACCAAGGAACCCCAATTGAGGTTAAGGCCTGGGACATCATACTGGAGAGAACTCAGAAGCTGTCCAGGAACGCACGTTTTAAGCTTATCAATTATTATGTCCTTCACTGATCGTACTTAACCCCTGAGCATGTCATGAGATACTTTCACTTGGCTGATGCGGCCGGCCCCTGATGTGGAGAATTGGGAGCCCAATTTTTACATATGTTCAGGTCATGTCCCTCGCTTGGGGCTTACTGTGGGAAGTTATAACCACAGTTGCGGATGTCATGGGGAGAGAGGTTCCTGACTCCCCAGGCCATTGCCTACTGGGATGGTTTCCACACACAGCCAAAACCAAGGCCACAAGTATATTTCAGGATTTGGCGTTGATCCTAGCCAAGCGAAAAATTGTGAGGAAATGGAAGGCATGGGAGGGCCCAGAATAGCAACATGGCTGAGGGAGGTGGACAAATGGGCGGGGTGTGAGGGGAGTTTGCTTCTACAAGAAGCCAGGCGCAGGGTGGGCACCCTGGACATGGCCAGAGCCTGCGATAATCTAGTGGATACCTTCACATCTCCCGAACCTGGCACTCCTATACCCTCTCCTGTGGGATACCCCATTGCCAGTTCAAACTGAAAACCTCTTGTAAAAGGGGATAACACTGGTACACCACAGGTACAGAGGGCACCTGGCTTGCCTAGCACCCAGACAGGCCCTGCCTGCTTCCTAATACCTACCTCACAGCACCCAGACAAACCACACACTGACACAATATATACACTATCCTGTACTGACTGAGGGGAAGGGAGGGAAAGGGTGGGATGTTTTTTGTATTATTCCTTTTTCTTTACTATGAGGAGATGGAACACAATTCAAGTGCTGATGCTTTATGATCTGTATCACAAACTTGCTATTTGTATGTAATTGTGCTGAGCACTTGACAAAAATCTCAATAAAATCTGTTTACAAAAACCCCCCCAAAAATCCCTATCCTCCCGGCCACCATGGCCAACAGGCCTCCGAGCCTTTTTGTGGCCGAGGACTTGGGTCATATAGACAATGTGAGACGGAACCAAAGATCAGTCCGGTCAGCCAGTGGCGGCTGGCATTATTCACGGGTGGCGGGGCGGGTGGGGCACATGGAGTGTAGGGGGGGCGCGAGGGTGGGCGAGAGTGGGGGCAGCGGGGGGGGGGCGGTAAAAAAAAAAGAGCAAAA
This sequence comes from Calotriton arnoldi, assembly GCA_963921515.1. Taxonomy (NCBI): domain Eukaryota; kingdom Metazoa; phylum Chordata; class Amphibia; order Caudata; family Salamandridae; genus Calotriton; species Calotriton arnoldi. The sequence continues at coordinate 400,158 of CAWUFW010003706.1, forward strand.
CTTACCTTGCAGCGCCGGTCCTGCGTCTCTGCTGGCCTCGTCAGACTGAGGCACAGGAAGCACAGAAAAGGCTCCCCTGACCAATCGCAATGCTGCAGTGCAACGTTGTGATTGGTTTTGAGCATCCTGGTCGGATGCACAACCAGGGAATGGGAGCCTGGGCTTGTTATCCATGCAGACTGTAATGCAGCCTACATGGACAACAGGGAAAGTGTGCATGCCTGGTTTGGGCGGCCCGAGAGAGAGAGAGAATGAGTCATTGCGCACATAGAAATGGGCAAACCACTCCTGCCCTGCTCCGAGAGCAGAGCAGCCCCGCCCACCCACCAGCCGCAAAGGAAATATAAAAAGATAATAACTTAAAGTTATTATCATTTTATATTTCCTTTACTCACTGCTCAAAAGCAGTGGGGCGACGCTCCTCCGCCATAGCGGAGAAGACGCCCCTGCGGTCAACCCCCCTTTCCCCCCAGCCAGCCACACCCTCCAAACCCCTTTAGTTTGCCCTCCTTCCATCATGAGCATTAAGGGGGGGCAGGGTATGCCATCACCTGCACCACTGGAGGTCAGTAACATCAGACTGTTTGGTCTTACAGATTGTTCAAAGGGGCTACTCCATCCCCTTTGTGACCACGCCTCCACCCATGCCACCCACGTACGACCGGCTGATGGAGGACTACCTCTCCTTGCTCCGTCACAAAGTGTTGGCTCTCTTGGCTAAGGGAGCCATCAAGAGGGTGCTGGCATCAGAAGTAGGTCACGGTTGCTATTCCTGCTACTATCAGGGTGCACAAAAAGGACGGAGGCCTTTGTCCTTTCCTAGTCCTGCACCTTCTCAATCTCCTGCAAAAGGAGAAATTCAAAATGCTCATGCTCTCTCAAGTCCTGTCTACCCTGGACACTGTAGACTGGATATCTGATAGAGACATCTAGCCGCAGATTCCTTAACTTGGAATATCCCCAGGCGTCAGACTGGATCCGGAAAAAAATTTGCGCAGCAATACCTCTGCGCGCCGGGGGGCGGCACCGCCTGGCTCCGCCCTGACGTCGTCCCCGGACTTGACGTCAGTGGAGCTATATAGGACCCCCTGGCGCGCTGATGTCAGTTTCCTTCTTTTGCGCGTTCCAACGCGGATCCGGGATTCAGCTGTTCCTCTGGCCTGTTTTTCTTCAGGCCCTTTTTCGACGTCCTTTGGCGTCAGGGAACAGTGTGCGATGCCTTCGGGCTTTAAATTGTGCGAAACTTGTTCGCGTCAGATGTCGGCGACGGACCCGCACGCCATTTGTATGTGGTGTCTTGGGTCGCACCATGACTCCGTGGAGTGTGACGCCTGCCGGCAGATGCGCCCGAAGTCCCTACGGGAGCGTCGGATGGAGCTCTTAGCCGCCCAGATTACCCGCACGGCGTCTCCCCGACGTTCTCCGGTTGAGTCTTCTCTCCGCGTCCGCTCCCGGAGTCGATCCCGCGAACGTCGCTCGACAGGTAAGTTGAATAAAAAGTCACGGAAGTCGAGGTCCTCGCCTCCACGTGACGATGGGGGCCATGGTTCCCGTTCCCACATGGAGCCGTGCGCCCCTGAGTCCGCCTCCCTTTACCCGCCCTTTCCGGGTACTGGCGCGACTCGGCCCCAGATGGAAACCTACTACAAGGCTCTGCAATCCATCTTCGGGTCACCTCCTCTCCCTGGCGCGCCTTCGAGGTCCCACAGTGGAGGTAGGCATTCAGGTCGGATCTCCGCCGGCGGGTTCGCCCTCGGCACCGACCGAGTGCCTCGCTCCGGCGCCATGCCGGCGTCGGGTGCCAACGCCGATGGGCGTTTTAGTCCCACGTGTGCCTTTCTGCCTTGTCTCCGCATGGCCCCTGGCGGCTCCCTGCGTCGACCTCGGCATTAGCGGCGCCACCGGCGCCGTGCCTGTCGCCACCTGGTCCTCAGGCTCTGTCTCCGCGCCTCTCCATGGTGGGTTCGACGCCTTTACGGCGTCGTTCGGTGTCGGAGCGGCGTCGTTCGATGCCGGAGCGGTCGCCAGCACCTGTCGGTTCTCCGGAGGACACAGGCCGGGTAGGCCCGGACTTGTCTCCTCGCCAGTTGCCTCCAATGCCATTGGGGCAGTGGGTCCTTGTTCCGCCTCCTGTGGGACGTGTCGGCTTGCAACCGTCTCCTACAGATGGGCTATTGTCACCACCCACCACGCCCACTGAAGCTGGTGCTTTGTTTTTGAGGGGTGTTCGTCGGGCTGCAGCTGTTTTACATTTGCACCCTTCTTCTGTGTCCTTGTCTTCCGACCCTTTACTGGATCTCCTCCACCAGGGTGCGGTAGATATTGAGCCCTTGCTATCTTTTAGCAGCTTATTGTTCAATGCCCTTCTCGGGACATGGGCACGGCCCTCTTCCGGAGATGCTGTCGACAGGGCTGTAGCACACCGGCACCGTCCGGCTCCTGAGAGCCCAGCCTGTTTGTCCCTTCAGCCTGGGGCTTATGGCCTTGTAGTGCAGGTGTCTTTGGCCACGCAACCTTCCTCTCCACCTCTTCTGCAGCCTCCTACTAGGGAGTCTCGTTGGTTGGAAGCGTGTGGACGCAGCATTTTTGCGTCCTCTAGTTCATCCTTACGCGCTCTAAACACGGCTTGCGTCTTTGCCCGGGCTTCTTCTGCCCTGTGGGACTCGGTGGAGTGTCTTTTGCCTGCCCTCCCTGTGTGTCCTCGCGCTGATGTAGCTCGTCTTCTTCACGAAGGCCGAGAAATGGCGCGGTTTACCGTTCGGTCCGCCGTTGACGCTACCGATTCGGTGGGTCGGGCGATGGCGAGGTCCGTTGCTTTGCGCCGCCATGCTTGGCTACGCGACGGGGGTTTCCCCGAAAATGTCCGTGACAGTCTCCGGGACTTACCATTTGATGGTGTGTCCCTGTTTGACACGCATGCGGACTCTGCGGTTCACCGCCTTCTGTCTACCCTTCCGTAGTGTGTCTTGCTTCAGGTTGGCCCTGGGTTCCTGGTAATACCGCAGCGGCCTAAGCGGCTTCTCGCCTTATTTGCTTTCTTTCATGCAGCAGGTCAGCTGCTTATTTTTTCTGACTCTGTGTGGCCTGGTGGTTCAGGTTACACGCCCCTACTACAAGGGTTATATGTTCGGAACCTGTGGTTTCTGTGTTCCCAATTTACGTCCTCTGTCTATGGGCTCACGCTCAAGAGGTGCCCCTTCTGCGGGTTGATGCTTACCCTATGTGGGGTATTTGTTAGCTATTGTATAGCTGCCTTCTTCCCACGGCAGTCTTTCTACGCTTCTGTGGGGCCCTTTTTACTACGTTGTTCGGCAGCTGTGCCTGTGCGCTTTACTGCTGCTGCATGCCCTCCTGGGGCCTTCTTGCGGTCCACTTGTTGGGCTCTCTCATAGTTGCTGCTGCTGGTCTGCGGCACTCCCCTGCATCTCACTACTCCATTTCTTGTGGCCGGATGGGCTTTCAGGTCCCTGCCGTCTCATCTTGGTTCTTTCGCTGCGGCCGTTCCATCTCTGGACTGCCTATCACAGGACCCTCTCGCTGTGTTCTGTTACGTACATTGACTGCTCCCTAGTATGCTCTCACAGGCCGGTGCGTTTTCCGGCACCTTTCCGTTCTACGGTTCTACTCTCCTATAACCGTGCTGCGTAGTCCTTTCATGTTTGGACTTCGCTCTCCATGGCGGCATTCTGGCCCCAGACCTTGATGCTGTCTTTGTCTTGTGCCTTGCTTTTTTTGGCCACTTCCCTACCAGGGCTTTCTATTTCCCTGCTGCATTCCGCGCAGGTGTTGTCCTGTTTTTCCTTCCAGCTGCGGTTGCTGCTTTCAGCGGGGGTGTTCTCCTCCCAGCAGTGTTTTCTCTGGTGCAGTATTCAGCGTATATCCACTCTTGTTCCTTCCAGTGCTGTTCAGCCTCCCGGTCTGTCTCACGGTTGCCAGTGGGTCTTTCCTACCGCCTGTGGCTGTTGTGTCTGGCTCTGGGCCAGTACCACTGCTACGTAGCTGTCGGTGCTATCATGATTTTTTCTTTCTCAACTCATCCACCGGGCTGGGCCCTGTCTTCTTTAGTCCTGTCCGGCGTACTACACACACCCAGACCTCCTGCAGGCGTACTCTTCCTTGCGGTGGCTGTGGTCTTGTTCCTCACTTTCGTGTGCGCATGTCTTCAATGTGTGTTGGGTTTGCCGGCTCTCTTTCACACAATACCCCTATTAGTGCGTCTCTCGTGTCTCAGCTGTTGCTCCTGGCACTTATGGGGCCTTCTCCTCTCCATGATGTGGTTCCGGCGGTACATACGGTTTCTCTTGTGTACTTCTGTTCCCCACATTTGTGGCGCTGGTTGTTGCCATTCTTCTCATGCCCGCCCTTTCACATGTCCGGTGCATGGGCCACAGTGCATTAGCCGGTCTTGTGTTTCCTTTAACGCTGCCTCATCCTGGGAGTCATCAGCATCCTTCCGCTGCTGTTCTCACTTCCACTGTGCTTCTGCATGTCCGTCCTGCCTGCTCGGACTCGGTCCATTTTTGTACCCTAGCTACACCTTTCTCTTTTCCAAGTCCATCGGATCCTGTGGATCCCTCATATTATACACTTGGTTCCTCTCCTTTTTCGGAAGGTATCCACTTTTATTCCGCACTGCCCTTATGGTTCTGTGCTCCCTTCTCCTCTGTTTCACCAACAGGGATTTCCTGCTGCTCTCGGCAGCTTTAATGCCATTGCCTCTCATTGTTGGCCACTCCCTATGGAGTATTGTACTCCGGTGTTGGCCACTCTGGCAGTTCTGCCCCCACTGTGTTTAGCCGGCTGCTTGACACTTCTGTTCCCCTAACAACTTAGTGGGGTTCTCTCGCAGACCCGCCTCCTATGGGGTATGGCTTTGGTATCTATTCTAAGTTAAGGAATCTGCGGCTAGATGTCTCTATCAGATGTACAAGTTACTTACCTTCGGTAACGATGTATCTGGTAGAGACGTTGTCTAACCGCAGATTCCTAAGCCCACCCATCCTCCCCGATCTGCGAGGACCTGTTCAGGTGTAGTTTTCTACATTCACTCCCTTGGAGTGGTTTATCCTTCTACGGGGCGGTATCTTTCGCCACCCTCCCCGTTAGGCTTATTCTGGCATTGCTTGTTCTGCTTCTCCCAATCTCATGCTTGGGCGATAGGTTCAGGTGTCCTTCTGCGCTTCTCACATCAGTTTCCTCCAGTATGGAGCCTACTGGTGTTCTCTACCCTCCCACCCCCCTTCTCCGTTGCCACTCCTACAACCCATTGCTTTTGAGGTCTTTCTAGCCTGTTCCTCAGTCCAATGGTTCTATCATACGGGACACAGTCTCCCTATTTCTTTCTTTAACCCTATGGGTTGGGGCTTTCTTGTTTGTCGCAGTTGGCTCAATTCATTACTTCTTTGCCTCAGGAGAGAGCATTCTGTCGCTTTTGTGGGGTTGCTTTTCATTCCCTTCATCGAGTGCTGACTTTCTGTCGTCTGCCTCGGTCTTCTTTTTATACATCTATTTCCCTTAGGGGTAACATTTACTTCGCTTATGCAAAATAGCTTCTCCATGTATTGCTCTGCTCTTTCCTTTTCAACACCTTTCAGTCAACAGTGCTTCTCACTGTTGTTCATGGTGCCTTCTCACCCATTTTCTTTTTTATTCGCACACTGTTCCCATACTCTCACAGTTTTGTTGGGGGCTCCGCGTTGTGGCGCGGAAAAGTTCCTCTGAAGAAAACTGACGTCAGCGCGCCAGGGGGGTCCTATATAGCTCCACTGACGTCATGTCCAGGGACGACGTCAGGGCGGAGCCAGGCGGTGCCGCCCCCCGGCGCGCAGAGGTATTGTTGTGCAAAAAGTTTTCCGGATCCAGTTGATGCCTGGGGATATTCTAAGTTAAGGAATCTGCGGCTAGACAACGTCTCTACCAGATACATCGTTACCGAAGGTAAGTAACTCGTACGATAGTGTTGAACTTGCAGGATGCATATTTACACATCCCCGTCCTGCCTGCCCACAGATTTACCTGCGGTTCACGGTGGGCCAAGAACATTTTCAGTTTTCCCTGCTCCCCCTTCGGCCTTACCAGTGCCCCTCGACTGTTCACCAAGGTGATGGTGGTGGTTGCAGATGATCTGCGGAGGTCAGGGTTCCAGTCTTCCCTACCTTGACAACTGGCTGTTGAAGGCGGGTCACAACAGTCAGTGTTGTCTCCCACCTCCAGACTACGGCAGATCTCCTCCACTTGCTGTGGTTCACTATCAAAGTGCCAAATTCACACCTGACTCTCTCTCAGATGCTCCCTGTTGTCTGAGCTGTTCTGGATACAGTGCAGTCTTGGACCTTTCCTCCCGAGCGGCGAGTCCAGGATATTCAGGCTATGATACTGATGTTTCGGCCTCTCTATCCTGGATTTCGGTGAGAAAGACTCTGCAGGCTGTTGGGCCTAATGGCCTCCTGCAGCCTGCTTGTAACAAATGCCGCTTGGCCTATAAATATAAATGAAGGACACTAAAAGATCATGATGCTAGCGAGTGTTGAATAGCAGCGCCCATTTTGAAATGGATTACAATAAATCAAATTACATATATGTACAATGTGATATGTAGTAAGTCCATTGAAATGTAATCACCATAACAATCTTATCTGATTCATCTGTGGGGTATACCATGTGGTATTTTAGAATGAAGCCATCACAATAAATGCAGCCGTCGGGTAATGAATTTTATTGAGATGGTTCAGGTCTATTCTAAAATTGCCATAATATTTTTGTCAATGATTGTGTTATGTTTATGAAAGTTCAATGGACTTACTACATGTCACGTTGTACATGTATGCAATTTGATTCATTGTAACCCACTTCAAAATGGCTGCGGCTTTTCAACACTCACTAGCATCACAATCTTTTTGTGTCCTTCATTTGTTTATTACTATTTGCATGGGGTAAAGAATGCACCACTTTGAGCCGTGAGAAAGGCTTCGGCTGAAACATGTTGGGTGGGGTGCCATTGTTTATATTAAATAAACACTGCTGCAGAATTCAGTGAGCATCTGTGATTGTTCTTGTTACGCTACGAAGAACTTGTGTTCGATTATATTACTGGCAGCTGTTACAGACCACCACTGGAAGAGGCTGAAGGAAACGCGGGATTGTGTTTGTGTTTTTAAATATATATGTCTGTGTGTGTACATCTATATATATATGTGTGTGTGTGTGTATGTGTGTATATATATATATATATATATATATATATATAATATACATTTTTTATGATGGGGTATACAACATTTTTTTTGTGGGAGTAAACCCCCCATGCCACATTTTGATTACATTATTTATATATATATAATATATATATATGTATTTCTTTTAAATGTGGGGGCTATACACCCATTTTTCTTTTTTATGGGGGAGTAAACCCTCCATGCCCCTATTTTATTACTATATAGTAGTAGTTTTTATATTGTAGTTTAATCCATACCCATCCCTAAGCTATTAATACCCCTTAGCACTTACTCATCCCTGAACCCTAAAAAAACCTTACAATCCCTTAGCACTACCCGTCACTGAACCCTAAAAACCTCTCTAACCACCACAAACCACCTGCCTACCCTTAATTATGTTGTAAATGAGGTTAATGCATTGTAGTGCTTGCAATTTAGTGGTCTTGTTGTACTGGATGTTTTGTAAAGGTGAGCTGTCGGAAGCACTGCTGTCTGCTTCTAGGATCGCTGCCAATACTTAACTGACAACAAACTGTGGTATCACTGCAGTGCACGTTTTTACAGGAGGGCAAAGTCTATGTAATTTTTTTTATCACTTCTGTGCCTAATATCCACTCTTCTCGAAACACCAGTGCATACATTTTCTCCTGGCGGTACAGAAAATATAGCACCCTATGTATAACAAGCCTTATCTGTGCCCTGTGTCTGTGTGGGTTGTTTCTGTGGGAGTTTAGGCACTCAAAAAGTGCCTTTGAAAACAGACAGTTCTCCAGCAAGACGATACCAGGTGACCGCCTACATGCCTTCTTCCAGTATCAGGCAGGAGATTAGCTGGAAGTATCTGATATGAGCCCAGGGACAAGCATTTGCAATGCAATTGGTCTCGCCTTTGGGACCTTATAAGTATTTAGCTATGCAACACATTGTAGTGGGTACAGCAACGTTTACTGTTCTAGTGCACGAAGCAGTGAAAGGGTGCCTTACCACAGGCTGTCATTAGGTGTCCCTTGTGACCTCTTTTGGCCACATAAGGTACTGCACCCTGCAACATGGATAGGGAAAGGATATGGCGCAGCGGCCAGAGCTGCCGACTGGGAAGCTGGGGATCTGTGTTCGATTCTGGTGTTGGCTCAACATCCCGTGATTATGGGCTTATCCTTTCATTTCCCCCGAGCGCCTAGATAGCTGCGCTATATAAATGAAAGCTACTAATTTAAAAAACGCTAAGAAATCAATGCAGCGATCTCGGAGTTGGGGGCGGGCGAGCAGTGTTGTGAGCATGTAGTACCACAGTCTGTCACTAGGTGTACTTTGGGACCTCTTTTGGCCATATAAGGTACTGCACCCTGCAACATGGATAGGAAAAGGATATGGCGCAGCGGTGACAGCTGCCAACTGTGGAGCTGGGGATTCGTGTTCGAGTCTGGTGCGCTATATAAATGAAAGCTACTAATTTAAAATAACGATAAGAAATAAATGCAGCGACCTCGGAGGTGGGGGCGGGCAAGCAGTGTTGTGCGATGGGGGTGGGGAGGACACGGCAGAGGGAGATTAAAGGAGGGCACTGCACTGCAAATCATGTGTAAATTACTCAAATGAAAAGACGAGCAAAATGAGCAGTGGCCTCGGACGGGTGGTGGGGGCCTGTGAGTAGTGTTGTGGGAGCGGTGAAGGGGAGGCACGGGGAGATTAAGGGATGACAAGCAAATGAAGGGGACCGAAGTTTCATTGCACAAGTAAACAGATGAATAAATGAGGAAAACGACCAGTGACCTTGGAGGGGTGGTGGGGGCCTGCGAGTTATGTTGTGGGAGGGGTGAGGGGGAGGCACGGGGAGATTAAGGGACGCCAAGCAAATGAAGCGGACCGAAGTTTCATTGCATAAGTAAACGGAACACTTAACAAGCAGAGGCAGGCCAACCAAAAAAAAAGAGTGCTCTCATAGTATAAATACCCTTAAGAGTAAGAACACATGTAACAGGGGCAGTCCTCATGGGAGGAGGCAAAATTCCAAAAGGAGGGACCACTATTTATATTCACCAATGAAAAGACAGCATTTCTAAAGGACAGCAAGAGGAACCAATGAAAAAGATGGACGTTTTTTGAAGCCCATATCCTAGATACAGCATTTCTTGAAGAGACAGTGCATGCGCTGCCAAGGCAAGACCTAAAAGAGGGCTCTTCACCTGCGTTGCCATAAATAAACCATCGCATTAACCTTTCTAAGGTGATAAACATGAGTATATTTTAGTGCATACGCATATGCCAGATGCTTTAAGGCGTTACAACTATCTTTCCATTGATAATTCTGGACTAACTTTATGTCCAGAAAACAAAGTGATTTAAATGCTCTGCGGGTCTTTTAGAGTATGGCGGCGTGCCAGTCTGCAGAACAGGTGCAGGCTACCGATTCTGCCCTGCCAGCAGAAGGCTGCCGATCATACTTGGAGATCGCGGGCATGTTGTCTGCAGTCCTTTTGACAGCAGTGCTCCCACTGGTTTGGCGGACGCACTTTTGGCAAAACTTAAATGCTGGTCAGTTGACCTGTTATAGCAGCTCATAGGATTTCTTTTTGTTATGCATGTATAAGCTCCTAAAGCGCTTGTTCCTTTATGCAAAACAAAAAAATAGGTGGCCTTGATGCATAGTGAGAGTTCTTCCTGACTGTAGGTCAATTGCTTTTTTTCCTGCGCATATTTACCGTGCCTGTCAAGGTGTTCAGAGACAGGACAATAAGAGTTCTTGAAAATCCTATGCTCTCAAGCTGGTAGCCCTGTGGCAGGCTTGGTGCCAGCGCGAAACTTTCCCTGGCGGAGCCTGCTGCCGAGACCCTGCTAAGCGAAGCGCTGCATATTCCACACCTCTGAACAACGCTAGGGAACCTGACGTTTACTGATGAAGATGCTAATCCGGATGAATTAATTACATTCAGATGGATCGATTGTTTAATTTGCCTACTCGGACATGATGCATTTCAAATCAGATTGTCGTGGGCGAAGCCTTTGGGTTTTTAATTAAGACATTGATTATCTGTTTTTCATTTGTTCAGATCATTTAAATGTATCCACTATTAGAAATGTTTAGCTTGTGTGAGTTATGCTAGGGTGCATTGCACTCTTTCTTGCCTGTGCTCGAGCTGAAGACATTTGGGATACAGATCCATGCTAGGTTGTATGTTTTTAAGCAACTAAATACATCAAGTAATCTCCAAGTCATTGATTTATCTTCCTCTCCGGGTTGCCACTGCTTAATTGAATGTTTGTGGAGAGGTGCACCATGCACCACAATAATCCACACCATTTGCCATAAAGCATTCATTTTAACATTACCAAGGATGGCTCCGAGAATTAATGAGGCTTCTGTACAATCCTGTCTGGACTATGGAGCCTGTAGGTTCTCTATTTTAAACACGTTAGTCTCAGTCATCCTTCTGAAGTCGATGAAACCTATTACGCGGGCTTCCATAAACAGTTCTGTCGATGACGTGGACAGATAAATACAGAAATGCTGCATTTTCAGTATGTTATTTTAAATAAATTTGCTTGGTACAATTGAAAGATTTTAGCAGACCTCGCTCCCTTTGTTGTTCATTCAGGGCTTTTGGTGCGGTAATACCACATTTGGGGAATACCCGACCCACAAGGTGTGGCATTTACTTAGTTCGCTATTTACGCCTCATTCCAATTTCCTCATCTCGAAATAGAAGACAACATTGTTATTCCACGTTGTTTTCTGAATTTTGCACAAATAATTGCAATTTGTGTGTGGCGAAAATAATGTGGTGAAGCAGTTACCACAAAAATCGTGATCTTCATATAGGCAAACTCCTGTTTGTGCCTGATTCAGAATTCCCACGTTACTCAGAATGAGCCCTGCAGTCTTTCTGAGGGTGTCAGTGACTGATCTGCTATTCTGTGGTGCAGTGTTGGTAGAATTATTGAGGGATAAAGGTATGTTATGGACTACTGCACACTAGTGATGAATTACCTTGAGATGGCAGTTGATTTGTGTGCTTGGCCACTTGGCGTGATGGCAGTGCTGTGCTGCTCTACAAAAAGGCAAGGTTCAAGTTTTTTTCTGAATGAGGTGGAGAAAATGATGCCCAGGCCTGTGCCACAAAGTGACGTGGGTTGATACTGACATGAAGAGGCAACAGATTGGAGGAAGTCGCACTGGTTTGATGACAGTCAAAACCTTTGAAATAATGCTCTGCCTTTCCCTCTGGACTTCACGGTCTTGAACACGAAGGTGAAGAGGCATTGCTGTGATGGACATTTCATCTTCACCTCCGAGTACTAAAGAGGAATGGAACAAAGGGACATCGCAAGAACTTCCTGTTTGATCTTTTTCCATGGACAAGTCACCCTCTCTAGCAGCAGATCAAGCTTCTTTGATTAGAAATCTTTTTGTGTGATTTCATTTAGTGGTATTTTTCCCTTTCATTTATGAGTTATGCTGTGAGGAACAGAAAAGATTCATTTTGGTCTTTCTGAATTTCCCCATGGTCAGGAGAATGGGTTGGAAATTTAGCTAAATCAGCTGCCAGTAACAAACAAGGTGACTTTGTTCACTTTTTTATGCTATTTTTTATAAGAGCTAGTTCGACCAAATAGGGACAGTTGAGTCTAATTTGCGATTTATCCGAGTCTCATACTTAGGACAGATTATATTTAAACTGAAAGTAACTTTTCAGTGGTACATAAAACATCATTCTAGCTACTCTGGGATGCCTGCAGGTATTGATGATGCTTCACTCTTCTGATAAAGTTAAGTCAAGAATGGTATTTGTAGCTCCGGTGTAGAGACATCTTTAGTCTTCTAGTCAGACCCATGTAAAAAAATATTAATTTAGAATATATACATACATAGGGGTATTTGGGTATGTCCTCTTCATCAATTGGTCTTTTTAAGCTGCCATTTTGCTTCTGCCCACCACACCATACACTATAGAGCAGTGGATCACCCCACTCCAGCCGTTGGCTCTCTTGCGCTGTGAGTGACAACATTTAGCCTGATCACATGTGCACATCTGCCTGAAAAGGGCTGGTAGGCCATTGCACTGCCAGTTCTAGGTATTTAAACTATGTCTTCAGGTTACAGTAATTGAAAGCCAACAGTACCTATATAGCCAACTCCTTTAGATGGCATCTTTTTTTGGTTTTCTTATTTTGTTTATAGACTATGCCTGCATTAAAAATAGCCACTAAGGCAGATTACCAAGGTCAGATCTGTTGGATTTGCCAAAGCTTGTGACTGTATGTGGGGGGACAGAGCAGAGGAGGTTGCTTACTCTCTTTTCTGTTAATAGCGCTTAATACCATATTTCTGTGTAACCACTATAAATACTGGACGTTATGATTTCGGATGTAAATAAGACTCTTTTTATCAGTCTTGAAGGCATGAAATGCTGAGTTGGCCCTTCATACGGTTCTTCGTATGGCATTGCGCTTGTTTCCAGTGCACATTGACGGTGTGTGCTGTCCTCTTTCACTGCTTATGGCCATGCAAGAGATCAATCATGATTTTAATTAATTCTGATGTTGTATTCCCTCCCACATTATATGGCTCTATTTTTCCCTGCGCTCTGTGACATTGTAATAAGGTATTCATATAACTGGAGTAGCTTTCATTCTTTTCTGATTTCCTTACGTTATTTATAAAGCACGACCTATTACCCCAATAGGGGTATCTGGGCGCTAAAAGACCAGCTCTACACTTGTTCCTGCTCTGTGGTATTTTATTCACTCTATACGTCACTAGTAACAACCAACAACCCTGCAATAGCGAGTCTTATTTCAACATCCTCAGCGCCCACTTTCTTCTTGGATAAACTTTTCTCCAGATCAACTACCTACTTTGTCCCACAGGCACAGGTTAGTTGCCAGTCACCCCATGCCATCCAGTCCAGGGCCAGTACTGTGACAAGCTTAAAACTTCTGATCACCCGCAGCCTTTTTTTAAACCTTCCATTGACTAAAACTCTAAACTTACATAGACCATTTCATTTTACTTTATTCAAGTTACAAAATGGTGGTTTTGCTTTAACTTTTTTAATGTGTAATATCCTTGGTCATTCATAATGGAATTTCCTTCATGCAGCCTTTACACTCTATCCCTGGAGCTGTTTATATTACGCTTTGCTGGGTCTCAACAGTATCTCCTTCGGGTTTTTACCTTGAGTTAGGCTAGACCACCAAAAGATGAGTCAAGATACCTTGACGGAGACATTGGTTCTTCTCTCGCCGAATATCTGAGCCCATGTGAGGAGGATACCTTGTATCTAAAATGTTGAGCCTTTTTCCGATATCAAACTGCTAGCAGGCCAGTGGCGTTATGAAAGGAGGGGAACGAGTAAGTCTTTATCATTGTAGAAGGTTCACCCAATATAAGATTTGTAATCAAATGTATGTCCTGTTTTATTATAAATAACTTGTTTTTTATACTTCACTTCTACCGTTTCGAAGTTCTCGAATACTATCACCAAACTGAATTGTGCCAATTTACTGGTAAGGGAAGAACAGGAGGACAAGTCGGGTTTGCTGGATTCGAACTAGTGGCCTAGTGATGATCCCATATGTCAGGCGACAGAGTTGAATTCCCTGAGCCGGCTTCCTACCTTTTTTAGAAAATAATCCAGAATGTTCAGGTTGTAAAGCATAGAACAAAGTACTTTAATGGCTAAAGTGAGTTTGCTTCCTTCTGGCTGCCTCTTAAAACTTGTCGCACGTCATGTAAAAATTAGCGTCTTGAATCTAGTTTGATGCATAAAACCTGTAATGCAGGGCTGTGCTCTGATGCGAACAAGAGTGTCTACTGTAATACTTTGCAGCACCTGTATGTTGTTGTTTTTCTGTGCTGGCCAGTAACATTTACATAAACTGTGGGAGCGGGAGTAGTGCTTCATATAGGATAGTATATTTGCTAAGTGTATAATAAGTAATAATTGCTATTTTTCTCTTTTTTTCACCACAGTTCTTAGTGGAATTTGTTCAAATGACTGCCCCGATCATGCAAAAGTAAGTAGGCCAACTTACTCTTCTGTATATTATATGCACACTTGACTTCTGAAGATATTACCTGCACTCAGAACTAAAATGTAAATCTAGAATGTGACGTTTTCATGTCTGCTTGGCCACAGATCTTTCATGAGTATTTATGGAGAGAGATGGCAGTTTTTATCTAATGCCTCATGCCTTATGCTTTTGGTTTGGGTTATGCTTAATTCAGTCTTGTTGGAAACGGCTTTCTGATTGATGTGCTTGTTCTCTGTAAACATATGGACTATAACTTCCTGTGGTCTCGTGAGGAAGACGTGGTAGCACAATGCTGAATGAGAAGAATCCCTTTGGCTGTGAGATTTACACTTCTGTGTTCACAGTCACACTTCTACTAGCATTAAAATGTTTTTTTTTCACAAGTGGAGAACTTTTAATAGGTGCTGTGAATCTTCACTCCGGATGTTCAAAATACTGTGTCTGCTATATGGGTCTTTTAGAATAATTATTGAATTTTGAGTACAAGCTAAAATAGATAAACTAGAATGCCTTCTGAAAGAAGTGTCCATTAGGTATGTAAAGGTACTCACTTATAGTGGCTTCTGGACTCTTATTACATTTGAGCCTTACTCAGAAGTCAGGAAATACTTTATTCGCGTGCAAGATGCGTCCATGAAAGTACACAATCCAGGTTAAAAAAGAGATATAAGAAAATGCACGTTTAAGTACAATTTAAAATACTATAAAATAGAAAACCATATAAGATAAAAATGCAGTGAGATGCAATAGTTCAAGTGCAAATAAAAACATCAAACCGTAAAAAAATTAATAAATTACTCAAAGTGCATCGTTCTTTGTGACCGCAACACGGATCTCAGAAAAGAGCCAACATAGAGACAGGAATCAATGTCTGCCAGTTGCTGTAGGAAGTGAAAGGCTGAACTACACTGCCTAAAGTTCTGAACCTCATAAATGGATTTAAAAATAGTTTTGTATATTTTTTATAAAATTCACAGAAAAAGATAAAATGTAACATTGTTTTTTTTCTTTTCATTACCCAGTGGAAAACAGAGTGAGTACTTAATGGCGTCCACCCTAAAAGGAAATAATAGGCATTTTTCCCAACGCCCACGTGCACTAAGCAAATATTGAGTCGGCATACTATCAAGGCTCTGGTGCACATAGACTGCGATAGAGGGCTTTAGCATTTCCTCTGAAAGTCTTTGTGATGATCGAGCATTTTCACATACTTTTTATTTAAACATCCTCCATAGCAAGGCTCCGTAAAGATGTGAGACAGCCCAATCTCTTGGAATGTTTTCTTCACATACTCTAGCCCTGGTAGCTAAGGCCCTTATCGCATGCTAAACAATCTTTAATAATGTCTCTATTAAGGGCCACTCGTCAGTTCTCCAGATAGATAGCCACAAGAGTAAGGGGCGAGCTCTGATACAGTCGACCATATAAGTCATGCACAGCTCTTTGTTGCAAATAAAATGGGAGGAGGATAAAGGGGCTGAGAAGACCTTTCTACAAAAGCGATTTTCCTCCACTTGAATGGCTTTGCAGTTAGCAATACCCCATTTATCAGCCCCATACGTTGCAACAGGAACGCACTGGGGTTGCATAAATCTGCAAAAGCAATGAGAGTGCCCTCTCCCCATGGGACTGAGGTAGACTAAAAAGGGAGCCAGCTGCTCTAAGTAACTTCAGCCTGCGTGGTGTGATGTTAGGTGCCCAAGATCCAGTTGAATCAAAGATGACCCCAGGATAAGAGAAGTGCTGGTTCTTTCTAAGCAGTTGACACCAACTTCAAGGGTAGAAAACTGAATATGCTTAAGACCACAAGCCATAATATATGACTTTGAAAATCTTGTTTAAAGATTGAGATCGGCCATGATTTGGGTAAAGGAGGACACCAGCAAACTCAGAGCTTTCGGAGTGCGAGCCATCAGCACTGCGTCATCAGCATATAGCAAGGTAGAGAGTGAAGCACCATTCACCTTGAAAACATATGGGGTAATGGCAGTCAGATAAGAGCTGAGCTTGTTAATATGGAGTATAAAAAGTAAGGGTGCCAAAACGCAGCCGTTCCGTACACCTTAAAAGATTTTAATCTCACTGGAGACTTCCCCATTAGGCCCAAAGCTTGTGAGCCTTACTCTTGGCTCACAGCTTTCAAGAGTTGTGAATAGAAGCATAGGCGACACAACCTACTACTGATGGTTTTTCCTTTTATGCGATTGCTTTTCCTAGTACATTTTGTATTAAAATGCTACCTTTGCATAACTGTGATACACGATTGGTATATTTGTTGTAGCCTTAATATGTTAAAGTAACTTTCAAATCAGTACCACAGTATATTGCGCTCCAGTACCATTGCTTTCAATTTGCAAAGTATTACTGTTTTGGCATTCACAGTTCTGCCTTTTTTTTAATTTTATAAATCTTTTTTATGGAAAGAAACAGCGAAAAACAATACAAAAAAAAAACCACAAACACAAAAGAGAGCAGATGTCAAAATGAGCAAATCACGTGAAATAAACACAAGGCACATATAATCAATATCATAGAAGGAAACGTCACTGACAATATTTCGGTCACATACTGCCATTAAACCTTAAAGTGTCTCAGTGTCAACATTAAATGGGGAAGTTCTGCCTTTTTAAATGATCTTTTCCATACCAAGGAGAGAAGATGGTGTCTGCAATATTTTTCTTGCTAATTCTTTCTTCATACATGGTAGATAATTATTTGTTACAAGGATATGATAAGCGATTTGTAGGCATTGGACTATCTTAAAAATGCTCTGTTTGCAGATCTAAAACTTCAGTGTGAGACTGATTTCCCAGTCTTGCCAAAGCTGAGAACCAAGGGTAGATTCTACATGTTGCTGAACTGCTGGATTATGGTTAGCAGCATTAACTCTGAAATCTGTAGAACTTGATTTCAAGGGAGCACATCTTAAGTAATTGTCTTGCAGAGTTGTATCAACATTTGGTTGACACCAAATTCACTGACACTCTCTCCTCCCCACAGAACTTGCTAGAACAGCTGACCGCTGAGTTAGCCATTGAGTATCCATTGGGAAACTAACAGAAATGTGGATTGGACCTCTAACAGTCGAACCACGGTGGACATGGGGAGTGACAAAATCAATAACTGGTTCTACAGGACCCTAAATCTTGATAAGAGGGAGGGAGCCTCCAAAACATCAGCAAAGAAGGTGGAAAGCCACCTTGTGATGCTTTGTGGCTCCTATGTTTGCGCTATTGTAGTCACAGTGTTCACTGCAGTAGATGGGACAGAGTTTTCCCGGAAAGCATCATTGTAATGAGATCCCAAATTGGATAGCTAATGTGGGTTTAGTTACAGAGTGTGACCCTAATGGAATGGAAGGGTGGTGGAGTTCTACCTACTTTCGCTAAGTGGACGGGAGGTAGATCCTGAAGGACAGAGGGAGTTGGCTGAGGACAGTGAGAGATACTACTAGAAGGATCAGTGAACGGAGTCCCAGTAACTGCAATGAAAAATGCAAGTTCAAGCTAGACCATCGAGGAAAGTCTGGTTACCTAAGAACAGCACCTACCTGAACAGTTTTCTAGAACAGTCAGCATCCACAGCATGGAGCAGGACTGCCGCATGACCTTTATTACCATGTATGGAGCGGAAGGATATGCTCAGATTTGTGTTCCTCAGCACTAGCTTTCGCCTGATTAGGGGAACGGTGGATGTATAAAGGTGCCTGAAATTTCCTCATTGTAGGCATAGGGTTCTGATGACGTATGTGTGCTATCCAGCCACTGGGAGGAGGGACTGGGACCTGGCATGTCACAGAAGAAGAGTTCGGTGATCCTATGCCCCTTTGAGAATGTGGCTTTGGTGGCGGGAGAACCATGACTTGGGGTATGCACACGACATGTTGAAGAGTGGCTGGTCCGTCTCACCTAAAATTGGCTGTTTTGAGGATGTAGTCAGTTTGATTTGACAAGGATTTTGCTGGTGTTGTCTCATGTTGTTAGCAAAGTTAGCAGTATTGTTTTCTGCACCACTTGAAGCAGTAAGACGGAAACTCATGCTTTAGCCAAGGTTGACTTTCCACACTATATTGTAATCAGCCAAAAGAGAAGCATTTCCACAGAAGACGCGAAGACTGAGTTCTATGACTTTGCAGCAACATTTGCTGATGTCACAGGCTCTACTACCTCAGAGTAGAGTAGCCATTAAAAACGTCCAGAAAGCCTGTGTCTGCTGAGCAGAAGCCCCCTTAGGAGGAAAGCTTACCTAGGGTACTTCCTTTAAAGGAGGTGTAGCCTCAGAAGGCGTGGAAGATAATATTTCCTGTAAAGTCTGAGTTGCCTCAGAAAAAGAGGAAGATGTTTCCTTCGATGATTTTAAACTCAATTAGGAAGATTTAAAGAGCTTAACCACCCTGTTCATTATAGCCTTATGGTGTAAAAGTTTCTACAATTTACATGGCATTGGATCACGTGATTTCTGAAGACACCACAGATGCTGGAAATGAAGGTCTGTACCAAACATCTGCTATCTGAATAGCTGACATTGCTTTAAGCTTGAAGATTATTGGGGGACACATATCCCCAAAAACACAATTTCTTGAAGCTAAAACGTTGATCCAGCAGAGACTGTTGCTCGCAAATCTACCACAATCCTCGTTGGAGATATGAAGACTCAGATGGAGATATGCTACACTTGCTATGGTCATGTGGGTTCTTTCAAACCTTTTGGCGTGAGGTAGCAAGTACCATGAACGCCTCGAGAGACGAACTTCAGGATTTTCTCCTGCACTGGTCTTTCTGCATGGTATACTAGAATTTTTAGACTTGACTTGCCACAAAAAAGATGGATAGCTACTACGTTGACGGTGGCTAAAATGAGCATCTTGAGAAGATGTAAACATTATTACCCCCCTACTCATTTTAATTTGGATGCAAGATAGGTCAATGGTAGTGGTACCTGAAAAAAATAATTTATCATCTTGCAGACCTGAGTCAAATGTATGAGTTCATATGGGCTTCTTTTGTGTCTGCCTTGTCCTAATCATCACTTGCTATTGTAATTTGTAGATATTTTTTGTATTGATTTGAATTATTCACATTCCCTTTTTCTATCCTGCCTTAGTTAACATAGCGTATTTGTTTAGTTACCAACTAGATGATAGATTTAACTCTGACCCTTTTTTGAGAGTCTTGTTCTCTCCTATTCACTTAGCAATTTATAGACTGTTATGCGTAATTGTTATGTATTTAGTATATGACCTTAATTGTCAAAACCTCACCTGTAGTACCACCAATGTTGTAATATACATTGGCTTATGCCTGATCATCTTTTGTTTTCTATCTGATTTATCATTCCGGAATTGTAAATGTGACAGTTTTGAAAATTCACTAATGTGATGGTGAGTGAAAACGATAAACCATTGAGTAAACAACTGAAAAACTAGTTGCTTTTCTAGATCCGTATTGATGACTGCATGAAAAGGAAGAAACTGATGTCTTCAGGGTGCTATGCATAGTACAGGATGAGGTCGCTCACTTTCTGTGTGGATCCTTCCTCAACCTCGTCTAGTGCTTCCTGGCCCTTGTGATTGTTTATGTCAGCAAAAAAGATTGTGGGATGCATGCTGAGGCCTGGGTAAGAAATCTTCATCCGTTCGAATACCACTTTCTGACGGATACTTCTATGCAGGTTCCTCACCTTTTGACTTCCTCCAGGCACCAGACAGGATCTGGAAAGTTATTCCAGCAATTGCTCCTGCGAGCTGGTAGATTGTACCACTGTACTCTACAGCAGCCATATCCCGCCTCTGGAAGTGATGACACACAGCCAAACATAGGTGCCACTCCTACTCACCAGTATCAGTTCCTTTTTTTTCACGCTCTGTCATGAATCTGGAGCCTCTCACCCAAACTTTGTCTGTTCTTCACGAAATAAATTTCAGTCTACTGATGCACCTACTTCGGCACTTAAGGCTCTCTTTACTACTATCAGCAGAAAAGCTGTAGAAACATTTAACATTCAGTCTCATACAAAGCAATCAATGATGTATTTTTGACAAGCAAGTGGCAAATGCTATTTTGCCATGCGATAAGGCATTAGCAGATCATGTTACTGATGCCTGGGAATAACACTAGCAAACTCTGCAATTACCATATCTGATTATTGTACGTAAAAGCATGCACTATGTGAAACACCTTCTCTGTTGACACATCCAGCTCCTGAAAGTTTAATTTTACAGGTGTAGGTAGGTAATGGCAAACAGTGAGCTACTGCAACAGTTCCACCTGATGGAGACTCTTAATGATTGGATTTCTTGGTGGAGGGAGAGGGGGGGAGATTTTCTTCGGGGAGTTCATTGTTAAAATATCCTAATGGATTAGCCTGCTAGCAAAGTACACCAATGCTTAGTTGAAGGCTACTTGGTTGGCAACAGATAAATATCTGGAGTTTTACAGCCTTTCAGGACTTAATCCAGGAATGGTATTGCTGCTTTCAAGCAGGAAAAGCAGACAGTATTAGATATGGTGGGATGCCCTGACAAGATCAGTGGCCTCTGGTGTAGTTCTTTGGAGACGAGCCTGGATGCCTACTAAAGAATTTCCTGGTCATGGGCAGACACAATCAATTGTCTTGCCATTTGATGGATAAAGAATATTTGACAGATTGCAGATTCCTCCGTTGAACAATTTAAGAAGAGTTGTGGACGGCCTGGTATCTGTCTTTGTCTTCACCAGCCTAAAGGTTCCATCAAGATTACAGGCCCTTTAGGGTAGCATCCTCTAATTTTCCCATCAGCAGCAACCTCCTATGCAACCTCAATTGCAGCAGCAGTCTTTTCATGTCTTAAGAGGAAGGGGTGGTGAAAGATGTCACGCTGCTGCATCATCTTCATCGTTTACAACAAGACATCCACTCTGAGCCTTTACAGCTACTGACTCATAACTTTCCCGTCTGGGGACGGGTGACATCTTTCTTGCAAGGATGGTCAGAAAGTGGGTTCTATAGATTTTACGACAGGATATTTTTTTTACTTTAATTGGCAAAAGTCTACTTCCATCCCTTTTCAACCTTTCACCCTTCTCCCCACACAAACATTGTGATGGAGGAGATATCCCTGCTTCTGAAGAAAGGTGCTGTAGAGATTGTTCCGAATTTGTCATGAGATCAGGGATTCCATTTATTTCATTGTTACAAAAAATGGAAGTCTGTACCCAAATCTAGATTCCCATAGAGTGAAACATTTTCTTCAAAGGGAAAGATTCAAAATGTCTGTGTTGCAGAAAGTTCTCTATTCCATTCAGGAACAGACTAGACTGATATCACTGGATTTCCAGGATAGATATTTTCATGGTACTATCGCCAAATCTCTCAGATAATAGCTGATGTTTACTATACTGTATAGTCATTTGCAGTTCAAAGTGCTCCCCTTCAGGTTAAGTTCATCACCAAGGGTGTTCATGAAGGGGATGGGGGTGGTTGTAACTCACCCTCATCTGGTCCACTTTCAGCGTCATATTTGGGTGATTAGCTGTTAAGAGCCCTTAGTGTAAATAAATTGCTTCTTATTGTGTTTCAGTGCTTCCAGTTTATAGGAATGATTCTGGATACCACTCATCTCAAGGCATTTCCTCCTCGGAGTAGGTTGATCCATTTTAGTCAGGTGGTTTCACATTTGTTTGGCTTCTTCTCACCAGACGGCCTAGTCAGTGTCTCGCCATTAGGCCTTATGGCTTAATACTATTTCCTGATACCTTTGGCATTTCCACAGACATGGCATATCTTCTCTAGTGGTGTTTGAGAAGACAGTGAAACCAGCATTATGGAACTCTGAGGGATGGCATAGTGAGTCCCTCTCATTTTCATGAATCTTTGCAATGGTGGACAGGTCAGTTAAGCACAGTGGTAGGGTTTTCATTCTGACATTCTCAGTATCAAATAATGATTGTGACAGAAGCGTCTCTCGAGTGTTGGAGTAGTTATCCGGGCAGCTTGTCAATAAATGGTCAGTGGTCCAAGATGGAGTCTAACGATCGCCATCATGGCCTACAGTTCAGGGCTGTCAAGCTAGCTTCATGGTTTAAAAATCTTTATTACGTAAAATAGAAACACCTGGCATCAGCAATGTGCATAACAGTATGACCCTTGAAACAGTTCAAACCCTGCACTTTCCCAGTATCACAGATTGTAAATTTGGTATATGCAACAACACAGTTGAGAACATGTTAAATAAATGACAACATTGTGTAAAGCAGATAGATCTGTGGTCGAAACATATCAGCAAACGTTGGGTACAAGTAACAGAGGTGAATATTTCAAACGTTTCTTTAACACTTGCCCAAAATAAAAGAAATTACAGTTCCAAAAATCTGTCCCAAAAGCTACATTCCTTTGAGCCTTTTAAAAGAAATACAATCTCCAGTCGCAACACAATGCAAGACAAAATATTGGGAGTAGAATGTTAATAGTCTTATGTAGCCACGGGGCTGACCCTTAAACTCGCCAAAACAATACTTATGCCATAATTTACTATAAAAAATCCATCTCCTGTCTGTTTGCAGAAAATGTCTAAATCAGCTATGCGCTGCCTACATTCGAGCTGTTTTTCAGTGCGCTATGTTGAAACAAAGATGTTTTGGTGCAGACTGGTATCCGAGTAAGCTGTTTCGTGCAAGCTAATATAAGCATAGCAACCTATCCAACATATGGATTGCAGAAAAGCCCACAAAACAATTATGTAAGCACATTCTCAGTGTCCGCTTAGAATGCTGCTGTCTGGAGGCAACTTTAAATTTTAGTATGCATGCAAGTACAACAAGGCTTGGCAAAGCCCATTGGTCTGGCGTTAGCTGTTTGTCTTTTGCCTTTGTTATTGTTCATTTTATTTTGCCGTGGTATTTATAAAACCTTTTTGTGGGAGCTGCCAGGCCGCTCCTGTATTAAAAAAAAAAAAAGTAGAAAAAATGGGCAAATGAAAAAATATCGACACGGCAAAAGGCCAGTGGATTGAAAGTGCTGGCTGAAAGACCCTATAATTAAGAATATTATAAATTTTTGTAAAATCAAAAGGTCTTGGCTAACGCCAGACCTAAACACAGTATTTATACTAGTATGGCGTTGTCTGAACTTTAACAGTGCAGAACGACAACACAATATAACTGTTCAGAATCTTTCCATTCACAAACAGAGTAATTTACATTTGTGCAACCAAACTACCCAGTAAGCAAAATGATTTTAAGTTGGTACGTTTTTTCAGAATTGCGTAAAATGATACACCCTAAACCATTTTAACAAGTTAGAGGCTTTTTCAAGAGGTTGTTACAGTGCCTTATGAAGAGGAGGAGTTGAGGTCCCATTATATATTCAGAGTAGAGCCCCCTACAACCCCAAAGAATAGATTTCACCTGTTCCCTATACAAAGAAACAAGTATCCTCAATCCGTTATTGGTGTTCTCGCCAACATGAGGGGAGGGATGGGGGCACAGAGCACTTTCTACTGAGCAGTGTTGGAGCTTTAGTTTTGGATTTTTGAAATAGTGGCACAGCCATTTGCCGAACATGGTAATTGGAAAAATAGCCAAACATCAAAATACACAAATAATTTGTTTGAAGTTTCTGGTTGCCCACAACTGAGTTACGTCCAGTGACCGAAGGTGTATTTAATGTGGTCAACCATATTATGTTTGTGGGTAAAAAGAATAGCCTTTTTAATGAGTTATGCGACAAGTCTACACGTCCTCACATTGGTACAAGGTTCCAAGGCTGTCACTTGTGTTTTCGTTCAATTCCTATGAACCGCACATGAACACTCTTCTGAAACTACCTCCATAATCTACACCGACTGGCAGCTCAGTTGGTAGCGTTGCTAAAGAGTGTAGGTAGTTGGACTCCTTGGCCTTCATCTGGCAGGGGCCCCTCCAAAGCGGGGTGGTTGTATGTTGGCAAGTCTGTGTGGGAGGCTTGTGTTTCTGCTCTTTGTGTTGCAGCTCATGTCCAGGTCAACAAACCACTAAAGACAGAGTTAGCCCAGCATTACCGACTCAAAAGCACACATCCCCTCAGAAAGTTGATATTTATATTTTTTTGTTACAACAAAAATATAGCCCGATTTGTTCGTAAATTAATGTAATTTTATCAAATACACAGCTGTGAGACATTTTTGTTTACATATGTCTCAAAAGCACTGCATTTCAGGCGGGGTAATGGGCAGCTATCCACTCTGGTGGAAACAGATTCATTGCAGAGTCCTGCGGAGCACTCATTCGTACAAAAACTGCATCAGGGAGACACTTGATAAGATCAAATGTAACAGGTTCATCCACTGAACTAACATAAAGTGCCACCAAACACTACTTTAAACAGACCAAGTTTCGCTTATCAAATTCAATGCCAGGAGATCTCCACGACTAGTAAATAAAAATCCATGTAACGCGTGGAAATGGCGCCCATATCTGAAAGTGGGAGCACAATCCAGTCAGTAAAGCTGACCTCTATCCAGCAGTACCATACGTGGGTGGGCACCAAACCCTAGCAACAACAGGACCACCCCTAGATGGGATCCTTCTTTTCCTCATCCTGTTGACTTTGTTGTTACATTTCGCTGTTATGTGTATTTTCTTTTCCTGACTCCCCAGCTGTGCATAATTACAAGAACTTTAAAAAGACTGGATAATTATTAGTGTATTTGGCATCGGTTGCCTAGCGACAAAAGGATGGAAAAGCAAGGTTGGTGTTTAGAAGCAAAAGGTCACGTTATTCTCTGTTTTATGAAGACTTTAGATGATTTCTAATAATGTCACATTGGTGTACATGCTTTGTTTCTTCAAACTTCCCATCCTAGGGGTCGTGTGCCGTGCACATTAAATTAAGCGGGGCCCGAGAGCTCAGAAATTATCGAACGGCTTGAAACATCCCCAGTGACAACCCACCCATCTCCCCCCCACCCCCCTGCGTGCTCGGTGCAAGTTGCAGTTTCACCAGGCCGTTAGGCAGCAGCCAATCATCTGCTTCACATTTGCATTTGTTGATGAGAGCTCATTAGTAGCAGAGGCATGGCTGCTTTCTGCACCACTGACCGGAGCTGTCTGCAGAGAATGCGAAGTGTTTCGAAACGCTGTCCTTCCTTGCTTTCCCCTCCCTTATCTGTTTATGCTTTTTGTAAAGCTCCCTCGCACAGTTTGGAAGATACAACACTGGCAAGTTCATTTGAAGATGGTAGAATAATAACAAGTGTACCTTATTTGGTTGATGCAAGAAACTAAGTTTTACCCTATGCAAATAGGTTAAAAAAGTGATTCGCTTTTTTTGTTATTCCACTAATTTTATACATATTTCAGTAATATCTGAAGCAAGCCCTTGGTTATCTTTATCCCTGGTGAGTGAATTGTGTATGTTATTTATTGAACTGGGGTGGCGGAGTGAGCTAAAGAATGATGATGGATTAAACCCAGATCAGTTGACTGGGGGTGAGTGCTTGCAATGTTCAACACTCCGTCCATCATCCCCTTTGGTTTTGCTATGTTCGCCCTAAGTTGGCAGGGTATGCCCAAACGTGGGTCCCTTGCTCACTTTGCCACTGGATTCAAGATAGCCTGGCTGATGACGGCTGTGAGCCAGAAACCGGTCCCAGGATGCTTGTTTCCGGTCCAGGGAAGACATGGCTTGGCAGTTCGGGCTGGACTGTTCCCATGAGGCACAGGGTCAGACTGATTTGCATATGGCCATGTCTGAACTGGGGTGGCGGAGTGAGCTAAAGAATGATGATGGATTAAACCCAGATCAGTTGACTGAGGGTGAGTGCTTGCAATGTTCAACAGTCCGTCCATCATCCCCTTTGTTTTTGCTATGTTCGCCCTAAGTTGGCAGGGTATGCCCAGACGTGGGTCCCTTGCTCACTTTGCCACTGGATTCAAGATAGCCTGGCTGATGATGGCTGTGAGCCAGAAACCGGTCCCAGGATGCTTGTTTCCGGTCCAGGGAAGACATGGCTTGGCAGTTCGGGCTGGACTGTTCCCATGAGGCACAGGGTCAGACTAATTTGCATATGGCCATGTCTGAACTGGGGTGGCGGAGTGAGCTAAAGAATGATGATGGATTAAACCCAGATCAGTTGACTGGGGGTGAGTGCTTGCAATGTTCAACACTCCGTCCATCATCCCCTTTGGTTTTGCTATGTTATTTATTACACCACACTAGTAAATTAATTGCCTCATGGCGTGCAGCAACAGTAGATGCTGTCGTTTGTGGACAGTCGAGTTGGAACACATAGGGCCTGATTATGAGTTTGCAGGAGCGGACCGCCATGCCGGCGGTCCGCTTCACTACCGCCAAACCCGTGGTCAGGCCGCCCACGAGATTACGAGTGTTTCTCGTGTCTGGTGGGCTTTTTTTGGCAGTCTCACAGCGGTGCCTCTGAAAATGGGCACTGCAATGGGAATGCCAAAAAAACTTCCTGCATGGCATGGACTGTAAAGTCCATGCCATGCAGGAACTGGGGTGCATGCACCCAGGGGGGCACAGGTTGTGCCCCCCTCCATGCACCCCATGGCCCTGAGGCAACAGGGGGTCCTGTAGGCCCCCTTTGTTTCCTCTCCGGCACAGTTTTAATAGAGGAGAAACCGCCATGAAAACCCTGACGAAGAGGAAACTCGTAATATGCTTGGCAGGACCGCAGCAGTCCTGCCAAGCATGTTGCTACCCTCTACACTGCCGTGCCACCTCCAGGGAACGGGGGTTCTCTGGTGGCATCCGTGCTGCCAAGGCGGTCCGACCACCCTAGTTGTAATAGGGCGGTCGGAGCGCCCGGAACAGCAGTGGCTGGACCGCCGCGAGTCTGGCTGTCCACTGCTGCAAAACCGGCCCCCAGTAACAAAAACTGGTGGGGAACACTGCTGCTGCGCTTTTGTTACAAGGGGCCGATATTCTAGCACTGCCGGACCATAGTAACAAAAACGGCCCCCACCAGTCCAAAACCGGCCCCCTCCCTTCCCGTCCACCAGGAAAATGCCCAGTGCCCGCTACAGCCAGTCCGGCCCTGTGCTGTAGCTACTTTGGGTGTAGCAGGTGATATTGTTCTGAAGTTAAAACTGGCATTTTAAAGTGAGGTGCAGTGCATGCAGAGGAAGCTACAGAGTACAAGCTGGCACTGCCTCAATTTTTCAGCCCAGTAGCCAATCTGGTAGTAGAGTTTAAAATGTTATGCAGCCTGCCCTATGGAATTCTGGAAATCGCATTCCTAGTCCCTCTGCATATTCATGTTTGAATTTCATGACAGAGCACACAACTATAGGTTTTTTTTGGATATGCATTGTAGGGTCTAGATGAAGAGTCTTGGGTGGTAGGTAATTGGCCACTCTTGTAGCAAAGTTCATTTTGTCATTTAGCAGAATTCATTGTTATGTGGTATTTCCACAGTACAGGGTAAGTGGTGAAGGTGACTTGATGGTTGTGGAAGGTGGCATGGCTGCAGAATATTATGCTGGAGCTGAGTTGAGAACGTTTCTGTAGTGCAGGAGTCTCGGGATCAGGGGTTTTGTTGCTGTTGATGAGTATTAACACGACAAAACTGTTTTTGTCTACACCCAAACTTCAGGCGAGCCATTCTTCAAGGGTGATATTTGAGAGGCCATCGACTTAAGAGCAGTCGGGATCACAGTATTCTGTTCTGTCCTAATAGATGCCCATGAATGCACACCATTGTCACAATTTTCCTGAGAAGTACGAAGTTGGGAGTCAAAAGTTTTTGTACATCTGGATTCTACTAAAATTATGAAAGAGTTTTTGTGGGCAGTTTCTTTCCAGGCTATACTTAATAAAGTATGCTCTTTTTCTTGTTCCTTACTTGAGATCTGTATCAATGTGCACCTTGAAGCTAGCTCGTGATCTTATCTGGATAGTTGATTCTCCATTTGCATTGTTTGCTGCTTTTTCTCATTGACTTCTGTTTGACTTCAGTCCGAGCCAAGGAGAGCCAGGAGGCAGACTCAAAGATTATAAGAATTAGTTCTCCCTGTGTCGGCTTCTTAAACCTATTTTAAAATCGGAGTGCAGGTTTAGTTTTCAGGGATGTGGAATTCCTATAGCCCGATGCCCAGGACATATTGTTTGGGGTCAAGGGCAACAAGTTTTCATGTGTATTTTGTCCTTGGGACAAGTAGGCCCAACCCCCTGCAGCACAAACCCTTTGGCTGCCAGTTTGCAGTACCACATTATGGATCAGGGAAGGGCACTGTCTGCAGTTAAGGTAATATTTTTGTCCATATGTTAATGCTGTTCAAACTTTTTTTTTATGGTTCATTAATTGAAAGCCTTTATATATTAGGTGAGCGCTCTAAGTAAATGTTGTAAGCACTGACTGCACTACTGACGGGTTCCAGTATAAAAATGTGTACACACGTTTTCAAAGTTTAGCAATATGAGGCTATGTATAATGCTCCCAGAATGTTCTCTGATTTGATGCAAATATTTGCAGAAGCTTGAAAGCAAGATTGATGATTCTTTTCTTTCAAAATAAAATGTTCATAAAAAAATGAAAGCAGGAAAAAAAACATTTTGCTAAACTACTGTAAAATTTCAGGTACCATTTCTTTGCAGCATCGCTTATTAACATGTGTTGATGCATACTAGTATTTCCCCAAAATATTAATAATGGAAAAAATCAGTGTAACCAGTTTCAATAAGATGATGGGAAATAAAAATAAATAAGCATTGGCAAAGCCAGTAGGTCTGAAATTGGTGTTCAGCTGTTTAGTTTTGTCAATGTGTGAATTGTTTTGGCATGGTTTTTGTAAAACCTCATTGGTGTGGGAGCTGCCGGGCCCTCACCATTATAACAAACATTGGCAAAAGCAAAAATTGTTTTTGGTCTCAAAAAGCACACACTGCCACAGCAGTTACTGGCACTGAAAAAAACTACTTTGTGTGCCGATATGTTTCTTGTGAAAGAGCAGAATGCTGTCACTCACAGTGAAGCCAGCCGATACAGAAAGAGAGAGACCGAATTTTAATAAATGCAAAAGGTCATGGTTAACGCCAGACCAAATTAGGGGCCCAATTATTAAAGAAAGTCTCAAAAGTGCACCCATGGTATATGTCCTTGCATTAAGGGCACCTATATGGCTTTAGTGAATTCCCAAGAATTTACAGAAGTAGGATAAGAAATAGTACTCCTCGAAAATATTTGTGAACTGCATTTTAGCATGAGCAAATATGAATGTGTAGATTTGCTCATGCGAAAATCTGAGTGTTTGCAAGTTCACTTTCACTCCAACCACTTTTTTCCCATCTCTGGAAGAAGGTTTACGTCTGCCATTGTCAGGAGTAAATTTCCAACATTTCTCAGTATGGGAAAAGATTAGAGAAGAGTTGATGAAAATCCTTAAAACATGCAAGTTAGTAGGTTTGCACAGACTCAAAAGGGCATTCTAACCCTGGAACCATTGCTTGCCACTACCTTCAGCACCAGAATGTAGATCTGCGGAAAGTGGCAACATAAGGGGATTGCGAGTATTCAAACACTACTATAGTATGAGCCCTGGCATAATCAGAGCTCTTATATAATGAGATTGCTTTCATAATTTGTCACCGCACTACATGGCACCAAAGGGACAAATGGATTTTGTTACAGGACAAGTAGATTTATGAAGCAACCTGCCCCAAGTGGATATTTTATTAAATTCCACACCCCTGAGTTTTTTACCATCTGTGAAAGAGAAAGGCTTGCTAACGAAAAACACGTAATCTTCTTGATACGCCGTGTGCTTGATTAATATTGTTTGTCAAAAGGGTACATCTAGTCTTGATTGATTTAACCATCCTACTGGGATGGGAGAAAAATAATCAATCATGTTTTCTCTGGCAAAGATCAAGTCAATACCGTGCAATGTTGTTCAGTCTCTAGAACCATAGCATCAATTTAAGAAATCATTAGAGCTTATCATTTTTTTAATCTGGTAAATTAAGGCACTTCGTGCAGATATTTACCTCCTAGTTGCATCACATAAATGACATTAATGTTCACTCCTTTAATCAAAAGAGTGATTAAAGAGCTTATGTGACTGTAATTAGGGGATTTATTTAGTATTAGGAAGGAGTCTGTCTCCTTAGGAGTTGTCGAAGGTAAAGATTTACTTGTTTTACGCGTCAGTCATATTTATTGTTATAAGCACGCCAGGCCCGAATGGCCACAACTATACAAACCCTCAAATCCACACTTCAAATTGCCCTCAGTCTGCACTCATGCAGAAGCTTAATAAGCACTCTGTAACTATTGGTAAGAGTTTCACACTGTGGCTACAGATAAGTGTCTTTACTCTTGTATATAAATTCAGTCATAGTAGTTGACGGCGGTCACTATTCCCAAATGCGTAACTGCATTGCTTAACGAAAGGATCATCAAGTGGCCAGGCCATTTCAATACAAACATGTGTCAAAGGAGTCAGCATAACAGTATACAACCTTATTCAAGAAAGGTGAATCCATTGTTGGTGATTTAGGCAAAGTAATTAGTTTTTTAATCTTATCCCGACTTTTTCTTTACCCTAGCCCTTTGGAGTGAACCAGCCTGGACCATATATCATGTATACAACAGTGGATGCGAATGGATATATGAAAAATGCTTCAGGTAGGAGGAATGGTTTTAAACTTATTTGAACAATTGTGCAGGCTGGTGGTACATTGCATTGTTTAGGCAATCGGACATTATTTGTTGCAAGCATTGGTCTATTACACACACCTGGCACAGCATATGCATATTATGGGATATGATATGCTGTATGGTTAAACTCATTGTACTTCAGTTGGTGAACATAAATGTAATGTGCTCTTATGAGCTGTATAACCTCACAGGTTCTTAATGACTCCAGTATGTTTTAATATGGAAAATGTTGCCTCTCTGGAAAATATCACGGAGGTGGCTCAGTCTTATTTAAGGAATTCTGCTTTAGAAGACACCATCTCTTATAACAGGATCCACTTGGCACATTGTCTTTGCCAGCCCACCAGGGCCTAAGAAAAGTATGGACGACTGGGCAATCCTTTAATAAGCATTGGCTGTGATCCCTGCAGCTGCAGAAACTAGATACATTTGCAAACTCACTGAATGCCAAAAACCTCCCTTGCACAAAACGACATTTCAGAAGACCGAAGTTAGTGTGCAGATGGACTGAGAAAGCATCATGTTGGAGTTGGTTATTTTTTATTCATCGATCTTCCGTGGTATGGTCAGTTGTGGAAGCCATCATGGTCTAACGGCTGCTGACATGGTTGATGGGCAGTCCTTTTCTTCTTTCCTGGTTGAGCCAAAACCTTTGTTTCTCATGTGGCTCTCCTAAATCCTGGTCAAGTGGGAATGATTTCCCTTTCGATTATGCTTGAGTAACCACTGCCTCATCATGGGGTAATAGTCTGAACCTATGGCTCTTCAGTAAGTGCATGGAGAGGGAGTAGATTTTGAGTCACTAAATGTGGCGTATAGGGGAGGTACATGCCATAAGGTGTCGCCAAGTACTCTCTGGGCAGTGGGACATGTTAATTTAAAGAACAATGATACATGTTTTCTGTGGAAAGTTTAGAAAAGTTAACAGTGCCAACAGAACAGACCACAAGAGTGTATAGTGATTCACTTTGCTTATTAGGATTCATTCACCTACATGTGAAATGGTATGGATCATCTTCTACAAGTATTTGTTGGCTCCACGTACTAAGAAGACTGTACAATTAAGAGGTGCCATTTTGTAAAACCTGTGTTGTTGGCCTACTTTATGGATGTGTTTTTAATGGCTGTTCAGTGGTGCTGGCACAATTGTCAACATCCTTTTGCTAAAACAGTTATATTAATGCAATTCTTTATAGTGAATTGAACATATGTGCCTAAATTATCAATGCAATTTGGACTTACCACAGACATTTAACTGTAGATTATTCTTTCACCTATTGATAAATGTTCGAAAGGTGTATGTGTGGTCTGTCTTATCTAAGCAATTGTTTAAGTATCTTCATTTGCATTTTAGAGACTTTAAAGGCCTCAACGTACGTTTTTTCAGCAAATGGTAGTGGAATCTGTGGCCAAATTAATTATATATCGGGATATTTTTCAAAATGTTTGAAACTCCTCTGGCCACGGCCACAATTGAACCCCTCTGGGCAAAATTGAAACCAGTAAGCTGAAACATGATTTGTTTTTGTTTCAATGTCGCTGATGAAAGGGTGTATTGCTACTAAGCCTGGGCGGAGTTCGCAGAGTTCCGCTACGCGGAACTCTACAAAGTGCAAAAAAAACTCTGCCGTGCTACGCGGAGCTCCGCAAGCGGGGAGTGCGTTAGATAAATGCCGTTTGCTGTGATTTTCAGTGCCAGATGCTTATCCGCACTGTGCAATCATCGCGAATGGCACCATGCACAGCGCACGCGGGTGCTGCTTCCTTTCTGCCGCTCAAGTAGATTTTTACTCGAGCTGCAGCTTTCTCAACGCGAACGGACAGTTTCTCAACGCAAGCTGTCACGTGCACACGTGACCACTCGCAATGAGAAATCTGAACGCCCGCGTTGAGACATCTCGCCGGGAGGTTGATTTTCCACGCTCGCCAACTTGATGTTGACAATCGCGAACGGGGAAAAATCTCGCCGGGAGGTGGATTTTCCTCGCTCACGCTCTCCAACTTGACGTTGATGAACACGAGCGAGGAAAAAAAACCTGAGTTTTTCGGAACTCTGCGAGCTCCGCGTAACGCGGAGTGCAGAAAAATCTGCAAACTCCGCGAGCGGAGTGGAGTTCACCGCCCAGACTTAATTGTTATTGAAATGAGAACATGTACAAAATAGCACAAAAAAAGTAGTTAACATTTTTGTTTGACATTTTCTTTTCTGAGTATTTATTTGTAGTTGTTTCTCGTCTTACCTTCTTACAGCTATGTCAGTTTTTGTTAGCATATTTCTTTTAAATAGTGATTGACTTTGAGCTCATGAGACATGCTGCAAACAGTGGTCGGATTCTAAATGAAATCTGCTTTGAATAACACAACCGTTTCATTTTGAAACCAACATCCGACTGCGCCTAGCTTCTGCAGCATGTGAAAGCTTATATTTACCTCACAACTTGTAAGGAATATCTGTATTCTAATTATCAGAAACAGATGGCGAAAGGGCTGAGTCGAGAACATTTCTGCATTTTGAAAATGGAATATGCTTGGTGAAATAACACTTGAAGTAGATTGATTTACTTTTTCTAGGAATTAAGAAGCTGTTTGGTGTACCCGAGAAACCTTTTTTTTTTTTTTAAAGAAATAGTAATATTTTTTTCAGGCCGCGCAATAAAAATATGTTAATAAAATCGATTGAAAATGTAATTTCTCAAACGTTCAGATCCCACCCTGATTACTATTTAAGGGACCAAAGTTTACCACGGCGTTGTAATTGGTGCATTGCAAGAAAATAAAATAAATGCAAAATGTTGGTAGTCTTTGTGTGCGGCATGAAACGACCTTACAGCTGCCCAGTGTCCCCATAGCATGCGACACCTTAAACCATTATTGCTTTAAAGACATCAGCGCTCTGCATAATGAGTTGTTGGAGCTCAGACTTAAAGTGTTAAAACTACAAGTCTCAGTAGGCAGCATTATGGCTTCAAGGCCATAACCGGCTATGCGTCTCACGTTGATATGCGGGCTCTTGGCAGCTATGAACCTTTCAACTTGTCGTGCCACCTTCTACCTTTACTGACCCCATATTAGAAAGCGGCACAACTTTGAATGAAAGTGCACGGACATCCCTGCGCTAAAATAATGAATGTATAGTTCAGCCATACTCTCTAATTTTCTTCTTTATAGTCGCGTGTTTTCTTCTTTTTACGTACTCCTGTCTTCAAATTAGGTTTTGCTAATCATCCATCTATAGTCTCTTCTCCATTTACCTATATTCCTTCTTTCTGACTTAAAGTTTTTCTTAAATGTATCTATATTTGACGCGTCATGGGGGCACCTCTTTTAACCCTAAAGTAGCCCTGGTTCTAATTTATTAATAAAAATATTGTAAAAGCAGAAAGTGAGGCTTCCCTAGCGTTTGTTTCATTTTGCCACAAATTATCAAAGTATTGCTTTAGATCACAGGAGTTCCACGCTTCTTCCATCTGAATCATTTGGGCGGTCGTGACTTGTCCTCACAGAGAGGAGATGGTGGTGTATTGACAACAGGAGAGGATTCTGCCCTGAAAAAAGACCCTAAAACAAATCTGACAGAGCTTTAAAGGCAGCTTAAAAAGGCTGAATAGAGGATAGCTGATATTAGAAAATCCGTGACCCTCAATTGTGTTAAATTGGGAAAAACAGTAGACAGTGCGAAAGTGAATATATAGCCCCTCTTGTCAGAGACAGCACGTCTTATATTGAAGGTAATAGAAGTTAGATCAACCCCCTCCTCGCGCTAAAATTCTTTTTACTTTTGAGATCCTTCATAAGAAGACAGTCAGGCCCTAGTACATTTCGACCCACCCTGCAGTCTTGCTGGAACTGTTGTGTAGGATTATATCCACTGCAAGCCACATGTCATCCCTAGTTGTACATTGTCTTGGACCTGTGAGGTACGCAGCCCTCTTAGTTCAGGGCAGGCTTCTCCAACGAGTAGCTCGTGAGCTACTGGTAGCTCTCCAGCTGCCTCTATGTAGCATTCCTGCGTGCAGTCCAGCCTACTAATTTAGAAGCCTTTGCGTAATTGAATTACTATATGTATACCAAAATTGAAAAGTCTGTATTTGTGACAAAAATGTATGTATTTTCAGAACTCATTTCCTGCTGTTTGGAGAAAAATGGCTGAATTTGTTAAATATATTTAATGTTGATATTTGGGGTGATAAATTGTGCGGCATGGGGAAGATTTATTACTAATACACTTAGCCTTGTGCCTGGAGCATTGCAACTATGGCTGGTATAAATTACCCATGCAGAGGCATTCCAAATTGATAAAGCCTTTTTTACATTACTGCTGGCAGTCCTTCCTGATGCACTGGAATGATCACTGCTGGTAATCTTGCCTGGGGTGGCCACTAATGTAATCATATCTGATGTGGTCCCTATTACAACACTAATAATATTAGTACCATGGGACACATACATAAGTAACTCCTAGTAAAGGAAATGTTGGAGACCCCTGCTTCAGCGTGTGTGAAGATTTTGATTAGCTTAAGCAATGTACCTTTGTTTAACTATAGGTTATATTGCTTTTTAAAGTCCTGTTCTTGCTTATGCCAAGTTCTGACCAGAGAACATCACTGTTGGCTCAATGAGAGCTCCAGTTTTAGTGTTCGGCATTTAATGACATTAGCTTTACTTTTGACAACCATTGGAAACCTGTGCTCTATCTCAACCAATAGCACCCTACAGTGAGTAGGCCCAGTTTTCCTATTGTCTTGCATAAGCCAAACCACACTAAGCTGACATTGCTCTCCAGAAGCATCACAAAAAAATACTTTGAAGAGACAGTCATGAAACTTGTGACTGGAACTGCACCAGTGACTACTTTAGGTCTCCAGGGAGGTTTTCCAGTCAAATGTGAACTAATTGAGCGATATTTGCTCATAAGAAAGTTTCATTGCTTAGTTAACATATCCTAGCAGATCTAACTTCTCCTGCACACCAGCTAGCTCTCCTTCAGACCAACATCAGCCAGAGCCTTGGTGCAATGAACTTAGGATCACAAAAGTGTCTTTAGAATATTTTCACAGCAAAAGACTTTAATGGTCTCTTAGTATAGAACTTTATCAAAAGACCCCACTCCTGAAGTGCTGTTGAGTGGTTTTCCCTATTTTTTTTTTTTTTTTATATCTTTTTATTGTAACACAACAAAATCATGGCAGTACATCACCAAGCTTACAGGCACAAATAAGCGTTGGCATCACTTCTCCCCTCCTATCTTGCCCCAAGGCCACGCAGAGCCGCCCGCCTTCTTGTTTCCTGGAATGACAGCAGCATCAGATTGTTTCTGATTGAGCCAAGGCAAGGGGAATAACCCCCACTGGGGGAGCACACAGATTCCCCCTAAATACATTCCATTTGTCCCAGATTTCCCCCCATTTTTTCGGGCAGCCTCTCTGCGTATAAACCGCTTTCTCCGCCACCATGCACCAGTCCGTGTCTTTTTTCCAGACCCGCAGTAGGGCGGGGAAGAGGCCCCCCAGTGACTCGCTATGTGTCTTTTGGCCAGCATAAAGCCCAGAGTTACCCAGGTTTGGTCTGCCCTCCCTAGATCTGTGTCCTCCCACACATTTAAAAGGCACCACTTGTGCGATATCCGGAGCAATTCTACCACCACCCCGACATACATTCTGCCACTGCCTCCCAGTAGAGCTGAATCTCTTGACATTGCCAAATAATATGGTAAAATGATCCTGTCTCTCCGCATCTCCTGTTACAGGTGGCTTCCGCCCTACGACCCATTTTCACAAGAGTGGTGCATGAAATATATATTCTATGTAATATTTTGATTTGGACTAATCGAAACCGGGCCCTTATTGCTGCCTCCCTCGGCGAGGCCAGTGCCTTTGGCCATTCCTCCTCCTGCAAGTCTGGGATGTCTACGCACCAGCGATCCCTCAACACTACAAGTGAGTCCGGTGCGTTATTGATTAGCTTTTTGTACGTTAGTGAGATCGCTTTTTTGGAGAGATGTTCCTCGAGGAGCCTACATTCCAGATGCGACGACTCCGGGAGTTCAGTTCCCTTGGGCACTGCCGCCTGTAAGGCATGCCGGATCTGCAGATATCGGAAATATTCCGTATTGGACAGCTCGTATGTTTTCTGTAGTTTTTCGAAGGAGATCATCCCACTGTTCGTGTATAGATCACCCAATCTGGAAATACCGATTAAGTCCCATTGAGTGAAACTCTTTCTAATGCCGGCTGTCCCCAGTTGCTGTGATTCCGGTGTGGCTTTGGTTAGTTTATTTTTCCAGCCTAATTTGGAGAGCGTCTCATGCCATTGACGAATCGTCACCGCTGTGGGACCCTCGAGCGTGAGTCTTCGTGGGTCAGTGTATAATGCATGGAGATACCCTCTCGGTTGCATTACCAGCCTATCCATTTGGTACGCTGGTTCTGAGAGCGGCTGGTGGGCCCATTGATTGACGGTTGTAATCTGAGCCGCCCTATAGTACATCTGGATATTTGGCAATGCGATCCCCCCGTCATACCATCCACGGGTCAGTTTATTCAGTGCAATCCTTGGCGGGCCTCCCTCCCACAGCAGCGAGCGCACCTCACTATTGATTGCGGTGAAATATGAATCTTGGACCAAGAAGGGCGTTTTTTGTAAGACAAATAAAAATCTAGGCAGGGCCATCATTTTAAACAGTGCTGCCCTGCCAAGCAGAGAAAGTAGAAGGGCTCGCCAATGGCGTACCTCCCCCTTGAGGCGCTCCAGAGGGGGAAGGAGATTGCAAGCATGAAACCGGGCTTGGTCAGTTGTGACAAAGATACCCAGGTATCGGAAACCATCCGTAGCCACTTGAGCCTCACAGTTTAGCGGTAGTTTTGGCGGCGTACCACAGAGGACGAACACCACTGATTTGGCCCAGTTGATGGTGTATCCAGAATATCGGCCAAATGTAGCGAAGATGTTTAGTATTCTGGTTATGGACGCCCTTGGGGACGCGACATATAAGAGGACATCGTCGGCGTACAACGATATCCTATCCTCCCAGTCCTCTGTCCAGCGCAGCCCACGTATTATGGGATCTTTCCGAATCCATGCCGCCACCGGTTCAAGAATTAGGGCAAAGACCAATGGCGCTAAGGGACAGCCCTGCCTCGTTGGAGCTGAAAGGTGCAAGACCTCTCACCGTTAACAACCACTTGCGCATGTGGGTCCGTGTATAGGAGGCCAAGCCAGGATAGAAATCGCGGACCGAACCCCATTCGTTTAAGCACCGCCATCATATATGGCCATTCGATCGAGTCAAATGCCATCCGTGCATCCAAGGACAGCACCGATGCATCCTCTTTGATTCTATGGGCTCTTCCCAGAACTCCCTGGAGTCGTCTGAGATTCAAGGCGGTGCTGCATCCCGGCATGAACCCGGACTGGTCCGGATGGACCAGGATCGGGAGGAGGGGGAGAAGCCGTTGAGCCAGCAGTTTAGCAAGAATCTTTGCTTCCATCTTTAGTAGCGTAATTGGCCTGTATGACGTGCATTTGTCCCTTGGCTTACCCTCTTTATGTAAAACGACTATGGTTCCTAATCGCAGGTCTGGTGAGAGTGTACCTTTAGCGTTACTTTCTTCAAGCATTGCCAGTAGGTGGGGCGCAATTGTTTGTGCTGTGGATTTGTATAACTCTATGGGAATGCCATTTGGCCCCATTGCCTTACCCGACTTTAGGGCTCCCATCGCCTGTATTATTTCTTCTATCGTGAGGTCTTCCTCTAGAGGCTGGCTTTCCTTTTTAGTTAATACTGGCAATGAGATATCCTGAAGAAACTCTAGGGAATCTTGTTCTGAGTATGTGGTGCTGGCAGAATAGACCGCCTCGTAGTGGTTCGCAAAGGCGTCTGCAATTTCAACTGGATTCCTAATCTCCCTCCCCTCCAGAGACGTGAGCAAAGGGACACACCGATCCGCCCTCTGTCTCTGATCGAGCCAGGCCAGCAATTTGCCAGCTTTGTCACCGTGTTCGTATACTCGGTGTTGTGTTGTGCAAAGTTTAAGCCTCGCCTCTTCTGTGACCAAGTCCCTATATTCTTGTTGTTTAAGTTTCAGGGAGTGTTGTTTATCTTCCTCGTCATTTCGTACGACTTGGCCCTCCAAATCTAGTATTTCAGTTTCGAGCAGTCACTGCCGCCCTTTTCTCCTTTTTATGCCCCGTTATAAACGAGAGGGCTTGCCCCCTAACCACGGCCTTAAATGCTTCCCATAACGTCTGTGACGACGTGACCGAGCCCACATTTTCTTGG
This sequence comes from Calotriton arnoldi, assembly GCA_963921515.1. Taxonomy (NCBI): domain Eukaryota; kingdom Metazoa; phylum Chordata; class Amphibia; order Caudata; family Salamandridae; genus Calotriton; species Calotriton arnoldi. Next base: position 439,318 of record CAWUFW010003706.1, read on the forward strand.
AAATATAGAGTGGTGGCTTCAAGCAGACCTTTCTTAGCTTTAGGGATCTTAATATACCAAGGGTTTATCGGTATAGGACCCCCTCTTCGCCTCTTCCCCACCCTGTATGTTGCCCAAACGGGGGAGTGATCGGAGACTAGGTGTAGGACTTCCGCGAAGTGGGGGAGAAGAGTGAGTAGAGAAATCAGGAAATCGATTCTCGACCGACTCCCATGTGCTCCAGAGTGGAACGTAAATTCCTGCGCATTTGGCTCACGAGCCCTCCAGACATTCACTAGGCCCAAAGCCACTAGGAAATCTGTCATCCGTGTGGGTTTAGGGGCGGACGCTCTAGGAGGCATACGGTCTAAGCAATCGCACCCCGCCATGTTGAAGTCCCCTCCCAGGACCAATCGACCCACCGGGAGTTCCAGAAGTATAGCCCCCAAATCTGTCAGGGTTGAGTCACCCAACACGGGCGGGACATATGCCGACATTATATTAATCACCTCACCAAGCCATTGCCCCGAGATTGCCACAAATCTGCCCAGTTTGTCTGTCTAGGTTCTCTCTACTGTAATGGGAAGATTCTTTTTAATAAGGATTCCTACCCCTCTCGAGCCGGACGTATACCCTGCGTGCGCCTTCATTTCATATCCCCATCTGTTCAAGGCCTGACAGCTATTCCCCAGGAGGTGCGTTTCCTGGAGGAGGACCACGTCCGGGGCATGTCTTTTAACAAACTGGAGTACGATACCCCTTTTGACCTTGCTCCCAAGCCTGTTTACGTTCCAGGACATCAGCTTCAATTCAGTCGACACTTGTCTTGTCTTGGTGGCTCTAAATTTCGTGGATCATTACCTGAGTTTTGGGGCAGAGTGTGGTGACTTCCCACCCCCTCCCTCCTCCGATTCTCTGATTGGGGTGTCTGTCCCCGACCGCCTCCGCTTGCTATATTGCTTTGTGTCGGGTGACCTGAGAAACTGCCAACTAAACTAGCATTACAAATTAGAAAACATAAAACAACCCCCACCCTCCCTCTTCCCCTACCTCCCCCCACCTTGCAACCCTGCTAGGCGGAATCCCAACTGCCCGCCCCCCAACTCAGCAGAGAGCCTATCGACCCCCCAAACAGCAAGTTAAACTGAGGGAACATAGACCTGCCGTTCCCCCCCGCCCCCCCCCTACAGTCGTCACGTAATTACAGGCTTAGTGTCCAACCATTTCCGGTGTGTTGCATTATCTCAAGCCAGTTCTACAGTGGCTTTCGTGTCGAGCCCAGAGCACACTTCCCGACCATCCTTCATCACCTGATTGTTCGGGCGATTGCCCCCAAAAGCGCTAAGCAAAAGTACTGCTTCTATTTAAGCTGGTCACCAGGCTGTCACTCATTGTCTATTAACATCTGTTCCGCTCTGTCTTGGTCCCTTCTGTCATGACCCATCGTTCATCCGACCTTTATCAGCTGCTCGCCCTGTTGGAGCCACCACTGCTTTTTTGGTTTTCCCCCGGTTAGCCGCCTTCCCAGCGCCTCCGACCTGTCTCCAGCCTTCTATCCAGTCCCATCCTTCCTCTGGAGTCGCAAAGAACCACACCTTCCCTTCAGATTCCACCCGAAGGCGTGCCGGAAATAGCATGGAGTACTTCATTCCTTTGTCTCTCAACGCTTTTTTAACTTCAAGAAAGCTGCATCTTAGTTTTTGGGTCTTCAGAGTAAAGTCCGGAAAGAAGGTTACCTGTGAATTTTCAAAGAGGATCGGGGGGGCCACTCGCGCTGTTTGAAGGATGACATCTCGATCTTTGTAATTAAAGAGGCGACGATGATAGGTCTAGGTGGGGCCCCGGGCTTAGGGCGACCACCTGGTATCCGGTGGGCTCTCTCCACCGAGAAAAACTTTGAGAGACCTTTCGGTTGGAGTTGCCCCAAAATCAGTTCCTCCACAAAGAGGTCAACTGTAAATCCTTCCATCTTTTCCGGGACCCCTAGAATTCGGACGTTTTTCCGTCGCGATCTCCCCTCCTGGTCTTCAAGCCTGGCTTCCAGCTGGGCCATCCGTGCGTGTAAATCTTTCGTTTGGGCCATAAGACTTGAGGTGTCCTGGAGCAGAGTTTTGGTTGTGTCTTCTACCGTCTGCACTCTCGCCCCATGTTGCGCAGATCGGCTCGTATTAAGGACACCTCCGTTGTCACCGAGTCTATTCGGGTTTCCAGCACTGTTTGCACGCCCCGAATTGCAGCCATTATATCATGCAGGGATAGCGCGTCTTTGTTCTGTGTCGCTTGGGCCTCTAGAGCCGGGTGTGCCTGCATTTGGTCCTGGGTGTCCGCGCCTTTGGGCAACGCGAACTTGTCTAATTTGGTTTGGTGAGAACTCTTTGTATTCTTCCCACCGGACATCTTCTCCGCTTGAGTGAACCGCTCTAGGGTGTCTTCTGCTGTAGTCCCCGGGCGCGCTTCTGCCGCCTGCCAGGAGTAGCCGAGCCACCCCTGCGGCCTGTCAGGGTTACGCCCAGGTTCCCCAGTCGTGCAGCCCACACTCAGCGTCCGGTTTGTGGTAGCGAGAAGTGCCCGCTGGAGCCCCCACCACTTTTACTCTGTAACTGAGTCCTCTGCTGCGCCTCTCGGGTGACTTGTGATCAGGCTGAGTCTATCCACTGTCCACTGTGTCAGGTAGACTGTTCGGCCGAGGCTCCGCTCTGTGCAGTCCCCTCCTTTCAGTTCAGTCACTGTGCACTTAAGAGGGATCCAGCGTACTAGGAAGCCTGCAATCTCATGCCCACTGGATGTTGGGGCCCCTTGGTGGTTTCAGGCCCCCCTGCTTCTTTGGCTGCCCCGTCAGACGCGCGTGTGCTGGGGATGCACCCCCGCTGAGCACTGCGAGCCCCCAGTCTGCTTCACACCGCATCTTCTTGTCCCGGGGGGGGAGGGGTCCGCCGCTGCCGTTTTGCTTCCTCCCCCTCACCGGGACACCACCAACCTTGACTAGGCCCACTCGGTTCTTGGCCCACCTTCCTTGGCGTCTCAGCGGGCTTTTTCGATGCCTGTCCAGCCTGGGCAACCGGTCGGGGTAGAGCCCCGCCGGCCTCCGCATATGAGTCGGTGAAAATCCACCGCATCCAGTTCCATTCCCCTCAGGAGGCTCCTGGAGACTCGCGCCTCCCTCCACGTCGCTCCACTCGCCGGCTGCGTCATCTATGCCAGGCTGGTGCTCCTCATCACTTTCTCGGCCCCAGAGCCAAGGCGGCGATATTGCGGCCACGGAAGCAGCCCGGCTTCACGCTCTTGTCCGCTCCACACGGTGCGCAGTCTTTTCCGCGCTTCGGCGCGGTTCCAGTGTCGGATCAGGTACGAATTTACAGGGGATTAGGGGAAAGGGTTTCCGGAGCCGCTCTAAGAAGAGGCCATCTCTCGTCGCGGCAAGCCACGCCCCCTGGTTTTCCCTATTTTTAGTTCCTGCCTCCAGCCAGCTTTTAGATCTTTGATGTTGAAAGAACTATTTTGTGCAATACTAATTCTTAGAGTAGACTTTAGGCCAGGCCATTGCTTATCCTTCCTCTTTTTGTATGTATGTTTCTCTCCCATAAAGCATAGCTCCTTCACCATCCTTCCTGACATCAGTAAAGTACTTTTACTTTAGTATTGTTTTGCTTTCACTTCCATGTGCAGCTTCACCCTTCACATCCCTCCCCCGAAGTATCCGTGTTGCTTCCACCATCAGCTTGCTTCTATTCTCCTCCCTGTCTGGCTCACATGTTTTTTTCCCCAAACTCCACCCAATTCCAGGTCCTCAGTTGCTCCCTCTCCACTCCCTGCTCTTGCTCCTGTTGCTCTGTGGCTTTTCCTTACTTCCCTTCTCCTCCATTGCTTCCTTATCTGGTTCTTTTTTTTTTAACTATGTTTACTTTATTTATTTTTTGGGGGGAGGATCCAGAAGTTGCGATTAGCTATCAGACCGCCCCTTTCTTAGGCAGTCAGTCAAGAAACTTAATTTCGAATATCAGATACTCATAAAAGTGCAGTCATTAAAAAAACGATCAAACTATTTAAAAAGCATTTACTTTCGACCACGTACAATGGATTTAAAAAAAAGAACCCACCGTAAAACATACAATATCATTCTTCAGCATTTGTAAGAAATACAACGCTGCTCTACAGTTCTCAGAATTATAATTTTGTATTAACCGCAGGTACAGCTAAGCGTTTATTAACCAGTTGCACATGTAGTTTATACATAAAATAAATAAAAGCGGAACAAGAACTCATCCTTGGCAAACACCTCCTTCTAATTTAAAAGCATCAGTTTTTTCCCTATCGGGTCCAAATCTAACCTTGGCTCTGAGATTGAGATTCAAGTCCGACAGAAAATTAACCATTGCTACATCAAGGCCTTGTTTTAATAGGAGGAGCCTGAGTTTTGTACAATTAACCCTGTCAGATGCATTGGATAGGTCCATAAATACCAGATACAGAGGGCAACATCTTGCTTTTTGTATATTTACTAATTAAGAAATGAAGATTTAAGCATTGCTCCAGAGTACCCAGCTGTTCTCTGAACCCATACTGACAAGGATTATTATGTTGTTTTTTACCCACTCTCTGTGGAAATACTCCCTTTTGTAAAAATAGGAACAATTGTGGATAATGACCAGGAATCAGGAAGTTGAGAAGTGCATTCATTGTATAATGCATTAGTAATCAGGGTGGTCCATGAATCTATATTACATTTGTTGCAGAGCGAAAAGAACCTCATAGTAATCGAAATGTAACTTATGTCAAGAAACTATATTGCTGTAAACATTTGAGTAGGCATCAGAACTGGATGTAAGACAATATAACCCCTTAAAATGTGAAACCCATTTCCATAATGCGAGTTCTTAAGGTAGATAAAACCTTATTACTAGTTATAATAGAATTAATAGCTTGTCAAAAAGTTTTTGGATTTTTCGTTTTTGAAGCCACTATTAAACATTCCCAGTTAAGGCTGGTGGTCTTTTTTTCCTTCTTTTCAAGGACATATTAAACTGTGCATGACAAGCTGTGATCATCTCTAAATTTCTTGGTCTTCTTTTTCAAAAATGGGCTTTACGCACCTTCTTTTAATTTACCACTCTAAGATAGACGTCCACCATTTTGGAATCAGTAGATTTATTATAAGCCTGAAAAAACCTGACTGCTGCAGTGTCTGGACACATACATGTGCATGTGTGATGACGCATTCGATCATTTAAGTTATTCCACTAGAGCCAGACTTTTTGCCACCATTTTTTTGTCAATGCTGTTCAGCATCGGCAAATAGCATAATTTTAAGTCTCGCTACAGATATCTTCAGCTTTCACTTCCAGACCTATTTTTTCCAATACATTACATATAGCTCAGAGAGGGCTTTGGATCAGCCCCTTGCTCCTGTTTGGACGGCTTTGTAGTCTGTCTCAAGTATCTGCTATTGATGCGATGGCTTTTCTCCCAGTTCTTATATTTGCCCAGTCCAAGAACATTTCAGTCTCACAGTATTTTGATTGGATGAGTTGCATCCTTCCACTGTTGATTGCTGCTATTGTGCATTGCAGTGCACAAGCGACAATATTTTCTACCCCTCTCTTTTGTGATCTGCTTCCCCCTTCTTCCTACCTCTTTGTGTAAAATAACCTACTCCCAGTGCCTGCTTGACTCTTCCCTTCCAACCCCTTAGCGCCTGTTGCCTGGTCACCGGTATTGACGGACGACCATCTCAGAATGGTTTTGAATTCATTTTAATATGCCCCCCAAGTGTTCTAATGCGCACAAGTACCACAACCCTCTCAGAATAGGTTTTGTTGTTAACAAAACTCATTCCCAGATGGTCACTGTGCCTGCGCGTGCATATATAGTATAAATAACAAATGTTGCTAGACTTGCTTAGCGCGCATCAAGTCAGAAAAGCTCACAATTCACATACAATTTGTTGCTTGAAGGAATCAGCACACGATAATTACTACATGTCAGAGTAACATTTTCAAACATGCACCATGAGAAAAAGAGAGGCACCCACTTTTTTCATAGGAAAATGTGTATTTTTTATTACAAAGAAAAAATATAATACCGAATATATACCAATTAGAAGGTTGCCGGGAGAAAAAAGGGGGGGGGGGGGTGTAAAGAAATAGTGCTCGTGTGTGCAGCAGATGAGAAGTGAAGACTTCAAAGTGAAAATTTGAGCGGGAGTGATTGCAACAATTTTACAGTTCTCACTGGTTAATAGTAGAACATACACCAGTGTATTATGGCCGGTCCAAAGTACATCCTTATGTCATCATTTATATACATTTCTTTAGTTGCCGAGAATTATCATCTGTTTGTTGGATGGGGTAATAGTAGAATATGATACAGGCCCAGATTCTGGGGTTATATGTTGACGTTTCGACCCGACTTACTGCGTAGGGGATAGTTAGAAACCTCCGCTTGCGGGTCTTCCTCAGGACAAGGGAATGTGGGAGGCAACCTAGGAGGATAAGCGTAACATGAAATGATGTATTGTAATGCAAATCCCAAAATTAAGTCCTGTGGGTGCATGGGCTACTATCCTATTTCAGGAGCCTGACAATGGCGGACCCGGTAACAAGTCCCGGGAATGGGTAGGCTGTAAACAAGTGGAGGTGCATGTCAGAATACCAATTAAAGTGAGATCCATTAATGGAAGTGAAAAAACCCATTCAAGAGTCCTTACCCGCATAGTGGTGCGGTAATGGAACGCTTGGCAAAGCATCTAAGCTGCTGCGATGCTTAAAGGGGTATTCAAAACCCAATATAAATCCAATTGTAGCCGCACCTGTGGTGTTGGCTTGAAGAGCAATTGATGCAGGAGTTCACAGCGTTCCTGCAGTAGGGGAACCAATCACCCTATCCAATCTAGAAAATAAACAAAGTATAAAATGTATCAATCCTCAAAAAGGTGCAGGACGATGAAAACTGTGGACCTCAAGGAAACTTCCTTGTAAGTTTGATTACCTTGGTAACGCAAGACTCCTCATCTGTCAGTGCCTGTCAGGAAACTGGCCGACGCGTGAAGCGTCTCTAGTTAAAGGATGCCAGAAACGTGCACGTCTCGCGTGCAAGTCGTGGTCAAGATGCCACGCCTCGCTGATGACGCACGCTCTGCCCTGAACCTAAGGTTCAAAGAGACCGGGGGATTAGAAAACAGACTCCGAAATAGAGCGGAATACGCCTAATGCCTGGTGAATGATTCAGCATAATGTCTAATGGTCGGGAACGGACTAAATACATGCCCGGAATGTGCTTGTTCACGGGTGATGGTACATCTTATTATCAGTCAAATAATTGAACCATCAGCACTCGTCATATAGATACATGATAGCAAGTACAAATTATGCTCATAGCTATATACATTATACATATAATAATAAGGTGCAATTATATCATTTTCATACATAACGGAAATGAGATAGCTGATGAGGCCAACAACAATTACAGTGTATGACACATGAAAGTGAAGTAAAAAAACTGTACACACGACATGACACGATTATATTATTTACATATAAGACAAAAATGAGACCGCTATTGTTAGCCAAGACTAAATACAGTGTATGATACAGTGAATTAGAGGTGTACACGGGAGAAAGGCATATGAACACCGTAAGGCTAGATTGGGAATACATACTGGTTAAGGAAATATGCCGAATAGGGTGCGATTATCAAAACCTCAAATTATAGTATTTACATATAAGACAAAAATGAGACAGCTATTGTTAGCCAAGACTGAATACAGTGTATGATACAATGAATTAGAGTTAGAATAGGAATACATACTGGTTAATGGAATATGCCGGATGGGGTGCGATGGGCAAAACCTCAGCCATTATTTAAAGTGGCTACCTGCCTGGCAATTTCCTTATACTCATTCAGTCCTCTTAGGACAGTATCAAAGGTGTGTATCCATTTACATTCCCTAACACTAAGGGTGTTGGAGAAGTTACCACCCCTAGGGTTGGTTTTTACTTTTTCAATGACCCACCACTTCAGACTCTCTGCTTGGTGCCCGAACGTGGTGAAGTGTTCAACAAGGGGTGCTCCCTGAACCTTGCATCGTATTCTACTGCAATGCTGCAGTATGCGGACCTTCACTTTTTGTGTAGTCTGCCCAATGTATAGGAAGTCACAGGGACATGATATTGCGTATATTACCCCATAGTGTTGCAATTGGTGTGATCATGCAATGTATGAGTGTAGTCATTGTGCGTGAAATTTTTAATCTCGTTAGTCATAGAACAGGCCCCTTGCACTTGCCACACTTAAAATGCCCCTTAACCGGCAGTATATTCCAAAGTGACAGTTGATTGTCCCTGGTTTTTGTGGGAAGTAAGGATTTAACCACATGGTCTCTTACGCTTTTGCCTTTCCTGAACGCATGCATCGGAGGTTCAGTGACTCCTACCTCATCAGCCACAAGATGCCAGTGACGATTGATGATCTTCTTGACTTCATTGCTTTTGGTGCAATATGTTGCAACACAAATCAAACGTTCCTGCTCAGGGGCCACCTTTTGTTTGGGCTCTAAGAGGAACTCCCTGTGGCAACACCATGCCAGTTTGCGGGCTTTTTTAAGTAGGCTCACCGGGTAGCCTTCTTCGGTCAGGCGGATCATCAGGTCAGCAGACTCTCCGAAAAAGTCATGTTTTTTGGTACAGTTCCTCCGTAACCTAAGGAACTGGCCATAGGGTAAATTGTCTCTAAGATTACGGGGATGGTGGCTAGAGTAACATAAAAGGGTGTTTCTTTCACTAGCTTTTCTATATAATGTGGTGTGGAGCCTGCCCTCATCTGCCTTGATCAAGATATCCAGGAAATGCATCTCTTTGTTGTTAAATTCAAGTGAAAATTGTATGTCACTAGATCTACCATTGAGCCAAAGATGGAACTCAGTAAGTTGTTGCTCATTACCTCTCCAAAGCATCACCACATCGTCTATATAGCGTTTCCAAATTTCTATGTGATCTTTATATGGATTCAGGTTGCTCAGAACATGAGTGTGCTCATAGTTATCCATATAGATGATGGCCAGATCTGGTGCAAACCTTGCCCCCATTGCCACCCCCTTAGTCTGGAGATAGTAATACCCTTGAAAAAAGAAAAAGTTCTTGGTCATGGCGATCTCTAGTAGATCGACTATGAATTCAGTTGGGACTCGGAACGGTCTAGGTCGGCTGTCTAGAACTGCCCTGATGATATCAAGGGCAGACCTCTGGGGGATGCTAGTGTACAACGACGTTATGTCCATGGTCACCAGTATTTGCTCATGTTAGTTGAAAGGTAGATTGTCCACCAATTTAATGGTTTCCATCGTATCCCTCAAGTAGGCTGTGGTGCTCTCTGCGATGGGTTTGAGAAAAACGTCCACATACTTACATAGTGGTTCCAAGACAGAACCACACCCGGAGATGATAGGTCTCCCGGGTGGGTTGGACACACGTTTGTGGATCTTTGGTAGTGTGTATATAGTGGGCATCCCTGGTTGTGGGTTATTCAAGTAACCATGCTCATGCAAGGACAAGAAACCTTTCTCAAGTCCTGCATTTGTGATACTTCTGATGGTCACAGCGATTTCCTTCGTGGGATCCGCTCTCAATTTAGTGTGGTTGTCTTGTACACCTAATTGTGGAAAGATCTCCTTTTTATACTCATCAGTACTTTGAATGCCTATTGCCCCTCCCTTATCGGCAGGCTTTATAACTATATCCGTGTTATTTTTAAGGAATCGAAGGCCAGACGCTCAGGTTTCGAGATGTTATACTTGACATACTGTTTCCTTGATAGGGAATTCGTAACATCCCTCAGTACCACTTGCTCATAGGCCAAAATTTTATTGGACATTAGCTGAGATGGTGGTGTAAAATTGGATGGCGGTCGTAAGCCTGTGTTTGAGAAAGTGGGTTTGAATGTGATTTTATTGAAATAGTGTTTTTGGCGCACCTTCCTGAAAAATTGATGTAGTTCCATCTTGAGATTGAAGGTGTTGGGTAAAGAGGTGGGTACAAAGGAAAGCCCCTTGCCAAGTATCTGTTCCTCCTCAGGCTTCAAAACATAACCAGAAAGGTTGACCACTGGGTTCCCTGATGCGGTGATGGGAGGGTTCACCATCTGTAATGTTGACGTCTGGTTTGTATTTCTCCATGTACTTCTTTTTGGAAGCGTACTTGCTTCCTGGCCCTGCCTCTGTTCCAAGTTGGTTCTCTCATGCCCCTGGGTCGCCCCCAGGGTTGTCCCCTCCCCCTGTGAGCTAACCATTGTCCATCTCCTAAAAAAAGGTTGTTGTTCAGGGTAGGGATATCCTGGAGTGTGTGTTCCTGTGCTGGTACCTGGTCTTTCAGTCTCACTGTCGGACCCACTCGCTGCAGAGGAATCAGAGAAAGTGGTATACCTTCTATATCCCCCACGTCCTCTGCTGGAAAACCTGCCTTGCGTGTCCTGTTTGTAGTATTCTTCCTGCAAATAAGGGTAGATCACTTTATTGTCATAGAACTTAATGTCCCTTGCTAGTTTATCTAGCTTGTTAGTCTGTGTGTATGTATCAAAATCTCTAATCGTTCTCTCTAAGCGTTCTAATTCTTCTTTTGCATTAGTCAATGCTTTGTCATCAGAGATCTCTTTCTTTAAATCGGTTATTTCTTTCATAAGTCGTTTTACTTCTTCAAGGGCTGTCTCTATCCCGAGCACCATCCAGTGGCGGGAGCAGTTATTAGAGACAAAACTAGTTTTCTTTAAATTTCGGATTATCGATAAATATCGCTGGCTCATTTCTTACTTGTAATCCTACAGGTATGACATTCGCCTCAAGGTATTTGGTCAGAACATGGCCATGTAATCTGGTACAACTCAACTTTTTCTCAAGTCTTTCTAATTTATTTATTTTCTCATTCAATGTAAGGTCTATGCTAGGTGTGGCTGACTCAAGGAAACCAGTCCCACCCTGACCCTGTAATAATCTGTCAATGTAATCCTCGCTATACGACAGAGTTTCTTTCTCAGACATATCATATATCTGAGTTGTAGCTGGTAAGACTGTAAACAAAGCTATATATAGCTATATACAATTGTATGGCATACAATATTTTTAACACACAACACAAAAATGAGTTCAATACATGTAATACAAAAGACCCTCGCAGGAAAACCTGCTCCGAATAACCATTATAAACTAATTGGGTAACCCAATCACTGTCTACAGACCTGGGTATCATATAGTATAAATAACAAATTGTCCTAGACTTGCTTAGCGCGCATCAAGTCAGAAAAGTTCACAATTCAAATACAATTTGTTGCTTGAAGGAATCAGCACACGATAATTACTACATGTCAAAGTAACATTTTCAAACATGCACCATGAGAAAAAGAGAGGCACCCACTTTTTTCATAGGAAAATGTGTATTTTTTTATTACAAAGAAAAAATATAATACAGAATATATACCAATTAGAAGGTTGCCGCGTGCATATATGGCAGCCGTCTTGAATGTGTTTTGTTAAAAAGAAAACCATTCCACATTAGCAATGTCAATAGTTTGGTGTCACAGGATTGGCTTTGCCAATGCTTGATTTGATTGTGAGCATATAAAGATGACAGCCAGAAGTACTTTTTAAATGCATTGTGCAAGTAATGTAATGAATCTGCACTATTTACTTAACCATACGGCCCGCAATGCATACTAGTGTTCTTCCGTCATCTGTGTTCTGCAGGAAAAGGAGAATACCCATCAGCAATGTATAGCCACACTACAGGAATACATATTTACAAAAAGCTTATGTTCTACATCTCTCTCTCTTCATGATGTTCTCCTCCATACTAATTTGTCATTTACTGCCAAACACCTAACCTCCGGTTTATACTGGTTTTAAAGTTCGGGGGAGAAGGGAGACGACTATAAAAGTGAGCAAGAAATGGGAGGTGAACACCTTTTTAGGTCTCGCCTGCGCCAGCACATGCGCTTGCAAGACATATTGTATACAACAAGGGGCTTGCAACATGCCCATTGCTTAACATTGTCTGGTTTCATTGTCACTCTTATTTGCTGCCTTCTAATTGGCCAACGTTTGCTGGCTTCACTTTCTCTTCTTTCGGCTAGAGCATGGACCAAGTACTCATTGCTTCAGCTTGATTGCTGTCCTTCTGCTGATGGCACTTCAGATACTACTTTTATTTTTACTTCTTCCTAGTCATCACTGTTGAACCTCTTCCATCTGTATCTATGTTTTCTATGTCACATGCACTTCAAAGAAGCCTTTTCTTCTTTGAAATGGATGTTTTTTGAAACAACAGATGTTATCTGCTTTTAGTGTGACAACAAATGTTATCTACTTCCAAATGTATTTGAACTAAGAAATGGACATGACACAATTGCTTTCTTTATGTGGCAGAATTTTTTACCAAATAACATTTTTTTTCTTTTTCGCACAAGGGGAGATTAACTGATTTGCTCAGAATCACAGGGGTGTTGTGCCGAGACCTAACAAGCATTTACAAAGCCAATAGGTCTCACCTTTGAGACTATTGGCTGTGCCATTGCCTTTTGTGCCTGCTGTAGAGTACAGCATTGCCGACTTTGACAATGTTTTGTAACCATGCTGTATAGCATGGCTAAACGTAATAATAAAAAAGGACTATGATGCATCCAGTGCTAATGCACTTTAAAAAAAGAAAATGTGCATTAGCCCTGGATAAGTAATGCGCTTTTTAAAATTAGTTTTAGTCACTTCAAAGCATCTGCGCTACTGTCCAGCTTGGCTACAAAACAAAGCCAATAGCTCTCGTAGACGAGATCTGTTGCCTTTGCCATGGCTTGTTTGTTGGCTGAGCTTCTTTTGAACAGCTCTGCTGGTGCCTGCTCCTTTTGTAATTGTATATGACAGCAGCCACAACATGGCCCTCCTGCTTCCCAAATGTACCTGTCACTCCCAAAGCCAATTATTGTAATATCTGCTGGATTGTTTTACATGTGGCTAAGTTTGTGTTGGGCAACATGAACCTTACATTGTTGCCTCAGAAGTAAATCACTTGCACAGTTTGACGAATCACTCACAGTCTCTGCAGTGTCCTGAGGACACATAGCGGCAGCCCCTCAAGACAGTTATCAATACACGTCCACTCGTAAATAGGAACTGGGTTCACGTGCTCTCACTTTATTTATCCCCAGTACTCTTGTCTCCATAACTTTATTTATGATGATAGGTGCCTAAGGTCCACGCACTATAATGGCGACGAGGGGAGTTTGTGCCCACCTGCTGGTATATATGATGGAGCCCACTTGAAACTGGGCCGCTACCCCTTCATCTCCCTTGAAATCCCCCATGCAGCTGTAATGCACCCACTGCCTACCCTGTGCTGAGGCAGTTTACATTTTTACCCCTGTTTGTGGTGGAGTGCAGCATAAGAGGACTGTACTACAAACATACACTGCAAGCGACACAAGCAGAGACCTTCCTGTCCGAAAAGGCGCTCCACTCATTGTCCATGGTGCCGGCCTGAAAAGATCATCTCACAAGAAGATGAAAGAAGAGGGTATCGAGGCACTCTGAGTCCTCTGCACAAGTTGTACTGTCCCAGCAGAGGACACCGAAGCCACCAGGCTCTAAGGGAATGACTCGTACTCCGTACTCCGTAGCACAGTCTTCCTCACCAGCAGCGGCTGCTACCAGACAGGGGTGGTGGAGCGGGGTGGGTTGGAAAAAAATGAAAAAGACTTACCTGACATGGCCGGACGGCCACCTCTCCTCCGTCCTTTTCATCTTCCGGTCTGCAGTCCTGGCCGACAGCAGCAGGAAGCACACAGGCTCTCCTGAGCCAATCACAACGCTGCAATGCAGCATTGTGATTGGTCTGAACGCCGTGGTTCGGTGCTCAGACGGGGACAAGGAGGCTTTGCATGTTCCTCACCAGGCTGTGTAACGCAGCCTGATGGGGAAGGGCCGGCCAAGCATTCATGCGCATTTAGGGAGTGCAAACCACTCCTCCCCCTGTGCTGCCCAGCCCTGCGAGCCACTGACTTCCATAGGAAAAATACAATGATAATAACGATACGCTATTGTCATTGTATTTTTCCTTTTAAGCAGCTTAGCGTAGGAGGCACCACTATTCCTCACCTAGGTCACCTGCGGATCTGCACTGCTCCCCAGTGGCTTTTCCTTATGCCAGTGTCCGTTTCACCTTCCAGCTGGCAGGTGTCTATCTGCTGCCCCCACTCACTCACTCACTTACTCACTTCAGCTTGGGAAGATAGTGAGCAGCCACGCTGGAGAGATGGCAGGCCTCCTGTCCACTGCCCCATAATGATAACTCGGGCAAAGGAAGAGGATCAGAGTCGAGTGGATAGACTGCATATGAGAACGTGTGCTGTAGCATGACGCTGAGCTGCTCGCACTCACTGCTGTATTTCATTCTGCCAGCCCGTTCCCAGCTGCAGTCTAATGTACCCTGGCCTGACTGGTGCCTGCTACTCGAGGAGATCACTCTGTTGACACTCTTCATGGAGACCGTAGCCCATGAGTCGTGGGCCCTGGTGCAAGGAAGGAAATTAGCCCCCTGGTAAAATACAGCAGTAATCAGGCCTCTGGGACCCTGTGCCACTGTACCTGCTGCACAAATGGTAGCTTAGCCCCAGACTCTGAAACAGTTCTGCAGTGAAGTGAGAAGCTGCCTGGAAATCTGCACACACAAGCTGCTCAGCATGCCTCTCAAAACAAGCCTGAAGCGGTAAGAAGCCACACACCTGAGGCTTGCACACTCCCCCGTCTCTCCAGCACAGCACATTCGGTCTGGCCTGTCACCTGCACTGATCAGAACTATTCTAGCCCACCAGCAAAGGGGCCATCTGTTGTAGACATTTTCTCTGCCATCTAGTGCTGTAACTTTTGGGGTTCTCAGATCAAACACAATTGGTGAAGATCTTCTGATTCTACTCCCGGCAGTCTGTCTGCCACTACTCTACCTATTGTGACTTGACCCCCAGGGACAGAGCGTCCTCATGGACAGAGATATGTTTCTACAATGGTGGTGAAGGAAGAAGAAATGGCTCAAACGTGCACGCTCCCTGCACAAGTTTCCGGCATGATAGGGCCATTACAAACACTTTGACATTTAGGCTGCTAGCCGCAGGTGTCCAAGCCTCTCTCATCTGTCCAGACCTCAAAGGGAGAATGGCATCCGCCAAAGGCATGCATCAAGTCATCTCATCCTGGTGAGCCAAAAATAGAGAGAAAGGAATAGGGAGAGGCTACCCACGTAGTACCCCTCTAGAAAGTGCTACCTAAAGCTAAACAGCACGTGCATCAACACTTTCAGCTGGTTCACTTTGGGCCTCACCACCTGAAGACTGTCTTATGCCTGGACATGGAAAAGTTTCGGCTATCAAGCAGCGCCTCTTGTGCCCCACCTTCTCTATCAAGTTGCATGTCCCTCACCAGCCTAAGACGCTAGGTACACAACATGGTTACATTGGGGAGGAGTCACTTCAAGAATTACAGTCCTCATTGAACTAAAGACCAAAAACCAGTCGGCACTGTATGTAACCTAACAACACAGCAGGCCCCAGTGCTGCTGCATTATGTCTGCTCCTCAACACAGCCACAGCATTCCTGCCTCTGTAGACCACGTTTCCACTAGACTGCAGCACCCTTGCTGTTCCATAGCTATGGCCCTGATTCTCCAACAGGTCCCTCATAAAGGTGAAACGAGGCAAGGAGCCTTAAATGGAGCAACTCATGTACCTGCTGAAGGTGAAGAGGGTTGAAGCCTGCCCTTCTTCGCTGCCAAGGCTCTACATCACAGAGAGGCCTCGTTGGCCTGACCCCAAAAACATTCAACTAACAGAAGCTCCGTTGGCATATATTACCAAGTGGCGGTCACCACTAGCTAGTTATAGTTAGGACCATGTTTCAATAGGAAATTGATATTTTGGTTTTGTACTAACTTTGGCGCTGTGACGAATCTTCATGAAACTTTAATAACAAAATCTTATCCATTTCTTCTTCTTCCCGGAAAGTATCGGAGTAATCCATCAAGCGGGGGCCGATAAAAAAGGGGGTCCCAATATGTGTTTTCCCCATGCAATTTTCTAAAGGAATATTGAGTAGCGATACTGCAAAAGTGGCTGAAAGGAAATAAGCCAAATTTGGCAGAAAGCTAGATATTGGTTCAGAAAGCATGTTTTTTGTTATGTGGTGTATATCCGTTCAGTAGTCTGTGAGAAAAACGTTCAAAATTATAGATATTTCATTCCTTGGAGGATCCGTGGATCTGACAGATCTAAAGATAAGATCTGATTGACTGCCACCATCAACAAAGACGTAGCAGCAACCAATTTATGACTTGGAGACTCAGTCCCCTGTCCTGGAAAAAAGTAAAAGAAATATATAGGAAGGCAGAATAGCAATACCCTAACCCCCTAGGCCTGGTGGATGGGAAGGGGGGTGGGGGGGTCCCAGAGGGACCTCCCCTTGGGCTAAAAAAACATAATTCTTTTTGCAGTACAGATCTAAAGTGTTTAAAAAAAAAAAGACGGGCTCTTGCCCTTTTGATTTTTTAAGCCCTCTGGGGTGGGTCTAGACTCAGAGGGTCTATGCATTAAAATGTTCTCATCATTAATAATATCCCTGCAACATCTGAAATTACATCATTGATGACAAGACTGTGCATGGCAGGGGTGCGAAGTTATAGTTACTTTAGGGCACGAGTTATAGTTACTTGAGATAATTATAACTGGTGAATTTCAGTTTTCAGTGGTTTTGTTGGTTTTAACTGACATTTTCACCTAACTATAACGTCCCTTTAACCTTTGTTTTTTTTCAATGAAAACATATATAAGGACAACCTTTGGAGCAGAATATATATATATATATATATATATATATATATATAGTTCAGTCAACCCTCTTGATCCATTGGTATTTTGAAGTTCCATTCACATTTTTCTTCTGCTCACTACAGCCGCCTGCAGCAAGGGCTCAACCAGATTTCAACCATTGGGTCTTTGCACTGTGAGTGGTGCCATTTTGTTTCAGCATTTTTTTTGTGCTTGTGTGCACAAATCGCTAAAAAGTAATTCACTTAAATGCCCCTGGCTTGTAGGCCAATCTGTTTTCATTTCATGTTTCTTTTTTAATTTATTTTAGCGATGGGTATTTTTTTTTTATTTAATTTTTTGCTAGCAAATGCATTCCACCTTTAGGGAGCAGCAGTTTTACTTTTACTGTCTGTTGCATATGTTTGCAAAAAAGTAATACAAAAAAACATGGTAGGCTTTCCAAGGCCAGACCTATTGATTTTGCCAATGCTTCCAGTTTATTTTCTGATATTGCAGGTGCAGTATAGTCTCCGGTTTGCCCCACTGTCTTACAGAGGGTTAGGCTCTCTGAGTAGATTCGTCGTTTTTTTTTGTTTGTTTTTAAATTTGTTGTTCACTGATAAACTTTTTTGGCTGTTCATGCATATCTCGTAACAGAGATTCCAGGCAGTTTTGTAAATTCATTTTTACAACTAGATTTGGCTAGTAGCGCTGGAAGTGGATGTTAAGGACACAAATGAAAATAAGGCAGACTCAAGTGCTTCATGGTAGCACTCCTTCAATCAATCAATCACTCAGAGATTTATAAAGCGTATGGCTACTCAAGAGTGTCCCGTCGCTCAGGACCATATACACAAATTCTCACAGAATATGTAATCTCTGAAAAGCTGCTTTATAAAGACAGATTTTAAGGGTGCGCTGAAGTGATTTTCTTCCCTCAAAGCACGCAAATCCGTAGGGAGGACATTCCAAGCTTTCGCAGCCATGTAGAATAAGGACACACTGGCGGACTTTGAGTTGTCTGCCTGGAAGCACTCGTTCCTCATGAGGCTTACCACCCAGTGATCTTCGCCCTAACTAACCCGTGGCTAGACTCCAGACCAATCATTTTTTTCCAGAATCCACCCTACTGTGGCCACCTCTACTCTACAGTTGGACTTACATTCATTGTTTCCATACGAGTATTATCCCACTAGTGCAGCATCCACGCATACACAAAATCTGTACCCCAGACCCTCCAGTTAAGCTCTTCATCTCGCTCCTCCAGTTGAGGCTACGTGTTACTCTCCGGATTCAATTCATTTCGTGCTCATGGACTACACACAGTATTTCCAGATGGTTCTTGTAATCTTGGCCTGAAGATGACCAGAAACCACACAGGTCGGAAATGACGTCGACAAAATTCAGCGTACTTACAGCTTCTGGCACTCAACATGCTTCTGTCAAATTATTTCCCCAGTATTCATGTTATCTACTAATTTTAATAACCCCCTCCTGCTGTTTCTTTCACCTTGTCACTTGTCTCACATGCGATGTTCAACTTGTCACAAGTACTATGTGTGCACCTTAATTTTGATTACACGTACATATGAACAACTGTAATATTGCTGTTCGAATTAATGCCTTTGTGTATTATTGAATACAGACCGTGATAGTCAACCCTTGGTGTTTTCTCCTTCATTTGTCCTCTTCTTGTAATTTAATTTACGCTATACTAATTGCCTGTATAATACTACCTGTTGAGACATTGTTGTTTATCATATTCACCCAGATCTCAACTGGGTTTACAGGGTCTCTCCAGTTGTATTCACGGAGACCCAGGGCTAAGTCAGCAAATTTTAATGTGATCTTGTTGGCTTTTGATTTAGGAAAGAGGCCCAAGAGGCAGGTCATTGGAGATCTCTCTATATTGTGCCCCGGAGCGGAGTTTATGAAACTCACCACTGAGTCCCAGTATTGGGCAAGGTCCAAAAAAAAAAAACACACTGTATGGTAAAAGTCTGCCCCCTGGGTCCCAGGGAACATTAGGCTAATGCGTTTGGGGTTAAGAATTCCATGTGGAGGTAATATACTTTGATTAGTCAAAACTGGGTGTTGCAAGATGTACGGGGCACATTCCTAATGATACAGTCTGTGTCTGTGATGGCCTGATCCATGTCTCGAAACCACCAGTCTCGTAGCTCAGGCCTCACTCTCTGGGTCTGTGTTAATGAAGCTCTATAAATGAGAGTGATTACATGGGTTTGCGCCAATAGTGCAGATGGTCTGTAATCCTCTATGGTCAGGGGATTCTGGTCCATCCTTTCCTGACATCTGTTGCATGCTTGCCACTACTGCCAGTCGCGGCCGGCACGACTCGCGGGTGAGGGGGCGCGGAGTCGCGCGGGGGTCACGCAGGAGGGAAGGTTAATTTAATTAACAAATATATATATATATATATATATATATATATATATTTATATATTTATATTTATATTTATACTTACCTTTTCCATGGCCGGGTCCCGCGTCTTCTCCGAATTCCAGGAAGCAGAAGCAAGCAGCCAGGCTCCCTCCCCTCCCCTAAGCCAATCACAACGCTGCTCAAGCAGCATTGTGATTGTTCGGGATGTCGACCAGCCAGGGGCTAATGGGGAGGCCATTTTCTCCATGTCGGCTGCATGCAGCCTACATGGAGAAAAAACAGAGTACGCATGACTGGTTTGGGTGTCCCCAGGGGGCTGACCAAACAGTCTTTGCGCAGTCGGGAGTGGGCAGGCACACACTCCTTCCCTCCCCTGCTTTCAGAGCAGCCCCGCCCGCCCGCAACCAAACATAAAATGGTAATAACGGAAAGTTACCATTTTATGTTTCTGCTTCTCGCATTGTGAGAAGCAGTGGGGCAACGCTCCTCCGCCCTAGTGGAGTAGCCGCCCCTGACTACTGCCCTATAAAACAGAAAGTGGTGGGTGGGAAGGGCATACTCGTCAGTGAGATCCCCAAAGTCTCACAGTTGTTCGTTTGCATACCAGTTTCCGAGCAGTATCATTCCCTCTCTTTCCCAGACATTTAGTCCAGCCCAATTTCCTTCATGCTGAAGGTGCAGTAATGTCGTCAGAGAGAAGGTCCCTTGCTTAAGGGACCATTGTCTGCATTCATTGTAAAGTCCGGGCCCATACAAACCCGAAGAGTATCTAACAGGAGACCGGGGTAGTCAACATTTTTTCGAGTATTGGGGCTAATCAGTGCGGTCAGTAAGGCAGCCCCTCATCTACAGTGTCTCCAGTAACCCGCTCATTTCAGCTGAACCGCAAAGTAGTATAATTCTAAGTCTGAGACCGCCAAGCTGCCACCATCAGTGGAAAGCCATAGTTTGGTTAACACCAGCCTGCAATGACCCATAACCAATATGAGATAGATCAGTAAACTGTCATTTCATGGAAGAGCGATTTTGGGAGTCGAATCGGTAGCACCACAAAGTAATATAAAAGGTGGGTAAAAAAACAACTTCAACAGTGCGACCCTGCCCGCGAAGCATAATGGAAATGTCAACAAAAAATTTAGGGAAGTTTATAAGGAGGCCAATGCTATTTGAAGATTACCCTCTAGGACGTCAGTCACTGTGTGGTAAATATGAACACCTAGGCATCGAAATGTGACCGGGTCCCAGCAGACATCCTGTCCCACTTCTGTTGGTACGGCGCTCGTCGCCAGGGCATGGAGCGGGAATGCGTTCAACTTGCCCCAATTCATGCAAAGTCGCAACAAGCCGCAATAGTCCTCCAATGCGTGAGACACGCCCTCCACATCAGAGAGTTCCCCACGAAGGTACAGCAATAAATCGTACGCATACAGGGATTTAATGAGAGGGTGACCATCAATCACTATCTCTTGAAAAGGCTGGTCGGTGCAAGCGTCCGGGCCAGTGGTTCCATAGCCATGGCGAAAAGCACAGGCTATAGCAGGAGACCCTGACACGTTCCGTGTTCAATTCTGCAGGGTGCTGATATGACACCCCCAGTCCTGACTCTAGCTGTCGGGGATGAGTATGAGAGTCGCGTCTAGGTGAGAAAACCGCTCCCAAGGCCGATGCTGGCCATTGTGGTGTACAGGAAGTCCTAGTGCAAATATTCAAAGGCTTTCTCCATATCTGTGGAACTTTTCAGTGCTGTAGGATAGGATAATTCACTAATGGGGCATGAACTACTTGCCGAAGTTGGCGGGAAGTTGGTGGATGTTAGGGATTGTGCTACGTTTAGGTATAAATCCTGTTTGCTCACTATGAATAAGGTCCCCGATATGGGGGAGCAGTCTAATAACCAGGATTTAACTAAGTATTTTGTAATCCACATTTAACATGGAAAGGGGTCTATAAGATGTCACCTGATCGTTATCTTTATCCTTCTTCAGAAGGGGTACAAGAAGAGCCTGTTCCATTGTAGGCGGGAGTCTCCCTGCTGCCCTGGCTGCATTGAACATGGACGCAGATTGTACTGTCCCAGGACTGGTGCAAGAGTGTCATATAGGATGCATAGAATGTCAGGGGTACGCAATCCAATTTCAGCACCTACCCCATGCTAACGCCTTGATCGCCCCCTTCACTTCCTAGACTGAAATTTCACCACCTAGGGAGGAGGCCATCACCGGTGACTGTATTTTCATTACTGCTGCAAGAACATAATCATGGAGTGAGCCAGTTGGGGCCGCTTCAGAACACCCCTAGAGCTTGGAGTAGTAGTTCGAAAAGGCAGAGTTAATTTCGGCCTTGCTGTAGACCTGGTCGCCCCCGTGGTACTCATTTGAAGTATTTGGGAGCCCTGTTTATCAGGAATGGCCAGCCAGGCCAGTAATCTCGCACTCTTATTGCTTTCTGTGTGCTATCTGGTGATATAAGCTTGATAATCCTATGCCTAGAGTCGTTTTACTAGCTCACAGTTTTTTTCTGTTTCTTCTTGCAGTCGTTCATTAGTCACTGGGGCACTTTCGGTTGGGAGTTCTAGTCTTTTCAAGAGGTGTTCCTGTTTTTTAATCTGGGTATGAAGCTGGGCATCGGTTCCCGCCACAGCCAAGATGCAGTGACTGTGCACTACCAGTTTGAAGACCTTCCATTTTACTAGCGGGCAGGAGGCAATACCCACGTTCTCACTAAAGTAATTATGGATCGTGTTCCCTAGGGCAGATTTGAAGATCGGGTCATCAAGTGCTGCAATTTTAAGCTTTTAGTTTGTAATGCTAGGTCTGGCTGCCGTCCAGTCCAGGGACAGTAATAACGGGTTGTGGTCGGAGTATGTCTTTGCCAGATATTAGATCCCCTCTTGGCTCTCGCATGCCCGTCAGCGGAGCATAGGAAAGTATCGAAGCGAACCGACAACCAGGGACATCTTAAGGATTTTGGGGGCCCCGGGTCAAACATAATTTGGAGCCCCCCTGCTCTGAAGAACTCTGAATTTATTATTCATTTTAGGCTCATTCACGATCTCAGCGACTGTGGTCAGATCATTGACCACCCTCTTCCTTGGCAAGCCTACATATGTGCACAACCATGGAGCAAACAGTGTTTCTCAGCATCAGAGAGGCAGAAAGACTAACGGAGTAAACAAGCCCGCTGCATATGGTGCGTGATACAGAGGATTGGTGTTTTACCCTTTGGGTCTGTGCATAAGGAGGGTGCTTTTTTTTGTTTACTGCACTTTAGTTCCTGCTCCATGAGGAATAGGGATTCTGAGTCAGTAGCACTAGGCTGTGATCGAACCAGCCATCAGCTGCTTAACATGGACAATGTAGGGGCTCACGGTTCGATCCCCGGCTCTGGCGGCAGATCAGCCCAGCACCATGTGACTCTGGGCAATAGCTCGCTTAATCTTCCCGACGGCCCCCAGTGCTGGGACACCTCTCCGGAGGTAGCTGTGCGCTTTACAAATACTGGACATTTACATTTACATTTTAGTCATGAAGGGAGAAAATAATGCCTCTCTGCACTTCAGAATGGCACATGGTCTGCCTGCCAGAAAAGCAGAAATACTTATGGTCTGACTAAGCCTTCTACTTGCAATGTGTGTTGTGGCTAGTTTGCCATCACCATTTGGGCATAAAGGCAAAGGCCTGTGCTGTTGGGCTGGGCCTATGCACTTCAAAAGGTATAGCGCTTGCTAAATCTAACCAGATAAAACCGGTCTTTTTCTTTAACCCCCCTCTAACTCTCAGTGGGGGTAGCTGGCCTGACAGCCTACACGGTCTCAAAAATAAACAAAGTGAGTAATTAAAAAGGTTATTTTAAAACTCTAGACAATCTGGGACTGCCCCAAAAGCTTAAGTGAGGGGCCCCCCTTGAAAGGTTGAGATCCTGGGCCAGTGTACACTTTGCCCATGCCTTAAAACATCTCTGCCGACAACTTGTGCATGACCGAGAAGTAAGAACAGATGTTGCCCTCCAGATTAAAAGTCCTCCAGGTGTCTAAGTCCCCAGGCGCTATTCCATTGTTGGAATAGTTGAGCAGTTTTATGTATCGGGGATGTAGGTAGTGCGGGGTGGTATCTGTCTAAAGTGCCTTCAGCCACACAGTTAAAGTTCTCTCCGGATATTATTGGCTAGTGATGTATTAAAGTGATAAGAGGTGCTAGAGATGTCATGAAAGTTGGTTGGCCCATATTGGGAGCATAGATGCTCACAAAGCTTATGTCTTTGCTATCCAATTTACCCGCCAGTATTGCATATTGGCCATCTGGGTCTGTGTTCTCTATCAGTGACAGAAACAGAGTCCCAGGAAGGATCCAGACCAGTGCTCCCCTAGCGAATGTTGAGTAGGTAGTGGCGAAGATTTTCTCCCTCCAGCGCTCCTGTAGTGCTAGTCCCTCATCTTTTGTTAAGTGAGTCTCCTGGAGGAAAGCTATTTGACTATTCTGCAGTTTGAGATACATCTGAAACTTGTGTCTCTTGGAGGGGGAATTGAGGCCCCGGACATTCCGGGTGATAACCCCAATGGTTGAGTTAGTGCTAGCCATTTAAATTTAGTATCAAAATTGAACCTTGCCCCCCACGTACTCCAATCCTGTGCCTCCCACCTGGGTCGGATGAAGATGAAAGAAAATGAAAACACCTAAACACGAACTAAGCAAGAAGCAACAACATTTCCTTCATACTAGGGGTAAACTAACAAGAACCCCCCCTGAACCCTCCGGGGCAGTCGCACCATAGCACTTTGTCCAATTGGTAAGGAACCATATTGTTAACACTTCTCTAGGGAGGTCAAATGTGACCGTCAGCCGAGATTAGCGAAGGGAGAGAAAACAACTAAGTGTCCAAACCTAGATTTTGCCCCCCCCCCCGTCCCAAAGCCATAGAAATATGAAATGAAGGAAGCCGTCATGAAATCAGAAATATCAACAGTTCCTCCCTCCCTACCCACACCACAGCCCTTTCCATTCCAACATAACAGGCAGAGGAAAACTACTATCATATGCTATAATTTGCTGATCTGTGTGTGATTATGGGCAGGAGGGTGCTTGAGTCGGAGCCAGGGACAGATGTCCCTTCCAGAGCCAGCATCCTCGCCTGAGGAGGCTGCACTCCTCCGGTCTCCCTCAGTGTGCCCCATCAGTGCAGCCGCAGCCAGTGTTCAGTCTCTGCCAGCCTGGGCCTGCCATTGTGTCGGTCTTGTGGTTCTCTGCCTCCTGGATCGAGGGCGCTTGTGTCATCATGGGACAGGAAGGCCTCCCTGAAAGTGAGGGTCTGATCGACTCTGTGTATCATACGTTTCAAGCCATTCCCATGCTGCGGTCCGGGACTCGAAAAACGATGGCTTGCCTTCTTGTTGCACCCGTAGTCTGGCCGGAAAGAGTAGTGCATAGGGGAGAGTAACTTCTTGTAGTCACTTTTTAACAGTGATAAAAGATGCTCTGAGCTTTAGGACAGCCACCGTGAAGTCCAGGACGATTGAGAGCTTTGCGTTTTTCACTAGGAAGGGGTCTGCAGTGCGTGCTTGATGCAGTAGGTAGTCTCAGTCTCTGAAATGAAGGAGATGGGTCACCACCGGTCGAAGCTCTGCACCCAGCGCTGGTGGTCGGGCTGGCATTCTGTGCGCCCGCTCCAGTGCATGGAACTTGGACAGACCCTCGGGGCGACCACCTCTTGCAGCCAGCCCTCAAGAACGGAGATCATTGAATCGCTCTCGATACACTCTAGGAGGGCAGTGATTATAATGTTGTGTCTTGCTCTACCCTCCTGGTCTTCAATTCTGGCTTCTAGTGTTTGAATATGGTCAGATATTCAATCAAATGTGGACAAATGCTCTTTTGTGACAGGAGCCAAGTCTGCTACGGTAGTCTCCATTGTGCGCACCCAGTCTGCCATTTTCCTGTGATGTTCCTGAGGTCCACCACCACCAAGTTGATCTTAGCCTCCATTGCCTCCCTGGTGGAGCTAATTGTGGCCAGGATAGCATCCAGCTTGTTTGCCTGTGGTGGGACCTGGGCCTTGTCCTCCACGCACGCTGGGAAAAGCGTGCTGTGTTCTCTGTCAAGGGGGGTCGCCAGAGGGTCCTTCTTGGATATTTGTGTGTGCCCGATGAGCCCCGGAGAGGCGGACCGTGGATGTCAAGTGGTCGGATAAGAGCAGCGGCCTGTAGGCATGCAGGGTCCAGCGACAGCAAAGTGCCTACGACAGCCAATCTTCCTCTTTCAAACTTTATTTCGGTTATTAATCATAAAAGTTGCAATAAAATACATTTCTCCATTCAAAACAATAGGAAAAAGAATACAAACCGATTCAGATAAGCAATTAATACATTATTTAAAAAGAGAAAAAAAACAGGCAATCAGATTAGGGCACTGGGTCACCGCCACCAGGGGTGGAGTTTCGCCTTGTCTTCATGTAGGGCAGTCTTCCAGTATGGGGCAGTGAAGAAGAGAAACATTCTGCTGATGTCCCTCCCCCTCTTCCCCGGGAGCCCACTTCAGTGCTAGGGATGCATTTATGGGTCGTCCACCTCTTGGCGTCTCCCTTCTGATGTGTGCAAATTTCCTGTCCGTCTTCCCCGGTAGCGGGAATAACACAGCACCTTAATATGTGCGCCCCTGAGCTAAGCAGGTCTTTTGGGCAGCCTGTGCGCCACCAGTTTAGTGCAACAGCTCTCGGGTGTATGAGAGGTGTGTCTCCAGACTTGCCTACCCTCCAAACTCTGCTCAGTCGGCAACACCAGGCACCACTGCGCACCGTGCCGTCCCCGGTAGCCTGGTCAGTGCTGCGGTGCCTCCGCCCCTGCTGAGGGCAGGTCACGCTGGTGATCGGTAGTGTTCAGTGTTTTGGGTAAGGTGTATGGGGGCCATTTGGGGGTAGTATAAATGTTCAACAGAGATCACAGCTATTATGCATGTATAAGAGGCTGCTCTGCCACGCACCTGCCTGGGCCACCTCTTCTTTCTCCTGGGCCACCTGCTCCTCACATCTGGCCCTGGCAAGGCAACACCATTCCACAATCACCATACCTCCACAGATAGGCCAGGTAGGCATACCAGAGTAGGGGGTGCATCGGCCCCCGCCAGGCCCCAGCCATAGTTATGCAGCTCTGGGTGCGGTTGCCATTCTCAGGGAGGTCCTCTGCTAAGTGATTGGTGGAACTGCTCCCTGTAGGCTATGGAGGGGCAGCAGCGCAGGATCCGTTATGGCTGTCATATAGGGCAGATCAGCCCGTTTCCTGCACTGCACTGCTCCAGCGACCGCAACCAGTGAGCCGTCCACCGCCGCTTAGCCACAGCCTGCATCCGCTGTCATCTTGAGGAAGCGTTTTCGGTAGTGGGCTGCAAACATGTTGTCAATTCCTCGGGCAGCCTCCTCGTCTCTGGTCAGTCTGTCACTCCATGCAGGAGCCTGGCGTGTGCGGACGGATCATCCCCACTCCAAGGGTGCCAGCTTCATTGGCAGGATAGTTTATAAGGGTCTCGATATGAGCGAGGAGAGCCTTGCTGGTGCTGTTCATGCCATGTTGTTAGCTGTGTAATTAGCTGGTTCTGAATGGTGTTCCATTGAAATAAATGGAGATTGGACCTTTTTTGGTGAGCAAGCAAGGTTTTCAGTGCATGTGATCCCATTGTAGTCTATGGTAGGCATGTGCTTGGTAAAAGAGCAAAGATGAGTTTAAGAAGGGTGACATCCTCCAAATGGGGGTGAGTGGAGAGATATGATTATAACTTCAGCTTTCACAGATATCATTTCGACTTCTGTCTTGCCAGATTTTGAGTCCTCTAGGGTTCATTCTTTTTTCCCCTTAAGTATTGCTTCAGGGCCTTCATTCGTTGCTGCTTTGACTTCATTGTGTCTATTTATGGAAGTTAGGCTTCGAAGCAGGCATGTGATTGGGATCATATTATTTGTGTTCCTAGTTACTCTTAGGTTTGTTCTATCTATAATGGATGGGCTTGTTCTCTGACCAGGGAATAAAGGTACACAGGGCACAATTCATTGCTTAGGGCATTCATTGTTGCTTAGCAGCTTAGCTTGGTGAACCACAATTGTTACCTTATTGGACCTGGGGAGTTTTACATTGCTTCTCGTCTTTTGGTCACGACTTTATGACATACTCTTTACTGGTCTTTTGGGAGCTTCCTTTTTCTTAGATAAGTCTCATGTTAGATTTTTCACCAGTTTTTAGCCTTTTTTATCTAGGTTCTTCCTTATGTTCTTGCAGAAGGGTTAAGAAATGTCTGTGCTTCTCCATAAGCCCCTTTCCAATGTTCTTTGTGATACAGTCTGCAGTGGCATGCTGGATTGCCATAATTCCTCTCAGTCCCTCCCTTCCTTTAAAAGAGGTAGATGAGATTGACTAAGTGTTTGCCATATGGTTGACTTAATAGTTAACATATGACGCAATTCATTACCTAATAATCTACTGCATTTTTCTTCCTATGTCTTCCAGTCTGTCCCCTTTCATCGCTGGTGCCAAGGTGTCCAGGTGGTACAGGGGGCAGAATCACCTGCTAACTCCCCCTGTCAGACCTTTGCTAGATCTCACTTGTGTTAATTGGCCCTAGGTTCGCCTTCGTACCTTGTCTGAAAGTGCAGCGGTGCTGACAAACTGTTAGCATGAGAAGATGTTGCTATGGGCAGGGGGCTACCAGGCATCAGCCTCATTCCCCCTTTTTAGATTTCATCATAAACATAAGCGGCATGCTGCGATGTGTGACGTCACCCAGGCTGGTCTTTCTGCTGGTCGAGGCACCACCTCCTGCAACAGCGCAGCGTTACCCTTGGGCCAAATGCAGCAGCACCTCACATAAAACAGGTAGCCACTCACTGATCCAAGGAATTATTTTATTTCTTCTTACCTTTCTAGTGGTCTGCTAGTTTCCCTTCCCCCTCAGTTTTAAGTCCAGAGTACAAGACTTGCAAAGATACCCACAAGCTGATTGGTGCGGGTGGCCAACAGCAGATACAGCTGTGCCTTCTGCCGAAGGAGCCACAGGATGCTAAAAGCTTAAGGTTGAAGCAGCAGTAACCGTGCTCAAGGATTGTTGGTCGTGATCTGCAGAATTATTTTCTGAAAAGGTTGCCCACCTCGGCCATCATTTTTTTCCCAGTTTGCTGATGGACAGCCCAGACAGCGAGCCTCACAAGTCCTCAAATTTCCGGGACATATTTGTGTCTACATCGTGGTCTAGTAAAATGTTGATTTTAAAAATCTAACACATCGCTGGAGTTAGCATCTGACCTTTTAACAAAGACA
This sequence comes from Calotriton arnoldi, assembly GCA_963921515.1. NCBI lineage: Eukaryota > Metazoa > Chordata > Amphibia > Caudata > Salamandridae > Calotriton > Calotriton arnoldi. Next base: position 467,820 of record CAWUFW010003706.1, read on the forward strand.
ATACCCTGAGATTGACAGGCAGCTGTTTGCAGTAGCCTTATGCTATTTAAGTGTTATGCCTGCGTTACCCACTGCATGACATTCACATCGCATCAGCCATGTTTTCTGCTTCGAACCTGTCGCTGCCTAACCTTTCAGTGACTGTTCCTTAAAAATTGATTGTTGGCCTCGGGATGCAGTCTCTGTGTTCATAACATCATTAGTCAGTGACTTTGTCAGTGTGTAGGGTTGTCGTACGCTGGAATGCCACCTTAAACTGAGCAATCTATCATCCTGGCACAGTCAATGAATCATGAAAAAATGTAATGAATAAAAGCTGAAAGTGTAAGGCAGTGTTCTCTGGGCGTGAGGCAGGGTCTATGTTAGCCCAGCATCCGTATCTCAGCCACGTGACGTGTGCTTGTTTCTTTCCCCTTCACCTAACGTACTTTAACGACCGCCCATTGGGACTCACTAGGCCGTTATGGGGAAGGCCAGTGGCATGACAATGTAACGCTGCCTTCTGTGATGCTATCAGCGTAATGATGATTCCAGATTTGTAAAGCGCGACTTATCACCTCTAAGGGCATCGAGGCGCCCGGGGCCGTCGGGGAGATTAAGTGAGCTATTGCCCAGAGTCACGTGATGCAGAGCTGAGCTGCCGTCTGCGCCGGGGATCGAACCGCGAGCCCCGCACTCCGGAGTCAGCGCATATGGGGCGATCGAACGGAGATATGTTATATATGGACACCATACCCTCTCACGATAGAATCCGCTTAATGCTGTGTATCCGCTGTAAGTATGTCATAGCAGTGCGAAACAAAACGTGTTTCCAGTGTCTGTGACGCACTAAACGTCCTGCCGACATTTAGGATGATGCATAGCTGCCAAGGTTTCAGATTGCTATGTGTGACATTTTCATAATTTAAGTGTAATTATGAGTGACATTTCAACAACTATGAGTGACATTTCAACAACTATGAGTGACACTTTCTTGCGCGCAAAATCAAGCAATGAAGACGAGGGAAACATATACATATCAGAAATTACACCCATTTGAGCAAGGAAAGGCACATTTTCACAGCATAGGAAGTCAGCGCAACGGTAGGAGATCATGACTTACAGCATAGCCGCCACGTTTTCAGATTGGTTATGTATGACATTTCCATTGTTTGTTCTTGTTGGGTTTGAGGCTTTTGGATAAAGAGGAAACAAGTGAAGGTTTGGCTGGTGTGAAGGAGGAAAAGTTGTGGGGGAGGAGAAGTTGTGGGCTGCTGACGGGGACTACTGTGGTGATCTGTGGGGTGCACCGCTTCTCAGCACAACAGCTGTTCTGATTTTCTGCATTTTGTCTACGGAAGACAAAGCCAAATTAAACGCAAACCCCTTGGGTTTGGTGGTGGCAGTTGCTGTGCATGAGGGTAAAACGAACATTTCGGCTACCAAGAAAAGTTCACAGGGACTGTTAATGGTTTCTCTTACCATTCCTGAAGTTTTCAGTCAACAGGTGTGACCTTGTTGTGAGCTTTGGCAGGCAGGAGTGACTCCGCGGTGCGCACTGGGCCGGGTGCATTATTAAGTACAGATGCTACCCACATTAGCACACACACAAGCCATTTGCACTCACGTTTAATTGTCCATTAGAGGCCATTCTCCGCCCAGCCCATATAGGCACTGAGAGGGGACAGCACTCTGCACTCATTGATCGTAACCGACTTCCCTCTGCGGATCCAGTCCTTTTAGACGTTACCACCAGCTTAATGTAGATGTTTTTCTTGGGCTAGAAATGGAAGCAATCATGCCTAAAATAAATACAGGGAGATATGTCGAAAGGCCGGTTTGCCAGACGAAGACTGTGAAAAGCCGGTGGAGCCGTGGGAGAGTCAGTAACGTTAGCCATACCTGTCAACAACAACTGCTGCCCTCGGAGAGGTGCACACTTCCAACTCGTGAGTGGTATCTTGTCGCTCACTTTCCCTAGGGTAATAATCCTTTGTTTCTCTACTTGTTACTGAACTGTTTCGACTCTATTCTAAAGGCTCCCGGCCTAGCCCGCGCTATATAAAAATAAAGACAAATATCTGGCAGTCGCGCAGTGCTGCGATTTCTCTTTAGACCGACGTCGTCAATGCACTTCTGAGTGGCAGTGAACTGCAAAGGATTGAAACTGGCAGTGATATTGAAAAAGCTGAAATACAAGAAACTTCAAACTATTGAGAAGTTATCAGGTTAAAAAATTACTTGAAACTAATGCAAAACTCCTGAAAACCGCTTTCTGAGTTGCTCATTATATAAAACAGTTGAGGCACCATTGTTCATCTCAAGTAAGTAACTCTGCTGTATAGACAGCGCTGAAGAAGACGGGTTTTGCATATGTCACACTCCGTCCATTTAAGCTTGCTGCCAGAATCATTTTTTATCTGAACAAAAATCATGAGTTTAACCCAGCACACCCACTCACGCCAGGCCCACAAACAGACTAAAATAATCACCCCATAAAAGTAATGACCTGCTGTCTCGAGACTGGCGGCAGAACAGCAACGGAAGGGAAAGCTGCAACCTGCAACATCCGTGTCTCAGGGTTCATACCACCATGGTCTTAGCTGTCTGCTGTACCCAGTGTGCGCTAACAATACCAAGTGACACAAGGGCAGTAGTTTCAGCTTCATTGAAGCTCTGGGCCGTCCCGCCCATCCAGCGCCCAATTATCCACTGACTCACTCACTGACCGGACACTACCGCTACCCCCTCCCACCCCACACCCTGTCCAGGGAACAGGCTTTTCTCTACTGTGCAGTTCTGCGGTCAGAAGGGGTGAGCAGCAGCCAGTAATATCATAAAAACATGCAAAGTTATCATCGCTGATGGCTCTACTCTAACGCCCTCTTTCACTCTGCTAATCCTGCATGAATAAGGCTTGTTAACAATTTAGGCCTAGTAGATCAGATACCTTACTGACTGAGGCGAGCCCGAGCCGACAGCAATTGGCGGGCCGTAACCACATGGACTCATGGACCTCTTCGACAACGGCGAACCGTGAACGCCGGGCCGCAGTCTCTGGCTCAGCTGTATGTGCTGCCTCTGCATGATGCTGAGAGAGTGTCGATGCTGCCGTGACCCGTCCTGGGGGTCAGGTCCAACAACCGGGTATATGCGCAGGCAGCACAGTGCACTGAGTTATGCCACGGACGCCAGGAGGCAAGGGACGCGGGCAGCACAACTCCACAGTTGAGCCCCCCGCCGCTTTAATCCTGACCGACCTCACTTCCTTCCTGTTCCAGGACGTGAGGCCAGATCCCTACCCCAGCGGCGCCACAGCCAATAGTATGGGTCGCAGGGCAGGCCCCGCCCCGGGTCTCGGTATAATTGGGCATGACAGCCGGGCGCGGGCGGGAATATTTCACAATGCAGCGCAGGGCTAAGATTGTATACATTGTAGCACTCAGCCAGCAGACAAGAGCATTAACTGTTTACTGCGCCTGCTGGCAAGTCTGCGGGGAGCAGCAGGCGCGCGCGCGCTAGCAGCCTGGCATAGCAGTTACAGCGCTGGTACACAGAGCATAGTGAGACAGTGAGTGGCATTAAAATGCGTGACAATGCATTTCAGTGCAGTGATGCGGAACACCGTACTGAAATGCGTTAGAGTCACACCTGTTGCGTGATACTTGGCAGGCCTGGATGATGGAAGGCAGACATCTAGTGACGTCGCAACCCCAACTTGGACAATTTCATCAGCGCCGGCAGACGTTTTCCAGCACAGCGAGCCTCTCTCTCCTCAGCGGGTGTCGAACATCTATTACGTCTTGCCCGGTCACATGGTGCCATCCCTAACTGATTGCAGCTTGACTGGCTTCAAGCAACAGCTCCCGAGCTACCACCTGCGCCAACACCAGTGGACCGTTCTCATTGGCTGACATTGACAAATCCTTCATTTTATCTGACGGCCTAAGAGGCAGCAACCGCTTAAACTGACCTCACCCTAATAATAGCACCGAAGCGACCCACGTCCTGCAACACCATACCAGGCCGCCTCCTACCACTAAAAGAAAGCATTCCAAATAAAAAGCACGGTGTGTGAAACTGCACCTAACACGCCGTCTCAACTTAATACAGGGACTTTACAAAAGTGATATTCAGTAAATACCCCTTGGAAAAGAAGTATATTAAAATGACAACAACAAAAAAGTACCAGAAAGATAAAAGACAAAGATAAAGGAGCTGAATTAACACATTTCAGACTTCATATAACTATTAGAAAACACAAAATGGTGATGAATATAATCAGAGGCGCAACTAGAACCAAATTTCGGGGGGGGGGGGCTAAGAAAAAATTTCGGGGGGTCTAATTCTTAAAGCAATAGGCAGAGTGGAGCTGCAGGGGCTCTAAGAAGGGGTGAAAAACAACAAAGCCTCATTAACAAGCAAATGGTCTTTTAAAGACCTGTGAAGTACTCGGGTGCGGCTGTGTGTGTGCGCCCGGGAAGCTCTCAGCCCGGGCACACACACACGAGGGGGGGGGGATTGGGGAAGGGAATCTGAAGCCCTTTGAGCCCAATGGGCGTTGCGCGCCTGAATATAATCCTTCAACATTGAGGGGAAAATTTGAAAGTATTGACAGGTACTTAATTGCTAAGGACCAGTTCTATACCATCATCAGCAGAAGCCTTGACAGACACTGAAATTGACCTACTATTTTATTCTGGTGCCATCGGCCTAGACAGTGCAACGTTACTTCTGCACTTGATTATCTGCATGTCCATCCATTTTGCCCTATGCGGTAATCAGCATTATTGTCTAAAATGGGATCTTCTTCAACTATTAAAAGACAGTGAAGGAAAGAAATACATACAATGCAGCAAGTGACAACTCAAAACTCCTACCGGAACAGATACAAAAGACGTCAGACCAGTGCAACCAAGAATGTATGAAAATAAATAAAACATAAAGAGAAACTATTACAGCCGCAGCAAATGAGCTAAAAACACAAAAAATACTGATTTGCCTTTCTATCCGCCTCCAAACACAAACTACAACCCTGCAGTCTTTTTGTGACACAGATCAATGATAATTGGTGAAAACAAAACACTTTCAATAATGAAAACTAAGAAAGAATCAGCCAGATTGCTTGGAGAAAAACGAATATCTAACAATAGTACCAGGAAAACAGCAGTTCTGAACTTAGTTGACAATAATAGCCCCCCCTCCCACCCCCTCCAAATGATGCTCACATTTCTGTACATTAAAACCTACAATCAATCAACAAGTATTCAGTATGTCAAAAGCTAAACAAAAAAAAATCCAACATTCTAAGCAAAAAACGAAAGAAGATTTAACAATTGTAAACTCTCTTTAACGCAAGTATTACTGCATGTACCATCAACATGCACCAATTGCAGCAAACATAGTCCAACAGAAAATATCAGTCTTTCACAAATGAACATCCGTGGATCACACAATGTATTCAGTGCTCCACTAAACATAAAACTATTCACAGTAGCAGACTCCACAACTACAAAAAACGCAGTGAATCAGATTAATTTTACTTAAAAATTACGTTATTTGCAACTTAGTTTTCACCACTTATCTGCTGAGACTTTTCCCACTCCAGTGCCTATCTCTCTTTTTGATGTTTGTTGTGCTTGGTATTCTTCTGTTCACTACTTTTTTTTTTTTTTTTGCGCACAAGGTACCCAGGCCAAATTTGCCTTCTGTTTTTCCCCTCATCTTGGGGATTCAAAAGGGTACCCCGTGTTTGTGGTGTCCCCTGAGGAGAACAGAGAAAATACCCAAAATATAGCAAAATTTTGTTTTTATTGCAAAAATGGAGAAAAAAAAAGTGCTGTACAAGAAAGCATATGTTTTTTTTCTTAGAAACAGCATCAGCAAAAGGTTTGCTGAGCTACGGTCGCCATATTCCCAGCTTTCAGGAACAAGCAGGGTTGGAAAATTAAATCTTTTTTTTTTTCTTTCAGTTTTTGCATTTTTCTAAATGGTAGTTGTTGGACTTGGCCCTTTTTGGCAGGTTCATCCCTAAACTTTTTGCCTTTTCTCTGACATGGTGTTGGTGGTTTTAGGCCTCTGGGCACTTTAGCACTGTGGTCCAGTGTAAAGTGCGTGCGCTCTCTGTGTACATTTGGTAAGGTTGGCCTGCCCTCCCATAGGAATGCATTGGGGATTCCCTGATCAGTGTGTCAGTAGTAATTCCTGGGATGAGAGGAGCAGCGTGGTCGAGTTTAGTATGTATGAAATTGTAAGAATGAATGCTGCGCGATGGTGTGCGTAGATTTAATATGACTATTTGAGAAATGCCACTTATAGAAGTTGGCATTTTTGTGTGCTATGTGTCTGCCTTCCTGATGTGAATTGCATGTCTGGCTTGTGAGTGACAGGGGCTGGGAGGTGTGTGTGGCTCCAGGAGGGGCAGGGTGAGTCAGCACTAGGCTGAATGGGACATCTGCTTTGGGAGTAGTGGGAGAAGTAATCCCCTGATTCTGAATAGGACTGTGCCCAGCCTGGACAATGCTGGCTCCGCCCCCTGTGGTGTGTCTGATCACCTAGCCCCCACCTGACAAAGGGGAAGAGGAGCTTGGAAAACAAAGTGCTCCAAATCCCCCTGAACCAGTTGCATCTGGTTCCCCCATGCCCTGCACTGCAGACAAAGGAATGCTTAGTATAAATATAGGGGCTGTGACCCCATGATGTTGGTTCTGTGCTGGTGCTGTTCCTGATCCTGCTGGAGCGTGCTGCTGCTGGGGCCCAGGAGGAACCACCATGAGGGCTTGCCTCCCTGGGCCCAGCATTGCCCCCTTAATCTTCCTGTACTTTGTGCTGCATCTTGCGCCCTGTGAGCGCTGTGCTTCATTTCTGTATTTGCCCCAAGGAGGAGGAGATCGTGGGCTGAGCTGCCGTCTATTTAGAGGGAATCACCGTCGTAGGGATTCCCCCATGATGCCGAGGAACGGGTGCCCACCCCACATTCTTTTTGTGCTGAGCGGGAGCCCACCCCGCGTTGGGAATTGTTGGCGGGTGCCCACCCCGCTTATGAGTGGTTCGCGGGTGCACACCCCGCATGAGTGATTTTACTTTGGAGAGCGGGTGCCCACCCCGCATCGCGGCCGAAAAGCAGAAGCTGCCGAAGGAAACTGCCGGGCCGCTGCTGAGCGGGACCCGGAAGACAGGCACCGTTGCCTGGTTGTGGGCGGGCCAACCGGAAGCCAGAAGTCCGGAGCCTCGCGGGCTCCACGTCGAAGTCCCGTGTCCCAGGAGGGGGCCCGGGTGAAGTGAGGAGAGGCCTGGTGCGGTGGGCGCCAAGCGAGTTGGTCCCGGATCGTCGGCGGGGCTCCCATGTCTGGCGAGAGCCCCGCATGCTGAGAGAGAAGACCGGAGGAGACCTGCCCCGCAGTCCCGGTGAGTAGGGGCTTCTCCCTGGTCGTGGTGTCGTTCGAGGCACATTACCGGTTCTTAGGGAGTCTGAGCGGCCCCACCTGACAGAGGGCCGCTCCAACGATGGGCACCGTAGTTTCAGGGCCCCAGTGGGGGTCCCGAGGGCCAGTGGTGCCTTCTTTACTTCTTGGTTGTTTTTGACAGCTGCCCCGCCTGGCAGAGGGCAGCTGCAACAATGGGGGCAGTTTTCTTCAGAGAGTCCCCAGTGGAGGCCCCGAGGGCACAATCGTGCCGGGGCCCCTTTGATTTACGCCCAGCTGCCCCGCCTGATAGAGGGCAGCTGCAACGTTTTGCGCAGATTTGTATAGAAGTCCCTGAGTGGGACAGGAGAGGGCACAGTGGTGCCAGGCCTTCTTTGCATCACCGCTGCACGGCAATTAGCGTCAGCTGCAACGTTTAGGCCATCAGTTCTTTGGGGGCATTTTGGGAAGAGACAGGAGGGAGATACACTCCTCTGCCCCAGCGCAATTGCGCACTTGTGAATCCTGCTGCATTGGCAGCCGCCCTGACATTATGGACATAGGGCATTTGAGCCCTCTGAGAAGGCCAGTTGGCCAGGGGGACTGTTAGGTTGATACGGCGCCAGGCCCTAATGTGATTTATGTGGTGCGCAGGAAATGTGATGCATGTACTGTGATTTATGCACCCTGATTTATGCCTCTAATGTGTTTATGCTTCTGAGGTTATTGCATACTGTGTGTATGCTGGTGAGGCCTAAGGCGTAATGTGTTTATGCTTGTGAGGTTATTGCATACTGCGTGTATGCTGGTGAGGCCTAAGGCGTAATGTGTTTATGCTTATGAGGTTATTGCATACTGCGTGTATGCTGGTGAGGCCTAAGGCGTAATGTGTTTATGCTTATGAGGTTATTGCATACTGCGTGTATGCTGGTGAGGCCTAAGGCGTAATGTGTTTATGCTTATGAGGTTATTGCATACTGCGTGTATGCTGGTGAGGCCTAATGCATAATGTGTTTATGCTTATGAGATTTAATGCGTAATGTGTTTATGCTTATGAGGTTGGCGCATAAAGTGTTTTACGCCTAATGTGATGCTGAGTGCATAATATTGTCTTGTGGATTGTTACCTGCCTTGTTATGTTGGCCTAGGCCTGGCTGCCATGCTGCTTTTCTTTGCGCACGTTACACTGAGCCGGGCCCCCCTCGCCCTTTGCTCGTGCCAAGTTCTTTTGCACTGTCTGCATTTTCTGTTGTTCACCTTTTTGGGCTCAGTCTGCACAAACATGTACAAGGTCGCATAACAATGTATTTTGGTTCTTCCTGATATGGCCAGTCTCGCGCACCCAGACATAACATTAGGTGCAATTGCCATGAAGAATTTGGTATGCTTTTAATACTGTGGTTTACTAGCGCTTAACACACTTGGAGAAATCCCTTTCAGTGAGAAGAGCTATGATGTCCTGCTGATGTAATTCTGCATCTAGAGACTGAGGTATGGGGGTTCGCTAGTCAAAGCCCAGAGGTCTTCTATTATTATAATAAACTATCTTACTGCACGGGGAGGGTGGTAATGTTATTTAGACATTTATCCACTGAGTTATGAAATGCTTTCCCCGTTTGTATTCTATGGAATTGTAACCATGCTGCTTATATTAGTCATATGCATTATGCTGTTAGTGCTGACACGTGTACTGTACATTAGAGCACGTAAGTTGGAATAAACATTTTAACCTATCCAGTGTCTCTTCCTACGCACCTTGTGGACAAGTACGAGTGAGTGACGAAAGAGTGTTCTTGCTTCTGCGAGTCCTGAGATAAAGATACCGTGTTCTGGGTTGTCCAAACATTAGTACTTGGGTGCTAATGGGATGCTAAGCTAGTTGGGTTGGGGTTTTTGGGTGCTACGGTATATGGTGGCAAACCACTGTATTCCGGGGTCCCATTTTCCTGTGCATAGCTCTGTGTATGTGCAGAAACCTTATGACATGGCGCGACCACCGTGGGGCTGCTTAACTGCGAGACGCTTGAGTAGTACTTGTGCCTGTCCACAAAACCCTCACGTACGCTTCCGGAGGCGTAAGTGATGGTGATACCTCCTATATTGAACGCTTTATAGGTTCTTTCAAGCTTGAAGTTATTAAAAAGGTTACATAAATAACCCATTTTGTGCTCCCTGTTAGGTAGTCGAATATAATTGTTTAGTCATGGCTGGTGTGGCGATTGCTGCACATAGTCGAGGAGCACTCCGAGACCACTTACGGGTGTATGGAGTGCCTGATACAGGGATCGATTTGGTCTTTGTGGTTCAAGCCGATCCGGCTTACCACTTTGAGGTGTTTTACACTTGGATCACTTTTGAAGCGGTGGAGGCAGATGATAATCTGTTTCATGAATATAAACCCACCGTTATTCCTGCTGCCTATCGACCCTATACCACTCTTGAAGTACCTCTCACGGCTTGGCAGCACCGTGTTTGGTTTAATGGCGCCCTACCACAACCAACTACCGCAGTTCGTTTAGGCCCCTTGTCAATTCAGGGGGCCACTTGGCCTGTATTGGCCGGGTATACCCCGCATCCAAATTATCTGGCATTACCTCTTGCGGAACTGCGCACTATGCATACCGAATTGGTACGAGTGCATCGAGCCCTAGTGACATACGTTACAGGTAGCCTACATGGAGCTGCTCCTGTAGTCGCAGGCCAACCAGCTATAGCCGCTGGAGTGACCATAAGTCCTGTCATGGTAAATTCTGTGATGGGCAAACGTCCACAAAATAAGGACGACTATCCTTACTGGCTTGCAGAAAAGTTCGATCAGATAGAAGCAGTGTTTCCCCATACATCCCCAGTAGATAAACATCGCATCCTCACGATAAGTTTGCCAAAAGACATAATCCCCGATTTGACAGCATGTGAAAACTGGGGTAAGGTATTCGCAGCAGTTTATTCAAAATGTTTTGGAACTCCTTCCATGACGGTTCTACCCTCTGTAATTAAAAAAGTACAGGATGAACATGGCCCTGAAGCGGCTGTGGAATTAGGGATGAGACTAGTGGGAGTGTTTGATGTAGTAGCTGAGCTGATCCTTGGAAATGTCAAGGGCGATGCTATGAACTTTCAAGTAGCGAATGCTTTGGCTTTGGTCCCAGAGTTGGACAGGCCCCGCGAATTACCGAAAATTATTGCCCGGGCTTATAAAACAATTGGAAGAAATAGCCTGGGCAACAAGCCTTTTGTAAAAATGCAAACTCAATCGCAAACACAAGTTACACAAACAAAAAGTGCATCTGAGAAAGATGATAAACCGGTCTTCACTAAAAAGAGTTGGAGACAGAAAAAACAGGGTAAGCAACAAAAGAAGCCGGGGTCGAGAGGCGCTTCCCCAGTTTCGGTTTCTTCTGAACGTACTTATGATTTACGTGATAGGTCAAGGATTAAATCACCAGAAAGGTTTCAGAGCTCTGATACGCGTTCTCCTCGTTCTTCACAGGCCCAGACGTCGTCACAGGCTGGTGGAGGAGGACGGCAAGATAGAGGAAGGGGCCGAGAGGCTCCCCAGGAGCGAGACCAACCTCGACAACAAGTCAGAGGGAAAGCAGAAGACTTTCATCTTCCTCGACCGCAATTTCAGAAGAAAAAAGTTGCCGCTGTCACAGCGAAATATGCCTCAGACCGTGAGAACGAGACTCCAGAATTGGACGTGGGCAGTGACCCTCCTAGACAGCGCCGCGGAAGTTACCATAGTGCGGGAGGCGCTACGTCCTCATATGGAGGCGACAGCAACTGAAACATTCGTTACTGTAGAGACAGCTGACACGAGAGTGGCACCCCCTGACAGACTATATAATATAGTCATACAAATTGAAGGTGACATACCGCGTGAAATAAAAGGGATTTTTTGGGAAAATCTAACCTCTTCATATGACATTTTGTTAGCAGAGGTGGATTGGCCACCCCCATTCGTTTTAGCTGCACATAAAGGAGAGGAGGTAATCCTTCCAAGCTTCTCACGGCATGTCCCAAAAGACAAAGCTGAAGCACTTGCAGCTGAGTGGGCTGTGTACCTGGCACCAGCGTTATACCGCAACCATGTGGGATGGGATGAAGAATCACCTCCTCATGCAATACCTTTGCGGTCACTACCGCAGCCACAACCCCAATATCCCATCAAACGGCAGGCAAAAGGCCCCGTCTCCGAAATTCTGACACAGTTGGAATATCAGGGAGTAATTGAACCATGCGTATCACCTATGAACAATCCCCTTTTCGTGGTTTCTAAACCCGATGGAACGTACCGCTTAGTTTTGGATTACCGGCATTTAAATACTCATTGTCGGAACTTTGCGGTGCAAAATACACACAGTTCTGCGCTTGTAGACAGTCTTGTTCGTAAAAAATACAAAACGACACTTGACCTTTCAAACGGTTTCTACACGCACAACCTAGCCCCGGAGAGTGGTCAATGGACCGCATTCACTTCCGGTGGTAAATTATTCCAGTTCCGGCGTTTACCCATGGGCTACAAAAATAGTCCGGGTATATTCGCCGCCCGTGTTGTTTCTTTGTTAAATGACATTGATCAAGACGCATGTTCGTACGTAGATGACATCTATCTGACGGACGACGAATTATTTCAGCATTTGTCCCGTGTGGACCGCATTATTCTTGAATTTGCGGAGCAGGGTTACAAATTTAACTTTGCTAAGTCACACATTGCTGAATTTACAGTTCTGTTCTTGGGCTATGAGCTCAACAACGAAGGTAAGGGCTTAGCCCCCATTTCTTGGAAAAATGTGCACATTTGTGCCCCCAAATACTCTGAAGAAACTTCAGTCTTTGCTGGGTTTCCTGAATTTCGGGCGTACTTACATTCCCGAATATGCCCAGCGTATCAAGCCTTTGTATGCTTTGATACAACCTACTTATTCAAGGTCTTGCTGGCTGCCTGAGCATACCTCAATTCTGCAGTCTTTGCAGACAGACCTTTTGGAGTCTAAATATCTTTTGACTCGTGATAACCACACAAACCTGGTGATTAGAATAATTCCGGGGGCGGTGGGATTCACATACTTAACCTTTAATGAAGGTGATACAGTACCCATCGCATACAAGTCACATCTGTACACTTCCGCTGAATTGCGCTTTACCTCTGTCGAAAAAGTTCTAACTGCAGTGCAAATGGCGATTCTAAAAGAACGCGCACTGGCACAGGGAAAGCGGATTCTAGTGGTAACACCCTGTCCTGCCCTAGAGGCAGTAACAAAGGCAAGTGTACCGAACTCAAAAGCAATGCATCCCCGTTGGATACAATGGGCTACATCCTTGACGTCTTCGGACGTCACTTTTGTTTCTGATTCTTCTCTGCAGACTCAGGAGTTTTTGCAGTATGAATTCGTTCATCCTCCTCCTTTGTTTTTATTACCGCTTGAGGATTACAAATGTGTGATCTACACCGATGGTTCGGCGCAACCGGCCACTGGGTCCAAGCACGCTTATTCAGCTGCATGTGCTATTGTTGCGGGTTCCTTTGTAGATGGAAAGTTCAAATCCTCTGCAGTGCATACTCGCACACTTGGCGATAGTACCGCACAATTGGCCGAGCTGCATGCATTGCTACTTGCGCTTGAGTTCGCTTCTCAGGATGAGACCACTCTTATTGTATGTGATTCTTTTTACTGTGTACAATCTTACAATGACAATCTGTTTTTCTGGTCGAAAAACGACTACAAGAGACGCAAAAGGGAGCACAATTAAGCATAAAATGCTTTGGGTTCGAGTGGCAGAATTGCAACAACGTCTGCCCCTCACACAGGTGGTTCACACCTTAGGCCATCAGCGGGTGGGCGCACACGCTATTGGTAACGATCTGGCAGATGAAGCTGCCCGTTCAGCAGTAGTCACGTGTTCAGTAGCAGCGGTTACCAGGTCCATGTCTAAAATAGACCCTGTTATATTAGCAGCTATTGCTGCAACCAAGGAAGGTAATAATTACCCTACAGGTTTCCCTTCCAAGTATTCTTACACATTAAGTCCCGATCAGGTTCCTTATGTAACTATACCTGACGTTGGAGATCGGCTGATCCCCAACGCGGACCGCAGGAGTGCCTTGATATCAGCTGCACACGAAGGCATGGCTTCGGCTCATGCAGGTGTGTCAGCTACAGTTTCCATCTTGCAGCAGCGTTATTGGTGGCGTGGATTGTATAAAGACACCCGTGCTTTTGTGCTTTCTTGCGATGTTTGTCAACAGATTAAGCCTTCCACGGTAACACGTCCACCACAAACCCCGCTCTGCATTGCTAACAGACCCTTTGGGTGTGTTTACTTGGATCACTGCGGTCCATTCTCATCAGACACTGCCTATAAATACATCTTAGTGGCAGTGGACTCGTGCACACGGTTTCTCTGGGTCTGGCCACAACGGAGTGCTGACGCCCGAAATGTAATCAGGGATTTGCGTGTCTTTGTGGGAATTTTCGCATGCGGCACCTTCCATTCGGACCAAGGTCCAGCGTTTGCCTCTAGGGCTTACAAGGATGCAATGGCTTCGCTTGGGGTGCGGGTGAAATTTTCGTCTCCGTATAGGCCTGAGGGCAACTCTATCGTTGAACGAATGAACCGTGACTTAAAGCAATCCTTAACAGCTAGGGTTATAGGTACTGGCAGGAACTGGCTGGCCCATTTGTATACCGTTCAGCGTGCACTTAATAATCTCCCTAGAAGACCTCTGGGTGGGCGGACCCCATACGAAATGCTCTTTGGCATAAGAATGTTTGTGCCTGACCTTGAGGGTCCAGACATCGCGGCGCAATCCGCCAAGTTTGATGTAGATAACCATTCTGCTATGTTACAGGACTTACAAGAAGCCCGAGACAAACTTGCAACTACACATTTGCCTTCAGCCACAGATCCTGCGTTGCAGATTCCGGTAGCCGGCTGGCTTCCAAAGGTTGGAGAACTGGTTCGAGAAAAGGTTGAAAACAAAAAAGAATTCGGCCCCTCTTTTCGTGCACCGGTTCCAGTTCTGGGCTTGAAGGGAACACGTACAGTCATTTTACCACCGCTTCCTGGTCGCAAGGAGAACAGATACATCTCAGTGGAAAATGTCAAGCTACAGCGCCTGGCCGATCCTGAATAGTGTCACACCAGCGGTCTCTTGTCCTGCCATTTATCGGACATATGTTCATAGTCCATCTGCACGAACGATCGCTGATGCTGTAATTGAGATGGTTGATTTGCCTGAATCCTCTACTTTGCCTGAAACTATAATTGATCCCCAACTCTCCACCAACATCGACGAGGACGAGTATACTTATCCTGCATCTGAATCGGTGGCACATCAACCAATATCGCCACTAAGCCCGACTCGTTATTCCTTTGATTCGGATTCCACATCTTCAAAAGTTCCATCCAAGTTCAGTATTTTTATATCCTGGTTTAGAGACAATTTTTTGATTCCACCCTGGACATACATCTGGTTGGTACTTTTCTTGATATTTTTGTTCATGTCCATTGGCTTTGTCACAGTGTTTTTTCTACTAATTAATGGTCACTATTTACCTGAACGCTCTGCTGTAGACTATGTTTCTGGAACTTTGGCTCCTCATTCCTCGTCTCACATCATGAAGCGTGACCACACATTTGTGAACATTTCAGCTTTCCCAGTTGCTGATGGCATCGTATGGGATGCAGTGAACTATCAAATCCATGGTCCGACGGAAATTATTAATGTACCTAATGTCCTTCGTGTTTCAATGGGTGATGTAGTACAAAATAATATTCATTCTGATGATTGGGATGTGCATGCCGTTGAAGCATTGTTTGCCGATTTAAAATATTATGCATCTTTTAATGCTGAAGATCTATATATGAATTCTGCTAATTATGCCGATTTGTATTGTTACCAACATTGGGGTAATCATTTTCTCCATAAGCCCAGTGCCCTGCGTAGTTCTGTTAACTATACCCAATGGGAACATTGTCCAAACCCCTTGCCAGGTAGCTCTCAAACTCTTCGAAATAAGTTTAATTATTTTACTGATTTTAATCGGTCGAACCCTGCATCCTATTATTTTAGACTAAATAACACATCAACTCAGAAAATTATGTTAACACACACCAAATTGCTTTATTCAGGTTCCTTTCTAAGTGCCCTAGCTGTGGGTGGTTATGAGTACTGGGATAATACAGTGGATTTAAAATCTATTTGGGGCTCCAAGCCATGGCAGGTACAGGGAACCGAGGCATTACACCGTGCTTGCCTCATCCCTACACAAATTATGTTCCTCAATGTCTCCATCTATCAGACTACATGTTGGGGCTTAGCAACCACTAAACAATTGAATACTCCATCAATACCATCCTTGTCGAGTTTTCCCAATGAAAGCTCACGATTCAATATGTCCCTCGTGTCCCTGCAGGCTCTGTTACAAAATAATTCGTATAATGTTTCTGAGCTAGTTCAGTCACCCTGGTTGGTATGGCCTACATCATCAAATGCATGTCAAATGCGTTTTCACGACTCAGGAGCTAGTTACACACAGGATAGGCCTGATCCGAGATTTACTGATTCCCGTACTGTCACTACATATTCTGTTGGTAAATTATGCAAACAATGGCTGCAACATTCGTCCCTTGATTCTGTTAAACAACATTTGTCCCTCCTTTCAGGCAATATTGATCTGTCCGACTTTGTTTTGGGACCTCGTGGTCCCCGACCTAAAAGATTCATTTATGAGACATATAATGAACTCTGGAAGCTATCACAAATGGAAGCTGCTTCCCGTCTTCGGGAAATAGATCAAGCAAATTTGGAAAAGGTGCTTGCTGTTGTTGATAATAGTATTAATACCCTGTCTTCTCGCATTTATACTTTGGAGAATATTGTGTCCTCTGTTGTTGATATTGTACAAGATGATGTTTCTGTGTTATATCATGGTCAGAATCAATTGCGTTCAGTTATGCAGTTTGCATGGACTTTACAAACGCTCAAGTTAGGTAAAGTTCCTTGGCATTTTTTGAACACCTCTGCCTTGTTTCTACCTTTTAACTTAACTGACAAACAGCAATTTATGTCCATGAAAGATGCAACTTACACTCTATTACATATCGAAAAGATGGATCCTTTGCCGTTCTCTGTTGCAGAACTCGATTCTGCTGTATGGCTAGTCCATGGGGTTATCGCTTTACCTTTTTCCTTGTTTGAATTTGACTCGTGCATGAAACATTATCCTGTGGGCCGTTACCGGCCCTTGGGCAGTGCTTTCCTGCATGAACTCTGGTCCTTGCCTTTCATGTATAAATGCCTTCGGGACGGCAAGGAAGTCTTTCTCACGGGGGAGTACTGCGACTCGACTATGGGTCATTCGCTTATTTGTAAACACATTAAATTGCATGGCTCATGTAGCGTTTCCGCTCCTAATCTTGCTTGTGTGCTGAAAGGTATTCCTGCTCCTGTTATTTCTCCTACTTTCACTCTCTTTTCCAATGGTAGTTATTTACTTTTAAATAACGAAAACTGTTGTGGCCTGCAGGCTGGCATTCCTTACATTGTAACAGTTTCGCACAGGGTTGTCTGCTGCAAAAATGTGCTTTTTCCTCCCCCTCATGGCAAGGTTGATATCTCTATTTGGCCTTCCATCCCTACCATGGAAGCAGATTTCAATAGACTGAGCAGAATAAAGGCACTATTATTAAACGAGGAAGTTATGCTCACGTCCGCCCGGGAGACATTCATTCTCCAGGTGGCGAGTACCCACAGTGAAATACAGGCCCTTTTAAACACTAATCTCCCCCAACATTTTGGGGAGTTAATACATCGTATTTTTAACGCATCTAACACTGAAGGCCTAGTACACTTTTTTAAGGTCGTGGGGTCGGGCTTGGTGTCCTCCTTCCAAACTATTTTTGGTGCCATCCCGGCTTTCATACATTCTATTTTTTCCAGTGTCTTTGGCGGTTTCCCATTGATCCTCGCTTTAGCGGCTGGTGTCTTGCTCTTAATTTGCTTTCTGCGCAATGGCTGCTCCCCGATGGGACCTGCTCGATCCAGAACGCCTCCAGCTGCTCCGTGAGCGCCTTTTGGCCGGTTTTGGTGTCTTGCCATTGGCGACACTGAGTGTGTCATATACTCTTTCATTTCGCTTTGCGTATTTCACTTGCGTGCAACCTGTGATGACTTGTGTCCGCTGTCCTTTCACCTGGACTCTGGATTATTGCCTCTCCAATTCGTCATTGTCTGTTCCGGATTTTGTTCAGTTGATGGGTCCCTTAGAGGCCCATGAGCAGGACTGTTCCGTTGCTGGCTGTATGGCGCGTGCGGCTGCACTGGGGATTTTGGCGCAATGGGATATCTGGGCGGCTGCCCAGGATCTCCTACAACGAAGCTGTTTCAATTATCACGCAAGCTGTCCCGCATTGCTTCTGGATGCTCCCTTTGTTGAGGAGCATTCCTGCTCTTTGATCTCATGGATTGGATGGCATCTATGTTTTTTGACAATTCCAATGATGTACTCCTGGAGGGTATGGCTTTTCTCTGCACTTACACTTTCATGGATTGACCTGCCCTTCGCCGTTTGGGCGCTCCCTGTGCTCCAACGGCTGTGTTTTTCCTCTGATGGGCCTCTGTCCTGGCCGCTGGACTGACCAGGGAGGGTGTCTTGTGGATTGTTACCTGCCTTGTTATGTTGGCCTAGGCCTGGCTGCCATGCTGCTTTTCTTTGCGCACGTTACACTGAGCCGGGCCCCCTCGCCCTTTGCTCGTGCCAAGTTCTTTTGCACTGTCTGCATTTTCTGTTGTTCACCTTTTTGGGCTCAGTCTGCACAAACATGTACAAGGTCGCATAACAATGTATTTTGGTTCTTCCTGATATGGCCAGTCTCGCGCACCCAGACATAACATTAGGTGCAATTGCCATGAAGAATTTGGTATGCTTTTAATACTGTGGTTTACTAGCGCTTTACACACTTGGAGAAATCCCTTTCAGTGAGAAGAGCTATGATGTCCTGCTGATGTAATTCTGCATCTAGAGACTGAGGTATGGGGGTTCGCTAGTCAAAGCCCAGAGGTCTTCTATTATTATAATAAACTATCTTACTGCACGGGGAGGGTGGTAATGTTATTTAGACATTTATCCACTGAGTTATGAAATGCTTTCCCCGTTTGTATTCTATGGAATTGTAACCATGCTGCTTATATTAGTCATATGCATTATGCTGTTAGTGCTGACACGTGTACTGTACATTAGAGCACGTAAGTTGGAATAAACATTTTAACCTATCCAGTGTCTCTTCCTACGCACCTTGTGGACAAGTACGAGTGAGTGACGAAAGAGTGTTCTTGCTTCTGCGAGTCCTGAGATAAAGATACCGTGTTCTGGGTTGTCCAAACATTAGTACTTGGGTGCTAATGGGATGCTAAGCTAGTTGGGTTGGGGTTTTTGGGTGCTACGGTATATGGTGGCAAACCACTGTATTCCGGGGTCCCATTTTCCTGTGCATAGCTCTGTGTATGTGCAGAAACCTTATGACAATATGATTTATGTTGCAGGATATAATGCGGAGTACAGTATTTCACCAGTCATTACTGGTCATGTTCTACATTTATTATTTGTGCTTGTAATGGTTCTGACAGTGGCCCAATTGGCCCTGTCATGTGTATATAATCCCCTGTAAATATTGCCTAGTGCCAGTTGGCACAGTGTATATTGTGTGACTACTATTCTAATGTGTTTATGATAATACAAAGGCTATTTTTGATATAACCTTGTGTGGAGTTCCTTTTGTGGTGTGCCTGGTATGTTGTTGCTGTGTGTGGGTTGCGCAAACGCTTTACACATTGCCTCCGGGATAGGCCTGACTGCTCGTGCCAAGCTACCAAGGGGGTGAGCAGGGGTCATCTTCGGCGTGTAACTCCCTTGCCCTGACTAGAGTGGTGGTCTCTGCCTGGCTTTGGTGCAAGCCTTAGCCAACCAGAGATCCCATTTCTAACATTGGTGGTCAGCGGTGAGGATAGGACTTGCGTTTGCGCAGTACCACAGCGACAACTGGTTGCACTACAAACTCTGCATTTAGATAGTCACATGTTTGGGGATTATTGTTTCTGATTTTGTTTTAAGTAGCATTTCTTTGAAATGTGTTTTCTTGTTGCACTATGAGTTGGGGGTCCTGCCAAGGACAGAAACCAGAGAATCTGAAGGAGGATACTACCCATATGCTGCGTGTTGTTGGGGTTGGCCTGCAGTGGTGACTTAATTGGCAAGGAGAAACTAGCTCGGGAGGGTAGATTATCCCCTAAGTGCAGTTTGAGTTTTCTGGATTCCGCAGTAAGGGTGGGATCCAGTGGTGGCAGCATTGTGGAGTCCAGTGCAGGAAAGCCCATTCCCAGAGCCCGGAAGATGGTACCTAGTTCCCAGTTAGAGGGGTACAGGTTGAGATTCAGGGGCAGTAAGATACTGTCTCACCAGTCTTGGTGGGGGGGGAGTGTGGATGAGTGTTGTGTTGCACTGGACGATTGGGTGCGAGTTCTCTGATTCCAGGGAACTTGCACGGGAGGCAGACCTCTGGCTGCGTGTTAGAGGATCTGAAGAGGCATTTGGGAGTGATCTTAAAAGGAGTGGCTCCGGTATCTTCCGGACCTGCGTGGGTGAAGAGGTTCAGAGTAGCCCAGCTAGGTCCCAGTGTAGTGGGAGGGGTGTAGGGGCTCACGTCCTGTCTCTGCGGAGAAGGAGTGAGTGTGGGGCTGCGTGTCCCAAGGTGCCCGAAACCCAGTCTCAGGGCCTGGAGGGTTCCTTAAGGGAACACCAGGTTGGGGACCTAGGCTGTACTGGTAGGTCATTTTGAGGGGGGATCTCCCAGTGTCTAGAGAACCTGGAGCATCTGTAAACGGAGCTCCAGTGGTTCTGGTGTCTGGCAGTGCCACTCCTAAGTGGAGGGTGCAGAAGTCCAGATGGAGGGGTGACAGGGGGAAAGAGTCCCCAGTGGAAGAACCAGTGGGTCCGGGTCAGCCAGAAGGGCTGAGTCACCAATGATTGACCATGGTGACGCCACTTCTGTCCTGGGGGATCTTCACGCACTGTCAAGTGGACAGGAGGTCGGGAGATCTGCGCCAGGCAGACTGTCACACGACACATGAGTCATGTGTCACCCTCAGGGGGGGCATGCGTGCTCCCAAGGAAGTCCTGGTGCGCCAGGCGGGTGCTCAGCCAAAGGGTTCCGTCCCTGGGTTGGGAGGCCAGGTTCAGGGTATGCCTGACCTGGAGGGAAGGGCAACTGTAATCAGTGTCCTGACCGGTGTAGCATCTAGGGGTACCACTCCAGTTGAGAGTGTACAGTGCTCTGGAAGGGGGTGCAGAGGGAGGGAGTCCTCGCCGCTGACCCCGGTGCGCATCGCATCGGATCGCAGTAAGAAACCGGTGCGTCAACTCCCCACACAGTAAGGAAGCGAGCGTCAACTCCCCTGCGCAGCCGTAAGGAACCAACGCATTCCACTCCCCTGAGTGTAAGGAACCGACGCATCACCTTCCCTGCGACCCTTTTGTTTGTTTTGCGTTCACATCCCAGGTTGGGAGACCAGTTGATGGAGAGAGGTCCTGAACTGGTGAGAGAGTTGTGTTCTGGGGGTGCTTCTCCTGGGAGAGTGCGGAACCCCAGAAGGGAGGTAGGGTGAGGAGAAGCTTCACCCGTGACCTCTGGTCAGCCTGAGGGTGCGGACCCTAGGTTGGAGGATCAGTGGCAGTTAGGAACTACACTGAGAGGAGGAGTGGAGAATGGCTATTATGTGCCAGGGGTTACTGCCCCCCACTCTGTGGATTGGCAAGGACCGGAGGTGTCTGAAGGGTCTAGGGCCTGGTCCTGGCCGTGGACAACTAGGGAGTACCAGTGGGGTAGCCTAGTTGGGCCTGAGAGTTTTTTTTCAGAGGGAACCACATGGGTTCAGAGTGGCGTAGAACCGGAGGGTGTTCCTGCAGTGCGGGCCCGCGTCCGTGTTCTATTGCCCAAAGCAGTGAAGCCCATCAAGGGAGTGATTGGTCTACCCTGCGTTTTGGCTGGAAGGGGGTTATGTTGGACTTGGCCCTTTTTGGCAGGTTCATCCCTAAACTTTTTGCCTTTTCTCTGACATGGTGTTGGTGGTTTTAGGCCTCTGGGCACTTTAGCACTGTGGTCCAGTGTAAAGTGCGTGCGCTCTCTGTGTTCATTTGGTAAGGTTGGCCTGCCCTCCCATAGGAATGCATTGAGGATTCCCTGATCAGTGTGTCAGTAGTAATTCCTGGGATGAGAGGAGCAGCGTGGTCGAGTTTAGTATGTATGAAATTGTAAGAATGAATGCTGCGCGATGGTGTGCGTAGATTTATTATGACTATTTGAGAAATGCCACTTTTAGAAGTTGGCATTTCTGTGTGCTATGTGTCTGCCTGCCTGATGTGAATTGCATGTCTGGCTTGTGAGTGACAGGGGCTGGGAGGTGTGTGTGGCTCCAGGAGGGGCAGGGTGAGTCAGCACTAGGCTGAATGGGACAACTGCCTTGGGAGTAGTGGGAGGAGTAATCCCCTGATTCTGAATAGGACTGTGCCCAGCCTGGACAATGCTGGCTCCGCCCCCTGTGGTGTGTCTGATCACCTAGCCCCCACCTGACAAAGGGGAAGAGGAGCTTGGAAAACAAAGTGCTCCAAATCCCCCCTGAACCAGTTGCATCTGGTTCCCCCATGCCCTGCACTGCAGACAAAGGAATGCTTAGTATAAATATAGGGGCTGTGACCCCATGATGTTGGTTCTGTGCTGGTGCTGTTCCTGATCCTGCTGGGGCCCAGGAGGAACCACCATGAGGGCTTGCCTCCCTGGGCCCAGCATTGCCCCCTTAATCTTCCTGTACTTTGTGCTGCATCTTGCGCCCTGTGAGCGCTGTGCTTCATTTCTGTATTTGCCCCAAGGAGGAGGAGAGCGTGGGCTGTGCAGCGCTGAGCTGCCGTCTATTTAGAGGGAATCCCCGTCGTAGGGATTCCCCCATGATGCCGAGGAACGGGTGCCCACCCCGAATTCTTTTTGTGCTGAGCGGGAGCCCACCCCGCGTTGGGAATTGTTGGCGGGTGCCCACCCCGTGTTTTGAGTTATTTGGCGGGTGCCCACCCCGCATCGCGGCCGAAAAGCAGAAGCCGCCGAAGGAAACTGCCGGGCCGCTGCTGAGCGCGACCCGGAAGACGGGCACCGTTGCCTGGTTGTGGATGGGCCAACCGGAAGCCAGAAGTCCGGAGCCTCGCGGGCTCCACATCGAAGTCCCGGGTCCCAGGAGGGGGCCCGGGTGAAGTGAGGAGAGGCCTGGTGCGGTGGGCGCCAAGCGAGTTGGTCCCAGATCGTCGGCGGGGCTCCCATGTCTGGAGAGAGCCCCGCATGCTGAGAGAGAAGACCGGAGGAGACATGCCCGCAGTCCCGGTGAGTAGGGGCTTCTCCCTGGTCGTGGTGCCGTTCGAGGCACATTACCGGTGCTTAGGGAGTCTGAGCGGCCCCGCCTGACAGAGGGCCGCTCCAACGATGGGCACCGTAGTTTCAGGGCCCCAGTGGGGGTCCCGAGGGCCAGTGGTGCCTTCTTTACTTCTTGGTTCTTTTTGACAGCTGCCCCGCCTGGCAGAGGGCAGCTGCAACGATGGGGGCAGTTTTCTTTAGAGAGTCCCCAGTGGAGGCCCCGAGGGCACAATCGTGCCAGGGCCCCTTTGATTTACGCCCAGCTGCCCCGCCTAATAGAGGGCAGCTGCAACGTTTTGCGCAGATTTGTATAGAAGTCCCATAGTGGGACAGGAGAGGGCACAGTGGTGCCAGGCCTTCTTTGCATCACAGCTGCACGGCAATTAGCGTCAGCTGCAACGTTTAGGCCATCAGTTCTTTGGGGCATTTTGGGAAGAGACAGGAGGGAGATACACTCCTCTGCCCCAGCGCAATTGCGCACTTGCGAATCCTGGTGCATTGGCAGCCGCCCTGACATTATGGACATAGGGCATTTGAGCCCTCTGAGAAGGCCAGTTGGCCAGGGGGACTGTTAGGTTGATAGGGCGCCAGGCCCTAATATGATTTATGTGGTGCGCAGGAAATGTGATGCATGTACTGTGATTTATGCACCCTGATAATGTGTTTATGCTTATGAGGTTATTGCATACTGCGTGTATGCTGGTGAGGCCTAAGGCGTAATGTGTTTATGCTTATGAGGTTATTGCATACTGCGTGTATGCTGGTGAGGCCTAAGGCGTAATGTGTTTATGCTTATGAGGTTATTGCATACTGCGTGTATGCTGGTGAGGCCTAAGGCGTAATGTATTTATGCTTATGAGGTTATTGCATACTGCGTGTATGCTGATGAGGCCTAATGCATAATGTGTTTATGCTTATGAGATTTAATGCGTAATGTATTTATGCTTATGAGGTTGGCGCATAAAGTGTTTTACGCCTAATGTGATGCTGAGTGCATAATATGATTTATGTTGCAGGATATAATGCTGAGTACAGTATTTCGCCAGTCATTACTGGTCATGTTTTACATTTATTATTTGTGCTTGTGATGGTTCTGACAGTGGCCCAATTGGCCCTGTCATGTGTATATAATCCCCTGTAAATATTGCCTAGTGCCAGTTGGCACAGTGTATATTGTGTGATTACTATTCTAATGTGTTTATGATAATACAAAGGCTATGTTTGATATAACCTTGTGTGGAGTTCCTTTTGTGGTGTGCCTGGTATGTTGTTGCTGTGTGTGGGTTGTGCAAACGCTTTACACATTGCCTCCGGGATAGGCCTGACTGCTCGTGCCAAGCTACCAAGGGGGTGAGCAGGGGTTATCTTCGGCGTGTAACTCCCTTGCCCTGACTAGAGTGGTGGTCTCTGCCTGGCTTTGGCGCAAGCCTTAGCCAACCAGAGATCCCATTTCTAACCGTAGTCAATCAATCAATAAATTCTTTATTCGGTTTACGCATTTTAAACCATAAAAGTACATGATAAAAATAGAATAAAATGTATGGTAAAAAAGCACGATATGCATTATACACTTTAGAAACTGATCCGCCGTTATCATAAAAAGAATACATTTAAAAAGATACATATCAAACAGATTTTAAGATACAGATATAGACTCATGAGCAAGCTAAAATTCTAATGCAGACATTGACTTACGTGCCAAAACTGCGACTTTCAGAAACAGGATAACACAATTAGTAATGGCCTCGTCATCCAATCGAAGTAGTGCATCATTAGATTCTCTGAAATTACTAAATTGACGCTTCTTGATCAGAGGGAGAAGGATAGTTTTAGTGTAAATAAAATAAAAAGTAAAAAAAAAAAAAATGCAGCATCAATTGGCCGGATTTCCCATCACAGGGACAGGGACGGGTGTCTAAGTTAGCTTGGAAGCCTAATGGGAAGTTCAGTAAGTATTTTATAGTGCCTTCTCTAAAACGGAAGAGTAAACTGCGCTCCCAATCAGTCGTATTGCCAACCAAGTAACTTTGAGGTGAGCCAATCCGTCCCTGATTCCTACTTAGATAGCCCGATACTCTTGATTTTACTAACTCCCTCTTTATTCTCTCTTCCTGCACATGTTGGTACCAACACACCTGCAGCTGTTTCTTAGTGCTAGGACAAGGTCCCTCAGGATTTTCTAATAGTTCATTAAGACCAATCCTGCGCAGACTGGATTCGATGTACTTTATCCAGGGGATTTTTCTACCATTATCGCATGCAAGGCAATCTTTTATGATGTCTTTTGTAAGTGCTCCCTCTGTATTTTGCCAAATGGCATACCAGAAAAGCAAGGGGCGGGCACTGATATAATCTTCAACAAAGGGGAGACCTAGCTCGTTGTGGCAAATAAAACTAGAGCTAGAGATCGGTGCTCTCAGCATCTTTCTGCAGAATCTATTTTCCTCTAATTGTACTGAGAGACTGCTCTTAGTCCCCCAAACCTCAGCCCCATAAGTCGCAGACGGCAGACACTGTGATCTATAAATCTGCAGTAAGGGAATTAAAACATTTCCTTTCTTAGGGCGTGGCAGGCTGAGTAACGAACCTACGGCTCTAGACAATTTGTTCCCACTATTAACTATGTGTGTTTTCCACGAGCCACTATCATTGAAAGTCATGACTAATTAGGAACAAGCATTGGCATAACCAATAGGTCTCGCCTTTTGGACCTTATAAGTGTTTAGTCAGAGCTATTGACTTTGCCAATGTCTTTAAGCTACGCTGTAGAGAAGTGTGGCTGCTGTGCAGCAATCTGAAAAGTTATAATAAAAAAGTGTCAGAAGCATTTTGTTACCTTATATATGACCAAGGAAGGCTTTATGTACAACTGAACGACCATATTAAAAAAAAGTATTTACAATAAAAAAATGTCCTCAGTTTTCTTTTGTCCTGATAATGTATTGTAAGTTGTGTTTGTGTGTGTGTGTGGGGGGGGGGGGTCTCAGCTACCAACACACCCAGCCAGGCTCAGCAGCCATTACTGTAATGCAGACAAGTTACCTGGAAGGTCCCCTCATGGAATCACACACCGAGTGCTAATGCAGCCCCTCCCCCGCCCTCGCAGACAGTCATGGAATCACACACCGAGGCCTGATGGCGCAGATGGGCCTGCGGTCTGGACTTAATGGAATAATCGCTGCTTGAAGCCGGGGTGACCTCGCCTAAGCCCTCTGCTTCTGGAGCACCCCCATAATGATATTACATAGTCATTTATGTAAGGTGCGCCACAAATTGAATTGTGTCTTAGTACCCACAGAGTAGGTGCTATGTTATGTCTTTATTATGTTATATCGGACTTGTACAACGCGTCATTGTAACCAGGGAGGCCCTGTCAGGAGTGACTGCAGGCGGCTGCAGCTTTGGTTGCAAGGTGTGTGTTTGTAGGAAATAACTTCTATGGGAATAGTTTGGTGTTGTGCACGAAGTCCTGATACGTCATCTAGTCATGTCATGGTGAGCTTGAGGCTGTCTGTGTGCAGGAAGTGAGGGGAGAGTGAATTTCACCAGTATCCTGCAAGCTGAGTGACTGTGCGATCCAAGGGAGCAGGTAAAACAGTAAACACACCTCTCTGTCAATCAGCGGGCGCTTAGAAGCAAAAGAGAAGGCGCAGCCACACGAACACAATACCATTATACTAATATGCGATAAAGTCCTTTATCCATTAAGTGTGACATCACAACACACCAATGATGCTACATTCGGCGATAATGAAAATGAAGGGGAACTCGGGAGACAGCAAAGAAAGGGCAAGAACGAAGTAATAACAAGACGGGACAGAGTAAGAGAGACAAACAGAGTGAGAGGTAATTAGAGAGAGAGAGACGGAGAGGAGAGAAACAGAAGAAGAGCAAGATACAGGGGGAGAGGGCCAGAGGTGACCGGAGAGGCATGAAAGAAGGAGGGCGGAACAGGTACGGGGTGAGCACCGAGCCTGTAGCGTTTTCGGGTGAGACCTAAAAATGAAGGGGAACTCTGGAGACAGCATAGAAAGGGGAAGAACGGAGTAATAACAAGACGGGGCAGAGTAAGAGAGACAGAGTGAGAGGTAATTAGAGAGAGAGAGACGGAGAGGAGAGAAACAGACGAAGAGCAAGATACAGGGGGAGAGGGCCAGAGGTGACCGGAGAGGCATGAAAGAAGCAGGGCAGAACAGGGAACTAGACCAAGTTAGCTGGGGACCGTGGCAGCACCGAGCCTGTAGTTTAAAAACAAGGAGGCACTGCAGCTGCTCGCTCCCGCAGGCAAAACGCCGTGGGATGCGAGGAATGCAGCTGCAGCGTCCCGCGAGTGGTGCGCGCTCGTGTGAAATCTGACACATAACAGATGGCACACTGTGCGCCGCTGCTCGTAACCGCAAGCCGTGGGCGGATACATTTCCTGGGAAAGGTGGGACATGCACCCGCCTTTGCCCAATTGTGTGCTGTCTTTTTACAAAGACGCACGCTAAGCCCAATAGAAAAAAATGCTCAAAAAAAAGTCCAGAGTGATTCCAAGAGGTCATTTTCCTAGTCAGCGCATGCGCGCTGCGCTAGGCTCGACCGAAAAAGTGCCTGTGCTTAATAATATATGTTCGCCTGCCTTCAGTGAAGATGTTTTATATTTCTTAGGGCCTCAGGACATAATGAAAGATTTAGTAAAGTTCGTCTGTAAATTTAATGATGCCATAAATTTAACAAAACCATTCACTAAAAGAGAAAAGAGCCTTTGGTGTATGGACCATCAACACAGCGTCATCCGCGTACATCAAAGCAGGCAACGGCGAGCTTCGAATGAAGGGATCATCAGTGGTAACAGTAGTTAACAAGCATTTGCAATGCGATAGATCTCGCATTTACGCAAGTTGGAGCTATTGGCATTGTAAATGACAATGCGTTTTATTTATGTTTCAAAAACCAAAACATAAATAAAAGGCATTGTCATTTACTATGTCAATAGCTCAAACTCGCGTAAATGCGAGACCTGTTGCATTGCAAATGCTTGTTAATTCTTTTTCTGCATTAAATGGGTTGGACATTTTGATTCTTGGAGCCCTATACCCTCACGCCCAGCTGCATTCATCACTATGTAGAGGACGTTTCATACTGGACCTGTGCCATCAAATGGGGGGATTTTCAATGAGAATGCATCACTGGCCCATGTCTTTCTCCAGGGCTCTGGTGTAATGTGATCGGTATTTAAATCCAGGGCTGGTTTCAGTGGGTCGTCCAGTCAGCAGCATATTATATTCAAGATCTACTCAGGGCATCCTTTTTCTGACTGCTGATTTTTAATTCGCAATTGTGCTTCCTATATGCATTCGCACCGATTGAGGCTGCAGGGTGTCGTGCCTAGTGCAATAATTGCTCTTAAATTGCCTCTCTGGAACACTTGCTATAATATTGTAGTGAGTGCAGTCTTAGGAACGGCTCACCTTGGCCACTCTGGTTTCAGTCAGCAGAATTAACAGTTCCATTTACCCACTTGTGCATGGCTCACAAGCAACAGGCATTCTAGTTCCTTTGATGACGTTTTCATGTGTTTTGAGACATATTATGACATCATTCAGTAAACGGTCCCTTTAAGAGGCTGGTCGATACAATTAACTTGACAAGTAGCTGCGCCCATCTAAGGTTCCCGTCTCTTATGCGTACTCCCACCGTGCCATCACCCCAAAAACATTATTATAAGAAAAAGCAGAGTTTAAATTGTATGCAGACCCCGTATTTTATGTGTGTCTCCTTACTAAGAGAAGAGATCGCATTTTGGAAAAAGGTGGCTTGCGCAGGACAATGACACGTTCTCGAATAAAGAAAAAAAAGAAAGAACACAACCCCCATGGCACGGTGGAGAGTCAAGTACAAGAGATGCTGTTTTTATAAAGTGACGATATTTGCCACACAAAAGCAGCTGCTGTTGCCCGATTCACAAAAACAATAACCATCTCTCTCTAGCGCTCTCACACACAACAAACACACAGAAAAGGAGCGTTAAAGGTTCCTTCCTGAATTTCAGAGCATACCTCGGAGTCCCTTATAAGGAACCCGACCAGACCTTGTTAGCACTCACTCAAACCATCAATGACTGCAGCGCATACATTGACACCACCGTGCCGCTGCCAAAAAGCTCATTCGCGTGTTCGTGCGAAGTGCAACAGCGGCCTGGTGAGAGCCCGCAGCACCAGGAAGGAAGGAACCAATGCAGACCGTGCTCACACCCTCCCTGCCGGCGGACTTTA
Organism: Calotriton arnoldi; assembly: GCA_963921515.1. Classification (NCBI taxonomy): domain Eukaryota; kingdom Metazoa; phylum Chordata; class Amphibia; order Caudata; family Salamandridae; genus Calotriton; species Calotriton arnoldi. The sequence continues at coordinate 496,915 of CAWUFW010003706.1, forward strand.
CTGTCTTTGCACTCCCCCCTGCTCGGAGAGCCGCCGGCTGAGGCTGCAACGTGATGACTCTCACGCGCATGTGCAGCATCTGGTCTGCTCAAGCTTGGAAGGGACCCGAGTGTCGAGGCCACGCGCTCCCAGGCCTGGATGCTAATCACGCACAGCTAGACAAGTGGCCACTGGCTAAGACTGACCACATGCACTATGAAAAGAAAAGAAAAAAAAGCCCCTTGCGCCTTAAGCATATGCCTCAGCCGGGCAGAGCCCCCTCTCGGACAGCGCCATGATCTCTGTCACAGCTGGAGTGAGGCACCCGGAGCGGGGTGGAAGGAGGGACCGCGAGGGTGAGAGGAGGAGCAGGCGATTTAAACTGCGCACTGTTATTCCGTTGGCTGGAAATGAGCCCCGCAAAGTACCTAAACATTACGAGAGTTCGAGCCGCAGAGACTTCTTCCTGTCTCTGGAGGGCCGCTGCACCGTCTGCGGGCGGAGAACGAAAGCAAAAGAGAGGAGAGAGGCTTGTTTGGAATGCACTGGCTGCAGCCGCTTCTTATAACTACCTTGTGTGTCTCAATTCAGCGGTGTGAAACTGTAGCAGCTACAATCCGCCATTCCTTGACCGATTTCTGTCCCTAGTAACCACAGCACTAGCTAATCACCACTTCTAACGCTGTGCCTCAGCCGTGCTCGAGAAAATAATTAAGTACAGGCGGCCCGCGCTCAAAATGACCAAGAAAGAGTGCTTCCAGCCTTTTAAAGGAGAGCGTGTAACTCCGCGAGTACACGATCCAGTCCCGGTGGGCGGGGCCAAAAGTGGACAGAGCGGTAACAAGGAGGGACTAAGAAGCCTCCTTTCCAATCGTGAGCCAGCGTTTAGCATGGAGGATGACGCCAGCGAATTAAAAAGATGGGCGGGGCTTCAAGTACGCCTCTGAAAGCTTCGGAATCCGTATTGATTCCAAGAAGCCCTCACATGGCGAGAGCAGCGCATGCGCGCTGCTAACGCCAGGCGAGACCTAAAATGGAGTGTAGATCATTTATATATAAAATAAATAAAAGTGGGGCTAAAACACAACCTTGTCTCACACCTCTCATAATACTGACATCATTTGAGACCTCACCATTGATGTTAATCCTTACTCTGGCTTTCATTCCTCTATGCAAATACGCTAAAAAGTGTACTAGTGCTTCATCTAGGCCAGAGGTCTTCAAACTATTGGGTGCCGAGACCCCCCTGTCAACATTTTCAGTCGTAAGGACCCCCTCCTGACAAACATTTCTAAACCTGTAGGCAGGGCTACTGGAATTATGAGGCAGGTGAGGACCAAATTACACGACAGGCTTGACTAAATTGTGTGGGAAGAAAATTTAAATAATGTTATGTGATGCCGCGTTATTTTGGGATAGAATTGCTTCATTATTTTGACATTTTTGCACACAGTAACACTGAGGAAAGATTTCACCCCATCAGTACCAGTTTATAACCAAAATACAGCAATTCACATCAGAAAGATGTCTAGTCAACCTCTGTGATGGGCCTTCCACTCTGCAGGAATACGTGCTGCCACATTAGAAGCTCACCTGGCCCTGGCTGGGAGCAGCAGGGGTCCCTTAAAACCCTGGCGGTCTTGTGCAGAGTTAAGCAATTTACCCATGCCGCTTTCCTCTCACCCCTCCCTTCCATCCCTCTCTCCTCTCCCAATCCCGGATCCCTCTCTCACTTTGCAGGCCATTTTCTTTCACCCCTTTTTACAACTTCTGAACTCTCCCCATTCAACTTCTCACTTCACCCTTAATCACCTCTTGACATTCTGTCTTTCCACTGCCCTCATCTCTAACAGTCGCTCGCATTTATCTCATGGCCTCTCTGGCCCCGTCACCTCCCGTGCCCATCTGCACTTCTCATTCACCTCAAGTCTCTCCATTCAAATTGTTGTCTATTTGTACCTTACACCTCTCCAGTCCCCCATTCATCTTTCACATCTCCCCTTTGTTCTTCCACACCTTCTTGAACCAATGTCCCTCTACCCCGTTACCTCAGCACCAGTGCTTAATTTGAGCAGGTGGTTTCCGGTGCTCCGCACTGGCACCTAATTGTGCACACTTGCACTATGATCGTCTGCCACATGGTGGCTCTGTCTGTGTAATTTAGAGACAGAGCAGAACATCTGTTTATTAATTCAATATACATTAAAAACTATAAACTCCTGACATCCATGCCATTCTTATAGCTTTGGGGGCTTGAAATAGTCTGAACAGTCACACTTGTACAAGTGTTATGGTTGGTAGTTGCATAGGTATTGTCATTGGCTGCACAGGCAAGGCAATGGGTGGGTGGTTAAAGTTGCAGTGGCCTACTGGTGAGGTCCCTGGCACATGTTTTATTACAAATTAATCTGCTCAGCACCCACCCCAGTACTCCCTCTCTTCCCCTATCGCTGTTGTCCCTCACCCATGTCGCATCAAATTACTTTTTAGGTCACAGATCATCTCCCAGCTATCTTCTCTCACAGTTTAACAGTAGCCCTCCTCTGTGCCCTCAACTTTCCCTCACACTCACTTCTTGCATGTCTGCACTTCCCTTCGGCACTTCACATTTCTCCTCATCCCTGACCTCTTCAATCGAATTCTCTCACTCCCTTGCTGTCCTTTCTCATCCTCTCATCTCTCCTCACCGAGCACACAGGTTGGACCCGTATGCTCCTCTTGGCCTGTGCCACTCTGCTTATTGTTCCCTAATTCAGGAAGGCACAAATTGTCTGTCTAGCTGTTTTGGTGCAGGCCGCACAGTTATGGAACGTGCACCCTCTTTGCTTCGCTCCACCAAGAATCTATTATTCTTTAGGAAGATATAAAAACCTGGCTCTATTCTCTGTAGGTTACCCCATTTGGCTGGTTCTCCTTCCCCTTCTGTGTGTTTCTCATTTGCCTTCAGGCAGCAGATGGCTATTAGCCCCAGGACACCTTTTGGTAACAGTAGCGCGCTACAAATGTAAATAATAATAGTAATAGGCAGAAGCAGGTGAGCCACTAGACCCAAACTTCGCGGGGGCCTACACTCCCAGGAAGGGCTGGCCCTAGCACTGGGCACACACGGTGCAACAGTCTTTTTGGTGCCCCCTCCCCAGTTTCCTCCTTCTCCATAAATTCCTCACTACCACTCACCAACAATGCACCTCATCTCTCTGTAGCACCTTTCTGACAAACATTTTTTTTTTTATAGCGCTACTCATAGTTTACTCACACTCATGTGTGTGATCTGCATAGTACATGTTCTTTGTAGCAGGCACATTAACCCTCTGCACTGTGTGGGTGACAAGAGTGCCCATGTGAGTGCACGGTGAGCGATGCAACAGTGTGAGAGTAGGGAAAGAGGAGTGACTGCAGGGTGAGTGAGGTGACCATATGAATTTGGGTGCGGATGTAAGTGCAGAGTGGGACGAATGAATGCATGGTTAATGATGGGCTTGTTTGAGTGAGTTGCAAATTGAGCAGTGAGGGGGCAGGTGAATGAGGTGTCACATGAGTGCAGATGAGTAGTGTGACTGCAGGGTGAGGTACATGGTGAACAGCGCAAGTGCATTGTGAGTGCAGAGTGATCACTGAGTGCAGGGTGAGAGGGTGAATGATGTGAGTGCATGGTGATCAGTGTGAGTGCATTGTGATCGCTGTGAGTGCAGGATGAGCGTGAAAGTGAAGTGCGAAATGAGGAGCGAGTTGTCTGAATGCAGGGTGCATTCCCAGACACTTGAAGTGACTCAGCATATTATTGACGGCGGCGTAGGGTTTAAGATATAAGTTAAACTATTTCTATTATGGCATTAATCAGGGATCGAGGGTGGAGGAAATAAATGATATGCTAATCCTGCAACACACTTACAGTCTTATGATTAGGGTTGCCTGCTCATTATTTTGATGTCCCAGACGGTACAAAAATAAGCAGTCACCTAAAGCTGTATATTTCAGCACTCATCTGTGCGTACTTGGAACAGCAAATATAAATAGAAAGCACTTTTAATTGTGTTCTAGGGCTGCCTCAATGATCCATGACTGATAATTAAAGGGAACAAAGACAGAAAAGTCACATTACGAATGAACGCATATGATTTTATTTACAATCCTATTTAGTGTCAAGAGGAGGCCTTTGCAGGCTCTTTAAACATCAAATGGCTGGTATTTTTCTTTTGGCAACCCTACTTTATATTTCTTTTCGTGAAATGCATTCTCACACTACTGCAGTAAATGTAAAATACAAATGTAAGGCATAGGCAGAGTGGGGGCCCAGGGGGTACTGGAACTAGAAAAAAGAAACTAAGCCTCAGTAACCAGTTTACAAAAGGTATGTAAACATGCAAATGGTCTTTAACCCCTTCCATGCTCATGACGAGCTCAGCTCGTCATGCTGCGCAGTGCTCGTGTGCGCATGACGAGCTGAGCTCGTCATGAACCCGTCCGCTCAATGCAATGCCTCGCACAGGGCGAAAATCGGCCGCGCATGGAAGGGGTTAAAGACCTGTGAAAAACTCAGGCGTGCCGTGCTGTGCTGGAGATAAGACTGCAGACACAGCCCAGCAGCCCAGCGGAGGCCACAGCAGCTCGAGCTGAGACACACTATGGGGGAGGAGGGGGGCTGAATCCCTTGAAGTCCTATGGGCCTGGGCAGAAGTGTGACCGGGAATGAGCGACCCCCTTTCCATCACTCCACGGCCCCCCTTGGGGTCGCGCCCCACACTTTGAAGACCCCTGATCTAGGCCAAGAGAAATTAAAATAGACCATAGCTTAGACCGGTTGACACTATCAAACGCTGTTGATAGGTCCATAAAAGCTAGGTACATAGGGGAGCTTTTTGCCAATGTATACTTTCTTATAATTAATTTAAGATTTAGGCACTGCTCTATAGTACCCACTTTAGGTCTGAAGCCATACTGGCTGGGATGCAATATTGCTTTTTCTTGTGCCCAGTCATTTATACGTTTATATAAAACTCTGCCCAATATTTTTAAAGTGGTGTCTATTAAAGAGATAGGTCTGTAGCAACTGGGCAGAGAACGGTCCCCTTTTTTAAAAATCGGGACTATGATCGATGTCGACCAGGATTCTGGGATGGGAGCGATGGCGAGGCTATTGAAGACGTTCAGTAATAATGGAGCCCAAAATGTCGGGTTATACTTAAAAAGGTCTATAGGCACTCCCTCAGGGCCTGGTGCTTTACCCCCGGCACTCTGTTGTAGTGCCACCTCGACCTCCTCCAGAGATAATTGAATTAAACTAAAATCAGGATCCGGCAGGGTATCAAAGGTTAAGTTAGCCTGGTCGTAAATTTTGGAATAATGATTCTCCCAATCTTGGCTGGAGATATAGCAAATAATCTTTGGATCTATACAATTAGGTTGTTTCATCTGTTTAACTGAAGCCCAAAAAAGATTTCTATTCCTCCCGGTTGCAGCTAGGATAAGTGATTCCCATTGTTGTGTCATCAGTTCAGTTTTTCTTTTTTGTAAAACCTGCTTGTATTGTTTGCGTGCTTCGGCTACAGCTGTGGGGTTCTTGGGTATGGCCTTAAGGGTACATCGCAAATGGTTGTTAGCACGCGAACAGTCCTGATTAAACCACTGTGGGCTACTGGTACACTCTAGGTTTGGGGCCATGAGCTCTTTTTTTATTGCGCTACAGAGATCTATAAAGGGAACTACTGCAGCATTACTAGTATCAGTCTCTGTGAGGCATGCCTGTACCAAGGGGTAATTTCCCGCTATTATCCTTTGGAATAGGCGTTCTGGTGCTACAGATCTCCATTTTAGTCTTAGACCATCTGTTGAGGGATCAAGATGTTGCGCCCCAATAGCTTTATTGTACTTTGGCCTAGGGGCCATCATTAAATGGGATTCAATAGGATTATGGTCGCTGAAACTAGAGGGAATCACGTTACCATCTGATATATAATCTGTAAGGAAAGAAGATATTAAGATATAGTCAATAGTGGAGCCAGAACCTCGTCCTGTAAAAGTAGGGGGGATGTCAACATCAGTATAGGCGAAATCCATAATATTAACTAGATCATGTGCAGCCAGCAAAGAAATCAACTCGCGTTCCCTACCATCAAAATTGCTATCAATGGCAATACCCTTTGTAGTTATTTTTGACCCAATAGGCGATTTACAGAAGTATTGTACCATTGTACCGTTATGTTAATCAGACCCTTCTTGTGAGAGGGATATATAGTGTTTGTTCGTTGTCGAAAAACATTCGATACCCAGAGCCAATAATTGAGGTGCGGCATCTGATGTTTTTTCATTGTATACCAACTATGAAGCAATTCATATGGTGTTATCTAATTAATGAAGAAACAATGGTATGAAGGATTTTTTTTTTATTGTGCACAAAGTACTGTGTTTAGGAATAATGGGTACTTGTACACCTCTGAATTTGGTGTTGACATACTTTCCTATGATTCAGAGGGCATTTTTCAAAATGTGTTCTTTATTACACACTGACTTACAACTGGAAGCCAAAAGTGGAGAAAATCTCTTTTGTTTAATCCATTTCATCGTGGCTCTAAGCCCAGCCACACAAGTAGGGTACTGTTTTTTATCAAGAGAAGTGTGGTTACTCTGGGTGGTAGGAATTTTGTGAATCCCACAGGTTCCTGAACAGTACCTCACAGAACCCTGAGGAAAATGCCACACATACCACCAGCCACACATGCCATCACTACACACATACTATCAGCCAATTACTGCTTTGGTTGGTGCTGTGATGTATGTGTCAATCCTACCTTGACCATCTGCCTCCTAACTACTAAAGATCCCTATGAAAGCAAGCCTTCGCTAGGCTTTGGCTACCTCATCATGTGTCTGTCTCACCCGGAGTCTGCGTGCCTTTACCCTTCCCTCGGAAACCTGCTTGTCCTTCATGCACCTTTATTCATACACACTATGAAATTATAGATGGGTGAAAAGAGAGTAACAGATGTTTTTCACTTCAGGGTTCTGAGTGACATCAAAGACAACTTGAGCTTCGCTATTGTCTATTTGAAGTCACTCAGAGTCCTCAGTGAAACACATCCCCATTTTTCACTGTTACCCAGCTATAATTCTACAAATGAAGGAAGCTGAAATTATTCGCTGCTGTTCTGAGATTCTTCCCACCTGGGTAGTTTGTACACTGCACCTCCCTGGGAGGTGCTTTGGCTGAGTGCATGTACGTGTTAGGTGCAACATGTTATGTTATGCACGTGTATAGCGTCCAGTTGCTGCTAGTGTGACATCATTGTATTGTTTATTATTATTTATTTATTTATTTTATAGTTTTATAGAGCGCGAACCAGACCCGTGAGGGTATCGGAGCGCTTTACAGGATTAAAGGTGGTATACAAAGAATTAGGAAGGGAGGGACCAATTGGGTAAAATAGGTGGGTACATTCTACAAGAAAAAAAGAGCACACAGTCAAAGTTCCCGGCTACATATGGGATAAAAACGAAAAACAGGTAGATACATTTTAAAAGAAGGCACGCAGTCTCAACTCTTGAGTGGGACGCCCAGGAGTGCAGGAATAGGTATCATCCGAAAAAGCATGGATCATGCCGAAGTGGAGGGTGGATCGTGTCGCTGAGGTGATCGTTAGGCGAGGAATTTGCTCATTAGGAAAGTTTTGGTCTCCTTTTTAAAGTGTGCCAAGGACGGAAGTCTTCTGATGTCGGGTGGGAGAGAGTTCCAAATTCTAGGAGCGGCCCCAGAGAAGGCCCGGTTGTAGGTTTTTTTTTTCCGGAGGCGTGCTGGTTGAAGCAAAAGGTCTTTGGCAGATCGGGAGTTTCTGGCTCCTCCGGATATCACGAGATTTTGGGCGAGAAATGCAGGGGACTTGGAGTAGAGAGCTTTGTGAGTGATGCAGGCCAGTTTAAGTTGGATTCTGGCCTCTAGGGGAAGCCAGTTCAGAGCTTTGAGGTGGGGAGAGATGTGGTCAAATTTCTTTGAGCCAGTTAGGAGTCTGGCGGCGGCGTTGAGGCAGGCTTTCAGTGGGGCCAGAGAGTTCTTGGGTAGCCCTGCAGAGTAGAGCATCCATATTCTAGTCTGGAAATGACTAGTGCCTGGATTGCCGTTTTTAGGTCAGAGGTATCGAGGAAGGGTTTGAGGTTTCTTAGGTAACTTAGATGGAATCTGGCAGTTTTGGCCATCGAGTTAATGTGGCCCCGCATGTTCAGGCTGCCGTCAAGGGTTACTCCAAGGGATTTCGCAGAGTCAACAATGGTAGGAGGGCAGTTTAGTGCTGTGATAGCCTTGATCCATTCCTGGATGTCTGGATTGGTTTTGGGTGGGGAGATTAGAAGAAATTCGGTTTTGTTAGCGTTACGTTTAAGCTGGTTGGCGGTGAGCCAGTGGACAGTCAGCTTCAGGGCCTCATTCAGGGAGAGAATGTCCTCAGGGGAAGAGATTTTAATGTATATCTGAGTATCGTCGGCGTACATAAGGTAGGAGATATTGGCAGAGAGTAACACCTCTGTGAGTGGTTCCAGATAAAGATTGAAGAGGGTAGGGGAGAGGGTTGATCCTTGGGGGACTCCAACCGTGATCGGAGAGGGAGCGGATAGATTACCGTTGATGAGGATTCTCTGTGAGCGATTTTGGAGGAAGGATCTAAACCATTCAAGGACGGTGTCATCCAAACCCATCCTGAGTTTGAGGCGTTCAAGGAGAATTTCGTGGTTAACCGTATCAAAGGCAGAAGATAGGTCTAGGAGGATTAGGTGACAGGTTTTGCCTTGGTCGAGGGCTTGGAGGGCGTCATCCACGATGTGGAGGTGGGTGGTTTCCGTGCTGTGTCCAGGTCTGAACCCGGATTGGAAGTCATCTAGAAGGTGGAAGTTGGTGATGTGTAGGCTCAGCTGTTGTTGCACACATTTTTCCAGAACTTTGGCTAGGAGTGGGATGTTAGATATGGGTCTATAGTTGTCGGCGGAAGCAGGGTCCAGCGTAGGTTTTTTTAAGATGGTGTGACTTGGCCAGCCTTAAGAGAATCAGGTATTGAACCCTGTAGGAGGGAGGCATTGATTATTGAGGTCCAGGAAGGGATGATGGCCTGAGAGGCGGCAGTTAGAAGGGAGAGGATCATTGAAGTGATTGTTCGGGTTTAAGGAGGCTAGAATTCTCGAGATCGAGTGTTCGTCATAGATTTTAAAGTTGGACCAGTGCGCTTGGTTTTTGGGTGAGGTTTGGGAAGCCAGCGCGGAGAGAGAAGGTAGAGCCGATAGATTTTGATTTTGGTGGTGAGTTGCGGATTTAAGTTCATTTCCTAGGGCAGAGATTTTGTTGCAGAAGAAGGATGAAAATTCCTCGCTTGATATTAAGGGTTTAGGTGTTTCTTTGGAGGTTTTTGCTAGTTTGTTGGATTGGTGGTTGACCAACTCAAATAGCTTGCGAGGTCGATTCTTAGTGTTCGCCAGTTCAGATCGGAAGAATTCTTTTTTAGAGACGAGGATTTTCTTATTGTAGGCATTTCTGGCCTGGCGGAGAAGTTTTAGATGGGTTGTTGACGGGTGCTGTTTCCAGATTCGTTCAGTCTGTCGAAGGGATCTCCTCTCCTTGTTGAGGGATCCGTTGAACCAAGGATTCCTGTCTTTGATCTGGGTTCTTTTTAACTTTCGTGGAGCAAGGTCATCGAGAATGTCGGATATAGTTGAGGAATAGTGATCCGCTAGGTTGTTGACCGACGTGCAATGAGGGGGAGGGCGGAGGTCAGTCTCACAGCGCGCAGCCAGTTTCCCGTGATCAAGGTTATTGGTGTCTCTAACCCATCGTTTGGGAATCACAGGTTGAGGAGTCCATGTCTTATGGGTGCTAGGCAGGAGGAAGGTGATAGCGTGGTGGTCAGACCAGTCACAAGGGTCAATAGAGATAAGTTTGACCGCTGATTCCTTAGCGATGATCCAGTCTAGGGTGGCGCCTTTCGTATGTGTAGGGAGAGAGCAGGCTTGGGTAAGGGCTTGGTCGACCAAGAAGTCTCTGATGGCGCTGACCTGAGGGTCATTAGGATCATTCCAATGCAAGTTGAAGTCGCCAAGGAAAATGTCATTAGTGTTAGGGAAATCTTGGCTGTGATGATTTCCATGAGGAGGTCAGTGAAGGTGTCATTCTTGCCTGGGGGTGGTAAAAGATGTGAAGTCTGCACAGTTGGGAGTTGTTGTTAGAAATGGAGAGTGCGAGGTATTCGCAGGAGTCTGAAGGGTCCACAGGAAGTTCCGTAACAAGGAGGTTAGAGCGGTATATGCAGGCAATGCCTCCCCTTTTTCTTTGAATGCCTGTCCAGCCTTACGATGTTGTAATTGGGCGGGACTAAGAGGTCTAGGTAGGGCGATGAGGATTCCTTGAGCCAAGATTCAGTCAAGATCGCTAAGTCCGATTTATGACTCAAGATGAGATCAGCGACATCAGATGCATGCTTTACTGCTGAGCGGCAGTTAATTAGGAGGCCGGCTAGGGAGGGGTCGGAGTGAGTGTCAGGGGTAGATGCAGAGAAGGGTACTCTAGTTAGGTTGCTATTGACCACCCCTCTGCTGCGGAGGGTAGCAGATCTGTTGGGGTTGGTTTCAATTGTGCGGATAGGGTGTTCTTCCCTCAGGTCTGAAGTGCATGTGGTTGTCAAGGCAGAATCGTAGCTAATGAGGAGGTCAACCACTTCTTCCTCCGTGAGGTCTAATGGGTTAGGCGTCCCAGGTGTGGGTTTGTAGGTATGGAGGAGGGCAAGAATTTCTTCCTCCGAGAGGTGGCAGGGTTGCTTGCGGGGGCGCAAGTGTCTCGGGGATAGTGGTAGTGGGTGAAGGAGGGGCTTAGTGTAGGGGATGGGGGTCGCGTTCTGTGAGAGCCAGAGATTCGAGAAGGAGAGTTCGGTGAGGTGTAGGAGGTGCTTTAGATCCAGAATGGACTTGTGGATGCTCAGGGTTAATTCGGTGGCTCTGCGGTGGAGATTATCGATATCTCTAAGAGATGTAGGTTCAGACGGGCAGGGGGCCAGTTGCATGCGAGCGATTCTGATAGAATGTGCTGGTAGCCTAGTGGTGGGTTCTGGCCGGCGGCCGGTTTCATGCGAGCGATCCTGGTGGAGTGTGCCGGTAGCCTAGTGGTGGGGCTAGGTCGATCAGTACCCCAGTGAGAGGTAAGATCTTGCGGGCAGGGGGCCGACTGGGTGGGAGCAATTCTGTCGGACTGCGTTGGTAGCCTAGTGGTGGGGCTAAATCGACCAGAGTCGTGGGCCCTAGTAGACGTTTTGATACCAGTGTCGTGGGCCCTAGTGGAGGTTTCAATAGCCCGGTGTGCGGGAAGATTAATGCGGGCTGGAGGTTAAGGGTTTGGGGACGCTTCTGATGGCAGGTGCTGGTAGCGTGATAGCGGGGCTAGGTTGGTTCGAGATGAGGGCCGTAGGGGGAGTTACGGAAGCCGATGGAGAGGGGAGAGCGTGTAGGCCTGAGTTCAGTGGTATAGGCGCGCAGTGGTTGGCATGCGTTGGTGATAAGGTAGTAGGGCTGGGTCGCCCGATGAAGTGGTCATTAGCATGTGTGGTTAAATGAGAGGCTAGGTGCACTTGGCGGATTGGGTGAGAGGTGGAGCGGGGGGAGCGTGGACTGGGTAGGGTTGTGAACATATTTTTTAAGGAGGGTGAAAAGGTCTGCAAATTTGATGAGGTCTTTGGGTGTCCCTTGAATCAGGATAATGCCGCTATTGTACAAGGTGATGGTGAGGTCAGCACGCAGGTTTGCAGATGGTGTGATCGTGAGTTTTTTTCCGTGAGGGATGTTCCTGGCTTCCTGTACTTTGAGGAGGCTCGAGAAGGCATTGCGCCAAAGAGACTTTTTCCTGGAATGGAAGATGAGGTCGTTAATGACAGTGCCCTTGTCCACGCAGAGACGAAGATCAGATATCAGGGTCTCAGGATGACTTTTCAGGATGGAGTGTTTGAGGGATTTAGAGGCGGATTTGGAGAGATTAGGTGGATAGATAACGGTGTAGTAGTTGTCGCCCGTGGAGGTCAGGCAGGGCCCTGCCATGCTGGGGAGAGTGATGAGTCTGCCGCCCCAGCGATCGGTTTGCGTAGTGAAATAAAACGGTAGTAGTCTCAGCAGGTCTGCTCTAATATCTAGGTTAACTTGGAGACTGTGCTACAGCGCGCAGATGCCATCTTAAATGAGCAGCGAAAGTGCGATTGCTAACTATCGGTTTGAGTAGTGAAATATAGCGGTAGCAGTCTCAACAGGTCTGCCTTAGAGTCTAGGTTCACTTAAAAAAAATGTGTAACTTTCTGGAATGTCTTGAACCAGACCTGTACATGTTGTTGGAGAGGTGTATTTTTATTGTTGAGTTGGGTGAGGTATATGAAGTCCTGACGGGTGGTTGTGGCGAACAAACTGCTGTTGGCATACGTGATCATATTTAAAGGGAATGTAAACGAGGTAGGTTGTGCTTTGTGCAGATGTTTTGGCCATTTGTTGTATGTTTTCATCTGAAAGAACGACTGTTTTGCATTGTTATTCAGTAGTTTTGTAGTTGATGGATGTTTTCTTGGAGTTGCTTAGATATCAATTAGGACGCAAAAATTTAGAGCCATGTTTTTACGACCTTCCGAATAGCAATGTGGTTCTCTCTAGTTTTCTTATCTAGAGTGGGGGAAGTTCCACACTTACTGGCTTGGACAGAGAAAGTTCACTGGTCAAGTTAGTTTGTTGAAGCCTGGCACTTTCAGCTCTAGTAGTGTTTTGCATTGTAGGCTGTGTGCATGGGGATGGCTCTGAACTTTTTGGCATTGGAATGTTGGTCCAATTCCATGCGGTGTTCAAAGTGTCAAGTAATCCGTTGAGATACTAGCAGGGCCAGACTGGGAACCGATACCGGCCCTGGCAAACAGCTCGGCCGGCCCCCCTGGGGGGGGAGGGCCGAGCTTGTTCCTAGGCCCGGTTTCAGTTGATTTGGTTACCGGGGGCCGATATTGCGGGCCCCCGGTTACAAAAACGCCCCCTTGGGGCCCAAAACCGGCCCCCAACCTAGCGGCCCACCGGGGAAACGCCCGGTGCCCGCTACGGCCAGTCCGGCCCTGGATACTAGGAGCCTCTGTAAGGTCACAAAGGATGTTGTGATATGGTCACAGTGTTTCAGGTGTTAAAGTAGCCTGACTGCTGAATATTTAATCCATTGTAGTTTGTTTTGGAGGGATTTTTGGACTTCTATCTAAAGACCTTTAATGGAATCAAAATAAGATTGCACATATGCTGGGATTACTTGTTCATGTGGCCATTTTCCACGTCTAAACATTTCAGATTTTCTTGGCTAGGCTAAAGGTGATTGGCAGCCATCCACTTTTTCAGTGTGGTCTGCCATGGTATATGTCTGGATGTTGTTGTGCCATTGTGAATCTTGAAATTGAGGATAATCTGTTGTAACAAGACACACCAAAGGATTGAATTTGTTTATGCAAAATACTAAGGTAGATGTTGACAAAAAGGGAAGGTATGATTGAACCCATTGGAATGGCTGCATCCAAGTGCCAGGGTCTTGAGGTGAGATAATTTGTCTCCAGTTGGATCAGGAGGAGATAATCCATTCAAAGGCTTTTCTTTGGATGCCCACATTCTTCAGTCTGTCCATTAGTGTTGGCTGGTGGGCAGTATCGAGCAGTGGGGTAACATTAGCCCCCGCAGTGGGGTGGGGTCCGAGCCCCAGGAGGCCCCCTCAGCAAAAGTGGTAGGTGGTGGTCTGGGGCCCCCTCCAAGTACTTTGCGGGGGAATGCCCTCAGGCTTCATTACGCCACTGGCATCGAGAGTGATAGGGTGTACTATAATTATCAAGTTCGTCACTCCATTAACATCTGCCTGTTTTCTTATTTCGCCATTATAGAGGCTAGAATAGATTCTGTCCTTTTAAAGTGTGCCAGCTTACCTTGTAGCAGACAATATTGTTTTTTTCCAGTGAATTCTCATATTTGGGCACAGACTGCATTTCGAATAGTTTAGCTAAGTATTCTTTTGCTGGTGGTTTGTAATTCACAGTTATTTGCATCGAATTTGGTTTCTATATAAACAGTTTGATAGATGTGCATTTGAGCTCCTTTCATAACACCAGTTGAAAGCGAGGTATTAGTAATCATTTGTGCAGTTTCTACAATAGATTTTATAGCCTGGATTTTTTTGAAGGTAGGCAGTGAAAATGTTTTTTACTGTGCTATTCCACTTCTTTGAAGGATTAGTCCAATGATGGGGAGAATGTGTTGTTTCTTGATAAATTTGAGCCAAGGACGGTGTGTGGCCTTCCAGCTTTTTCGATGAAATGGGATCTGTTCATTAGAGCAAGCTGTCTGGTGAGCTTTTGTTCTGAAGACCTCCTCTGAGCATGACTCAAATGCTAGGCTAGAGGAGTAATATTCTGGTTTTTGTCTTTTCTAAGCTGTGGGGCTGGCGGGTATATTGGTTTCTAGTATCTTGGTCTCGCCCTTTCCTACATCTATGTTTGTGTACTCTGTTAATAGCTCTGGGTATTGCCAGCTCCTGGATCTAGATTTCCAGGCTTGCATACTCCAAGTATGTATGCAATACCATATGCTGCATAGACTGCTCTTAACGAATATATGACGTTACTTAGCAGACCATTACTACGCATGATTTTACTGCGATGTTTTTACATCGCAAAAACCATTACTTCGCAATATTATACTGCGCATGCTTTTAGTACGCAAATACATTGAAAATAATTAAATATGCTCTTTCACCGCTGTATTTTAATACGCATACCACTTATATGCATTTTGGTCACGTAATAACTAAAATTTAAACAGTAATCGTAACATATGTACTGTTACGGGATGACATGGTAATAGGGGTTTAGGGTGGGGAGTATTTTTAAAAAACGACATTAAATGTTTTTTAATTTTTTTTATAAATTCCCTTTTTTAACAAAAAATACTCGCTTTTCTTTCTTCATTACTCATATTTAATATGCCCTTCACCCTTTCTCAAAATTATTCGTCATAATCATAAAAAGTTCTTTTTTTTTTTTATTAATTTTTAAATTTGTTCTGATTTCACAAATCGTACATTCCACGTTTATATCAATATATAAATTTTTGAAAATGTCTTTATATTATAAATACAATATCTTTTCTAACTAAATTGTAACACCTACCACTATTTCTACATACACTCAAACACTACCCTCCTCGTCCCCCCCCTGACACTACCCTACCCTACACTACACAAACACCACAGCACTACCCTAAACCCTAAATCACTACCCCCTGCACGACCCTCCCCCTTCCCCCAGTCCTGTCCCTAATCCCATACACTACCATTCACGACCCCGACACTACCCTAAACCCAAATACACTACTCTACACTACACAACACAACCCTAAAACCTAAAAGTCTACCCCCTGCACGACCCTAAAAACTACACAGCCCCACTTACCTCTCTCCCCTCGTGGTCCCTCTCTTCACCTTCAAGCGTGGTTCCTCTCTTATTATGCTTCCTGTCGTCAGAGTCGCACAGCGTTATTTGTAAACGGAAGCGCCTCAAAATAAAAACAACGAAGTGGATAGCCTGCGAAGAAACCTATTTCCGAAGTAACGGTATTTGCGTACTAAAAGCATGCTAAGTAATCGTACCTGCGAAGTAAAAAATGCGTAGAAACGGTAATGCGCAGTTCCAGCCGCAAAGTAAGGGTTGAATACCGCTCTTAACAAGTGGCCTGATTGCAATCTTCAAACTGTTCCTAGAACCTGCTCCCAAAGCCCAATGTCCAGGATTTACCAGTGGGAACAGTTTGCAGCAGCAGCATTTTGCCTTTTTGTTAGACTAATGGTAGATTCAATTTTCATACTTCTCCCTGCAAACCACTACTGGTACAGCATATGCTCTAGTTATCACGAGTTGTATAAGTTGCCATCAAACAAAGTGGAGAGAGGTCACAACCAACTGACCTCCTGACTGAGAAGCCAGTGGGCAGTGCTGGTGTTAAAGGATGAATGACGTTCTGGTCACAGCCCCAGGTGAAACTGAGAAGGCCATTTTGTTATTGTCTTTGATCATCAAAAAAGCTTGTGACAGAAATGTTATTAATTTGGGGTGAAGGCTACCCTACCAAATCAATAAACCCACTCTGGTTAGGTCAAAACATAGTTCTGAGAGGATCTCTGCGGTACGCCTAGTAGCTATGACACGAGCAGAGGCAATCCCCAGAGAAAGGCATCCTAAGTTCAAGCAATTCCAACAATTTCAAAGTAAAGTGCGCAGCTCAATAAAATTCCCAATTCAGAAAATAGATTAATTTTTAAAGTTTTAAGGCAAAAAGTGTCTAAAAAGAAGTGCATCACCACAGAAATAAAACAGTTTGAGGACGACAGGGACACAGCAGCAATTTTAGGCTGACTGTGATAGAGCGGACGTTGGATACATCCAGCAGTTTGTCCCAGTCAAAGGTATTGCTGTAAGATTTAGTCTCCAACTGCTGGGCAAGCTACTTCTGGTCAATTGTGCAGCCTGTAGCTCCCCAGGAAGGCTCCCGGGCACCAGGTCTCTTTCAGGCCACATCTCCTAAAGGATCTAGTCCTCTTTCGTCAGCTGGGCTTTCTTAAGGAAGGAGTCCTTCTGCTTTTTGTGTCCTTGAGGCAGATAAACAAAAGGCCAACGACTTGACCCTTGGAGAACAGTTTCAGTCTTTGGAAGCCAGAAGGATTCAGGAGTCATTAAGTCCTTGTGTTAATCCTCTTACAGCAGGTGAGAGGTGTGAGGATTCTTCTTACAGCAGGGCCTTCTTCTTCAGTGTACTGAGTCTTTCTAAGTACAGGGATGTTCTGAAGAGTGGTGGTGAAGGTGCCAGATTTATCCTGGGCACTAACCAGTAAATGGAGAAATTCTGCTAACCAATCCGAACACTCTTCTCACAGTCCCTCACTTCCTTTTGCAGCAGTTCCTCTTTACCTCGCTATGTAATTACCAAGGAGCAACCGTTTTAAAATTGTGAGACCCAGATACCACCAGGCAGTTCTTTCTTCAGCTTTTTGGTCACTCCCCTGCCTGACAGTGTCAAAACCTCCTACTGTGGCCAGAGCCTGTCTAGGAGAGTCCTGGGGATGAATTGAAGAAACCCTCCTTGGCATCTCTAAGACAAAAGAGGTAGTGCTAAAGCTGCACTTTGTTGCCAGCTGTTCCAGTGCACTCCCAGATAGCGAATTTCTCCTCAGCAGTTAACACCATTTGACTTTTCCTGGGTCATTGTCCTCTGAGCCAGGGTCATTAAGCTTCCCAGCCAAGGATGTGTGTTCCAGCTCTGTGGGTGTGACCATTGGCAGAACTGATTTCACTTCTGCCTCAGGCAGCCTAAAGTACATTTTTACAAAGTTACTTTTCTGTGAAGATACCCTAAAAGACTAGTGAGAGAGGCCTTCAAAAGAGTCCGAGACTGCCCGTACCATCGCAGTGAGACTGACTGAACACCAGTTGGTCATACTCACAGCCAAGGTTACAGCTCCTCTAGTGAAACACTTCCTTGAGACAAAGCACACCTCAAATGACATAAGATGGCTAATTTTAGAGAAAATTGAAATAGCCCAAGAGAATTTAAGCCTCAAAGTTCGAAAAAGACAGGAAGTATTTTGGATTTTCACTTTAGATACTTACAAACAGGGCTTAAACAACGATGCTATCAGATATAACATGACTAGCCATTAAATTAATGTCACCAAGCCTTGTGAGGTACTTGTGATCTCTTGTCACTCATTCTGAGATTTAGAGTGACCTTAAGACCACCAGAACAACTAACTACCTAATGGATGCTGCCCTTCTTTAACAGGTATTCTGAGATCTCCTGTCACATACTTTGAAAATTAGAGTGATCTCAGGCTCATCAGAAACCACCGTTATTAACAGAATCTGTAAGTACATTCCCCACATTATTTCCTCTTTAAGAAATTTGTGTACTCTGACTCTCAGCATTCCACGTCATTTCACCTCTCTTGAAACCGGTTGTTCCCCGTTGTATCATTTGTTCTACTCATTCAGTGCCAGCCACTCGCACTTCCTGGAATTTACTATTAAGTTGCGTCAGATTGGTACTGCTCACCTTGTGCCCCTTTAAGAAAGAAGCTTTCTCTGGCGTTATGCAGGCACCAGGTGGGCTAACGTCAAACGTAACGTCAATGAGAACGTCTTCCAGATGTCCTTATATAGGAAACGCTTATGCCTTTCACATTGCTGCCATTCAGTCCGGTGAACCGATCGTGTCACAGGCGTGTGAGATGGAGTCGGACCATTAGATAAGACTTTTTATGCTTGCCATGCTAGAGTCACGCTCACACGTCTAGACATACGAGATGTGCGTTATGTAATACACTCTAATAAATTTAGGAGGCTATGTAATTTTCAACCCATTCCCCCATGTCCACCATCTTAACATGGGCCCACCTTTTATTCCGATTGGGGAATTGGAAGCTCTTGGTACATTGTCATTTGTTCTTTTTCTCTCTCGCCTCCCCTACAGATGTTTATCGTATGTATCCTGCCATATGCTTAACTCGTCGCCACGTGTCTGTGGTATCGTAGGCATGTCTTCCCTCCTATATGTTTATGAAGTAATCTAGAATCGTTTGGTGGTAATTATTTCTTACAAATTAAATCTGTTAGACTTAGTTCCTTATATTTGAGACCTTCGGACAGTTTGTATCTGCACTGCCAGCCATGCGATCACATGTTTATATGCTTTCTGCTATCGATGTCCCTGCTGACTGGACTTGTTTGTGCACCTCTTTATGTAGAATTCCTCAGCATCAGTGTGTTCCGTATCTATCGTATGCTACATTGCAATCCTGGACATATCACGACTGGCTCCATGCTTATTTTTTGACATTTTATTCACCTGCATCCAATGAATAAAGGTATAAGTGTACCTGTTTCTCTGCAAAAAAAAATTCTTTAGTTCTGTGAGCCATTATTATCATGATTATTAATTTCATACAATTCTTTTTATCGTTTTCTTGCCTTGTAGCGGCCAGGTTAGGCATCTGTCCTTGGATATTCCCTATTTTTTAGCTATTCCAGAGCAAATTTCAGCCTCACGCCTGGTTAGGGACAAGGTACTAAAGTTGCACTATTCCCCAATTGGTAAATATTTCACCTGCATAAGTACATTTCTGTACTACTTTTAAACTCTTTGTGCACCTGACACTATGGGTCTTTCCACCTTCTGAATTCTGTGATCCAGATGTGATGTGACACATCTGATATGTAGTACTATAGAGTATAGGATAAGTTATTCTTTTACAGGATTTTCTAGTGGTAATGTTTTTTTCACGGTTGAATAGAAAATCACTTGATCTATATTTTCTTCTCTGTTCTTTTTTGTATTCCGTTGTGAAGGTCTGACATCTGGGTAAACCCGCCTATTTATTCTTCTATTTATTTTCCTTTTTTGTTAGACTATTTATATATTTTCAGGTATCCTACGGTTCTAATTGTGGTTTTTCTGATGAAGGCGCTTGGCGCCGAAACGCACATAGATCTCATAAAGACTTATCAATAGCCTAAAGCCACGATCCCTGTCCTATAATGATCATGTCTGTGTAACATTATTTGTATTTAAGAGATGCATTGCGAATTATGATGCTGGACTGAATTTAAACTCATTGAGGACAACTAGTTATATGAAAATACCAAAAAACACTGTACACTGATGGTGTATTGTTAGTGGGAATGTGTGACTGTATGGGTGATTGTTGTCTTTTCAATTGATGCAACATTGTGAATTATTATATTTTTTATATTAGAGTTTTAAAGAGATAATCAGTTTATAATAAAATATATTACGTTTTTTTTAAGTCTTAGTCTGTTGGCCAATGTATATAGTAAATAAGTACTGTGTATGTATTCATAGTTGCTCAGGGATGTTGTCTATA
Source organism: Calotriton arnoldi (assembly GCA_963921515.1). Taxonomy (NCBI): domain Eukaryota; kingdom Metazoa; phylum Chordata; class Amphibia; order Caudata; family Salamandridae; genus Calotriton; species Calotriton arnoldi. The sequence goes on from CAWUFW010003706.1 coordinate 516,830, forward strand.
CATTAGTGTTTTCCCTGCCCTGAGAACTGCCATTGTTTACAGGGAGGGGGTCCCTATTTTCATATAGATGTGGGAATTGTTCCACCTCTCACTTATTCTGATCTAACAAAAGGGCTATTCTGTATTATCATTACAGTTGTTTGTGTATGAGTAAGACTGTATGTAGATTGAAAAGAAGAGCATGAGATGTACACACATTTGTCGATCAAACGCATTTCTTTATTCCACAGCAAAATATTTTGTGTACATCTGTGAAACATTTATTAATTGTAGTTGTGAATGGATCATGTGATGCTGTCCTAGTGACCGGGCATGATCACTGAAAGTTGTCTCTCGTTTTAGGCAATATCTGTGAGATTCAAGAACGGAATGAAAAAGTAAATTGAATACCTTTGGGTTTAACCTAATACTGCTGTGTAGTTGGCCTCTCTTACATAATAATCATGTATGATGGGCAGGATCAGAATACTGAGCGGGGAGCATTACTTATCAGGAGAAGGAAAATACATAATGCACTGTTATGTTAGCTGGATTTATAAAGCGCATTACTACCCAGAGGCGTCGAAGCGCTATTCAGGTCCGGCTGCAAGTGTCAAAAGGCTGCAAAAAGTTACCAAGACCTGAATAACCAGGTCTTTACAGCTTTCCTGAAAGCAAGGAGACAAGGTGCTGTTTTTATGCAGAAAGGAAGTATGTTCCATACTTTGGATGCTTCAAGCACAATGCTCTTTTCGCCCCATCATACTTGATTAAATCTTGGCAGTGCTAAAGGTTTTGCATTTGCTGAGTGAAGATTTCTGGTAGGGAGATACTGTTTGAAACTCTGGTTAAAAAAATCAGGACCAAGATCATGTAATGCCTTGTAAGCTAGACATAACACCTTAAAGGTAATTCTTTGTTTAATAGGCAGCCAATGCAGATTTTTTAATTCTTGGGACACTGAGCAAAATTTTGGAATTTTCAATAAAATTCTAGCTGCAGCGTTTTGCAGGAACTGAAGTTTGTTTATATTGTACTTGTGAGTAGTCAGAAGCAGACGGTTGCAATAGTCTGTTTTAGACAGGATTAAAGAGGTAACTAATGTCTTTTGCAAATTAGCCGGTATAATTGGCAAAACTTTTTAAATTATTCTAAGGGTGTTAAACGTGGATGAAGTACGTTTATTTACATGATCTGTAAAATTGAGTTTATTGTCACTCCCAAGTTGCGAGCCTTTTTCACTGGAGGGGGGATAAGGGCCCATGATAGCTGGCCAGGCTGATGGACCCCATAAGGACGACTGTGGTCCAAAGAGTAGGACTTCTGTTTTTTCGGCATTTAATTTAAGGCAGTTTTAAGGCACTGTGGTTCAGCCGCTCCCTTGGCGAGGATCATAGGCGATAAAGTAATAGTCAAACTGACAAATTTTCTGAAGCCTTTAATCAGTGTCAGGACGGGCAGTGGGCTTTCAGATAGTAGTGATGGACAGGGCACTTTAAAGTGCGCATGTCTTTTTGGCCGGCTGTCTTGCGACGGCCAGCCAGACATGCGCATTTTAAACCTCTCTAACCCAGCTGGGTTAGAGACAGCATAGGGCTCCAGCGTCCTCAGGAGCGCCGAAGAAGGCTGCTCCTTCCAATCCTGGTGATTTTTTTCATGCTGCATGACATTCTGGATCCTCTCATACCTCGGGGCTCTTGTGCTGCTTCACTAGCTGCAACACTGACAGCAATGGCGGCTGGCATGCAAGGAGGGTGGTGAGCCAAGAGGGGGTGGACAAACATAAAAGTTAAACATAAGTAAAAAAAAAAATAACTTCCTGGTGCGACTTCCTCTTCGCTCCAGTCTGGTTGCATTTTGACAGATTGGCTCTATTATTTTTTTTCTTTTTAACAGTGCCTTACTGGGGTCTGTGTCTCTGTTTACGCTTCCTTGAAGTGAAGGCTAGGGGAAGTTAGAGCATTGTGCAGTGGGCGGTGTAGAATAGCAGAGAGTGAGTTAGGAATAAAGAAAATGAGAAAGAAGGAAGGTTGGATAAGCATGTAAAGAAAGAGAAGGGATGAAGAGGAAATGAGAAAAGACCGAAAGAACAAAACATTATTCAAATAAAGATACGAGAGGAAAGGGAGAAGGGAAATATGAAGGAGAAAGAAATAGAAAGGCAAGCTTGAGTGTAGAGAAAGAGAGGGCAGAGAAAATAAGAGAAATGACACGCTTTGGAGGTGGCGAGGATAGGGAGGGAAATGGAGGACAGAGGATGGTAGAAAGTAGGAGACTGAAGTGAAGCAGGGAGAGGAAAAGATTACGAAGAACGTAAAGATGGAAGGGAGAAAGGAGAAAAGAACAAGCAAAATCTGATAGGAAAAAGAAATAAAAGGGTCAGAAACTGGTTGTCAGAGAACTGGAAGAAGAAGAAGAAGGAGATAGAGGAATGAAGACAAGATATAGATGTGAATGGGAGGAAGGGTATAGGGAGAGGGTAGGGAGATTAAATAGAGGCTGGGGAAAGAAGAGGAGGAGGAAGAGAGGATAAGGGAGAAGTGTGGGACAGAGGAGAGGAGGAAGGAGATTGGACGAATGGTAGAGGGACGAAGAGAATACACTGGAAGGCTTAATGAGGAGAGAGACTGACGGTAAACATGAAATGAGCGCATAGAGGAATGAATAGAGGAATGAAAATAGGGAAGAAAGACATGGTGAGTGAGGAACACAGAGCCATTAGCAGTGGCTTCGGCCATCTTTGATGCAGTGGCTGTAGTACCATCTGTGCCCAGAGGTGTGAGGCAGTGGCGGCTGCCTCTGAACGGGGGTGGTGGTGGGGGGTTTGGGGGTGGTGGGTGAAAAAAAATACTAAATAAACGTACCTTCTCCGCAGCCGCCGCCACACGCCTCTCCTCCGTCTGCTGGCAGCACCGGAAGCACCCAGGCTTCCGGACTCTCCCAGCCAATCACGACACTGCCTGAGCAGCAACGTGATTGGTCTGAGTGGCCTGTTTGGCCGCTCAGGCAGTGCCTGGGGAGGCTGGGCATGTTGTGCACGGGGCTCTGCAACACAGCCCAATGGAGAACCTTAGCGGAGGAGCCGCCACTGGTGTGAGGGGCTCACTGTACCCCAGTTATGGCCATATTTAATACTGACCATTGTGACCAGTGTAAAGCCCCGGTTCTCTAGATTTGAGCGACGTGTAGGAACATGCCTGAATGCTATGTCGCTCAGTCTCTTGCGGGTTTTTCTGTGGTGGACCTTGCAGAGTATTTGTTTTTGTGAGTGGAAGAAAGTGTGGTCTGCAGCTCGTGTATTGTCATTGCAGCCCTAAGAACCCACATGAGGCGGATAAAAATCTGCTCTAAAGCGACTTATGCAGGCGAAGACAGGGAATTTCTGTCGAGTTTTAGGCGCTAAATGCAGATTGCCGGTTCTTTGCTGTGGGCCGCCTTGATCAGCCTTCAGATTGCTGCATAGCTGTGTAAATTAAAGGTCGCGTTATAGCGAGAAGCTTCTATACGAGTATTGTCGCAGGAAAGCAGCCCGAAAGAACTCCCACACAGCCTGTCACGTGACTAAAAACCCGGCAGCGACAGATTGATAAAAGGAACAGCACCCACTCAAACCTTTTCACCAGTTAATGCATGATTAAATATAATTTAGCAAGATAGCACATTCTGTTACCACGCTACAAAATGAAGGGATGGGAGTGCAGAATAATCACACTGATTAGCAGTTTTTCGCGCCTCGCATTTCACACGCTTTTTCAAGGCACTGAATACAAAGCAGCGGTAAATACCAAGAGAGAGGACAAATGCCCGCTGCTTACGGGGTGAAAGGCCAAGTAGCAAGGGTTCCTATGGGATTGCCTCCTGTGGGGCTGCAGCAGCCATTTTAACGATCTGCACAGTGAATACTTTATTCTGTTGTTCTAATCTGCAAAGAGAGGTTTACTTGAGTTCCATTAGACAAAATAGTGTGCATTTCTGAGTAGATTATTTTACAACTTTTTCCTCATAATGTATTATCTTGCCTATATTCTCATTAGAAGCAGTAGCAAAACCCACTGTAATCTGATGCATTTTAGAGTTACAATCCACCCACAAATGTACCTTTGTTGTCACCCCCTGAAAAGAATCGAAATTATGTTATTCATTTTTACAGTTATGTATGACACAGACCATGCCTTTGAGGGCGTGTAAGCGCCGAGTACTGATAATATGCTATACTCAGTGTAATGAGAATGCAGACATCAGGAGACGGATTCTACAGCAGGACTGCCCACCGTAGCCAGATCCATTCCGGAGTTTCAGGATATAGTCACATACCACTCAAATTACTTTCATATTTCACTATACTAATTCACCACTAACACTGTATGGATTCCAGAGTAACGTGCTAGTCGCCGAAAAAACACTTCAACCCCCCATCAGGGGTAGGAAGCGCTATATAAATGCAAACCTTTTTTCCCTTCTCAGTCCAAATAACTGACTAACATATCCACCACTCAAATTACTTTCATATTTTCACTATACTAATTAACCACTAATCCTGTATGGGTTCCGAAGTAGCGTGCTACTCATGGAAAAAGTGCTTCAACACCCCAACAAGGGTAGCAAGCGCTATATAAATGCAAACCTTTTTCCCTCTTCTATTACTTCACTATCCTTCTCAATCCAAATAACTGACTAACATATCCACCACGCAAATTACTTTCATATTTTCACTATACTAATTCACCACTAATCCTTTCTGGGTTCTGAAGTAGCGTGCTACTCGCCGAAAAAGCGCTTTGACGCCTCGTCAGGGGTATTAAGCGCTATATAAATGCAATTACAATACAATATAATAAGATACATTTACACACAATAGATCTAAACTCAACTTATTTATATAGTGACAATCTTGAAAATCTGACAGGTATTAAACCAATACAATGAAGGTAACTTTTAGAGAGTGTGGAAACAAGTGACAGATTGTGAAATTTTGTAGTCTGGAGCTATCATTTTACTGAGGATGTAGTTTTAAGACCAGACTGTCAGTTTCAGGTGTGGGCATTGTGCCTGTACAAGTGTGTGCAGGATCTAGTGTGTTCCAAGAGAGACAGCACGAGCTTTCAAGGAGTTTGATTCAGGGGGGGCTTTACAGTTTATGAGACGTGGAGACGAAGGAGATACAGACCTTGGTCACTCCCAGTGAAAATAAAAATAAAACAAAGATGGGCCTGCTAAGAGCAGCAGAATAAGATGGCTAGTATAGGGGGCTGTACCAAATGGCTTTCCAGAGCTGAAAAGCTAGCGATGAAGCCAGCAGCTTTTTAAAGTGGCAAGTCATTTTGGTGGTGGGTGAGATCCAGATTTGGCACAATCATCCTCAAAACCTCCTGCTTCATCTGCACAACAAGCATCCCAATGTGCACCACAGCCTGCATGGCTGACAAGCTCACTACCTCTGGTGGTTACCGGCGCACATACAATCAGGACACCAGCACAGACACGTGTAAGAATAAAAAATACAAGACAACACACCATCTCTGTTTATGCATCCATGATATGGAACGACATCTCTGCATCCTGCAGGACTCTTCCAACCCTCCAGTTTAGGAAAGGCCTTAAGGGATACATTTTTAAATAACACTAGTCCACTCTCAGAACCTAACTACCCTCCAAATTTCCATTGGCTGTTTCTTTGACTTTGAAACTGTACAACACATATTTAAATTCAGTAAAAATATTTGCATATATATTCAGTACAGCCATATAAATGGAAATCAGTCACTTTCAGGACCTAAGCAGAAGCTTGGGGGCCAAATATTATATGCTTTTTTTTATTTGGCTGGTGTGTTGCTCTTCCATCAACAGACACCTGCAAGGAATTTCTCTGCAAAGATATGAAATTAAAAATCAGGAATTTATTGAACTACAATAACGTCCATGATGCTAGATTCCAAAGTGGGAACTTATTTGCATTGGCCAATTTGAAGGTTTTCCATTAAATCTCAGATTAACAACAGTTGATGGTGCCTATGCAGCATTTCGAAGTCAGTGGGATGCGGAGCTTCACTGTACTTGGATTGGTTTAACTTCATATTCCCTTCGCTTTCGTTAACGCAAAATATCTGAAAATTGTTCTTGTAGGGGGGATAGGCAGGTTATGTTCTCTTAGTAGTGCATATTATTTTTAAAAAGCAGACCATCTAGCAGACACTGCTGGCAGAGATGATCATTGTTATTGTGTGTGGTTTCAGGGTATAGTTTATCAATACATTGCAAATGTAGACTATTGATGACAGTGCCAGCCACTGCCAGCAAAACTACAGATATGCTCCTTGCCGCGGTAATGGTATGAGATAGTGTTCAATGGAGTCAAAGGGAAAGCTTTAACATTCTGTGATGTAGGTTGCTTTTTAAGTGCCGTCTTGGAAATATATCAATCCAAATGCTGTGCAATCTTTCTTGTGCAAAGAAGGAAGCTCAATGGCAGTTTTATTATATCCCGTCAATAATCGCTGCAAACTGTGGGTTTGTGCTGTGCCGGCCAAGCCACAATCACGCTCAAATCCTTTATACTGTTTTGAAAGTCTTTAAGAAAAGAAATAGTTTAAGGTTTTAAGCATGACAAATGCTGTGATTTCTTCAGTGTTGATCGATTCCAGCTACTCTGTGTCTGAGTGTACTTTAATAATCCCAATTTTACATTATCTTTAATAATCCCACTTTCACATGATCGCAAACCTCCAGGAGCAATTTTTTTTTTTTGTAGCTTATTGAGCAAACAACGTACCTTTCTTTTAAAGAAAACATTATTTCCCCATCCTACTTGTACAAATATAAGCCTACAAGGAATAAGTTATGCTAAACTCTTCGGTGTCTCCTTCTCTGACTTGTTTTTTGCTCGAGTGACAAAAGCTGTAAACAGGCTTGCCTTACCATACGTTGTTCTCCTCGCCCTCCTTAATCCATATTCCTCAAAAGAAGATCCCTAACCAGGGCACTGACCATGCTATTGATGAACAAATTATTGCTCTAGCTCCCATGATCTTGACTCTCCTACACCAATAATGCACTCTGTCCGCACTGGTAATCCATCTCCTGACACTTTGCCTGCTCTGTTGATCTCTCGATTGGACTAGAGGGATTTCCTCATCACGCGTGGTACTGCTTCGTCCGATACTATTGGTGTGATTGAGATTGTTTATTATTGCCTGCCCTACCTCTCTCTCTCTCACCCTTTCCTTGTTTATAATGTTTGGTTGGAGACTCTTGGTAGTTCTCCACCCCCGCCTGGGCTCCACGGCCCCCTGTACTTTTATTGTGATTGTGATTGTTATTACTGTTTATTATTGACTGGCTTACCGGTTTCACTCACCTGCTCATTTGTAAAGCGCTCTGATACCCTCTTGGGTCATGTTTGCGCTATATGACGCTCTGATAAATATATTCATAAATGAATAAATACTTGTGTTAAACTCAAACAATATTTAGTTCCTATCATGACCCAGAAAAGGGGCTTAACTAAGGGGCATATGTATGAAGCCTAATTCCCGTTCGCAAACGGGCCGATTCTCAGAATCGGCCCATTTGCGAACCGGAAAAAGCCTTTTGGGATGTATGATCCCAAAAGGCCCTCGCAATTTAGGGAATCGCAAAATTTGTGATTCCCTATTTTGCGAATGCATTTAAGGAATTGCAATTCCTTAAATGCAATGCAGGAAGCACCCAAGTTGTGCTATTTCGGCCTAAGAAATCGCAAATTACCACCAACTTCAAGTTGGTGGTAATTTGCGATTTCTTTGAAAAATGCACTTTTTTGCATTTTTCAAAGTGCCATGTGGAGCACATACATGCCCTTAGGGCATGTATGTGCGCCACATGTGCACACATACATATTTCAGGGGTGCAACAGGGTGTCCTTTTGACACCCTTGCACCCTTGAAATGCATTTGCAATTTGCGAGTACCTAATGGGTACTCGCAAATTGCGAATGTCTGCCCATTCATTCCTATGGGCCTCTAGGCCCATAGGAATGAATGGGAAAGTATTCCTTAATTGCGAATCGCAATTTGCGACTCCCAATTAAGGAATACTAAGGAATCGCAATTATTATTGCGATTCCTACATACATTCCATTTTGCGAGTCCTTAATAGCGATTCGCTAAAAGTCGCTATTAAGGACTCGCAAAACGGATTTTTCATACATATGCCCCCTAAGGCCCCTGCTGCCCCAGTGGTGCCGGGGGAGAGGGCAACCCTTTAGGGGACCCCATACACCCCTTCAGGGGACCCCATTCAGCCCAAGGCTAATGAATGTCTGTGACATATGGCAGACACGGGTGGGAGGGGCTTATCACATTCTGCAGGTTGGGCCCATCATTTTGCCATATGTCACTGCCCAGATGAGCAGGTTATGCACCTTCAATAATGCTTTTTTTAAATCCCTCTGAAGACCTCCATCCAGCAGTTCACACTCAACCTTTCATTTGTCTACCATGGTAGCGGTATTCCAGCAGGTAATCTTGAATCTTAACCCACTTCCTGAAAGTCATAATTCACATTGCTGCATACTTCATATTCGGCACAAAAATTTGCAGCATATTATCCCTCCTTATCTATCAAGACAGGCTCAATCGGGGGCTGTGGCTGGATGAGGCAAGATGGTTGGCGCTCTTTTGTGAGCTCCCATCTACTGTGCCCGATCTGCTGTAATCCTCGGTGCTGGGGGTGGATCGAGACAACCCGCTGTCTCTACTGTTCTCTCACACCGGGGGGAGCACACCGCTAATGAATAAGGGGGGGTCCACGGCCAAGATCTTACTCATGTGGCCTCTTCTCTGCCAGCGCTCCGGCTGCGTGGAGGCATTGGAGGTGGGCCCCAGGGGAGACGTGGCAGAGCGCCAAGGGCCTCTTGTTGTTGTAGGGCACGGCCGGAGCTCCTGCGGGTGTCTCCAGAGTTGGCCCCTGACCTGCTGCACTACTGGGGGCCATGTTGTCACCTGTGGAATTTCGGTCTGACGCCTCTCCTTTTGGCGCTGTACACCGCAGTGATGACAGCCTCCACGACTTGACTGCTGTCGCTTAGTGCCAGAGCTGGCGCCAAGGCGGTTCGGAGGCACCGGATGACCTACCGACGCATCTCCTTCTGCCTGAAAATGAGGGGGGCCCGCATGCCACTATATTTGTGAGAGCTCCTGGGAGGAGCAGCTTTGCATTTTCCTCCCCCCCCCCCACCCCTTGGCCTGCTACCTGGCTGCTCGTGCTGCCCCTACCCGAGTTCTGGTGGGGCAAGCGGGCCAGGACTGGAGCGTTGTCCCTGGGGGCCCCCCTGCCTGTGGAGCCCGGGCACTACTTCCCCACCTACTCAGCGCTATGACAGTAAAGGGGTATTGTGTATTTCCTGGAGCCCATTGACCTTCTTGTCCCCTTGGCGAGGTCCCTGCGCCTAGCAATTTCTCCCGATCCCCTCACCACTAGGTGGGCCAGAGATCAGTCTGCCATTGATTGTCAACTCACTCCTGCTGAGCAGCCGTCATGGGTCGTGACAAGCCCCCTGCCTCCCACTTGCAAGCCAAAATTGATGGGTACACAGCCCCCACCACGGCCACCTTGGGAACTTCCGGCCAGTCGAACAAACCTGCCCTGAACCCGGACTATACCCACACTATCCTGCAGGCCATCCAGGCCGCCCGTTCTGCGCTGGAATAAAAAATTGAAGAGCTGGTGGTAGAGGTGTCTTTCCTGCGGCAAGATTTGAGGGGAGTTGTAGACAGAGTTATGGAAACGGAGGTCCGAATTACTTAACTGGAAGGTACGGTCAGAGAAGCAAAGTCGAGAGTCCAGAGCCTTTCAACAGCATCAGCTGCACTTGAGGCCTGTGCTGAAGCTGCAGAGGTCTGTGCACGCTGTTGCAACCTATGTTTTGTGGGCTTTGCCCAGGGGGCAGAGGGACAAGCTCCGGAGCAGTTTATGGAGAGCTGGCTGGCCTCCTGGGTGCCAGCCTCTTCTTTGTCGCCCTGCTTTGCTGTGGGCACCATTCCCTTGCATAGCAGCCCCCGTCCAGGGGCTTCGCCGTGCCCGGTTATTGCCAAGTTCTTGAATTACCAAGACCAAGGTGCCATTCTCTGGGAGGCCCAGGGTGTGTGGGTGGTGTGATTCCAAGAGAGCCCCATTGCTTGGTGCAGGAAAGACACAGGACTAACAACTGAGTCAAACAGAAACTTAGGTCCTGGGGCATTCGATACATGCTTCTTTTTCCGGGTCGTCTCAGAGTGCTCTACAACTCCAAATCCTGTTTTTTTGAGACTCTGGAGAAGGACCTCTCCTGGGCAAAACAACAACTGCCACTTAAGTGTAACAGCGCCCCTGTGGGGCCCCTCTAGGGGAGCAGAGGAAAACTTAGGGGCCGCACAAGAGGCACCGGGGTTCCTGGAGGCGCTTGCCAACAGACTCGAGGGGGGCGCATGCGGAAGCTTCCTCTCCTTCCCTGGACCCCCTTCAACATGTCGCTCTCTTCAACATGCGGCAACCTGGGTCCTCCAGCGGCTGTATAACTGAGCCCGAAATTCTTGACTGTTTATCTCCCTTTTATATTTTTTTCTCCGCCAGCAACACTATATCCTTTATATCAGATCTGGCTTGTTTGGGTCGGGACTCGGGATTTTTGGTTTGTTTTCCACCTAATTTCTTGTTGTTGTTGCATAAGGGCGTGGAAGTGGAGTTACAATGGGGTTGTTGTACTATTAGAGTTGTTTTTCTATTATGCCTTTCTTACAGTTGCTTGCTGGATGTCCTGCCCGACCCCCTGGATTATCTATTGAGGGCTCAACCCCCATGATGGAAGGTTTTGATCTGTTTACTGCCCCCTCCTGGAACGGTAACGATCTTGATAATAAAACTGAACAAGGTGCATAATTCCATACTTAAAATGCCACTCCCCTCTGGTGGTGCTCCTGTAGGAGACCCACTTGCTTGGTAATCATTGTCCCTTTTTACAGCGGGGTGTTACACTCAGGTGTATTATGCCGGCTACACTGCCACTTCCTGGGGCGTTGCCATTGTCCTGCACAAGTGTCTCCCCCCACTGTAATGCCCTGGGACACTTTGTCATCATTTAGGATAACATGGGGGGAGTGGGGTCACTGTATGATGGCCTCCAATTATGCCACCACACTGCAAGCCCTTTCCCCCTGCTCCTCCAGTCCCTCCCTGGCTCCACGCTCCTGGGGGGTGGCTTTAACTCGGTGCTGGACCCCCAGCTAGACTCCAGCAATCCCTCGGCGCACCTCTCATTTGACTTGGCGGCGTGGGCTTCATCCCTGGCCCTGAAGAACGCTTGGCGCCTGCTCCATCCGCTCGCCAGGCAATACACCTTCTATTCCCATTCTCACAAATCCTCTGCCCGACTTGATTATCTCCTTTTACCCTGTGACGAAGCGCTCCTCCCTCAGACCCCACACATGGGTTCAGAATTAGGCTCCCCTTACCTGTCTCCCTGTCCCCTCCTCTTTTTACAGAATGCGGTTCCGGGACAAGACGGACACTATCCCTTTAAGGACTGGTTCTCGTCAGATCCGTTCCCCGATCACGTGACCGCAGCAGGACGTCCGCTCTCATTAAAACCGGAAGTGGCGGTGTGGAAAGGGCGTTCATCCGGAACACCGTGGAAGGCGAGGGAGGAACCGGAGGAAGCCGAGGGACGAGTCCAGACCTTCTTTGTCCCTCCAGGACTGCCGGTGCCGACGACGTCTGAAGACAGAGGCGAAGCAACACCGGAGGAAGGGCCCGCAGTCACCCATTTCAAGCGGGAACCAGAGAGGGAGCCGGACCCCATCCGGCATCACGCAGACACCAGCCACGTCCCTGGAGGGACGTGGCTCCACAAGGTACGGGCCAAAGTAGAGACCGTGTGGGGAAGGGGGAGCAGTGCTTCCGCGAGAGGCAAGGGTGGAGGGTACTGAGTGCCGCAAAGCGCTTCTGTTGGGTGGCATACTGTTGAGCGCGTAACTGCTCTTCACGGCGCGACCACACTGGTGCTGGTATTGGGTGCATAGTCCCCCACACTCCCCGTCCCTGATCACTATTGGAAACAAAGAGAGCCTCCTCCTTACGGGGTATTTTGTTTTCTTTTTTTTGTTTTCTTATGTCCAGGGAGCCCTGACGGTCCGGTGAGAGCCTTCTCCCCCCCCTTCTGAGCTGTGGCGGCAGAAAGTCAAGGACCTATGAACTCTCTAAGAGAAGACGACGTCCGCCCACAAACGACCCCGAAGGAAGCCCTAAAACATTAACAAACGTTTGCACTAAATATCCTGAGAACCTTGACTTGTTAATAAAGCCTTTACAAAGGTTATTGGTTGTGTCCCTGTCTGCTTCTCCACCGCGCCACATACCCTCCATTGAAACAGCCGGGCTGATCGAATCTTGTATCCTCCTCCGTGCCCTGACAGACCATGCCCGATTACTCTTGCCATCAGGTCTTCCAAGAGACAACAACTGAGACATTGGCGACTAAGCGTCTGGTGGCTGATGATGTCAACTTTGAGGACTTCCTCCGTAAACAAATCTCTGACTATTTTGACACTGACTCGGTTGACTCCTCTGTACTGTGGGAGGCCCTGAAAGTGTCTCTACTCGGACAGATCATGTCCTACCAGACTTCTGCCCGCACCCGTAAATACAGGGAGATCACAAGTTGCGCTCAAAGGAGGAGGCTCTTGCAGCACACCCTACTGATCAAGCAAGTCATGTGGTAGACCTGAAAAGGCTGACTCTTCATCCTTAGTTGCATAAGGTGTCCCTAGCACACTTTGCCACTCAGGGCAGGCTCTACGAGATGGGGGACAAGGCGGGCAAATGTTTACATTGGTTGGCAAGCAGAGATCTAGCCCTCCGCTGGGTCCTCAATTTGGTGACAGAGGAGGGCCCCCAGTTGATGGCCCAGGAATTTGCATGATATTTCACATGTCTTTATGAAAGCTGCCCGGTACTCGAGGTCGAACAATCCAACCCCATGGTCGAGGACTTCCTTGTCCCCAGTCTCTCAGCTGCAGACAGACAAGACCTTGAGGACCTCATCACGGCCGCAGAGATTATGAAGGCCATCGGATCACTCCCCACAGAGAAAACACTGGGGCCTAATGACTTTCCGTTAGAACTATGCAAGAAACATGCTTCCCTTTTGACTGTCCCCTTGCTTGCCATGTATGAAGAGTCACTGGGACAGGTACGCTCCCTTAAGACCTAAAAGGGGCTATGATCTCTGTTATCCAGAAACCGTGTAAACCTCCGGATGAGTGTGGGTCGCATAGGTCTATCTCTATATTAAATATGTAATCCAAGATCCTGGCCAAAGTACTAGCGAACCAACTTGGAAAAGTAATCACTTCTCTAATACACCCAGGCCAGAACAGGTTCATGCCAGCGCGTATCACAAGCCGTTGCCTCCGCCGGGTGTACAGCGAGATTGCCTTATCTAGTGATTGTGCAGACCGCCGGGCCCGCATCTCTATTGACTTTGAGAATGCCTTTGACTCGGTCCGTTGGCAGTTAATGTTCCGCCTCCTAGAACGTATGAACATTGGTCCTCTTTTCTGCTGCTGGGTCAAGAGACTCTACTCTGGGCCGTAGGTGAGGGTCCACTTGAAGAGAGAGACTTCCTCGATTATTCCCTTGGAGTGGGCCACTAGGCAACGATGCCTCCTCTCACCCCTCCTTTTCAATCTTGTTATTGAACCGTTAGTGGAATGCATCCGACGGAATGCACAATTATGCAGATTCCTATGGCTCAATAGCTATGAGGAGTGGGTTTCGCTTTATGCAGATGACCTCCTGATTTGGCATGATGGAGCTCGCAAACCTTCAGTTGTGCTATTGGGACAGTCACCTCCTTCCCATTACCAAGTGCCTTTTCGTGGGCCAGGACGACCCATCAATATTGGTGGAACTTGGTGAATTAGACCGCCATGGCATGCTCAATCTCCTCTATGGTCCCAGCATGCCTGAGACCTTTCCGCCCATGACCCAGTCGACCCTGGCGCCAGGCCCTGCAGTGGATTGACTGGTACAGCATGCAGACTGTGGCAGCACCACTTTGGTCTGGGTCCTGACATAGCCACAGATCCGCCCTGGAGGGATTCCGGGCGTGGGAGTCCATAGGTATCACCACTGTGGGGGATGTCTGGATGGGCACCTCCATCTTTACATTTCAATATCTTGTAGATAAATACACTATGCACAGGACACAATTCTATTGTTTTCTGCAACCACGGCATGCGCTTGAGGCTTCCATCGACTCCTCAATGCCCTTCCCCACTGCAACCCCCTAGAGGCACACCTGATGGGATCACGGCTAGAGAGTAAGGGTATCTCTTGTCTATATCGATCCCTTGTTAACAATACCTTGGACCCCATGATGATTCTGAAGAAGAGATGTGAGGGCAATGTGGGCCCCTCAGATGATGACAAATGGGTGGAGGCCAGAATGGCCCCCAAGACATTGACAATCTATGTGAAGCTACGCCTTATTCCACTGAAGTACTTGTGCTGTGTATACTAAAGCCTCACAAAGTTACACAGGATGGGGGCTGGCCTACCACCGGGGTGTTGGCACTTCCAGTGGGCACCTTTTTTCACATGGTCTGGGACTCCCTGATTATCCAGGCTTAACGGCAACAAATTTGCAACACCTTTGCCTTATTGTTGGCAGGATAGTCTCGCGGGACCCAAAGCTAGTTCTGTTGGGGCTGATGGATGAATGGGGAGGAAGCCATCATATCAGACGGTTGGTTAACATGGGGTTCATTATCTCTAAAAGGGACATTGTCCAGCACTGGCACTTGCTGCTAGCTCCACCATTGCTTGAGTTGACCTTTGGGATGGACTATACTGCCACAGCTGAAAGATTTGTGAATAAATCCAGGGGTTGCCCAGAAAAACACTATACGGTTTGGGGAGAATGGGCTGTTTATTCAGAGACTCTATCATGGGGCGACTAACTTCTGTACAACATTCTTCTGTTGACTTTCCTAGCTGGGTAATTGTTGTTGTTGTTTTCTTGTCTAAAATTTGAAAAAAAATAAACAGATAAAAAAAGAATAGACAGGCTCAATCTTGAGTTATGCATCATCTTCGAGATATCTTGCATACCATCTACTTTTCCCAGCCCAGCAACCTAGTGGATAACCCCATAATGGTGTCAGGAAGCAGAAGTAAATCCTGCTCCAAATGTAAGCTTGCAAACAGTAGACTAGAAGCCTAGACTGTTGCATAAACTAATACTTTGGCATATCTCTACAAGGTTTGCTTTCCCACCCACTGATGCTTGAACTTAGTTCAGTGTATCAGCGTTTGATTGTGAAAGTACAGGTTGTTGTAACCCCACACTACCCCACTGAATACATAGTTGCTGTGCTGTTCATGCCTTCTGGGGTACTAACAGTCCCTAAAGAAGGTCCGGGGACGCAGTGTTAATTCAAACCCAATTACATGCTTTATGATAGCACACACAAGCAGTGCACTTAGAGAAAGATACTTAATGCTCAAGTGTTTTATTCCAACAATCTCATCCTGTTGCTTAGCATATGTAAAATAACCACACGGAATAATAATAAAACTGCATACTGCATGTTCCTACAACGAGAATAACATTAATATCTGAAAGAGACACGTTAGTGACAGATTCCTTACCTTAGAATATCCCCAGGCGTCAGGCTGGATCCGGAAAGTTTTTGCGTAGCAGTACCCTTGCGCGTCGGTAGGCGGCGTCGTGCGGCTCCGCGTCCGTCGTCGGCGTCGTGATCGCCGGGATGACGTCGCGGGCAGTGCTCAGGCGCCGCCCCTGCGCGCTGACGTCAGTTCTTCTTTTCCGCGCCAGTAAGCGCAGATCCGGGAAGAGCAGTGCCCTAGTCACTTTTTGACTATCTTTTTGTGAAATTTTTCACTGTTCTCTTCAACGAGTCTTCACGACTCCTAAGGTGTCGTAGGGATGCCCGGCTTTAAGCCCTGCGAGGTATGTGGTCGTATGATGTCCATCACGGACCCCCACCTCGAGTGTCTCTTCTGCCTCGGCCGAGGCCACGACACGAAGTCGTGCCCTGACTGCCGGAAACTTCATCCGAAGGCTTTGCGAGAGCGGTCTCGAAAGCTCCTTGAAGTCCGGCAGTCGGCTCCGCGCCGCAGCAAGCCCCGGTCCCGGGAGAGGTCGAGGGCCGGACGCGGAGTCCCCGCCGTTCGTCGGAATCCAAGTCTTCGCGCTCCTCCGGTAAGTCGAAGCACAAGAAGTCTAAGCGGCGTCATCGCTCTAAGACTTCGCCTCGCCGGTCGCGCGACTCGGCTGAGGTCCCTGTCGGCACCGTCCCCGCCCCGCGGCCCCGGACGTGCCTGTCGAGTTGCCCCCGCATTACCCGTCCTTCCCGGGTTCGGGGCGACTCCGGCCGAGTACAGAAATTCCTGTCGGCCATGGCCCGCCTCTTCGGGCCTCGAGGTCCCTCCGGTGCGCCTTCGGGCCCCGCGGGCTCAGATGGGGTTGCTCCGGCGTCGCCGTCGACTCCGGTCCCGGCGTCGCCTGTCCCACCAGCCTTCGTCCCGGCCTCGGCTCCGGCCCCGGCCTCGACCCCGGTTCCGGTGGTGCCGCAACCTCCATCGACGCCGGTTGACCTAACCACGCCTCCGCCGACGCCGATGTCCCCGGTGCCGTTTCCGACGCCGTCCGGGGCTCCGGGCGGCGTCGTTCCCCGGTTCTCCCCGGGTCCGGACATGGAGCCGGACCGGCGTCGCCCGGCGCCGGTTCCGGCGCCGATGAGGCCTTGGGTCCCTTATGTCCCTCCTCCTCCATCTTTTCAACCTGAGGAGGACCAGGAGAGCTGGGAGGGGTCTGACGACCCTCTCACACAACAGTGCGAGTTTGACCCGGACTGGGTTGAGGAACTTGGGGATGCCAGTGGGCTGGATACCTCCCCGACTCTGGCATGCTGTCTCCTCCCGTGGCAACGGAGGAGGGGGCTAATTTTGCAACGGTGTTGCGTAGAGCTGCTGGAGCCTTAAATCTCCAGTTGCCTACAGTGGCCGTCAGGACTAACCTCCTGACTGAAGTGCTTCAGCCGGCGGCCTCCTCTTCGGAGCCTGTGCTGCCGTTCAACGATGCACTCACTGACGTTCTTTTGGGTGCCTGGTCCAAACCCACCACAGGGGCTCCTGTGGATAGGAACGTGGCCCGACGCCATCGCCCGGCTCCGGGCGACCCCTGTTTCTCTCCCAACACCCCACCCCTGAGAGCTTGGTTGTCCAAGCCTCTGCCTCCCAAACAGCCTTCCCTACCGCCCCTCCGGATAGGGAATCCAAGCGCCTGGATCACTTTGGGAAGAAGGCTTTCTCTTCCTCCAGTGCTGGCTTGCGGTCTGTTAATACCGCTTGCCTCTTGGGCCGATACACCCACTCCCTGTGGGATTCGGTGGCTGATGTTTTGCCGCAGTGTTCTGAGGAGGTCCAGACACTGCTTACCCGCGCTATTGCGGAAGGGCGTGATGCGGCTAAGTATACCATCCGCTGTGGCCTTGATACCGCCGACTCGCTGGGCAGATCGCTTGCAACGACGGTGGCGCTGCGTCGCCACGCCTGGCTGAGAACCACTGGTTTTTCAGGGGATGTCCAGAATACTCTCATGGACATGCCCTTTGATGGAGTCGGTCTCTTTGGTTCAAAGGCGGACCATGCGCTGGAGCGTTTCAAGGATTCACGGGCTACTGCTAAGTCCCTGGGCCTTGCTGTTGTGCGCCCTCCGCATACGTCTGCTTTTCGCCCCTTTCGTGGCCACGGAAGGGGCGCCCAGTCACGTCCACAGCCCGGCCAACGGCCCGCGCAGCAAGCGCCTTCGCGTGGCCGAGGACGTGGATACCGCCGTGGCGGTTCGGGCAACCAGCGTGCGGGTCAGGCCACCACCTCCAACCCGTCCGCGGCCTCCAAGCCCTCCTAGTCCCTCCTTTCAGGTGCACAGCACGCCAGTCGAGGGCAGGGTCCGCCATCACCTTCACCACTGGCGTCCCATCACCTCGGACAAGTGGGTCTTGGACATTGTCCGAAGGGGCTACTCCCTCCCCTTCGAGACCACCCCCCAGCCATGCCACCTCAATTCCACCGCATGTCAGGGGATCACTTGGTGCTTCTACAGAAGGAAGTCACGGCCCTCTTGGCCAAGAGGGCCATCGAGCATGTTCCGACCCCAGAAGTAGGGCGTGGTTGCTACTCCCACTACTTTCTGGTGCCCAAAAGGACAAGGAGGACATGCGTCCTATCTTGGACCTCCGGAACGTCAATCGCTTCCTCCGGAAGGAGAAGTTCAAGATGCTCACCCTAGCTCAGGTCTTGACTGCCCTCGACCCCGGAGACTGGTTGGTAGCGTTGGACTTGCAGGACGCCTATTTCCACATCCCCGTCCTGCCGGCCCACCGGCGTTACCTTCGGTTCACGGTAGGCCTCGAGCATTTTCAGTTCACCGTGCTCCCCTTTGGCCTTACCAGTGCCCCTCGGGTGTTCACGAAAGTGATGGCGGTGGTCGCAGCTCATCTGCGCCGGGCAGGGGTTTCAGTCTTCCCCTACCTCGACGACTGGCTGCTGAAGGCGGGCTCGTCCCAGGCAGTTGTCTCCCCACCTCCAGACTACGGCCGAACTCCTGCACTCGCTGGGGTTCTCCATCAATGTGCCGAAGTCGCATCTGATTCCTTCTCCACAGCTCCTTTTCATCGGAGCAGTTCTGGACACGACGCAGTTTCGGGCCTATCCTCCCGAACGGCGAGTCCGGGATATTCAGGCTATGATTCCGATCTTTCAGCCCTTATCCTGGGTTTCGGTACGGATGACCCTGAGGCTGCTGGGCCTCATGGCCTCCTGCATCCTGCTGGTCACTCATGCCAGATGGCATATGCGGGCTCTGCAGTGGGACCTGAAGTTCCAGTGGGCGCAGCACCAGGGCGACCTGTCCGATCACGTCCAGATCTCGGAGGGGACTGCAAAACAGTTGCAGTGGTGGCTCTCGAACCGGCAATGGGTCATGGGCAGATCCCTCTCCCTTCCCCAGCCAGAGCACACAGTTGTGACGGACGCGTCCCTTCTGGGATGGGGCGGTCACATGGGAGAGGCGGAGATCAGAGGCCTCTGGTCTCCGGCGGAGTCCCGGCTCCATATCAACCTTCTGGAGCTCCGGGCGATCCGACTTGCACTCAAGGCATTCCTTCCCTCTGTCAAAGGGAAGGTAGTGCAGGTGTTCACAGACAACACCACTGCCATGTGGTACTGCAACAAACAAGGCGGGGTGGGGTCGTGGACCCTTTGTCAGGAGGCTCTGCGCCTCTGGACATGGCTGGAACACCAGGGCATGTTCCTGGTGGTTCAACACCTGGCAGGTTCCCTGAACGCCAGGGCGGACGAACTCAGCCGCAGGTGCATGATGGATCACGAATGGCGTCTTCACTCGGAAGTGGCGCAAGGACTCTTTCTACAGTGGGGAGAGCCTTGGTTAGATCTATTCGCCACCGAAGAGAACGCGCAATGTCATCAGTTCTGCGCGTTGGAATTTCCAAGGCGGCACTCGCTCGGCGACGCTTTCGTCACGAGTGGAGTTGCGGTCTATTGTACGCCTTTCCGCCTATACCACTTCTACCCAGAGTGTTGAAGAAGATTCGGCACGACCGGGCCCAAGTCATTCTTGTGGCTCCGGACTGGGCTCGAAGAGTTTGGTATCCCGAGCTACTCAATATGAGCGTAGATCCCCCGATCCGTCTGCCTCTTCGGGAGGATCTTCTGTCGCAGCAGCAGGGGACGGTCCTCCACCCGAACCTGTCCAGTCTACACCTGCTTGCGTGGAGATTGAGCGGCGGCAGTTGATTCCTTTCGACTTGCCTCCCGAAGTTTGTGATGTGATTCTGGCAGCCAGGCGTCCCTCCACTAAGGTGGTATACGCCTGCAGGTGGAACAAATTTGTGGCATGGTGCACAGCAAAGGCTGTGGATCCCCTTTCTGCCCCTCTTTCTGAGGTCCTTCTGTTCCTTCTCTCTCTGGCCCAACAGGGTTCTGCCCTGGGTACCATCAAGGGTTATCTTTGTGCTATCTCGGCCTTCCTCAGGCTCCCTGATCAGCCCTCCCTTTTCAAGTCCCCTGTTGTTAACAGGTTCTTAAAAGGCATTACTCACCTCTTCCCTCCTGTTCCGTTTGTGATGCCTCAGTGGGACTTAAACTTGGTTCTTACCTTTTAATGTGCGCTCCCTTTGAGCCTCTACATAACTGTCCTCTTCGTCTTCTGACTCTGAAGACAGCCTTTCTGGTGGCCATCACCTCCGCTCGGCGGGTGAGTGAGCTCCAGGCTCTATCTTGCAAACCTCCCTTTCTGTCTGTTCATCCAGACAAGGTTGTTCTTCGGACGCGTCCGTCCTTCTTGCCAAAGGTGGTTACTGCTTTCCACATTGGGCAGACCATCACTTTGCCCACCTTCTTTCCGCCTCCGCATCCTTCCAGAGAGGAAGAGAGGCTCCACCGTCTGGACCCAAAACGTGCGCTCTCCTTCTATATTGACCGCACAAAACACTTCCGGGTGGATGACCAGCTCTTTATTGGCTACGTGGGCGCCAAAAGGTCGGGCGGTGCACAAGAGGACCATCTCCCGCTGGGTTACCTTGTGCATCAAGACCTGCTATTCTTTGGCTAAAAGGAGCCTCCTGTTGGGCTGCGTGCCCATTCCACCAGGGCAACGGCTGCTACCACGGCCTTGGGCCGCGGTGTTCCGCTGCCGGTTATCTGTCAGGCAGCTACGTGGGCCTCGCTGCACACGTTTACAAAGCATTACTGCCTTGACAGTCAGGTCCGGAGGGACGGCTTCTTTGGCCGTTCTGTCCTCCAGGACTTCCTTGTCTGATCTTTGTTCGCAGACCCACCACCGGGGTTGGTATTGCTGGGGTATCTATTCTAAGGTAAGGAATCTGTCACTAACGTGTCTCTTTCAGATGCACAAGTTACTAACTTGTGTAACGATATATCTGTAAGAGACAGTAGTTAGTGACAGATTCCTACCGCCCACCATCCTCCCCGTTCTGCGAACTGATTTCTAGGGTTAAGGACATCCCTTTCAGGGCCCTAGTATTTTTCAGACACCTATGTCAGCTTCTTGCATGGCTCTGCGTTCCTGGCGCGGAAAGTCGTGTACAGAACTGACGTCAGCGCGCAGGGGCGGCGCCTAAGTACTGCCCGCGACGTCATCCCGGCGATCACGACGCCGACGACGGACGCGGAGCCGCACGACGCCGCCTACCGACGCGCAAGGGTACTGCTACGCAAAAAACTTTCCGGATCCAGCCTGACGCCTGGGGATATTCTAAGGTAAGGAATCTGTCACTAACTACTGTCTCTTACAGATATATCGTTACACAAGTTAGTAACTTGTGCATTTCTGCCATTTCTGAAATATCACCTGGCAGCCTAACATCTAAAGCCTATTTCTATGTGCTTTAATGTGAAAGCATGGAGAAGCTTAACTTGTGTCTACAGTTTCTTAGGATTCAGCTCTTTGCATACCTGTTTACAGCAAGATGTTGCAGTTATCAGTAGGTGGGATAGGGAGTGCCCTCAAAAGGAAAACAAACATGAGCTGGGGCTCGGCTCCTCTCAGACTTGGCTCGATATCAGCTCAGCGTAGGACTGGATGCTACAGCAGTACAGCAGTCTATCAGTTCCTTTCAGGGTCTTCTGGCAGTATCTTATGCTTATGCAATAATCTGGGGTTAAGGACCTTGCAAACCCAATGGCCACTTCAAGAGGCTTTCATAGTATCGGTTACTAGTCTTATCTTTTATGAGGAATTTCTGACATACTTTATGTACATCTGTACGTTAGTCTTAAGACGCATTAGTATAAGCTATATTAAAAACATGTCAATTCAGATTTCATTCTTTGTTATTTTTGTTAGGTGACCTTGACATGTAGATAACAAGGCACTTGTCCCAGACTGATGCCACATTTGGTGTCTTATTGATGTCATTGTGTGGATGGCTTGAAACCTTCACAGGTTCTTAGAAAGATAAGGACAGACAGCATCTATGCCAAAGGTAGACATGCCGATGATCAGGCAGAAAATGGAGTCTTGGCCTGTTCAAAATGGTCTCTGGCCTTAGGAACTGTACGTGAAGACTAGCACTAAGATTTTCACAAAGCAAGAGAATTGTTCTAAATAGGCAAGTCCCCTGCCCTGCCAAACCTTTGGTTCCCCTACCTGATTCAGAAGTGTGGGAACCACCAAATTTCTTATAGCCTAATATCAGTTTGCCTTGCCCATGGAAACCTTTTATTAACAAACCATCATCCATAGGGCCACTGGTGTCTGAACATCTAAAGGTCTACCCTAATTAGGGCAGGCCTTATGACCTGTTTGTGAACTATGGCGGTCCTGGGTAGGAGACAATTTCCCTGAAATTTGGGGCGAACCTTCTATGTGACAGTGACATTTGTTTTTTGTTTCACAGAAATAAATCACATGACGTGAAAGCTCACCTGGCATTGCACTTGTGACAAAAGTGCTCGCACCGAGTCTGCTAAAGCACTTTCCGCAGACTGCCTAGTGAGGTCTAAATGGCCACCCTAGTCCTCTCACTAGCCACTTACCAACCGAACTGTAGCTGATGAAATCACTTGGGCTCCAAGTCTTATGCCTTTCTGATGCTCACTAAAGACTCATCTCTTCAACTCTCATCTTTTCTTGCTAATTAATTGAACCATTTACTATGTTGTCATATTTTCCTACTTTCTACATTGAGTTAAAAAAAATCTGAAGTAGCTCCCACAATGTTATCAATCTCTTGTCTGAAATGCTACAACCTCTCCTACCTTTGACGGTGCGCCCTTGTATTACTTGCTTTTACATATTACTTCATTTGAGAAGAAACTGGGATACCACAAAGAGAGGTTACTTCTCAGAAAGATTTGTAATCTTGTATCTCAATTTACATTTAAAATACATTGTGTTCTCATTATTTAATGTGTCACTAACACAAAAGTGATAATCATGCTTATAATACTGTACATAACGGTTTATTTATGCAGCTACACTTTTAAGGAGCAATGGTCCCTCTAGTATAACCGGAGGGAGAGAACTCTGCACTCAGTAATCGTTTAGGCTCATTTTTTACCTACATTTCTGGGAAGATCAGTGGGGAAATGGTTGTTTTGGATTACTTTTCACACAAGTGGCTTGTTTTCTAAAATATATTTTGTTGATAGGAATGGCTATTGTCTGGCTCTGTACAACTCCAGGCTGGGACAGTCAACATGTTTCAACCCCTTCTTTTTTCTTTGGAGTCTTCTGGACCTGGGCAAAGTTCTTCATCTTAATGGGATCCTATGGAAAAAGCTAGTTGCCACATTATTTTGATAGTCAAGTTACCAATGGCTTATATACACATTAGTGAAATAAACATGGAGACATACCGTTTATCTGGCTTGGTGTAGCTGAGTGCCTAAAAGGGGAAAGACAGTTCATGTGGCTAGAAGAAATATTTCAATGGTTATTTTCTATTGAAACTTATTTTTTGTGAGATTTTGAAGTACTTTGTTTAGTACAGTGTCAATACAGTAAAAGTGTGACTGTTGTAATAGGCACAAACAATATTATCCAAACCTCCAGTTTGGCAAATCCAATTGCTTTGAAATGCATGAAACTGCTCAGCAATCATCTAAAAAAAATCATGCCAAAATGCCCAAAAAGCTGTGTAAGCAGATGTCAGTGCACCAGCGACACTTTTAAATGTAAATGTGCATCATATACATTTAGAAAAGTTATGTCCAATTACCTTGAAACATATGCCAAACAGATTCTCATGTGTATATTTCAAACAACCCAAGTAGGTGGAAATTGCATTATTTAGAAATATGCTTCCCCTTTGTTGTAGTATTTCTCTATTTCTTCACTTGCTGTACAATTTTGCTTATGGGGTTTTTGTTTGAGTCCACTGTTTAATGACCAAGTTAATCATAGTTTAGTGTTGTATGCATTTATAAAGCTTTTGTTATTTTCTTTCTAGTTTGTAAACAGAAAATGAAAAATAAGGAGTCAAAAAAATGCCAGTCAGTTGGTTTTCTTTGCCAAACATTTTAAGGTGTAGGAGGAGAAATAAAGTAGAGGGTAATGCATGAAGAGATTGTAATAAGTGAATGTAGGCAAGTGATGGTTGTAGGTGTGAGTCGAGGGACCTGTGGCGGGCAGACATAGGGGAACGGGCAACATCAGGCTCCCCAAGTCTGATAAGAGGACGGCCTGAAAGGCTCTCCTTGAAGTATATTTCGCCCATGGTTATGTTATGTTATTGAAATTTATACAGCGCACAAATACCAAAAAGGTGTCTTGGCGCTAACAATCCGGAAGCAGGCTAGTGCACTATTCATTAAATAGCCAGGTCTTAAGGGCTTTACGAAAAGATGTTAAGAATGGAAGATTTCTGATGGAGAAAGGGAGGGTGTTCCAGAGTTTCGTAGCACCCACAGTGAACCTTCTGCCGCCCCAATTAGCCTTACTGAATCTCTGAGAGAGCATTAGTTTTGCCCCTTCAGACAGAGAACTGTTTACTCAAGTAATTAATAATATGTGAAGTTAATATAGTGGCTGTTTTTGCAGTGGTCACCCCCCCCATCCAATTAAAATAACTCCACGTGCAGTTATCACTTGCAAACATGCCCCTGTCATCCTCTGTAAAGTTCCCTCTCTTTCTGAACAGTCAGATTTGTGCCTAGATGCTTTGCTTTTTCTGGCACTTAATCATGGTAACTGCGTAAACCTCTGACATCTTTTCTTGCTTCAGACAAGCGACCTAGTGTTGAAACGTAGAAATGAATGTTGGTTCGGAGCACACAATTCGTGCCTGTCATTGGTTTGTCTCATGCGACTGGTCATGCCGAACTGGTGGCGGATCCTATTTTAATTGAGTGCACGCGGGCTCGCATTTTGTAAAATTGCACTGTCAATAAATACATATTATGAAACATCACAAAAATAAGTACAAGTCACAACATTTACTTTTTCAAAGCACATCGAATAAATGGTAGAAATGGATTTTGGAATGCGGTCTGTCTCCAAACTGCAGAGCATTGCACCCAGAATAGTACGTCTAGTCGATGTCTGTGATATTTGATAAAATACATAAAGACTTATATATTTTTGTGATAGGGATGCTATTGTTAGGGATATTGAAAATAACACTGGCATTGTTGAGTTTTTCTATTTTTTTCTGTTTGTTTGCTTACTCGCAGTGCTGTTGTACCAGGCTTTTAGACATTATGTTAGGATTTGGGGTGTGGGCAAGCAAACTAAGTAAAAAGCCATGGATGTTCAGGATGGTTTGGGGGTGCAGTGTTCTGTGATCCCAAATCTGCTGATCTCTGGAAATCCTCGATTTTTTAACCTTGTATGATTGTGTCCTTAATCTGCTTGTGCACATTCCGGGCTAATGCGTGAAAAAGATTTATAACTACATTAGTGAAGGTGGTATTTTTTATTTTACTCTGTAAACAGTGCAGTCTGCTAATAGGTTGTTTTTTTAGTTTGGCCTATTTAACCAATATATTTATCATATTTCTTATTTTTTTAAGTTATTTTGCATTGAACTCTTTTTGCAGCCTGCTCTTAGGTCATGGAAAAACACTCATTTTATTTTTTAACATTTTCTTTTTTTAAATGTATCCTGTTTTTAACGTATCTTAAAAAATAAAATCTGGGGGATGCCTTCTCTGGGATTTTATTCATCTAAATAATCTCCGAGATTAGTTATTATTTCTCTACAGTTCATGGCTTGATAAGCATATGTTGTTGAAAGTAATATGAGCTTCTCCATATACTCTTGAAAGTGGTGGCCCAACTCATTATAATACGATATGTTACCCTTGCTATTTTTTTGTGGAAAGTCAAAATCTTATTTCGTAAGCTACGAGACTTGAAAACAATGTTTAGCTTTTGGAATGGCCCTTGCTTTCCCCATCTCATTTCCTCCATCCCAGACAATATATTTGGATACTCCTAGAGAGTAACACATCCACTCCTGATTGTTGCTGGTGATATGTCAGGGGGTGTTTTCAAAGATACAACTGAATATTGAAAAAATAATAATTCGAGCTATGTCTACTCTGCCTATCAGTGTTAATGGTAGTCATGCCAAAGAAATAATAACCCTTCACTTCTTCCAAAAAGCATTCATGTAATGTGGAGCAAACATATCTTCTAAGTGTTCTGCTAACTGAAGAGAAAGTTTCACACAACATGTTCTTGGGCACTGAATCCCAATCCATATGTCATCCAGTCCTTTTTGTTTTTCCAATATAACGTCTGTCGTTTTTCCCATGTTATGTAGCATTAGGTAGTACATTTCAAGTACATGATAGGAGCATGCATATATTTTAGTTTATTTGGAGCACTCATGGCACTGCATCCACATAAAGTAAGAAAGTAATGTGTCTGTTTTCCACTTGAAATGTGTCAGAGAAAATCAAGGCAAATGAAGGATAACCACTTTTTAACCTTCAGCACTAAAAAAACAAGCATTTGCAATGCAATAGGTCTCGCATTTATAGGAGTTTGAGCTATTGGCATTGTAAATGACAATGCCTTTTATTTATGTGTTGTTTTTAAAACAGAAAAATAAAAGGCATTGTCATTTACAATGCCAATATCTTAAACTTTTGCTAATGCAAGACCTATTGCATTGTAAATGCATGCAAAAAAAAAAAACATTAGGAGAGAGCCTGCTCATAGGGAAAATTTTAGCCTGCCTCCCATGTGCTGCTATCCAGTTCTTTGAGCTCCAGTGAGCAGACATTCCAGAGCAGGAGGTGGTCGCAGTCTGCACTTATTCCCTTATCCGCAGACGGGAGGGGCTAAGCGTGTGGCCAATACCTGTGCGGGGCAGGGGATTGAGAATCCAGGTGAAGCATGGTGGCCAGGTCTGCTGTGGCTCACGCCGCCTTGCTGGGAGGGGAGGCGTTGTTGTGCTGAGAGGCAGAGGAAGGGGTGAACTGCTAGAGACAGCTGCCAAGTGGAGCCAGTCACGTCCTCCAATGAGTGGCCCGTGGCAGCAGCAGTAACATTTCCTGCAAAAGTGGCCTTTTTTTTATTTCACTTGTATTTAAGTTAATAAAATTCGCGCTGTTACAAATTTTAACCCGCAGTATGCAGAAATTCATGAGCCCACATTAACAAACTTAATGTTGAAGTAGGCCATTTCAAATAAAAATGTATGTTAAAAAATTACCACAATACACAAATACAGGCGGAGGTTGTGGTGGGAGGATAGCATGGTGAGATTAAAAGAACTGGACAGGCGGGAGGTGGTGGTGGTGGGGGAGGGGAGGGTGGAGGGCTGGGAGCGGAAGCTGAACAGCCAACAACTGTACCTACACAACCGTAGACACAAGCATTCCCTTCCGCCATGGCCTCCCAGTAACCCGAACAGATCGACGAGAAACAACCTTAAACAAATAACAAGGCACCTCCTGAGCGCCTCGACGCCAACTCCAGCCCCCCGCAGCTCTGTGCCGGAGGTCAACGCGCACGGAAGCAGGAGCTGGGCGAGAGAGTGAAACTCCGAAGCGAAAGTGAAAGCATCAGCTCCCCGAGGTGCCCTGCCCAGGAAGGAGGAGCTGGCACCGCCTAAGCTTTAGGGCGAGGGTAGTGTAAACACCCCGCGTGCCACAAGATGCAGCTCTCCAATATCACGATAGGCTGAGACAACCCGAGAACATCCCAAAATATTATGCACTTTGGTGTGGTTCTTTTGCTCTTTCTCACTGACAACGCAGACGCCGTCGTTTCCGATTTACCGCCCTAGAAACAAGATTATACTGTTCAAACAAGTCGCTCCAGTGTACCGTGGGTCTTTCGATACCTTACGTAATTACTGAGGTCTTGATCACGGAGGCGATATGCGCATTGTTTCACAAAATCTCTACATAAAGAGCAGTAGAAGGTATTCCGGCGTTCCTGGGGGATTATCGAAGGCTTCTGCCAGCGCGGCTGTCCGTGCCGGCGGGGAGACGCAGCCTGTGATTTCCCTTTGAAAGCGGGGTGCGGGGCTGGGCTGAAAGACGGGTCCGGCGGCCCAGCGGGGAGGCAGTGCGGCAGCCCGAGGGGTCACGGGGTACAAAGCAGGGCTCCCGCCAGCCGACATACAGCGTGAATAAGAAAGGCCATAAGTGATATTGGTGAATGGGAGCTGGGACCGGTGAAAACACTCGAATGAGAGAACAGCTCAAACTTCCAAAGGCTCGTTGAAATAAATGACAGGCCACCCCTTCCCAAAATGAACTGGAAGGGACTATTAAAAGGGACATATGTTTGAAATCAAGCACAATCGAGTGGTCTCGTCAGTGAAAAGCCAGCGTCTGTAAAACTGTGTAAACAAACAAGCGCGGTCCCAAAAGTGAAAGAGGACCGCGCTCTTGTCTTTATGGGGCCATGTGTTTAAACACATGGCCCCATAAAGATAAGAAAGTGCTTTGCGACAGACGCAAAGCAGGCAAGCCAGTCCGGGTGGGCCGGCACAAAAAGTGAAAGGGAGGCAACCCAAACACCTAATTTCCAATGGCAGGCCACCGTTTACCATAGACGGTGACGCCAGCCAATGGAAATAAGGGGCGGGGCTTAAAGCCCTTTTCTCAAACTCCTCATTAACAATAAATCTCGCCGAGCGAGCTGCGCATGTGCGCAGCAACGCTAGGCGAGACCTAAAAATGATGGGGGGATTCTGGTATGTTGTATTGTGGGCCACCGGTGACCCAGAAACTAGTTGGGTGAACGTCCCTGCTAAATTTCCACATACATCCATTATTACATGATTGAAATAGTTGATTAATGGTTTCCAAACCATAAACTCCATTGTTGGAGCATTGATTTGTGCCCTAAATCTTTTATATATTCCTTCATATTTGAAAATACATGCTCAAGAGAGCTATCTGATGTTTGTTTTGCAAATTCATAGGGAAGTGGAGGATCTTTTTGCTCTTTCGTTGGTACTCAAAAGACGTAATACCCGCATACTCGGGGAACTAACTGTGTAAGAGGTTTCATGGCTATTTCAATCAAAAGCAGCAACAAGGGACTCACAAAATTTGATATTCCTGAGAGAGACCAGGATTGAGCAAAACAAAGGCTCTTGTATCTTTTTATATATTAATTCCATTGCTTCGGCATACCATTTCCTAGGGCAGGTTTTTCCAATTCTTCTTACATCAAATCCATCTATAGCAATTTTCCTCAAAGTGAGTTTCTCCTTTTCTCTTATAGCTCCCATTATTTCACCTTTGGAAAAATCAATGGAAAATCCTTTCCGGTCAATGTATGCATGATTTTATTAATCCTTGATGCTAAGATCATGGCAAAGATCTTTTCTTCAGCAGTTGAGAGTATGATTGGTCAGAAGATTCTTGATTTTCAAATCTTTTCTGGTGATGGGTTAAGACTTATTAATTTTGTACCCTGTAATTTTAAACCCTGGTTCATCTTAAATTTAGAATTGAGGTGGGTGGACCTGTGCCACTACCAAGATTACTGATCTGTAAACTATCTGTAGATCCTAGCCACTTTAAGGGAGAATAATCCAGTGCAATGCAGGTCGAGTCTAGGATTCCAGGACCTCTGTACCCCCATGTATCGAGTACTGTGTCAGAGTCAGAGTGGAGCGGAAGGGAAATCCTAGCAGAGCTGCACCAACTGTGATTCCAACACATGCTGACGGATTGGGAGGGGGCACTGGCCCGGGCTGTACAAGCGGGGCCTTCCTGCGGCTGTGAACCCTGCATCAGCTTGATTATCATTACTGCAACAAGATCGACAGAGGAGCCTGTATACTCAATGAATCGCTTTCCCCTACCAATCGCAATACTGGCCTAGGATCACCTCAAAAGATTGCAGGTGAGGTGAATAAACCTGAAAGATGGTCTAATTTATGGGTTGGATTCTGCCTCCCACTTCGCAAGAAAAAGTCCTGGTCATTAAAAATAGGTCATTTAGAAGAAGAGGGAGGGATAAGTGTAAAGCATGCAGGCACGTGACCTGTACGTCAGGCGATCATGTTCGAATAGATGATCTCCAGCTCAACACTCCTGAGGCAGAGTGGTAGATAACACTGTGAATGCTGGCAATTCTGTTTCCTTACACTTCAGTGACCTAACTGCTTAATGTCTTCCTCCAGGCCGGCCAGGCAATAAACCTTTGAATCATTTGACTCATTTGACTGATCAGACTTCGTTGGGGGGATCTTTGCTCCGACATGCTTTTCTGTATTATGTCAGATGACGTCAATCTATGTCTCGATTAATGGGGGGTACCAACTTATTGTATTGTGCCATGAAGGATTTATTACCTATAATCCTTCCACATAACTTACACCCTTTGTAGTTGTCTTATTATGCAACCTCTTACCGGCTCACATATGTTTGCCAAGAAGAGCCCAGACATGGTATGGGATTGAGTACCTGAGGTTTAGAGTCCATGGACTACAGTAGTGTGTTCCTAACACCCAAATAACCCCACACGGATTTCATTTCTAACCACAAAACTTACCTGGCATATTCCTCACATATTTGCTGACATCATACATTGAAGGTTCCCTTATTATATTCTACAACGACCTTTGTGACACTATACAGCAGGGTTTGGGGAATAGTCCTCACACTTTTAATTAATGTGAGAGAGGAGACTTCTATGCCACATGCACATACTATGACACATATTACTACAAAACCGTTGGTCATCTCCTCACTAAAAATGAATGACCTGCATGTTTATATTTAGAGGCAAAAAATACTACACCAGCTCAAAAATAAAAATCCTGACCTAGCCCTTGTGGAAGAAACACAGCTCATGGACAAACATTCTCAGTATGTGAAAAGAGACTAGATGGCTTGGTAGCGAACAGTGGTCAGTCTAAACTATATGCAGAGAAGGACAATAGGATGGATAATCCTGCGGGCAAATGCAGAGTTGCCATTCACATAAAGAAGTCGATGGCACAAAAAGTATTCAGTACATGGAGAGACCCGCACTGTAGATACGCCTTTGTAAAAATCAAAACTTTGAACACCACACCTTGTATAGGTTCCATTTACACACTCAACCACACAAGGAGACCCTTTCTCTCAACGCTTTCTAGAGTTCTGGTAGATCTGTATTCTGACTACCTGATTCTGAAGTGAGATTGACACATAGTAATTGAACCCATATTCGTTAAGTCCGGGCCAACAGACCCAGTGAATAACAATGCTAATACAGCACTGGTTACGATTTTCTATTGATTGATGTGTGGAGATTGCTACACACCAGCCACAAAACATATACCTTTTGTCTAACCCACATGGCATGGAATTCCAGATACATTTCTTTCTCTTACACGCCGCTCTCTAGGTAGTCTAAATGTGAGAGAGTGCTGTGGGTATCTCGGACCATGCTTTGGTGCAATTGGACTTAGATGTAGGCCATGTCCCACACCCTCCACCAATGTGGCGTGTGCAAGCCTCTAAATTCAAGTCACCCTTGGACAAAAGATCTACATATATCCCAGTGGTGGTTACCACTGGGTAGTTAAAGTTAGGATCACATTTCTGACCTTTTTGTTTTGCTTATAACTTGGGTGCCATTTGACGAAACTTTCCCAAAAAATGTTCATTTAACTCAGCACCTTCATTGAAATTTTCAGGGTGATCCGTCAACCAGGGGCCGAGAAAAAGAGGGTCCCAAAATGAGTTTTCCCTATGCAATTTTCCAGAGGAAAATTGAACAGCAAAAATGGCTTAACAGAATTACACCAAATTTGGCAGAAAGCTAGATTTTGGTCCATATGTGTGCTTTCTGTGATTTGGTGTAAATCTGTTCAGTAGTTTTTGAGAAAATAAGGTTAAAAGTATTTGTACATTTCACTTTGCGGATCCTTTGCGGCAGATCTGTGGATCCTTCCGCGCTGTTATCGGTCCACCGCAACCAATAGTGGTAGATCCATGAGGCTACTCACAAGATCCCATTGATTGGCCGCAACCTGAAGAAAATATCACACCCGCCATCTTAGGACTCAGGGACTTGGTCCCCGAGTCCTATAAAATTAGTTAAAAAAAATATAAGGGGGCAGGGAAGGGGATCTCTGACCCAATGGGCCTTGTGTCAGTATAAGAAATATTTTTTTCTTTGTCGTTTCATAAATCTGTGGATCCACCGTGAAGCCCAGCGTGGCTGCCTGCTGATTTGACATGAATCCACCGGGTTCCAAAAAAACCAATTAAAGGATGGGGTTGGACGCACGCGGGGGATTGGCTGCAGGGCCTTGCCATGCACTGCTAATTAGCTCACATATTCTCATTCTAGACGTGTTTACTCTCATCTTGTTTTTGAGGTCAGCTCCTGTCTTCTGATCTTACCAATAACCTTTTTTAGGTCGAGCCTAGAGTAGCGCGCATGCGCTGCTCTGCGAGACTTTATGTAGGTGGTTTAAAAAGCTGACCACACGCTCGTGCACAATGGCCTTTTCCGTGCGGTTACTCGCAATTATCGTGCCCAGGCCATTGTGCACGAGCGTGTGGTCAGCTCACCAGGCTGCCGCGCTCGCTCGCTCGTTCTACACAGCACTGGTGACTGGGTGATTCCGGCCCACTTCCTGGCCTTGGATTGGCTGTGTACGTGAGCAGTGAGTGGCGAAGGAGTGACGAGGGACCGCGAAGACGGAATGGGCTGTCCGCCCTCCTTTTGATGTAGAAATGGGAGGCGGGTCTTGCCACTGGAATATTCAAAAGAGCTTATACGAGAGGACTCTTAATTGATGCAGGGAGTTGGGTTCAAGAAAAGGTTTGCGGAAAAGATGCGAGATGACGATGCTCCTCTTGAATGGTGGGGGCAGTCGAGAGGGAGGCTGCTTCCCAAGTTGTGAGACAGAAGTGATTGCTGGGGCGCGTAATTCTCACGCCCACCATTAGTGTTTACGGTAACCGGACTTACCAACATGGCCACCACACATGAAGCCACCCAATATTCTGCTTGCACAAATGCTTGCTCGATAATTTATAAGAAACATGCTGCGGTAGAGGGCGGGGATCTATTAAGGCAGGAGCCGTACTTATTGCGACCTATCTTCGGCAAGAAAAAGCCGGGACTTGCTTCAACCCTTCACCATTCACCGGGCGCAGATATGAACGTAGACGCTGATTGGGTACTATTTCGGTTAGAAGATACTTGGTTGGATACCCTACACGCCACTTACTATTATGTTTCGCCCTCCTTCGTTTGTGATAGGAGAGTCTGAGGATAAGCTCGTAAATCGGAGGTTACCAGGAAGAAACCATGGCTGCTCTAATCAGAAGGTCCTGTAGTTTGCTCAACAGTTACTGCAAGCATGGCAACCTTGCAATGTGTAAGAATTTGCTCCTCCCTCCCGCATGAAAGCTGTCATTCAGCACCTGCGCTATAGAGGAGCCCTTTAGTACGGGTATAATATCCATGCCATCCTTCTTGCATTGCCCTCCCTCTTTTATATTACCATAATTAAATTAAATATTCTTGCGGCACTGCGTCCTACATTTGTAACTCTGCTTATTGCTTTTTCATTGTTTTTTATTTATTGCTTATTTCTGTAACTTTGCAGTCTGTGCTCTTTTAGAAGTGAGCGAGTTTCGGGTAAACACTTTTCTATCCTGACACAGTAGCAACAGATAATTAGTTTTCAGGTTCAGCCACAGTCCAGTATTCCGGTGTAAATACATGGGCAGTTGTAAGGAATCTGTGGGCAATCGGATATTTTTTAACGCGTTTTAACTCAGGTGCATTGGCAGTGCATATACTTCTTAAGAGTAACCTGCCTAGACGCATTCCTGTGTTTGACGCCTCGATACAGAAACATTCTTCAGTGTTCTGCAAAGAAGGCTGTCGCACACGTTCCCTTTTCCATCGATCACTGATCAGTCAGAACATGCATTCTTCCATCTATAAAAGCGGTCCTACGGTGAAATACCCTCACGCTAATCCGAGGGCGTCCAAGTTTAAGGCCTTGACAGAGAAGCAGAGTGTGTCTACCTTGTCGCATATAGGTGTGCATGCTGTCACTCACGTTGCCAGCTTTTGAGGGCGTGTCCTTTTCAGTTTTCAAGGACTCCAGACTTCTGATTTTTCAGCAGTGGAGGTCAAATTCATGACTTTGTTTATTTTATTGCATGTATCTGAAAGAGACACGTTAGTGATAGATTCCTTACCTTAGAATATCCCCAGGCGTCAGGCTGGATCCGGAAAGTTTTGCGTAGCAGTACCCTTGCGCGTCGGTAGGCGGCGTCGTGCGGCTCCGCGTCCGTCGTCGGCGTCGTGATCGCCGGGATGACGTCGCGGGCAGTACTTAGGCGCCGCCCCTGCGCGCTGACGTCAGTTCTTCTTTTCCGCGCCAGCAAGCGCAGATCCGGGAAGAGCAGTGCCCTGGTCATTTTTTGACCATACTTTTTGGTGATCTTTTCACTGTTTTTCCATCTTTCGAGGTGTCGTAGGGATGCCCGGCTTCAAGCGATGCGGCGCCTGTGCGCGGATGATGTCCGTCACCGACCCGCATCGGGAGTGTCTCTTCTGCCTCGGCCGAGGCCACGACACGGCGTCCTGTACCGACTGCCAGGCCCTCCACCCGAAAGCTTTGCGAGAGCGGTCTCAAAGCTCCTCGAGGCCCGGCATTCGGCTCCGCGGAAGGCCCGGTCGCGTGAGAGGTCCAGGGGTCGATCGCGGAGTCCACACCGGTCGTCGGCGTCGAAGTCTTCTTCGTCCGGTAAGTCGAAGCACAAAAAGTCCAAAAGCATCATCGCTCTAGGACTTCGCCTCGCCGGTCTCGCGACTCGGCTGAGGCCCCTCCCGGCACCGTCCCCGCCCCGCGGCCCCGGACATGCCTGTGGAGTCGCCCCCGTCATACCCGCCCTTCCCGGGTTCGGGGCGGATCCGGCCAAAATACAGGAATTCCTGTCGGCCATGGCCCGCCTCTTCGGGCCTTCAGGCCCCTCCGGTGCGCCTTCGGGCCCCGCGGGTCCTGATGGGGTTGCTCCGGCGTCGCCGGCGGCTCCGGCCCCGGCGTCGCCCGTGCCTCCAGCCTCGATCCCGGCTCCGGCTCCGGCCCCGGCCTCGATCCCGGCTCCACAACCCCCATCGGCGCCGGTCGGCCTAACCACGCCTCCGCCGGCGCCGATGTCTCCGGTGCCGTTCTCGGCGCCGCCCTGGGCTCCGGGCGGCGTCGTCCCCAGTTCCTTCCGGCTCCGGACATGGACCCGGAGCGACGTCGCTCGGCGCCGGCTCCGGCGCCCGATGGGACCTTGGGTCCCAAATGTCCCTCCTCCTCCTTATTTTGCACCAGAGGAGGACCAGGAGGACTGGGAGGGGTCTGATGACCCTCTGACGCGCAACTGTCAGTTTGATGAGGACTGGACAGAGAGTCTAGGGAGGCCAGTGGTCTGGATACTTCCCCTGACACTGGCATGCTGTCTCCTCCCGTGGCTACGGAGGAGGGGGCCAATCTACAGTACGGTGTTGCGTAGGGCTGCTGGGGCCTTACGTCTCCAGCTCCCTACTTTGACGGTCAAGCCTAACATCTTGACAGAGGTGCTTCAGCCGGCAGCCTCCTCTGCGGAGACTGTGCTGCCGTTTAACGACGCCCTCACTGACGTTCTTTTGGGCGCCTGGTCCAAGCCCAACACAGGGGCTCCTGTGGATCGGAACGTGTCACGACGCCATCGCCCTGCTCCGGGCGACCCCCTGTTTCTTTCTGTCCACCCCACTCCTGAGAGCTTGGTTGTCCAAGCCTCCGCTTCCCAAACCGCCTTCCCTACCGCTCCTCCGGATAGGGAATCCAAACGCCTGGATCAGTTTGGGAAGAAAGGTTTTTCTTCCTCCAGTGCTGGCTTGCGGTCCGTTAACACCGCTTGTCTTTTGGGCCGATATACCCACTCCCTGTGGGATTCGGTGGCGGATGTTTTGCCCCAGTGCCCTGAGGAGGTCCAGGCACTGCTTTCCCGCGCCATTGCGGAAGGAAGGGATGCGGCCAAATACACTATCCGTTGTGGCCTTGACACCGCCGACTCGCTGGGCAGATCGATTGCAACGACGGTGGCGCTCCGACGCCACGCCTGGCTGAGAACCACTGGTTTTTCAGGGGATGTCCAGAATACTCTCATGGACATGCCCTTTGATGGAGTCGGTCTTTTTGGGTCCAAAGCAGACCATGCGTTGGAGCGCTTTAAGGACTCACGGGCTACTGCCAAGTCCCTGGGCCTTACTGCTACACGCCCTCCGCTGCCTTCTGCTTTTCGCCCCTATCGTGGCCACGGTAGGGCGCCCTTCACGTCAGCAGCCCAGCCACCGGCCCGCGCAGCAGGCGTCTTCGCGTGGCCGAGGACGTGGATTCCGCCGTGGCGGATCGGGCAACCAGCGTGCGGGTCAGGCCACCACCTCCAACCCGTCCGCGGCCTCCAAGCCCTCCTAGTCCCTCCTTTCAGGTGCACAGCACGCCAGTAGGGGCAGGGTCCGCCATCACCTTCCCCACTGGCGCACCATCACCTCGGACAGGTGGGTCTTGGACATTGTCCGAAGGGCTACTCCCTCCCCTTCGAGACCACCCCCAGCCATGCCACCTCAATTCCACCGCATGTCAGGGGATCACTTGGTGCTTCTACAGAAGGAAGTCACGGCCCTCTTGGCCAAGAGGGCCATCGAGCATGTTCCGACCCCAGAAGTAGGGCGTGGTTGCTACTCCCACTACTTTCTGGTGCCCGAAAAGGACAAGGAGGACATGCGTCCTATCTTGGACCTCCGGAACGTCAATCGCTTCCTCCGGAAGGAGAAGTTCAAGATGCTCACCCTAGCTCAGGTCTTGACTGCCCTCGACCCAGGAGACTGGTTGGTAGCGTTGGACTTGCAGGACGCGTATTTCCACATCCCCGTCCTGCCGGCCCACCGGCGTTACCTTCGGTTCACGGTAGGCCCCGAGCATTTTCAGTTCACCGTGCTCCCCTTTGGCCTTACCAGTGCCCCTCGGGTGTTCACGAAAGTGATGGCGGTGGTCGCAGCTCATCTGCGCCGGGCAGGGGTTTCAGTCTTCCCCTACCTCGACGACTGGCTGCTGAAGGCGGGCTCGTCCCAGGCAGTCGTCTCCCACCTCCAGACTACGGCCGAACTCCTGCACTCGCTGGGGTTCTCCATCAATGTGCCAAGTCGCATCTGATTCCTTCTCCACAGCTCCTTTTCATCGGAGCAGTTCTGGACACGACGCAGTTTCGGGCCTATCCTCCCGAACGGCGAGTCCGGGATATTCAGGCTATGATTCCGATCTTTCGGCCTTTATCCTGGGTTTCAGTAAGGATGACCCTGAGGCTGCTGGGCCTCATGGCCTCCTGCATCCTGCTGGTCAATCATGCCAGATGGCATATGCGGGCTCTGCAGTGGGACCTGAAGTTCCAGTGGGCGCAGCACCAGGGCAACCTGTCCGATCACGTCCAGATCTCGGAGGGGACTGCAAAACAGTTGCAGTGGTGGCTCTCGAACCGGCAATGGGTCATGGGCAGATCCCTCTCCCTTCCCCAGCCAGAGCATACAGTTGTGACGGACGCGTCCCTTCTGGGATGGGGCGGTCACATGGGAGAGGCGGAGATCAGAGGCCTCTGGTCTCCGGCGGAGTCCCGGCTCCATATCAACATTCTGGAGCTCCGGGCGATCCGGCTTGCACTCAAGGCATTCCTTCCCTCTGTCAAAGGGAAGGTAGTGCAGGTGTTCACAGACAACACCACCGCCATGTGGTACTGCAACAAACAGGGCGGGGTGGGGTCTTGGACCCTTTGTCAGGAGGCTCTGCGCCTCTGCACATGGCTGGAACATCAGGGCATGTTCCTGATGGTTCAACACCTGGCAGGTTCTCTGAACGCCAGGGCGGACGAACTCAGCCGCAGGTGCATAATGGATCACGAATGGCGTCTTCACTCGGAAGTGGCGCAAGGACTCTTTCTACAGTGGGGAGAGCCTTGGTTAGATCTATTCGCCACCGAAGAGAACGCGCAATGTCATCAGTTCTGCGCGTTGGAATTTCCAAGGCGGCACTCGCTCGGCGACGCTTTTCGTCGCGAGGGAGTTGCGGTCTGTTGTACGCCTTTCCGCCTATACCACTTCTACCCAGAGTGTTGAAGAAGATTCGGCACGACCGGGCCCAAGTCATTCTTGTGGCTCCGGACTGGGCTCGAAGAGTTTGGTATCCCGAGCTACTCAATATGAGCATAGATCCCCGATCCGTCTGCCTCTTCGGGAGGATCTTCTGTCGCAGCAGCAGGGGACGGTCCTCCACCCGAACCTGTCCAGTCTACACCTGCTTGCGTGGAGATTGAGCGGCGGCAGTTGATTCCTTTCGACTTGCCTCCCGAAGTTTGTGATGTGATTCTGGCAGCCAGGCGTCCCTCCACTAAGGTGGTATACGCCTGCAGGTGGAACAAATTTGTGGCATGGTGCACAGCAAAGGCTGTGGATCCCCTTTCTGCCCCTCTTTCTGAGGTCCTTCTGTTCCTTCTCTCTCTGGCCCAACAGGGTTCTGCCCTGGGTACCATCAAGGGTTATCTTTGTGCTATCTCGGCCTTCCTCAGGCTCCCTGATCAGCCCTCCCTTTTCAAGTCCCCTGTTGTTAACAGGTTCTTAAAAGGCATTACTCACCTCTTCCCTCCTGTTCCGTTTGTGATGCCTCAGTGGGACTTGAACTTGGTTCTTACCTTTTTAATGTGCGCTCCCTTTGAGCCTCTGCATAACTGTCCTCTTCGTCTTCTGACTCTAAAGACAGCCTTTCTGGTGGCCATCACCTCCGCTCGGCGGGTGAGTGAGCTCCAGGCTCTTTCTTGCAAACCTCCCTTTCTGTCTGTTCATCCAGACAAGGTTGTTCTTCGGACGCGTCCGTCCTTCTTGCCAAAGGTGGTTACTGCTTTCCACATTGGGCAGACCATCACTTTGCCCACCTTCTTTCCGCCTCCGCATCCTTCCAGAGAGGAAGAGAGGCTCCACCGTCTGGACCCAAAACGTGCGCTCTCCTTCTATATCGACCGCACAAAACACTTCCGGGTGGATGACCAGCTCTTTGTTGGCTACGTGGGCGCCAAAAAGGTCGGGCGGTGCACAAGAGGACCATCTCCCGCTGGGTTACCTTGTGCATCAAGACCTGCTATTCTTTGGCCAAGAAGGAGCCTCCTGTTGGGCTGCGTGCCCATTCCACCAGGGCAACGGCTGCTACCACGGCCTTGGGCCGCGGTGTTCCGCTGCCGGTTATCTGTCAGGCAGCTACGTGGGCCTCGCTGCACACGTTTACTAAGCATTACTGCCTTGACAGTCAGGTCCGGAGGGACGGCTTCTTTGGCCGTTCTGTCCTCCAGGACTTCCTTGTCTGATCTTTGTTCGCAGACCCACCACCGGGGTTGGTATTGCTGGGGTATCTATTCTAAGGTAAGGAATCTATCACTAACGTGTCTCTTTCAGATGCACAAGTTACTAACTTGTGTAACGATATATCTGTAAGAGACAGTAGTTAGTGATAGATTCCTACCGCCCCACCCATCCTCCCCGTTCTGCGAACTGATTTCTAGGGTTAAGGACATCCCTTTCAGGGCCCTAGTATTTTTCAGACACCTGTGTCAGCTTCTTGCATGGCTCTGCGTTCCTGGCGCGGAAAGTCGTGTACAGAACTGACGTCAGCGCGCAGGGGCGGCGCCTAAGTACTGCCCGCGACGTCATCCCGGCGATCACGACGCCGACGACGGACGCGGAGCCGCACGACGCCGCCTACCGACGCGCAAGGGTACTGCTACGCAAAACTTTCCGGATCCAGCCTGACGCCTGGGGATATTCTAAGGTAAGGAATCTATCACTAACTACTGTCTCTTACAGATATATCGTTACACAAGTTAGTAACTTGTGCTTCTGAGAGATATACTGTGCGTATCAGTGAAAGGATCAGGTGCTTTACTGTGCATTTGAGCTGTGGGCAAACCAGTGTAATTAAAAAAAATCCATCGAGCTGTAATGATACTTATTAAAAATAAAACTTTTGCGGTTTTAAATTTAAAACTATGATTCCGAGCTAAATGCATACCTCTTTGGATGGGATGTTGGTCAGTGTACACCGTTGTGCCCTTTTCATATTTTAGTTGATATTAGTTGTAATGTTATTAAAGCTATACATTTGTTCACTAATTTCTCCCATTCCGTGTAAATGAAATAATGTAACTTCTTGTTCAGTTTTCTTTTGGCCTAGTGACATTTATCTTTGAATGTTGGACTTGCACCTGTCATCAAAGAGTGATGATGGTTCTATTTAAAATATTTACTCTTCCCCCGAATAGAGATACTATAGATTTTAAAAGCCCACTTTGACTATGTGATTTGCACAACATGATAGATTCCTGGGGAAAAGTTATCACAGCGTCGCCTTTTCAGCACAATTTTGTCATCCCCTGCAGGATTGTTGTGATCCATT
The DNA here is from genome assembly GCA_963921515.1 of Calotriton arnoldi. Lineage (NCBI taxonomy): Eukaryota > Metazoa > Chordata > Amphibia > Caudata > Salamandridae > Calotriton > Calotriton arnoldi. The sequence continues at coordinate 557,293 of CAWUFW010003706.1, forward strand.
CACATCCACTTTAATAACCTAACAAGAACACAGATTTGAGTGTCTTAAATAAACTGAGGGAGAGTGATAGGAATCACACCAGAGAGGGCCCAACTTTGTTTTTCTAGATCAGGAATGAATATCCCAGTGGAATCTTTGTCTGGGATGGCATAGTATAGGAGTACAAACAGTACTTAATGCTATTGTATCTCTCCCACCTGGGTGCTCGCCCTGCGTTTAATGTACAATTCTAACTGTACCCTATACATCTGTCCAGGAAGCCTGGGTACCAGACAATGCTTGTAAAAATGTGTTTTACCTCCAAACAAGAAGCATTCTGTCTATTGAAGCAAGGCATAAGAAGTTCACACCATTTTTGTGTTTGCTCTGTAAGATTTCAAAAGCAGCTCTTGATGCTTATTTCCTCTGGTGACTCGGTCGGTCACTGTTGCATTACTACCTGACGCACACAAAGATGGTTTTGGTAACTTATGCATGTCAGGTTCTGAGTTCCTTATTCCTACTGATGATCTGGGCTAGTAAGGCTGTCACCCCACATCCATGATGACTCATACCACCACTATTAGCAGTATCCATTATCCCAAAAGTTGACAGACGGAAACATGAAAATTGAGACTTCAAATCAGATAATGTAGTTGTTTTTTGAGTTCAGCCTCTTAGTATCAAGGGGATCAAAAAACAAAGTGATGGATGGAATGCTTGAATTAATCTCAGCCACTGGCAATCGCTCATTTTTCGCTCACCATGCCACCTCTGAACTCAGCCTTGACCCTGTTCCTCATAGGAACAGTCCAGTCTTTTAGTATCAAGTCATCTAGGTCACAGTTGTACTTTGCTTGATCAAATCTAGTGCAGAACATGACCTTTACTGAGGACCATTTTAAGAAGTGTATCTAATCTTTGCAGAAGAAATGTATTTTAGAGACTGTAAAGACCCTTTCACACACATCTACAATGTTTAAAGAAGGGCTCTTATCTCTCATTCAATGGGTTCTAGTTTTGGCAAAGGTTTCTGCAGCTCGGAGCCTGCAACGCACCAAACAATGCATTATATATGTCTTCCTGGCTGTCTGCAGCCAGCCCTTTGCGATTCCTTAGACTGGACCGGAGAGCTGCTCTATCTCCAGTGCCAGCTGCTAGTTAGTGAGTGCTCTGTACAGTGAAGCCTGCAGTACACAGGACACATATGGTACACATTATAAACAAGCATTTGCAATGCAATAGGTCTCGCATTTACGCAAGTTTGAGCTATTCACATTGCAAATAACAATGCCTTTTATTTTTGTTTTCGTTTTTAAAACATAAATAAAAGGCATTGTCATTTACAATGCCAATAGCTTAAACTCGCGTAAATGAGAGACCTGTTGCATTGCAAATGCTTGTTTCCCTTTTGCACTGCATTCTCTCTATTACTGTTATTGTTCATTACACACGAATAGTGCACAATCTGCCATTAGTATTTCATAACCACGTCTTTCGAACGCATGACTTTCCAAAGCATGACTTTCCAAACTTTTCCATCACCGACCCTGATTGTAATTCAGTTATGTGGAGGTATGCGTCAGAAGTGTAAGTGTGGCATTTTTATTAATGAGTTGCATGTAGTATTTTTTTAAAAACATTTTTGTATGTTCTAAGCCCAATAGTATAGGCATTATCACAACAGGTGAGTAACATGTTCTTTCTATGCTAGTATCAAACCTTTTCGTGTCCGACCTCAGACATAGTGTCAATCGTAGAGTTTTTCTCGGATGTGCTACAGCTGGGCAATCCTTTTTAGGCAGAGAACAAGGTTTTTATTTTTTATTTTTACCGCAGCTCAGTAAATGTGTTTATTTAGACTGCACTACTGTCTTGGAGGGAAGGCCCCAGTTTTTTAAGCGATCACAACCACGAAGCTGTAGACCAGCAGGAATTACTCCCTCTTCCTAAACTGCAAGAGCTGCGCCCTGGGACCTGCATGTGATTTAGAAGGATATTTCCTCTGCATAATAACACACTTGCCACAACTATATTTAGTTCCAGTGAACTGGGAGACGATTCAAGACATAAATCCTCGTTTAATATTTTAATGATTTGCATTTTCATTACCTGGTTTTGCTGCATACAGAAAATCAATAAAAGCAATCTAAAATATATCTTTCATCCAGGAATTTAGTGCCAGCTGAAATGGAGCGGTGTGCATCTCGAGGGCGAAAGACTCTGTTGCTGTCCACGTTGCTTTCTAGATCCAATGTATTTTTTAACCTAAACACTTAGCAATTTTGTTGCTTCCTATTACCCGCAATAACCACTAAATCAGATTTGATGCAACATGATAATGCGCCCCTATTTGTTCGAATTCAGGAGATGTTTTCTTGGCTTTTTACTCAGAGAAGTCGATGTAATTCTAAAAATAGTCTTAGTAAGGAATTAACTTTCCAGATCGTTGTGCAATACACGTCAGGCCTTAGTGTGCTAACACAACCTACAATTAGATCCTCCCGAATACGTTGGTGACACCTCATGTACTTGGAAATTGATTTGCTTAACAATGTGGGCAAGCGCATTAGCCACACACCAAAGACTGAGGGAAGATAAGTCAATCAAGCAGAGCACGAGGACACTGAAGCACCCATTGCTGCATCTCCCCTGCCATTTTGGCCTACCTGTAGTGGTCAGTGTGACCCGGTAGCTGCAGCTGGGGCCCTCCAGCACTCAGATTTGGAGAATGGCACTTATCCTCCCTCATCAGACTTTGACCCATAGTAAGAGAGAGAAAAACACAGAAGGAGGAAGAGAAAGACTGAAAACCATGACAAGAGAGACAACATGGACCTGCAGGAGTTAGATGAAGGGGCAAGGAGTGCCTGATGGTGCATTAAAGATCATGAGGTGGAATCAAGACTACATAGCCTTGGTATTCAGTTTGCCGACATTCAGTAGCTCTAGGCTTGGGCTTCAAAGCAAAACTCTGGGCCTTGGCACTTATTTATTTATTTGCATATTAAGCACTGACTTCATCCCGGCTCCACTGTCCGTGAAGAAAAAGACCTTGCTGTAATGGTATTGGAAAAAGAATACTGAGGTAAGAATGTGCTGGGGTGTTGTGAGCAGGTTTGATATGCTTGTATTTAATTAACATACCGCTGCTGTACCTCGTGGCCCTGTATTAACTGTTATGGTTGCACATTTGCGGATATTATAGCTTGTTCTTGTACATAAACAACCATTTTGCAAGTGTCTGAAGACTTCTATGTCCATATTACGTCAAGAAAGCGTGAGGTGACTTGCCATCTCGCAATTATAAGTAATCTTGGTGGTCCACCGCCCAAAATATATCCTTGGCCAAGTTGAGAACGATGTGCAGCCTGTACAATTGGCATAAATGTGCAAACAAGGCTGCACAACTGTTAATATCCAACAGACAAGCAAGCTTCATCTGTAAGCGGCTGTGTATGCCTTGCACAGTTACATATTTAAGTGTCGCCCTAGGTAAGCTATGGAGTTGCTGTGCTTCTGCACGTTATCTTTATGGAGCATGCACTACAGCAAGAAAATGCATAAGAAGCTTCAGAGTAAACCCTCCATGTGAGCCGTGCACTGCAGCATGCAGGGGCTTGGGAGCTGTGCAGTGCACTTACACATTCTCATAGCCACAGCCAGGGTTCCCTCTTGCAGAGCCAGGCAGTGCTGCAGTGACTGCACAATCTTGCTCTTTGCTATGGAAACCCTACGAGCTGCTTTTGAGAGATATCCTGAAGGATGCTACGAGGATAGTGATGAGGGACTACCTCACCCTTGCTTGCCGTCCCAAGAAGGAGGGGCACAGGCTTACCCATGCAGGGATTGTGCCTCCCTCCTAGGGATTTTTTTTTAAAGTACAAGGACAACCCATATGACAAAGTGAACCTGGGTAATTATATTTATGGAAAATAATGGTTCACCGAGGACTCTTTTGATATCAGTTTGTTATAGAGAAGTCAATTCAATTTATACATGCACTAAATGAAAACCACCAATATTTTCAACAGCAGAAAAAATGCTGCAGAACTTATTGAACAAAACATCAACTAGCCTTCATAAATCCATATTCTAATTAATCATAGGCAAAGTATTCAAAGACCATCAAAAAGAGATAAAAACTGCAAGTGTGCTCAGCGTCTTGATTGATCACACAAAAACAAGCGATAGCGGTAAAATTGTGTGTGTATACATGAGTCAACAAACCATATTGGTGAATTCAGATGGATAAGATATTCATAATTCTCAGTCCATGAATGAATAGACAGGGGTGTGGTCTGTTATTTGTAATGTTGACGTTTCAAGCTTTCCAGGGTAATCTGGAAAGGTTGAGATGTCAGACTTTCCGAGGTCATCATCCGCACAGAGTAAGGGGGCACCTACACAGGAACAGAGTAGAGGGAAAAGTGATCAGAAAGTATCCAATGCATACAAGGAAAGCTAGTGACTCAAATGACGTGGGTACCTAGATGAACCAATGATAGTGACAAGCACCTGGGAATTGAAGTGGGTACTTGAATAAACTGATAATATTGAGAGTGATGGACGAGTAGGTACAAAAGTACTTACATTTGAAAAATAATCTGTGGTGGTGTAGAGGAAGTGCTCAAGATTACCAATGAACGTATGTGGTTGTGCTGCAAAATAGGTAAAATATTTATAAACCGAAGCGTGAGAATCAAATGAGCCTCCCAAGTGCGAGATCAAATAGAGAAGTACTCACTCACAAATATCATTGGTAAGGAGTTAAAAATTCAATACACTGCCCCAAAAACATTTTTTGTGATTGTGAGGAGAACAAAAGAAAAATCCACATCCATATCTCAGTAGAGGAAAATCCCTCAACTTGCTTAATGAATATTGAGGGGGTGCACAGACGAGGTAAAGTGTGGGAAGCACAAATCAAGGCAGAGGCTCTGAAATCAGGGACCCGCTCCTTGTGGTGGGAGAAAAGAACCCGGCACAGTGCAACAGTCGCTCTCCTGCCGCTGTTTACTCAATGAAAAACACGCCGCTTTCAAAGCCAAATAAAAATGTCTGCCGGGCCCAAAAACGAACCCTGGAACATAGAGAGAGTAAAACATATATATGTGAATGGCTGCTCCCAAACAGTGTATTCAGAAATCTTGAAATCTAGAGTTGATGTCATTGAATCAGTTCTGTAAAACATTCTGTGGATCAGACAGGAATTAGAGGTGTTTGCAGAAAGAGGAAATGTAAGACAGACTGCACCACTAGATAGGGCGTTGCAGTACATTTTTATATTATATAATTCACAATTGAAAACCTACTGTACTAATAGGATAGGACAGTAAATTTATATATAACAAAATACATGTCCCTAATTAAAAATGATTCACAATGGTATATAATGGTTCAGGACTTTACACCCACAAGGCAAATCAAGATACAGTCCATTAAAAATTGTAGAGTCATGTTCTGACAAAGAAATGCCTTTCTTTCATTGAGTAAAGTCCATGATTAATTGAATCTCAGCACTATATCTATTTACATACCACTTTTTGTGAAATTTACTTGGAGTTTCGTCTTCTAGGTGTGTTTTGGCCATTTCGATCACTTGACATCAGATGTTCCTCTTTGTGATCTTTTTCAAGAAAATTAACAACTAGTTGGGTAGAGGTCACTGTACAGGTATTCTAGTCTGTGTTTTCACCTGTTAGGTTTTTACCTCACATAGATCATATTACATGGGCACCAGGTTAAATAGACTTCATTGCATGATTTACAATTGGTAAGTGCTTTTAAATTATGTATGATCTGGTCTTTGCACTGAATGTAAAATTACAGACAAGGCAGTGGCCACATTTGTAGTGGCCATTGTTTTCTGGAAGAACCTAAGACTTCGTTATGGAGTTCTGTTCAGGAAGGCAATGGCCGCCAGAATTTACAGCATAATCCTCAATACTGCATCTCTGTTTATAAGAGAGAAGCCAGAGCTCTAAATTAAGGTTGCCTGTTTGTAAAACCCGCCAGTGCTTCTTATTGATTGTGACCAATTTGTGGGTTTGAGAACAGAAAGTCGTAACACATACTAGTCTTTGAGAACCTTGCTTAGGTTCTGAAGTCAGAAAATAGTCTCTTGGACAGAACCAAGCACGTTTAAGAAATGAAGTCTTGTTTAAGTGTACAATTTCAGCAGAGCCTCAAAACTGGCCGAAAGGGAGACCATTTTTTCAGAGCCTAATGGTGAAAACACTACTATTGAAATAACATGTTTTTATTCAGCTTGTTTCTGTATAGATAATTAATCATCCTGCCTTCTGTATGGTTAATGGTAAGATCTTGGAAAGTGATGAATTCCTGTTACTTCAGTGTGTGAATCTGAGATGTGTGAAGGTAGCTGACAAAGGTGGTTAGTGCTTCCGGAAACTTGTCCTTATGAGATAGATATCATTGATATATCTTTTCCAGGAGTGGCTGAATCTTGAAAGGTATTTGTCAGAAAAGACGTGTTCAAAGTTATCAATGAAAAGATTCACCAAACTTGGGGAAAGGATTGCTTCTATTGATGTCCCTTTACATTGGAAGCAAGAGTAGCCATCAAAATGGAAGTAGTTTTGTCTAAGGGCTATTTCAATCGGGACAAAGTAAAGGGAGCAAGGACACTAACTGGTGCTGATCTAGTGTTATCTGCAATCACTTCCATGCTCTTTCGCTGAGGGATATGTGTATGGAGGGTGTCTATATCCATGGGGACAAGCGTTTAAGACTCCTTGTCAAAAGGGAAATCTTTAATCAAATTGATCATGTATATACTATCTCTGACATAAATGATGGTCTGAGGTACACTGTCTCTGATGAAGAAATCTATATACTGGCCCAACATCACCAAATCTGACCCACAGCCTAACAAAATCGATCTCCTTGGCAGCTCTTCGGTATTTTTGTGAACCATTGGAAGAGTATATAGTACTGGTGTCCAAGGAGATTTTTTTGTTAAAGAACAGAAAGTCATTTTGGCTAAGACTTTATCCTTGGCTTGCTAAGTCACTTCTAATATGTTAGCCTGTATTTCTAACAATAGATTATTGGGCAGTTTCCTATAGTGATATTGATTACCAAGTGATCATAGATTTCTTCCTCGTATTTCGTTGTCTGTGGTTTTGATAGTAATCCCCCTGTTTTCTTTAAGATTTAACAGGGAGTGTCTTTCAGTCAAACTGATGTTATATGGAATAAACATTCTTATCAGAATAGATAGGTTTTTCTGAAGGGTGAGTATTCTGAAGTTAAGACTTCAGGCAGAACCAAAGAACTAGGTGGATGGAAATTTGATGGAAGTCTAAAATTGTTAGCATGGAGGGTGACCATAATGTGCATATTCTGCAATAGCAACTTTCATGGTGCTGTGCACCAGGGGTTACCATGATGTTTATGCACCTAGCATAGTGCACCCCAGGGCACAGTAAGGTGACCAGTGGCGTCTTGCCGAAATTCCAACTTCACTTGTAGTCCTGCCTCCTACCCTCATGTCCTTACCTTATATCCCTTGTCTCTCAAATTTAAAACATACTTTGCGGACCCTGATCGTCCTTCTCCTACCTACTCCGGTACTCCATTTCCGCATTTCAAACCATTTGAAGATCTGTCTTGAAATTGAGTTTAGTAAGTATACTGATGTTGCAAGAACAAATAGTACTGCAACTCTTGAACTGTAACGAAATCAAGTAACGTATTGCAGATTTGAACTGTAAAAAGGGTATTATTTATAATATTGATATGATATTGCCGTCATTACGAGATAAAAGGGAAAAGAATGAATGTACTTTGAAGAAATAGGAAATTCAATTTAGCCCAAGGGTATCCGCATTCAGGAACTGGGAATCCTGCAGGGCTGCGTGCTTTGTAAGTATGCAGAACCCACAGTGATATTTAATTATTCAGAGCAAAAAAGCTAACTTTCTCAGTTTAAAAAAATAAAATAATTATCCCATATGTTGTTGTTTTTCATTTTGTGAAGCAAACCCCATATTAATTTGAATGCACAAGCGTGGAATACATTTATAGTAGCACAGAATTCTTTTTTTTATTATTTGTTAAACCGTGAGGAATTGCACATTTTCAGAAGGCCCATCCTTTGCAGGCTCTGGTCCTTATTTTTTAGATCTCGCCTACAACAGTGCCTACGCTCTCACTTGCAAGATAGGTTGTATTCAAGAAGGGTCTTGCAACACGCACATTGCTTATCATTCATTGGCTTTGTCACTCTTATGTGCTGCCTTGTAATTGGCCAGCAAGTGCAGGCTTCACTTCCTCTTCTTTCGGCTGGTGCATGGACCAAGTATTGATTGCTTCAGCTTAATTGCTGTCCTTCCGCTGATTGCGCTGTGATTGAGGTACTATTTGTATTCTTTTTTCTTCTTCCTCTATCGTCCTTGTCAGTGTTGCTTTTTCCATCCCATGACCCTGTTGTCTATGTTGCTTCTTCACCCCACCCCTCTGTCCTTATTGCTTCTTTTCCCTCCCACTCCCTTGTCTGTGTTGCTTCTTACAAGCTTCATAGCGCTTTATTTTTGTCCTGTTGTCCTTGCCCTCCCACCCTACCTGTCATCAGTTTTGCCCTCCTTCCGAATTTTCCTCCACCTCTCTGTGTTGCACACCCCCACTCGCCATAAGAAAAAAAAGCCCTATGGCGTGGCCAGTGATGTTTGCTTCATATCACTTTTTTGTTATTGTAACTTTTTGCCATGCTGCACACAACATGGCTAAAAGACATTGACAAAGCCAATAACTCTTGCATAGGTAAGACCTTTTGGCTTTACCAATGCTTGTTCCATATGTTTCAGCCGAGCGACAGCTGTTATGGGTGCTGCCGTCCAAAGCCTGGTTCTCATTTAACGCATTTCAATTCGAAGATCAACTTATGCTAACTTTTTATTGTGACAAACAATTTCAGTCATGGCTGAGACCTTTGCAGTTTATCTTATTTTTTTTCATATTTCAAAGTTGTATATGAGGCAACTTAAACGCTTTTATTTTGCCCCTCAAGTTGCGCTGTCAAATAACATTTCCTTAAACTAAGGCGTCTCTACTATGTGTAGAAAACACTTGTTTTCAGTGAGAGTTCCATATCCATGCTCGTTTGCCAAAACTCTTGCTTTAGCTTGGCGGATGCGAAGTAAAAATGCAACCTTTACCCAGGGATTAATATGTAAAAAGTAGTGAAAATAATAATATTAAGTGCAGGATCCCAATGTTTATCTTGGGAGCATGCTGTTTGAGCTGCCGAAAGCTTATATCATGGCTGCCTAGTCTTGATTCCACCTCATCCATTCTTTTACCACTCTCCTGCACTTCCTGTCCTGTTATCTCACTCTTGCAGGGTTTGTTCATGCCTCATTTCTTCCCTTGTCACTGTTTTCCTATCTTACTGTTCCGCCACCATTACCACCACCAAAACTACAACTGCCACCATTACAACCAATTGTAAAAGGACAAGGAGACCCAAATACAGTCGGTCAGGGACCTTTGGGTAATTGAACTCTTTCTAAAGACAGTGGTCCCCAGACAAAAAATTCGTGTGAACAATGAATATAGACCCAATCAGTACTATATTATAGGAATCTGTCCAGCCGGGCAGATATTTAATATACAATCAAAAAACAATATTTGCAAACAATGAACACGAAACAGTTATAGTGGGACGCAAGCCTGCATCCAACTTGACAAAAAGACGTACAGTATACAGTGAGGGGTTCAGGCAAAGGAAGTCGTTTGTTTCAAGCACATTTCTTGTAGAACAAACATAATATATAGAAGACACCATTACACAAAAATTAGGGCATTTGCACAAAAGCGTATATGGTGTACAAAGTGTCGACGGCGTTTCGATCCCTTAAGAGAATGCCGGGATCATCCTCAGGACATTATAAATGACATGCCTGTTTACATATGGCTAAAATTGCCAAGGGCAGGTGACAGACTTCCCTGAAATCAAGGAAACAGGACCAGCTACGTGGTACGTGAGGTCCAGGTGTTGGTGCGAAGGAGTAGGCCTCGGGAACGGAAGCCAATTGTGGAAGTTCCAATGTAACTATTAAGTATATGACAAGCCGCAGTAGCGGTCTTGAATAGAGTTCCGGGCCAATGCGATAGTAGTCCTTGGTCTGTCACACCATTCTGTGTAGCCGGTCACAGCCTAGTCTTGATTCCACCTCATCCATTCTTTTACCACTCTCCTGCACTTCCTGTCGTGTTATCTCACTCTTGCAGGGTTTGTTCATGCCTCATTTCTTCCCTTGTCACTGTTTTCCTATCTTACTGTTCCGCCACCATTACCACCACCAAAACTACAACTGCCACTATTACAACCAATAACACCTCTGCCACCAAACACCATTACCAGAACCACGATGTTTGAGTGTGTAAATACTCTGAGAGAGTGAGTGAGTGTGTGTGTGTGTGTTAGTTAAATAGTTATGTGGATATGTGAGCGAGACACAATGTGCCTGTGCTATCCGTAGTAGGACGAGCACTGTCACCACATTAAGTCTGGCTATTATGTATAAGCCTAATGCAAATAGCATGTCCAAATGCATGTGCATGCTTTACCTCATTTAAGACAGACCTGTCGCTTTTGCCAATGCTTTTTGTGTAAATATATTATGGAAAGTAAGGATGTAGTGAGTGTGTGGGTGTAGATGAGCATATCGAGGAAAATATATTTAGGGAGAAATGGAAGGCAACAGATGCACCATTAAATTGCAATGTGGGGGGCTGGCATAGGATTTTATTTTTATGGGGAGATGAAAGGGTAAGGCATACTACACATAATGAGCAATAGAGCTGTAAGGAGAGGAAAGTGTCAGAAAGATTTTGAAAAGCAGCCTAAAGGAAGCAGAGAAAAGGGGTTTTGGATGAGCAGGAGTAAGATACCCTCTTCTGCACATAAAATGGAGTTTCAAGATCACTGGGCGGTGAGTAAGTCTTCTGGCCCCATGCCTCTACCTGGTGACAGAACCGCTCAGTGACTTGAAATATTCTTATACTATAGAGTTGCAGTGACATTATCCATTATGTTACAGCACTTAACACAAAAGCATACACACAAAATCCAGCTTAGTGCAAAAGAGCAGACAATCGCAGCCGCAGGTAACTAGGGCTATCCTACACATTGAGACACACATTTACTGGACCTGTGTCCTACATCCGTTATCCGATTAAACCCCCTTCTCACCTCATGAAAATAATGAAAATACTGTTGCTCAACACATTTCTGGGTCCATTCCCGAGCAGGCTGTCACACTACTGCTCCGGCCTACTGTTTTGAGAACTATTGTGTTTACTCTTGTGTGTTCTTCCTCAAGCTCTTTGTCGAACAGCCACCACCGTGGTATCGCGTTTGTATATTCTTAAATATCTCACGGTGCTTTCATATAATAAAATGTTTTTTTGTTTACTCTGCTTTAACTGATACAACAGTACCATTAACAAAGTACTCTGAACATACACCCAACTCTGCCCAACTACGTAATTAACGGGCTATTATGGTAAAGAGAGCACTTGTTACCTCAGCTTTTTATTACACCTTCAATTGTAATGCTGAATGCACCAATACAAACCGAGGAAATGTGTAAACAACCTGCGTTACTGCCTTTGTTCTCACATCTCACACCACAATGTATCAAAACGTATATACCCCCTACTGACCACCACACATCACCCCGAACCCCAAAATCTGCGAATTAAACTCTTGAAAAGTCATATCAGGACTACAGATAGCTCCTCGATGCCATTCTCATGACGGATTGTGCACTATAAAGCTGGTGGTGATTATTAATAATAATAATGATAATAATAATCGTCATAATAATGTTTCAAATCATTGCGTGCAAGTTATTGCTATTTTGCTTCACAAAGTATTTCGAATATGTTTTGGCTGCTCAGCTTAAATTATTTCGATTTTTAAGTTTTGTTTCATTGCAAAGTTTCGAAAGCAATTATAATAAAATGTGAATTTGAAAAAATGCCAGTTTAAATCGGTAGCAAGGATAGGAAAGCCTTGTTCTAAACACATATATTTTATATTTGTCCCGAGGCATGTTCTTGCTAAAACGCATTTCTTTGTTCATATTTCTTTATTAGTTGCTCAGCAGCTGACAGCAGTATTGATGAAATCAGCATGCAATTAATTGAGTCTTTTTTTAATTGTGGTTGCAGTTTTAAGACTCAAAAGGAAATCTGTCTCCTGAAATAGAAGGGAAAATCTTGCCAGACAACATAGCAAACACATTATTTTTGTTTTCATTCATTAGCTTCTAAACACATAATAATTCCCTTTTCAATATTTCTTGTTCCAATAGAAACCAAAATGTACATTTATGGTTTGAATGTAAAGCAGGAAAAAGCGAACTACTCTAGTACCAGCAAGGCAGGGTCCTACCTATTGTGTCACTATAATGTGATACTTGTTCCACACGTCGATTTTGGATCACTCTACTTATGTGTCCGAGCTTTTTTTGTAAGGAAGTTAACTCCTTTATATGTTTATTGATATGGAGATAAAAGCAACATGGACATTCTGTGAGATATCTGAAGCGTCCTCTGAAAAGAGGCTCATGGGCTGTCCTAGAATTTCAAATGTACTAGTGGTCTTTTTGGTGCAAACAAGTGATGTTCTTGATGGCCGGGGAAATATTAAATGCTTATTTTTTTAAATATATTTTCCTGAGTAGTAAAAGGGAAAATTTGCTTGTTGATTTCACAAGCCCCAAACCTCTAAGCGGGTCTTCTTTAAGACATTCTATGTGGGTGGCATACGTAGGGTGTTGAAAATACCATATGTCTGTTCAGAAGCTCCGCCATGGTAAAACCCTTCACTGCCCTCGGTGTTCGCGATGCCTGTAGGGTACACCTGGATACCTCTGGCCTGATCTGATTTTGACAGATGTTTACCCCATGAATTTTTGAATCCTTCCAGAATTTGGATGCTTCGGTCACCGGGCAGACTGACAAAGTAATTACCTTCAGTTGCTAGAGATTATGTAGTCCAGATCAGTTCAGAATTCATGCTTGATCACCCGATCTTTGAGATAATAAGAGGATCAAGAGTTTACTCCGTTCATCTCTTTTTACATATAAACATAATCAATACCTACAACCTTTGATCTTGATAAAGTTGCAGCCGATTTGTTTCTAGAAGTGGGAGAGGTGACCGAGGGAATGTTGTTACCTGTTTCTTTTTTGTTTATGTAGCATGCTCTCCTCACTGTTGAATATTCAATACAGTACTAAAAAAATTCAGCCTGATCTACACACCTTTCAAAAATGTTAAATGGAAAAAACAGATGTAGTGCGCCCTTGGTGTGGACAGGATGCAGTAGATGCCACACTCATGATTGCTTCTTCCCACAAGCTATGGCTCTTTTGGATAAGAGCTACTTTAAAACTGAGAAATGTTTTGTTCCATAATCCGAATATGACCTGTAAAGATCTAATGTTGCGCTTCCCTATACCTGGTCATATGTTTTGCATTGGTGTAGGTGTTGGTAGAAATTTGATCGCTAGATTCAGTCCCCTTGTATTTGCTAGTTGGAGAGCGCGATGCTGGATGATTATTTCTTTGAGCTTTGTAGTGATGCAAAAGGCAGACATACATTAGCTTTTCAACTGCGAGCGGAGGTCATTCCTGAAAGCACTATTCCATCATTATTGCTATTATGGGGTTTTAACATTTCTCTAATGCTGCTGCTGTAAACACCAAGATAAGTCCAAATAGGGCTTTTTTATTAGTCTTGATGCTTTTCATCCATTTAGAAAGTGTTGGATGTATTTGTATATTTAGTACACCTTTAAAAACATTTTTTTTAAATTAATTTAGAAAAATAATAACGATCTGTGTGCCAGTCCAGAGCTTGCCTCACTTTTGATCTCTTTTGTTAGGTAGCACTCTAGTTCTTAATTAGAAATGTGTGGTCAGTACACACTGCATATTTCTAAAAAACAGATACCGCCTTTCTTAACTCTTATTGTTTGTGTGCCTTGCATGGTATGAGTGTAGAGGATTGCTCTCTTTTGGCAGATTAGCCGTAATCAGTCAGTGACACTCTAGAACCCTGCCTTTTCCTCGATGCCTTTTCCTGACCTGTACCCCATCTCCACACCACTTCTATGACCCGTTTACTGATAAATGATATTGATATCAAAAGGAGGTAGGTCTACCTCTACGTCAGCCTTGCTTCATTGAGAGGTTGTGCTACTAATGACAGATGGGGCCAGATAGTCAGCTGAAAGAGTAGCATCAGCAAAATAGAAAATGGACTTATGACCTTCTCCAATGAACATCTTGGCCAACAAACTATGAAGCTATTTTTGATGCACTCCAACAAGTGGGTCTGAAAATCTGAAATGCTTGTATTAATTAATGCGACACAACATTAAAACATTTTAATTAACGTCCAGAATAAAATACTGGTGCTTAGGCTCTTATTTTGTTGCTTACACACAGATATTAATTAAAGTAAAAGCCTGTTTTTAGGACAACGGATACCGCTTTGCAAAATCTCTTTAACTGGTGCTTCAATTTATTGCTTGGACCATTGTACATTGGTTTAAATGGAAAGTGTTGCACTTTCAAGATGACCGTTATAGTTGAGCTGCTGCACAGATGTGGCTTTGGTTGTCTGCACTATTTCTAGTAAGGCAGTGAAAGACTTGATATGCTTGTTCCTAACATGGTCTCCTTTACTTACCCCATCCTTCTCCTTCATAACAATAGTGGTCAAAAAATACTATTTAACTAACAACTTGCTCCATCTCGTCAGAACAGTATGTTTCCAGTTCTTGGATTTCTATTGCAACCTACTACATTCTGGGCTTTGTGTCCTTTGTTGCTTTTTTCAAACCATTTGACAAATGCACCAGATAGCAAATATATATATTTTTTCACAACAAATTTTATTGAATTTTGTATTGTACAAAACAGGAGGAAATGGACATAGTGAGACATTGGTTTCCATTTAAGGATACGGTAGGGATACCAATTTCTCCACTGACTATAGTTATCATATGTACATACATGAACAAATAAGATAACAAAACTGTATAAAACTTTTGCGCATTCATACATGGGTTCCAAGTCTTGTTCCCTCCTGATATCCCCACTAATTAGGGGTCCTGACCTATTTAGCATTATTCTGTGCTGGCTCATATGACATTATTTCATCTGCTAGTCGTTGGTCTACCATTATGTGTGGTTCCAGTGTTAAGCCTCGGAAATCAGCCCTCTTTGCCATATTTTGGTATGTTTCTGAGGGCATCTGCGGGCTATGAAAACTGGGAGTTCTAGACCCATTTTGAAGTCCATGCCTCTTTAGCAGGCGCCAAGGCTGGGTGGAGTGTCAGTTTTCCATAGTCTGGCGATATAGCGTTTGGTGAGCGTGAGGCAGAGAAATAGTAAGTGTTGTTTATATTTATTTCCCCCTATTCCCTCTGTGCAGTGTAATAGTGTGAGTTTGGTGGATCTAGGGAGGTCCCATGCCTACACTTCCGCTAGGCAATATATAACACCACGCCAAAAGCGATCTAGGGCTGTGCAGGACCAAATCGGATGTATGAGCGTACCTTCGTCTTGCAGACAGTGAAGGCACTGTGGGGACGCAACCATCCCCATCTTCCATAATCTATGTCTCGTGTAATAAACTCTGTGGAGATATTTGAATTGTATGAGTCTTAGACGGGCTGAGATCGCCGCCCCTCTTGATGACTCGAGTGCTTCTGTCCAATCGTCATCGATTGGGCCTATGTCAGTCGTCCATGTGGCCTTGAGGGTATCAAGGGTGTGGGGATTGTTTGTGGTCAAGGATTGATGGATTTTCGAGATTTTGTTTTCTCCTAGATCGCCCATCAAGAGTTTACCCTCCAATGGACTGAATTCTGGAAGATTGGTTAGGTCTTGAATGTAGAGTTATAGTGCATGTCTTAATTGTAGATATTGATAGAATTGAGTGTGGGGCATGGAGAATTCCTTTTGGAGATCTTGGAATGTTTTGAGGACATGACCACTCATTACGTCCCCCAAGGATGAGATCCAGATTCGGTCCCAGATTGTGAATCCCTGGAGGTCTGCTACCTGGGGGAGCCGTTGGTTTTGCCATAGTGGGGTTTCTCTAGTGATGCCGCCCCACCAACCCATCCGACGGAAAGACTGTCGCCAGACAAGCATCATTACTCTGGTCACAGGTGGAAGATCTTTTGGATCTGATCTGCTATAGAGAAATGTGTATAGGGAGGGGTCTCCCATAATCCACTGTTCCACTCTATACGCTGGGTCGTGTCTGGAGCCGTACCACCATTCATTCAGGATCTGCAGATGTGCTGCCACATGATAGGATTGTACATCCATGGCAGCGATGCCGCGCAGTATGTGGATTGGAAGCAGGTGCGAAGAGCTACGCGAGCGGTACTGCCTCCCCATAAAAACTGACCCAGTGTTGCGTTGATTTGTCGGAACCATGTCAATGGAATGGGGTATGGATGGGATTGTAGTTGGTATAATAAGCGGGGTAGGGAGACCATTTTAAAGATAGCTGATCTGCCGTAAAGTGATAAGGGGAGACTGGACCAGGACTTCACCTCAGCCTTTACACGATCCATTAATGCTCCTAAATTACCTGTCCTTGAAACAGATTGGACATTGGATAGAAATACTCCTAGGTAGTTTAGACCATTTGTTGCTAATGTAAGTTCCTTTGCCCACTGTCCGCTCCCCAAGGTACCCCTCAGCGCCCAAACCGACGACTTCCGCTTGTTCATATGTAGGCCGGACGTCTCCCCAAAGATGCACATAATCTGAAAGATTCTGGGGCCGGATCTATGAGGGTCCGTGAAGAAAAAGAGGACATTGTCAGCATATAGGGCTATACGATCTGATATCTCCTGTGTCCACTCATAGCCCCGCACTAGTGCATCACGTCTCACCCATGTGGCCAGAGGTTCTATAGCAAGGGCGAATAAGAGGGGGGAGAAGGGGTATCCCTGTCTAGTGCCTCGCATGATCGGGAGTTGGGTGGACACTGACCCTGTCACTCTGATAGAAGCCATTAGGGCTGTGTATAGTAATCACACATACGCTATGAACTTGGGGCCCATATTTAAACGTTTTAGCAGTATAAACATATACGTCCAGCTGACCGAATCAAATGCCTTGTCGATTTCTGCAAGAAGCAAAGCTGCCGGGCGGCCTAGGCGATCAATCACAGCAATAGCGTTGTGTGCTCGACGTATGTTGTGTCATGTCTCTCTATGCGGCATAAATCCGGCCTGATCTGGATGTATCAGATCGGTCAGGTGGGGTAGCAATCTATTCGTCAGCACTTTTGCCAGCAGTTTAGCCTCTAGATTTAGAAGTGAGATTGGTCGGTAGGAGATAGCAAATATTTTTAATTAAAATGCTTGGGACTGGAAGCACAATATCCTAATGATATGGAGTGAGATGAAATCCTACTTTAGCCTGATCACATCACTGTCTCCAATCAGGATGAATTTACCTGGAGTCTGAGCACCAGAGTTTTAATGTTCTACTACTTAACTAGAGTTCTAACATTGTTTACAGAATGTGCCAGCCTTGTGAATCATGGTGCCAGACACCATAGCTGATAATGTCTCACTTTCCGATACACAATGCCCAAGTTGGAGTTAAAAAGCTCTTTTAATTCTGCCCACCAGTGCATGGGGACTGGGGATACTAGGAAATACTTAAAGGAGGGCTGGTGTTGCAGCTGTAATGTATTAGTATAGACAAAAGGATTACATTGTGAGAATTGTTTCTGCTCCTGTTGCTGGGGTGAAGTGGCTCATGTTAAAAAATCACATAACATAGATTTGCATACAACATGATTACAGCTCCATGAGTAGAGTGATGTGCTCCAAGGCATGATGCAATGCAAAGGAAGTGCTCTTTTGCAGTTCCTTCCTGCAGTGACTACCTGCCTAGAACCCATTATACTACTGCCACAACATGATTAATTGCCTACTTTAAATGTTTTGTCTAATCTGATTATGGCACTTAAAATAAACGGCATAGCAAAATTCCCTATGGTAGGTCCATATTTTTGCTTGCAGCATTTCCCAAATAATTGGGAGGGGGGGATGTTTTGTTAGACCTGGTGTCCTTGGCATGGTTTCCCCCTAACCTTTTGCCTTCAGGCCTCCTTTTTTTTGCTGACTTAGTTTTTGCTGGCCATAGGACTATGCACACTTTACCCCTGCTAATCAGTGCTAAAGTGCTTATGCTCTCTCCTTAAAAAATTGTAGAATTTCCTTATACTTAATTGGCATATTACATTTACTTATAACTCCCTAGTAAAACAGCAGTACATGTGCCCAGGGCCTGTAAATTAAATGCCACTAGTGGACCTGCAGCACTGATTGTGCCACCCAATTAAGTAGTCCTTTAAACATGTCTCAGGCCTGCCACTGCAGAGCCTGTGTGTGCCGTTTAAACTGCCATTCGACCTGGCAACGTAAACCTTTTGTCAGGCCCAAACCTTCCTTTTTAATACATAAAAGACACCCCTAGGGTAGGCCCTGGACAGCCCAAAGGGCAGGATGCAATGTGTTTAAAAGTAGGATATGTACTTTTAAGTTTTACATGTCCTGGTAGCGAAAAACTCCTAAATTCATTATTCCCTGTTGCAAAGCCACTCCCTCACATAGGATAATATTGGAGATGCCTTATTACATTTCATAAGTGTAGTTTCCAAATGGGAAGAGATACCCAGTTCATATTTGATGTCTCTGGAATCGCAATTTAAAATTCTAACTTATGGTGAAGTCAGATTTTCTTTCCTTAGCCATTTGGTGCCTGCAGCCTGTCTCTGGCCACAAGACTGGGTGTAATTGGCATTTGAGCTTTGTGTATTCCTCCTAGACAACCACACACAATAGGTAGCTTAGGTGTGACTTGATGGGCCCTCAATGACAGGATGGGAGTGAGGAGCTGAGCCCGGCCTCACTTAAACCTGAATAGGCTGTGTCTTTTCTCCACACAAAGGGCTGCATACCCTCTGTAGCAGGGCCAGGAAGACAGGGCATCTGTGCACTTCAAAGGCATGCCTCTAGAAGCTACTCCCCTTTTCAAAGACACAACTGTATAAAAGAAGGACCTCAGACACCAAGTCTTTAGTACACTGCTAGACTTATGGATACTCTGCCAGGAAGAAGCTGAGTTGCTACAAGGTCTGCCACTCTGCTGGACTGGTGCTCTAAAGGAACTGCTACCCTGTTGTGCTGGCCTGCTGCCCTCTTGCCTGGGGAATCAGAACTGGACCTGCAACTTCATCTTGAACCCAGGACCCCAGAGTAACTCAAAGGGTTAGTCTGCTGGCCTCCTGATCTGAGCCTCTGAGACATAAAAGGCTCCCCAACCAGCTCCGGGACCCAGCTGCATTGAGTCCCTGACCCCAAGTGGTGCCCCTCAGGTCCTGGACCATTGGTTTTTGGGCTCTTTGCGACCGCGAAGTCCCATTCGCATCAAGACCACACTGCGCGCACTGAAAATCAGCGCGAGTCGCCACCAGTCAGTTTCTTCGCACAGCAAGTATTGAGCGCCCACAGAGGACTGCCAGCACGAAGCACCAGCCCGCATGTCCTTCACACCCAGCCTGCTCTTCGCGCCATGCCAACAACTGCATGAAACCCTCTCCCACGCGAACAGGACTCTTGGCACAAAACTTGAGAAGGTAAAACTTCAATGAGACTGTTCTGGAACTGTGTCCGACCTCCGCTCCATCATGGTTGGCCTGAACTTTTGACTTTGAACCGGTCCAACGTGACCAGATAGCTAGGGCTGCCGCTTTATGCTTTTAGGCGCTATTTTTCTCATTATTCTTTAAAAACTGATAACTCTGGTTCTACTGATTGGATTTATGTCGTTTTGGCCTTGTTTTATTTAATACATTCACCTATATTTATCTAACCTGGTGTGGGATCTTTTTGTGTGGCGTTTTCACTGTTTTACTGTTTGAAGTGTTGCACAAATACTTTACACATTGCCTCTAAGTTAAGCCTGGCTGCTCTGTGCCAAGCAACCAGGGGTGTGAGCACAGGTTAATTTGGAGTTTGCTTGTGCCTTACCCTGTCTAGGACTGTGGTTCCTGCTTGACCAGGGCTCACACCCCAGTCACCCAGTTTCCAACATGTTTCCTCTGACTTTCCAGTCGGAGGTTGTTTATTATGGTCCTACCAATAACTGAGCAAGCTAATTGCTGGAATGAATCCAATCTGTTATCAATACATCGGCCTATGTGTCATTATGATAATTAAAGTAGTTATGATAATTTTCGTACTTTTTGTAGCACTGTATCTAGCCAGTATTATTGCCTCAAGCTAATGGTACTCGGTTTATTGACCTATGATCTTTTATTGTCTTGGATGATCCTGCTGGGATTCATACCTTGCTCAACAACAAGCACTCAACTGTCTTAGCTATCCAACTAGCTATGGTGTATCATCTCGGTAGTGTTGCATTGGTCAGTTTAAAAGTAATACTAGAACTGTAATGCCAGTGGTGTAAAGTCAATTTATTTTTCAGTTTGTCCATTATTTGTTTCATTGCAGTCGGACAGCTGAGTCAGACAGCTCACTCTGCTCTGCAGCTGCCGTTCAACGTGCTCGGATTGGGACGCAGTGCTAACTTCCTTGACCATCTGTATGTCGGCATTCCTCGCGCTATAGGGGAAATGGTAAGTAAAAAAATATTCTGCTTACAATATGGGCAAATGCAAATGGAAGCCATATTATCTAATCTTCAAAGATGAGTAATTCCACAATTTCATGCATTGCAGAATTTATGAACCGTATCCAAATGTTTGAAAACCGTTCTCAGGAATGCATTTGTGAATTGTACCTTTGTGTCACACCCTTGTAGACCGATCCACTACAGAGTGTTAAATACTGAATGGTCGGTGATGCAGAGTGGAAAGGCTGTGAGGGGGTGGGAAAAAAGGGAATTGTCTCAGTTCAATTTATAGGTGACTTGTCGGTCATCTGGTTGGTCTGTGGCTGCCTTTTAAGAAGAGTAGGAAAGAATTGGTGTGAGGACCATGAAGCGTAGGCCGTCTAGATGTTTTTGGGGCATTTTGTTCAAATAAGGATTGGAAATTTTGACGGTGTTAGCTACATGCTTATGGAGTATCCTTTGCCTTTATTTCCTAGGTATGTGTGCTAATGTTGATCAGTTCTTACATACAAGGTACAGCATATAGATTTGGATGAAGGACTCAATTCATAGTGAGAAGAGAGGCTTGTAGGAGTGTGAAGGAAGCAATGGAAGGAAGGTTTTAACCAAGTTAAGAAATAGTCAGTGGCGGCTCCTCCGCTAAGGTGGAGGAGCATCGCCCCACTACCCGCGGAGCAGTGTAAAATAAAAAATAAAATGATAGTAACATAAGTTATTATAATTTTATTTTTAGTATCTGCCAGGTTCGGGCGGGCCAGGCTCCTATGACGAGGGAGGACGAGGAGTGGTTGCTGCACTCTAAAATGTGCATGATGGTCTGGCCAACCGTCTTGACCTGGCCAAACCGTCATGCGCACTTTGCATGTTCTCCACCCAGGCTGCATTACTGCTTGGGTGGAGAAAATGCCCAGGCTCCCATTCCCCGTCTGAGTGCCAAACCGTGGCGCTCAGACCAATCACAACTCTGCTTTGCAGCGTTGTGATTGGCTCAGGGGAGCCTGGGTGCTTCCTTCTTCCGGCCGGAGCTGTGGGACAACGTGGGATAGGTGTTGGAGAGACACGGCGATCAGGTGAGTGAATTTGAATTTCTTTTAGACCTCACACCCGCCCCTCCCCCTCCCGACCTCCCTGTCACCTCGCCCCACCACCCTTGTACCGTACCGGCCGCCATTGGAAAGAGTTGCAAGGTTTTACTATGCTATTCACTGCTTCGGGAACTATAACTAGTCACTGGGTTGAACTTCCTGGTTGCAGGTTGTGTGGTGACTGGAGATGGAAGCTGGACCAGGATATCAGCTCTTTAAAATGGTCGTTTGTGTAGACCTATTGTGCTGAAAACAATAATTTCGTTTTTCTCTGCATTACACCTGTTATTCTTTCTGCCCTGAGTGTGATGATGTCCAGATGATATGAAGTTGGTGTGTATTAGGAGTCTTCTTTATAACTAACCATTAACTGTGTGCCTTCTGCTTTCATTTAGAAGTTAATGTCAAAGTGTGTGAAATCTACAGACAGTGGTTCCATAAATGAATTGGAAGTATTAAAGTAAGCAAAGTAACCATGTGGGACACCCATGTCAGAGTGTGGATAGGGGAGAGAAGTTAGATCTGATGATTTAAGTTGTTAGATTTGATTGCCAGGAATGACTCCACCTAAAAGTGAACGAAGTTCATTCCACTCAGGACCTGTGGTCCACTGTTTCACCAGCAACCTACAGGTCAAAGTGAATGAATATAACTCACATTCCGTTGCCCAACTCCTATAGGATATACTCCTATGGCATTAAAAGATAAAGACCTGAACGGAGTTGGCCTAGCACCCATAGCAGTTGGTGCCCTGTTTTACAATTAGCTAAAAAAGCTAGCTAAATCCTTGTAGAGTGCTGTAGCATGCCTTTCACAGGGCTCTCTTGAACACGTCAAGCACTTAGAGCTCAGTATACACTCTAGCCTTGTTGTTATATGGTTACTGGTGGTGCATTGAGGGAAGTGTTACTATTCCTACAAATATGGAAGGAAATTACATCCGACCAGTCTTTGTTGCAGATACTTCTGTTTTGGTATGTCCTTCTGTTTTTCGGGAAGCTACCTGGTATCTCCCTCTACTTACTCCTTTTCCATGCATCTGAACTCTTTGAAGAAGGAGCTGGGAGCCCTGCTTTGCAATGGCTCAGAAGAATGTGTGACAATGAAAGAGCACTTGAAGGGTGCTACTCCATGTACCTCATTGTTCCAAGAAAGGACCCAGATCCTTGTTCTTTTCTAGATGTGAGATTTGTGAAAAACATGCTTGAAGGATTGGCTTCAAAGCCTTAGAATTACAAGAGTAACTGTTAATTAGCAAGACACTACTATCACATCCCTCTAAGCCATTGCCACCTGCACTTCCTGTGCTTCTAGTTGGATGCGGAACATTTTCGCTTTGCTACGCAGCCCTGTATTTGGTCTCACATCAGTATTTAGCAAATTAGTCTTGATGTGTTAGCAGCTAAATGAACTTTCACTAAATGGATCTATTTGTGGCAATCTATATATGGTGCTTAGTAACATGCTGTTGTCAGTTGGTTGCATGTTTTCCGCACCCAACAGAGGTATGTAAAGAGAAACCAAGAGAGCTTTAACAATAATGACAATAACTACAGAAGACACATTTGCATACCTTCCATCTGATTAATAACAATGCTTCTTTGGTGACTTGCAGGTCTCTTTCATGGAGATGACATTTGATGGATCTCGCTAATTTGGTGAGAAGACCGATTCGTCATTGGAATGCTTCAAAGACACTGGGCAACAACACGCTCCTTAGGCCTTTGTACCCCTGCAGCACAGTACCCTTAATAGTTTCGTCCCTTTCAAGGCTACTCCAGAGTGTTGGCATACCAGAAGCTTCAAGGTTCCCTGCCCCACAATAGGCACCCCAGTACTTTCTGGGTCAGGGGCAGAGATCAAGCAGAATACACCTAGGCTACCATGGGCAGCACACTTCCCAGTCCCCCACCCCTGTGACATCAGCCTCCAAACCGCTTTAGTTTGCCCTTAGTGTCATACAACCACCACGTGGGAGGCAGGATCAGGAATTTCTTCCAACAGTGGCAAAATATAACATCCAACAGTTCAGTCATTCAGATTGTTCAACCAGCCTATGCTCTACCCTTCCTTTTAGACATACCACATCTTCCGCCCACACCAGCGCGTCTTTTAGAGGAGCACCTATCCATCTTGCTTAAAGAAGTGCTGGCACATTTAGTTAAAGTAACCATTGAGAGTGTCCTGACCCCAGAAATCGGGACTAGCTGTAACTCCTGCCAAAGAAGGACAGAGGACTTAGTCCCATTTTAGATATCTGCCAGCAAATTGGAACTGGCTGTAACCCCTGCTATTTCCTTAATGCCGAAGAAGGACTGAGGCCTTCGTCCCATTTTAGATCTCCGCCATCTGTAAACCTTCTTGTAGAAGGATGAATTCAAGATGCTCAAGTTGTCTCATGTTTCGGAGGCGACAGCACAAGACTTGCAGTGGTGGCTGCTGAACCGCAGTTTGACCTGTGACAGACCCCCTCTCCCAGCCTCACTCAGAGGTGACGGTGGTTATGGATGCATCACTGCTAGGATGGGGAGGTCATCTAAAAGAGATAAAGTTCAGAGGTCTCCACATCAGCCTGTTGGAGTTTCAGGCAATTGACTGGCACCGAAACCCTTCCTACCATCCATCAAAGGGAGGCTGGTTCAGGTTCTCATGGACAACGCCGCATTGTGGTATTGCAACAATACGGGCAGAGTGGAGTCCTGGGTCCTCTGACAAGAGTCAGTGTTTCTCTGGAGCTGGCTGGCGTGTCAGGGCATTTCCCTGGCCACATACCACCTGGCACGTTCTTTGAACACTAGGGCGGATGAACTCGCCGATTGCGCCTGGCGGATCGTGAATGGCGGTTACACCCCAAAGTGACACAGGCCATCTGCCAGCAATGGGGAGGACCCAGGCTAGATCTTTTTACCACCCCCAAGAATGTGCAGTGTCATAACTTTTCCATGGTGGAGTTTTCAAAAAGCCTATCTATAAGAGAAATGTGTGCTGGCTAGAGTAGAACATGGGACTCCTGTGTAGTGTAGTTCCTATTTCCCTAATAGGCTCTGCGCATTGGAATAATATACCCTATAGGTTTGACATAGGACTGAGGTCAGTATGACCCTATCGAGTATATTAAACTTAATTACTTTGTGCCAGCTAACTCAGAGGCCACTAGAAACTCCTTGTAAACAAGAAGGGAGTAGTTTCTGGCAACCGCATAAACATGACAACTTTGTTTCCCTTTAGAATCGGAACACTCTCAGAATCGTGGAAACAACAGATAACAGTTTCACTCAGCTAATCGTGCATGCTTAGTTTCTTCAGAGTTACACAGAAAGAACAGACGGGCGTTTCAATAAAAGGATTTATTGAACAGTCTTGTTTCTCGTGTAAGAGATATGAGCTGTTACAATCATAAGACAGTATGCGAGATATATTATGTACAGCGTAAGCAGTAGAAAGAAATAATACTGCGCTAGCATTATCTTTTAGCTTTGACACATATATTCATATACTTAAATAACATAAGCTAAAAATGCGAGTACTCATAAGATGCTTCTCTAACTAGTTCTACCCCAGTGTACCTAACCTAAGTGTAGTGCAAGGTAAGAAGTAGGTGATGTATTCTATAGTATGGTATGCTATAGTATGATAGTATGCCAAGTCTGGTATGCCAAGAGTCCCTCTAGGTTCTAGTCAGCTCCATACCTTGAGAATGAGAGAGGTGGGAATCTCTTTCCGGGTCTCGAACTCTAACACCCCATGAAGGGAGTCAGAACACTGGAAGCTGGATTCTCTGCAAGCAGGGATGACAGCGTCTCTTGTCAGTGCGTCAGGCCGGGTCACGGGCTCCTGTAAAGTCGAGGTCTCCTCCTACTTGCTTGGGCAAGGGAAGGTATATTTATACCTGGTAGGTGCCTTGGAATGTTAGCATTGACGTAAAGTCGGGCAGAGGAAGACGTCAGGAATGAACCCTTAAGGAATAGCGGTTCATGCATAATAAATGAGTTCTTGGAGAAATCAATAATCCTGTGCTAGGGGAACTCCCAAGAGCTTAAGGGTCCGGTTTCTAAGAACTCGCTGTGACGTTGGGGTGGACGGATGTAGGTGACCATGCCTGTATTTGGATAGCATGGCTAATGCCTAAATAAGGACTGGGATCTTTTGCATATATAAGGGCAATGCGAATTGTGCCTATATAAGGACATGTATCAGGAAAACATGAAGCGGAATACAACACCTATACACCTTTCCACCTTTGCCTCTCCTGCCCTGGGTTCTGAGAAAGATCAGGAATGACCGGATCCAAGCTATCCTAGTGGCTCCGGAGTATGGTATCTGGAGCTTCTGAGGATGAGCATCTGTTCCCTGTCAAGTTGGGGAGGATCTGCTATTGCAGCAACAGGGCAGAGTCAAGCACCAAAACCTGCCCAATCTGCACCTCCATGTATGGAGATTGAATAGTGGCAGTTGACTGTGTTCATTTTTCCTCCCGAAGTTGGGGATGTCATCCTTGCTGCCAGGAGTCCCTCTAAAAAGACTCCGTACGCCGGGCACTGGGTTTAGTTTTTAGCTTGGTGTGGCACCCGGAATAAGGACCTGTTACAGGTCAAACTGTCGGATGTCTTGGTTTTATTTCTGGCCCAGAAAGGGCTTGCAGCGGATCTCATTAAAGGTTATTTGTTGGCCCTTTTTGCCTTTATTGATTTAC
This sequence comes from Calotriton arnoldi, assembly GCA_963921515.1. Classification (NCBI taxonomy): domain Eukaryota; kingdom Metazoa; phylum Chordata; class Amphibia; order Caudata; family Salamandridae; genus Calotriton; species Calotriton arnoldi. The sequence goes on from CAWUFW010003706.1 coordinate 583,772, forward strand.
CGGCCCACCCATCCTTGATCAACTCAGCCATTGTGAAGAGATTTGTAAACGGTTTGACTCATTTGTTTTCTCCAAAGCCTGTGATACCACAGTGAGATCTTAATTTGGTCTTCACTTTCCTCATGTGTACTGCATTCTGACCAATGCACACCAGTGCACTACATCTCATGGCTTTGAAGTCTGTGTTGCTGGTCGTGGTAACTTCGGCTCATTTCATGAGTGAACTCCAAGCTCTCAGTGCAGCCCCCCTTATGCTAGATTTTTCCCAGATATAGTGGTGTTGAGGACAAGGGCAACTTTTTTGCCAAAGTCGTGACTGCTTTTCATGTTGGGCAATCCATCACTCTCCTAACGCTCTATGCTCCACCTCACCCCTCGAAACAGGCGAGAGGCTCCATTAGCTGGACCCTAAATGAAATTTAAGCATTGCCCCAAAGACCATCAGGTGAACAAACATCTGTTTAGCCTGTTCAGTCTTGCTGGACTTTTTCATCTGTTTTGCCTGTTTAGTCTTGCAGGACCTTTTGGTCTGAGCCATTGCACAGACCCACCACTTTGGGTAGTGCTACTTTGCTATCTGTTATAAAGGTGAGGAATCTGTGGTTAGAAATATTCTCAGAGAATTTACTTGCCTTCGGTAACGCTCTTTCAGGTAGATATTCTATCTAACCTTCGATTCCTCAGATCTCCCCAGAATGGTATCTTTTTCCATCTAAAAAGATACCAGATTAGAGATCTGCACACTGATTACTGTTGGGTACCACGTCCAAGGGCACAGACAAAGTCAGGAAAAAAACAGACGCGCAGAGGTCACGCTTAGATGCGGCTCCATTGTGACTTCTGAGGTGGAATGAAGTCAACACATAGTTGCACTAAGCACACTTACTGATGTCTAGTAGCAATGTTGTTTGATTCCTCCACATCCAGTCTGGTGCCTGGAGATATTCTAAAGATGAAGAATCTACGGTTAGTTAAAGTATCCACCTGAAAGAGTGTTATCGAAGTTAAGTAACTTGTTCATCATGTACAACAATATCAGGAGCCACTGAGAGATCCAATAGGGCCAATATAGCCTGGATTCCCTCATCTAAGAGCATTTGAATCTGATTTGTGGCCATCACTAGTACTGACTCTTTGCTGTATGGGAGCCTAAAGCCAGTCTGAATGGAGTCTAGTATGTCATTTTCTTTACTGAAATTAGTCATCTGTTTAGTGAAAAAAAATCCATCAGCTTTGCAGGTAGTAGCAGTGAGGAGCTGGATCAAAGATTAGCCAACAATGAAGAGTCTGCCAAAGATTTTATTTTAGCAGAGAAGTAACAATAGGATTTTTCCAGGAAATGGAAACTTACCCCATGGCCAGGCATTGGTTCCATAGTTGAACAAGCACTGGTTCAGAGGTGTCCCCATAGATTTTAAAATATTTTGCTGGGCAGAGGCTGAGAGGGAGCCTGACGAGATCTGAATATGTTTATTGGCAATACTAGCAACAAACTGGAAAAATAGAGGTTAGCAGCTTATTAGGAGAAAAGGAAATACTATTCATGGTAGTAGAACTTACAGACCTAGAAGAACAATTGAGCTGAACTGCCTGTAACATATTACTTATTTTATCCTGAAAAAGTCTGACATATTATCACAAAGAGTGGCAGTAGAAGTAACTGTAGCATCAACCGCTTGAAGATGGACAAAATCTTTCAAGATTTAAAAATATCTTAAGTTATTTTGGGGTACTTCTTATTCAATTATCAAAGTATGAAGGTTTGCCAGATCTAATTAGTCTTTTGTAGTCATGTAGAGCTTTTAAATAAGGTGATTTTGGACTCATTGTCATAAGAACTCTTCCACCAGGTTCTTTCTTTCTGGTTACATACCATTTTGAATTCCAGCAGTTTAGGTGTGAGCCAATGGGGCAGAGGGCGAGGTACAGTGAGTGGTAAAGGTTTTCACAGGAATACATTTATCAAGAGCTTCTGTAATGCATCTATTGAAGTACTTTTGTTCCCTTCTAAAATGTGTCCAAACTTAGGGATGTAGGAGTCCAAAATGGTTGTGAAAGCATGCAGAGAAAGTTTGGTGCAAACCATACTGGTGCTGGTGATCCTAAGAGAACTGGAGTTGTGAGGTCTGTTAGGTAAGTGATAGGAGAAATGAATGGCCGTTTGGTCCATTCAAGCTAGTGGGGTGTTAAATTTAATCTGGACTCCTGAAGAGTTTGTAATTATGGCATCTAGGATGTGTTCTGCCCCATGAAAAACTGTAAAGGCTAGTTGACCAAGTCCCAGAGTGGTGCAAGATTCAGTAAGATTCAAAATAGTATGATTCGTAAAGTCATCGACCCAGCAGTTAAAATCACCCAAAGTTACTTGGGTCTAAACCATAGGCATAGATCACGTTTAAAAGAGCATTAACAAAATTAGTAGAAAGGGTTTGTAAATTAGAAGAGTTTGATGGTAAACGAAGAAAATAATTTCAAATTACTGACAAATTTTCTGAAGGACCCTCATTAGGCATGGTTAGCATGGGTACAGTAAAAAGGGACCTGGAGAGGATACCAACTCCATCACCCATCTTTAGTATATGATCAAGGCGAGTGATCTTCAAAGCAGTGTGAACTGTGAGTATCAACTCCGGGAGAGTCCTCTTCTCATATTTAAGCCATGTTTATGTTATGTTTGAATGCTTGGGGTATGTTATGTTATGTTTCATGTAAAGCAAACATCTTACGTGGGAGGGTATCCTGCCGCGGATGAAAAGGGGGAGTGCTGTCCTGGCTGAGCCCTATTTGAGAAGCCAGATTTTCAGTTTTTAGTTAAAAATGCACTATCAACTTAATGGCCCGGAATAAATCATGAAGCTCTACGGCATGTTTAACTGATGAGCATGTATTGAGCAGCAAACACATAATTGAAGCTTTGACAATTGTACAGTTCTACATAAAAGGAAAAGCAGAAGAGACAGCATTAGCAAGTGAGGGGAGAGTAATGCATACCTCAGCAGTTTACACAGTGGGTTTGACCCAGGGAAGACGCCTGTTGCAGAGGCCCTGAATATGAGTACAATTACTAACAGGGACTGAGAAACAGGGAAATTGGGCTACTGCTCTGTAAGCAATTGGATAATGAAGTGGGATTGGTAAATAGCCACTTTAAGAAATAATCACAACCCTTGTCAGGGAGAACCGTCAAAGTCAGTAAATTAACCTGAGCTCAGTCTTTTGGTAGCTATGGCACAGAGCAGACAGGCTTAACTTGGAGCAATGTGTGAAGTATTTTTGCAGTACCAAAACAGTAATAAAGTGGAAATGCAAAACAGTAGAAATCCCAGCTAAAATGTAATAACAAAATGACATCAATACAACGAACATCCAATAAAGGGGAACTCGAGATATTCATTTTTAAAGTTTTAACCCCTTCCGTGCTCATGACGAGCTCAGCTCGTCATGCTGCGCGGTAGCGCTGTGCGCATGACGAGCTGAGCTCGTCACGACTCCACCCGCGATCGGAATGTCCCGCATACGAGCGGAATTCCGATCGCGGTCAAGGGGTTAAGTAGGAATAGTGGCAAAAAGCACAAAGTGCCAATGATGGTTGTGATAGACCGGGACCTAGACACAATTTCATGCTGACCGACATCGAACGCTGGTCGGATACACCAACCAGGTTCATCCTGGTCAAAGAGATTCCCATTTAACTTTAGTCCTTCAAGTCCCAATCCACGGCAGGAGTACACTTCTGAACCCTCCAGGACCTTAGGGGAGGTACTAACAGACTTGCAAGGTGTCTGGCATAGACCATCAACAGGGTCCAGTCCAGGTCCAGTTTCCACTGATCAGCTGAGCAGTGTCAGGGAAGGTCTCTTGTAGCTTGTTGTATCCCTGTAGCTTGAAGAGCAGGTCAGCCCTATGCCCCTTCAATTATACTTCTTTATCCTAGGTGCGAGAGAGATCACGTCCAGTCCTTCAGGGCTGTTCTGGGGTTGCAGGAAGCAGGTTCAGTCCTCTTCTGATCTTCCTCATGTCCAGGAGTGTTCTGAAGTGAGTGTTTTGAGATGCCACATTTATGTCTGGCACGAGCTAGTGGGTGAGATGACTCCTGGGCATACCCTAAACAATCGGATAAAAGTTCCTGGCGCCACCCATACCCACTTTGACTCTGAGGGCTGACGATATGTGACGAGTGTACTATGGTAATCTTTGTGTCTTCCCACATCCAACACAAAAATTCAGTTTGGGACAGCCACTGTACCCACAATAAACCCAGAGCCAGAAGTCTGATAGAATAAAAGTAGGGTTTTCCAGCAACCAAACAGTCGATGCATAAGAAATGTTTTGGCATCCTGTTTCCATTCCTTTCAAGTGTTCCCCAAAGTGTTATTTATAAATCCAGCAGACCTGTCAAGCAGGATTTGACATTCAAGCAGGATTTGACACTGTAATGTCAGAAAGTATGCTCATAACCCCCTCTCTGCATATTCTGTGAGGTTCGATGGAGTTCTTTGTCCATTCAGGTCAGCCTATTGTTTGTTCCTGGTAGGAATTTCACCCCTTTTTCATCGAATGTTAATCAGTGGCTGGGAGAGGTTGGAGAGCCAAAGCAAATTAGTCTCTAGCAACTTCAGGCAGGGAAAAGGTAATTTTCTAAAAGTTAGTTTTACTTAATATTTATTAAATATCAGACTTCATCATTGAATTAAATAGTTTATTTGTCTAGGTAGTCCCATTCCTGATGTTTTAGGATTTTAAACTGTACTCTGGTTTTCTACACATGACATCTAGACCTTCCACGGTAACAAATAGCTTTTGGGTGCAAGTCACTTTAAGGCCATGTTAACATTACATTTCTACATGTCCTACCTTTCAATACCATGCACCGCGCCTTGTGGTACACAAGGCTTACTGTTATTAATATTTAAAATAGAGGTTTTGACCTGCCAAAAGGGTTGATATTGATAGGTTGAATTGCAGGGTTTAAACTGCCACAGTTCAGCTATAATGGAGGCCTGACACCACTTTTTACATTGTCACTGTAATGGATAGCACAATAGAGGCTGCAGGCCACAAGTGACATTTTATTTACAGTCTCTGGGTACATCTTGAACCATAATCAAGGGATTTATAGGTATGTTAAATATTGCAATTAGGAATTTGCTAATTTGACAGTGTTTAAAGGGGGAACACAGGCACTTTACTACTAGTTAACAGAGGTAAAGTGCACAGAGTTCCAAAGCCAGCAAAAATATAGGGTCCAGCAAAAGGCAAAAAATCTGGGGTGACCTTGCAGAAAAGGTGGATTTTCTAAACTTTTGTGCCATGTGTTCTATTGGTGACCTGACGGGCACCGACGAGCTTTCCTTTGGCACACTGCTGGTGTGCCTTTGCGTGAACATACTGTAGCCTCCGTTCCATGGAGCTCTGCCTCCCTGCACATGGTCCACCTAGAAAGGAAAAAGAAATGGAGAGCTGACCTCCAACCATCAAACATATTATCCAGCAGGTCCAAGATAATTGCGGTTACAAGGCTCCAAGTCGGAAGGCAAAAAATGTAATTTTAAAGCAGAATATAAACTTGAATTGGTAAAAACCTACAGCATATTTAAAACATTTCTCTGCCAACTTTACAGTAACACAAAAAAGTAGCTGTAAAGGTTAAAAAGTGAAATATATATTTTTTTAAACTGCCCAAGAAAACAGTTGCTGCACTGCAGAGCCTCCGCCTGGTTCCAGAAGAGCAACAGCCTTCAAAAAAAAAGAAAAGCAGGTAGCCCCTTCTTGTGTGTTTTTTGTTTCTTGTGAGAGGATTCCTTGGTATATTAATTCCCTCACCTCTTTGGATTATTCTTCTGTGCCCTTACCAAAAATAGTTTGGCATCCCTAATGCCCTTTGAGGGCATTCAAGAGTTGCAGTCTCTGGCTGGCGAGTTCTAGTCGAAGCCTACATACCTCATACAGATATTGTCAGGATCGAATTAGGGCAGCTTCTTGTAACATTGTTTACAGAGATTAAACCATGAGACATATAACATAGTCTCTGATGGATTTGTTGATTCATTTCAGCTCAGATTTTTCCAGCAGAGCTCCAAATGTGCATCAATGAGGATTGGAAAAACAGGAACTGACACTTGTCGAAGCCATATATATCCTGAGGTCACATCTGGCCTGGATAAGGTCTTGACAGGAGTCACCTGCTGCCTACTGGCAGTGTTATTGAGCTATTGCTGGGGGAGAATATTTCTGGATCCTGTCCGGCGTATGAAGGGTATTCATAAGTATTATTATTATTTTGTAGAGCGGGTGATTACTCGTGGGTGTCCTGTCGCTAAGTAAAGGTGTCAAGCTTTGCCTATCAGTACATAAAATCTAAATAGAAAAGAAAGAATTATTCATTATCTATTTATAATATTGAGTAAAAAAGTGAGTTTTTAAAGACCTCCGAACTTTTAAGACATTGGTTTCCAACGTAGTTTATTCTGTAGTTTGTCCTTTGCCTGTGCTGTAATTGCAGAAAAGTAGTGTCCTCCCAGGCTAGACCTTCGGTACTTGGGTACAATAACCAAATGAACGGAGGCAGAACGAAGAAGCCTAGATGGGGTATACCTTTTAAACATTCCAGAAATATAGGTGGTACCTGGTGCTTGATAAAAAAAAGCCCTGTGGCACATGCAGAGGGCCTTAAACCAGCATCTTTTTTTTTTAACTGGGAGCCAGTGTAACCTACGCAGATAAGTAGAAACTCCATCAAATTTCCTAATTACAAATATCAGTCTGGCAGCTGCATTTTGAATTAATCACAGTCTCTGTCTAAGATAAGCAGGGAGACCGACATATAGTGCATTACAATAGTCCAGCCTGCTAGGAATCAAGGCTTGAACAAGCAGCTGAACAGCCTAGAGTGTTGAGGAATGAAAGGTAGTTTCATTTTTAGTTCTTTCATTATTAAAAAGAAAGTAGTCATTACCTTTTTTTATGTGCTGCTCAAATGACAGTGTGTCGTCAAACAGTATACCCGGATTGCGGGCAGTTATTGCCGGCTTAAGGCATTTCCCTAATGTCTGGGGTCACCATAGGGAGGACCATTCTTGAGGGATTCCCAAACACCAGCACCTTGGATTTTTCTGAGTTTAATCGCAGGGAGCTGGCAGTCATCCAAAAGGCCACCTTCACCAGGCAGCTTTTACATTGGGCTCGAAGTTGGCTAAGATTGCCCTTCATGCGGATAATGATCTGAGTATCATCTGTATAGCCGTAAAATTGAAACCCCTGGGAAACAATCAGGCCTGCCAAAAGAGCAACATATATGTTAAAAAGAGTTGGACTCAGGGCAGATCATTGAAGGACCCCCCAAGAAATATATTTAAAATCTGAACAGAATGAAGCCATCTGAACAACCTTCATTCTATTCTTCAGAAAAGATTCAAACCAATGTACAGTGTTATCCTGTAGATCAATGCTGCTTAATCTATCCAGCAGGACATCATGTGAGACCGTATTAAAAGCTGCCGAAAGGTCCAGGAGGATAAGAGCTGACGAGCTCCCCCATCCAAGATCATGCGGATGTCTTTAACAGCAGCAGTACGCACAGTTTCTGTGATGAAAGATGGTCTGAAACCAGATCAATAATTATTGAGGGCATTGTTTTCTCAATATGAGAAGATAATTGTTTGTTCACCCAACTCTCCAAGATTTTAGTTTAAAAAAAGGAGAAGGGAAATAGGGTGATAGTTTAAAGGAATACAGGGGCTAAAGTTTCCTTTTGTTTTTTAGAAGAGTGTAGACAAGTGCTGTTTTACTGAAGGTGGGAGGATTCTCACTCACAAGGGAGTTATTACAGATTATGGTTATTTATGGATTAAGTGTGGAGGCTAGTTCTTTAAAGGTCTTATTTGGGAAAGGATTTAAAGGTGTTAGACCCGGCTTCCTGGGCACCAGAGCACTCAGGGGTAACTGCGCTCCAATCGCATCAACTGGAGTGTTCCCCACTGGTGTCCTGGGGCCTCAGTACTAGTGGACCCAAAACTGGATAACCAAGTACTCCTCTCCAGCACTTGACTCTCTTAGGGTAGCGAGACAGAGCAGTCCAAGGCTTACTCAAGGAGGTGAGGTGGGGTTAGACATTCAGAATACAGTGCACACCGTACTACCAGCTGATAAACTCAATGTCCAGTCAGTGCTTTACTTTTTATAAAAGAAAAGTACTTTAATACACACAAGATAATTATACTACACATAAAACTAGGATAAACAGTGAAAACCAGATGTCTCTACAACCCTCTGGGCCAGAGTTCTGACCCCAAACAGTATTATAGCGCCTAGACGCCAAGCACTATAAAAACACAGTTAACATGAAAACACACAATTGGCATTGCATATTACAGACCATGTTTCACAGGGCTGCTCTCATTCTCTAGAGCCTTGATACCAATCTTTGGATTGAAAGGATATAGTTTCAGCATATGATGTGAAGTCAAATGTTCTTGATCAGCCCCATAACCCCCACCCAAAGCAACAGAAGTGCCTTCCCGTCGTGAGTGAGGACACCGCTCTAGTGGTGTCAGGGATCTGACCACAGGTGCCTGATGTCTTGGCACAGTTTACTGGAGTCCCACTAGTCCAGTAGCCACTGGCTAGCTGTAGGAGGGTAGTGGCTGGACAGAGTGCCAGTTCACCCTGATACCCCCAGAGATCACAAAAAGAAAGGTGGGGGCCTGTTTCACTGGCCTCTATTCCCAGCTACTGCTTGTACAGGCTCCCACAGCGCAGGGGAGGAGCTTAGAGGGGATTTGATCTCACCTTCAAGGACTAGAATCAAGCTTCCCCCTCTCTGGCTCCCTTGATGTGCTGCAAGCTTCCTTTCCACAGCTTCCTTGATGTGCCGCAAGCTTCCTTTCCACACCAACTCCCTTGATGTGCTGTAAGCTTCCTTTCCACACCTTGGGCAGCTGTCTGCAATTTCCTTGTTCAAAAGAGCCCGCTCCACAAGTCTCACAGAAACAGCTGGTCTTCTCCCATGCTGCTGATGCCCTGGATTCTCATTGAACTCTTGGCAGCAGACTCCATCCGTCATAGAGAAAACGTCCTTAAGTTCCAGAAGCAGTGAGCAGTGTCTTATCTCCTGCCTTCACACTGCGGGTCGCGCCTGGCTATCTTCTTCAGACGGGCCTGGTGTGGCTGCCTCTTCAGTCATAAAACCAGTCTTGAACAACAGCTGACCACTCAGGCCAGACTTTTATCACCTCTGATTGATAGGCTCATCCAATCAGAGGGTCTGCTACTTTTGCATCCTGAATACACCTCCAATCACAAACCATTCATGGCATGTTCAATGCATGGCTAAAGCATGCACAATTACCCTCCATGTTTCCTGGTACCAGCCTGTGCAAATCCCTAAAGAGGAATTTTAATTAACTCCAGACCAAGAGACACTGACCAGTGGGGGAGGGTCCTCTTAGCAGAGTTAGTGCAGCTAAACCCAGATAAGAGCTGAGTGTCTACCCCAGCCCACCAGGCCTTTCCAAGGAAATGGGGAGGGGCACGAGGGAGCTGGGATGTGCAGCAGAACAGCTCGCATTCCTCACACTGGCTCAGCTCACCATTCTTCCCCAGTACACCCACGGGCTCTCAAACACACGTCAGGTAGACAAAGGCAACAGGACCACAGGCATGGCAGACTGCACAGACTTGGTCAGTAGGGTGGCTCGTGACTCACCCTTCCTGACTATAGATTTATTGCTGCCACCACTGTCAGTCTACCACAGCCTGAATAGAGAGGGCAGTAGCCACTCTCTGAAAAATAGGGGTGCACTAGGCATGCCCCCTCGACCTCAGAGCCAAGCTCTAGGCTCTCAATCCATGTAAACAGGGAGACCCTCAGTGGACATGTATGATTGTCATGCTCACTGAGGTAGGGATCTAGAAACCACACAGTAGCTTTTGAGTGACTTGCCTGGAGATTAGCATAAGGCAGGGGAAGCATTCTCTCTAGAGACATGCAGGAGACTTCCCGTCCCAACATATGCCCTCCCCAGATCAGAATGGCCGGTACTTATTTCCCAGTTGGAGAAGACCGATCTTCTGATTGGGTAAACCGGCGGGAAAGTCCATCTGCATTACCGTGCTGTAAGCCTGCTTTATGTTCCACAGTAAAATCTAGTCCCTGCAGAGATATGGACCACCTGAGCAACTTTGGGTTCTCCCCCTTCATTGCCATGAGCCACTTGAGGGGCTTGTGATCTGTCTGAACCACAAACCTTGCACCAAACAAGTAAGGCCTCAATCTTCGAAGGGCCCACACTAAGGCAAAGCATTCTTTTTCAACAGCAGACCAGTTCTGCTCCCTGGGGAGTAGTCGGCGGCTGATAAAGGCCACTGGATGCTCCCTTCCCTTCTCATTGAGCTGGGCAAGAACTGCCCCAACTCCCTTGTCTGAAGCATCTGTCTGCACAATGAAGGTCTGACTGTAATCAGGGGCCTTCAACACAGGTGCATTGCATAGTGCAGTCCTCAATTCATCAAATGCCTTCTGACACTCTTCAGTCCAGATCACCTTCCTGGGCTGCTTGCTCTTAACAGACAGGGTGTCCCCTGTGTCTATGTCATGCACAAAGACAAGCGTCAGCCCAGGGGTAAGTGAAAAGAGATGGGAAAATCTCCCCAGCAGCTCTTTACACTCCACCTGCTGTTCAGGTGTCAGTTCAGAGGCGAGCTTAACTCCCTCAACTGAACCATCCTTCTCATCACCTTGCAATAAGTCAGGGAGGGGCTCACTCTCCTCTTCCAACTCTTCAGCCATTGCAAGTAAAGAAACCGTGTCATTCCTGGAAAGACACGCCACCCTCTCTAAGGGTACCTCCACGACTGGTAGGGGAACCAAGGGTGCCTTCATCGGGCCACCAGACATGCTGCTGGCCTGACAGACCAGACAGGTATGGCAAAACTTCTCCACATCCTGACCAACTCCTGGCCAGTAAAACAGAGGTGCTAACCTGTCCTTTGTCTTTTTGATGCCCAAGTGACCAGCTAGGGGTACTTCATGGGCTAGCTGCAGCAGGAAATTCCTGTGCACCTGAGGAACCACCAACCTTTTGCTGGCTCCTGGCTCTGGGTCAACGGGCTCACTGTAAAGGAGTCCATCTTCCCAAGCCACCTTGTGCTTTCCGACTACTCCATTAGAGACCTGTTCCTGAGCAGTCGTCCGCAGGCCAACACGTGTAGGACACTCAGCCTGTGCCTTACAAAACTCCTCACGGGATGGTCCTCTTGCCACAAGCAGCTCCTGCAGCTCTGGCAGGGACCCAGACTCCAACACCTTATCCGCCTCTGGATGCTCACCACCCTCTCCAACTGGAGCAGGAGGTGCAGACACCAAGACAGGTGCCTTCTCAGAATCTGCCCTTGGTCCTTGTTCTGGCCTGTTCCCCTCTAGTGTCTCTTCCGCTAGAGTGGGCCCCACTTCACTAGGAAGCAGTTTTTCAGTCTGTGCCCTAGTGAGCACAGCTGATGAAATCCAGGCCATATAGGCCTCAGGGCCTGGTACTAACCCAGGTTCAACAAGATAATTCCCCAGAAAGCACCCAGCGCCCTGCTTCTCTCGCACCCCGACATTGACCATGGCCTTCTTGCCATTCACCCCTACCTGCACTCTAGCAAGAGGGTACTCCATGTCATCACCACTAGCTACAAGTCCATAACCCTTGGAACCAGGAATGATCTCTTCGGGTTTGAGATATTTGCGTTCAACCATAGTCCTGTGGGCACCAGTATCCCTCATGGCAGGAACCTTGCTTCCATTGATACTTGCCACACTCGTATACCCCGTTGAGTTAGGGTGAATATGCTTAAGGGCTTCTGGGTCGAGTTCCCAGATGTCCCTGGTGACTAAGTTAAACTCACTTGGGCCTCCCTTCATTCCTGCCCCCACTGAAAGCACACTTGGTATCACGGGTGCTACTGGCACCACGTCCTTCACTGGGCAGTCTGGCTTTAAGTGTCCCTCTCGGTGGCACTTATAGCATTTAATCACCGTGGGAGTGAAAGGACCCTTACCTCCTTTCCCCTCCTGGTGCTGACTAGAGGCCCCGTTCCCCTTAGACACTTGTCCTGACTGAGAGCCTTGGGAACTGTTCTGGCCCTTCCCCTCTGGTTTAGGGCCAGCCTGCTGGGAGTTCTTCTCCCCCTTGGGCTTGGAAAGGGGTTGCCCTGCCCCCTGTTCACTCTGTTGGCAAGCCACTTATCTGCCATCACTGCAAGTTTCTCAGGATCCCTCTCAGGAAGGTCAGACAGATACTGTCTGAGTGGGATAGAGCACTCCTCCCGGAGACGCTCTGCTATCATCACCTGATTTAGGGACCGGTAATCATTTGCTTCCATCCCTCTCACCCACTCATTCCAGTCTCTCACTATGTCATGGACCCAATTCTCAAAAGGAACACCCTCTGCCTTCTTCTTCTCACGGAACCTCTGCAAGTACTGGGCTGGTTTCAACCCAAACCGCCTAATCAAAGCATCCTTCATGCACTCATATGTCAGACTGTCTTTCTCAGGCATCCTTTCAATTACTTCAGTCCCTTCCCGAGGGAGGCGACTCAGTAAAGTCGCTGCTTTGGACTGACCATTAAGACCTTGAGCCTTACATGCTAGATGAAAGGCACGCATCCAACTGAGAATATCAGTGCCAGGGACATACATGTGTATCAATTCTTTTGGTACCTTGGTGGTGTTTTCCTTTCCCTGGGACTTTGAAGTGGACTCACCATCCACAGAGCTTAGCCCTCTATCAGCTGCTAACTTGAGCTTCTCTTTCTCCAGGGCTATCCGCTCTTTCTCCAATTCCCTATCCTTCTCTTTCTCTTGTCTCTCCCTTTCTTTCTCCAGCCTCTCCCTTTCCCTCTCCTTCTCTTTCTCCTGTCTCTCCCTTTCCCTCTCCTTCTCCTTCCAAGCCCACTCTTCCTGTCTGACCCTTCGCTGCTCCTCTTCTGCCTGGCGGGCCATCCTTTGCTTTTCCCTCTCAAACTCCCTTGCATTCTCCTCTGCCAAATCCTTAGCTTCCTGGAGTTTCAGCTGAAGTTTAAGGGTCTCTGCTAGCTCAGTCCCTCCTAAGGAGGCGAATCCTGGGGCAGGGGAAAAGGTAGCCCTTGAGATAGGGGGAGGTGAAAGTCTAGGGTCAGGTCTAGGAGAAAACCTAGGGGAAAGCCTAGGGACTGGTATAGGAGAAGCCTGCGCTGACTGACTTGGCAGGCTTGTGATAACAGTGCTCTCCAACTCCTGCACAACAGTGACCTCTTGCTCAAAGCATTTTGTCATGTGGCTAATCAAGTGCTCCCTGTCCTTAGACCTTGGGACTTTCCACCCCGTCAGCACACATTTGCTTTAATTGCTCCACAGCCAAGTTCTGCAGTTCCAATTCCTCTCCAATGTTATCTGCCATTTTACATATAGCTTATGGGTATCTGCTGGACTTATCAACTGGCCTCAGTGTCCACTGAGCCTGAAGTCTAGTGATCCAACACCGCTTGCCACCAATGTTAGACCCGGCTTCCTGGGCACCAGGGCACTCAGGGGTAACTGCGCTCCAATCGCATCAACTGGAGTGTTCACCACTGGTGTCCTGGGGCCTCAGTACTAGTGGACCCAAAACTGGATAACCAAGTACTCCTCTCCAGCACTTGACTCTCTCAGGGTAGCGAGACAGAGCAGTCCAAGGCTTACTCAAGGAGGTGAGGTGGGGTTAGACATTCAGAATACAGTGCACACCGTACTACCAGCTGATAAACTCAATGTCCAGTCAGTGCTTTACTTTTTATAAAAGAAAAGTACTTTAATACACACAAGATAATTATACTACACATAAAACTAGGATAAACAGTGAAAACCAGATGTCTCTACAACCCTCTGGGCCAGAGTTCTGACCCCAAACAGTATTATAGCGCCTAGACGCCAAGCACTATAAAAACACAGTTAACATGAAAACACACAATTAGCATTGCATATTACAGACCATGTTTCACAGGGCTGCTCTCATTCTCTAGAGCCTTGATACCAATCTTTGGATTGAAAGGATATAGTTTCAGCATATGATGTGAAGTCAAATGTTCTTGATCAGCCCCATAACCCCCACCCAAAGCAACAGAAGTGCCCTCCCGTCGTGAGTGAGGACACCGCTCTAGTGGTGTCAGGGATCTGACCACAGGTGCCTGATGTCTTGGCACAGTTTACTGGAGTCCCACTAGTCCAGTAGCCACTGGCTAGCTGTAGGAGGGTAGTGGCTGGACAGAGTGCCAGTTCACCCTGATACCCCCAGAGATCACAAAAGAAAGGTGGGGGCCTGTTTCACTGGCCTCTATTCCCAGCTACTGCTTGTACAGGCTCCCACAGCACAGGGGAGGAGCTTAGAGGGGATTTGATCTCACCTTCAAGGACTAGAATCAAGCTTCCCCCTCTCTGGCTCCCTTGATGTGCTGCAAGCTTCCTTTCCACAGCTTCCTTGATGTGCCGCAAGCTTCCTTTCCACACCAACTCCCTTGATGTGCTGTAAGCTTCCTTTCCACACCTTGGGCAGCTGTCTGCAATTTCCTTGTTCAAAAGAGCCCGCTCCACAAGTCTCACAGAAACAGCTGGTCTTCTCCCATGCTGCTGATGCCCTGGATTCTCATTGAACTCTTGGCAGCAGACTCCATCCGTCATAGAGAAAACGTCCTTAAGTTCCAGAAGCAGTGAGCAGTGTCTTATCTCCTGCCTTCACACTGCGGGTCGCGCCTGGCTATCTTCTTCAGACGGGCCTGGTGTGGCTGCCTCTTCAGTCATAAAACCAGTCTTGAACAACAGCTGACCACGCAGGCCAGACTTTTATCACCTCTGATTGATAGGCTCATCCAATCAGAGGGTCTGCTACTTTTGCATCCTGAATACACCTCCAATCACAAACCATTCATGGCATGTTCAATGCATGGCTAAAGCATGCACAATTACCCTCCATGTTTCCTGGTACCAGCCTGTGCAAATCCCTAAAGAGGAATTTTAATTAACTCCAGACCAAGAGACACTGACCAGTGGGGAGGGTCCTCTTAGCAGAGTTAGTGCAGCTAAACCCAGATAAGAGCTGAGTGTCTACCCCAGCCCACCAGGCCTTTCCAAGGAAATGGGGAGGGGCACGAGGGGAGCTGGGATGTGCAGCAGAACAGCTCGCATTCCTCACACTGGCTCAGCTCACCATTCTTCCCCAGTACACCCACGGGCTCTCAAACACACGTCAGGTAGACAAAGGCAACAGGACCACAGGCATGGCAGACTGCACAGACTTGGTCAGTAGGGTGGCTCGTGACTCACCCTTCCTGACTATAGATTTATTGCTGCCACCACTGTCAGTCTACCACAGCCTGAATAGAGAGGGCAGTAGCCACTCTCTGAAAAATAGGGTGCACTAGGCATGCCCCCTCGACCTCAGAGCCAAGCTCTAGGCTCTCAATCCATGTAAACAGGGAGACCCTCAGTGGACATGTATGATTGTCATGCTCACTGAGGTAGGGATCTAGAAACCACACAGTAGCTTTTGAGTGACTTGCCTGGAGATTAGCATAAGGCAGGGGAAGCACTCTCTCTAGAGACATGCAGGAGACTTCCCGTCCCAACAAAAGGTGATCAAGAATTTGTGTTTACATTTTGAAAGCTATACATCACCATATCACAGTCTATCACATAAGCAGATATCCTATAGAGATAGGATCACCTCAATATGTCATGCAGGAAGTATTGTGCTGCAACCATCGACAATTTAGTGGCTTGCATGTTGTCTGTATAAGTGCGAAACTCGGGCCATAAATCTGTAATGTCTAAATCTAGCTTCAAATAGTTTGAAGCAGACAGCTTTGGTTATATTGCAATCAATAGTATTCACCATCCATTCCCAACCACAAAACGCCTGATTGATATCCATCTGAGGCGGGATTCTTCACCGAACGTTCAAGAAGCAAGATTGATTCATCAACAAAAAACCCAAGACATCAACCAGCTGAGCTTCGACATTTAACCTTATCACTTCAAAGAGCATTTTACCACATATTTCCAGAATAAGGAGCCTACAGTACAGTGCTACACTAAATAAATGAAGCTGCATCTCTGGCATGTCATGAGGCAGCATGGGTCTGTCTTGTTCACCCTTAACATGCGTAGTCTACTGGGAGTCCATGCTTGTAATATACTAAAAGAGCAATAGTGACCAGCAACATGTTCCTGGTTAAACCTGGAATAGTTACAGAGTTATCTCTTTGCCAAAGCTCTGCACTCACTGTTCATGGATATGTAGTTCTAAGATTCGCTTGCCCTCCTGTATCACAGAATGAAGTTTCCATCACTGCTGCTTAGCAGTTAGCGGCTTGGAAATATAGCTGTGTAACAGTAGATAACATAATGGGCCAAACAGGAGGTCAGGTAGAGTAAACGCATATCAGAAATTCTGAGATCGGCACTGAGTACCGGAAGGTCAGAATATCCTGACTGACATTTGCGGCCTCATCTCAACACGTACAGCATATGCAGCCTATAAAATGGAAGAAGAAAGTATAATTGGCAGTACATAATGGCCTTTTCTGAGGGATATTTCTTTTGCAGTTGTCTCACTTTTTGAATATCCTCAATCGCTATACAGGATCTGGAAAAATTGCAGTAGCTCTCCTGCTCTGGTAGGTGACATTCAGCTCCTTTTTGGCGTTGAGTATTACTTGGACATGACATCACCAGAATGATATAGCCCTAACCCAGTGCTTTGATATCAGTTACTTTTTTTTCTTTCACCTTTCAACACTAGATTCATAACGGCTTTCAGTGGAATATTTTCTACAAAATTTGGGATTTTTTTCTCAGTGCTTAGCAGGATGTTGCCACCTATGAATTCAGGTTTCAAACATTATCATTCATGCGACTGATAAATGTCCATTTAGGACCCTCAAGCAGTTTGTCTGTGGTGCTTTTGGCCTAAGCAGGGTGTGAAATTTTGCAATCAGCGTGGCCTCATGTACTCTCAAGCCATAAAGGTAGGTGAAGCTTATTGTGGAAGTTGCAGAACTCAGAATCAATTGTGCTTTAGGTCCTGCTGGAAGTCCAGGTTTTCCCCTTCCTTAAAGTTATTGACGGTGAAGAGGAGAAAGCATAAGAAGCAAGACAGGAGAGCAAATTCTACACCTAGACATACCTTTTCCCACTTCGACCAACATTGAGCCACAGTAGATAGAGGTCACTTCGGCACCGAAGCCAGTTTCGTCCCCAACACCAACGTCATTGCCAAATTCTAGAGTTACTGGCTCTTGGTGCTGATCTGGTGCAGGTCATGGCAATCACCCAGGCCTTGTAGGCAATGCTTTGTAGCTCATTTTTCCCACTGGCTTGGAACATGCAGGACACCTGACTGGACTACCACCTGTGGGCCCTCCCCCAGCACCAGTCAGCCCTAGACTACCTCCTCCGGTCACTTTACCAGCTTATAGGTTAAGATAGATCCAATCTCCTGATGGAGATTCTTCAATTGGCTGCATCATTGTTAGAGCATTTGTTCCCCTTTAGAGAGGCTCTGAATATTATGGCAGCATGGGCCAGTCCATCTTTTACTCCAGCAGTGAGCTGTTAAATTGCCTGTCACCATCAGTTAGTCCCCGGGGATCCTAGCTTCCTCTCAGGTCACCCATTGCCTAAAAGCCTAGTGGGGCAAGCTTCCTCTTGCATGAAACAGTATCCAGAGCCCTTTCCCACTGCACCTCCTCAACGTAAGTCTGAAAGCATAGAGCCCATGTGGAAGAAGGTTTCCATTATGATGACGTAGACTTTGTAGACACCTAACAGGGCAAAGCTGTCCAGAGGACGATTGTGTGTGGATTGATTGCGCAATGCTTTAAGATTTACTATGTTATGAAGAACAAGGGAACCCAAATAAGGTTGCTCAGGGACCTTGGGTAATCAATTATTTCTAAAGACAGTGGTCCCTAGACAAGGATTAATGAGGGCAAACAATAAATATAGACCCAATCAGTACTATATTTTACAGCTGTCCAGCCGGACAGGTGTTTTTAATATATAGTTGCTTAAATATACACAAAATTCAGCAAGAAACAAATAAAGTGGGACACAAGCCTGTATCCAACTTAGTGGGAAGGATGTACAACATGAAACAAAAAGGCTCAGGCAGAGTAAATTGTTTGTATAAGACACATTTTGGTAGGACAAACAAATTATAGTGGAGACACCATTACACATAATAAGTATTAAATAAAGAGTTGTATATGGCGTACAACGAGTCGACGGCATTTCGATCCTTACAAAAGATATAGGATCATCATCAGGACATTAACAATGGTATGCTTGTATACATTTTGCCTAGATCTAGGTCAGAGTGACTTGGAGGAGGTTTGTTTCAGGCGAAGACCGAGTAGAAGTCCAGGCCAAGTACAAGGAGAGTAAAGGATGCAGACAGCCGCGGCCGCGGTCTGTGCAGTTGGATGCTGGGTCAGAGTCGACCTAATAAAGGCTGTAACAGCTTAAAGGAGGCGTTTGAAATGTTCGTGCCGCGGAGCGGTCTCGAAATCAGAGTCGAGACCGCTCCGCGGCGCCAACATTTCAAACGCCTCCTTTAAGCTGTTACAGCCTTATTAGGTCGACTCTGACCCAGCATCCAACTGCACAGACGCGCCGCGGCTGTCTGCATCCTTTACTCCTTGTACTTGGCCTGGACTTCTACACGGTCTTCGCGTGAAACAAACCTCCTCCAAGTCACTCTGACCTGGATCTAGGCAAAATGTATACAGCCATACCATTGTTAATGTCCTGATGATGATCCTATATCTTTTGTAAGGATCGAAACGCCGTCGACTTGTTGTACGCCATATACACCTCTTTATTTAATACTTATTATGTGTAATGGTGTCTCCACTATAATTTGTTTGTCCTACCAAAATGTGTCTTATACAAACAATTTACTCTGCCTGAGCCTTTTGTTTCATGTTGTACGTCCTTCCCACTAAGTTGGATACAGGCTTGTGTCCCACTTTATTTGTTTCTTGCTGAATTTTGTGTATATTTAAGCAACTATATATTAAAAACACCTGTCCGGCTGGACAGCTGTAAAATATAGTACTGATTGGGTCTATATTTATTGTTTGCTCTCATTAATCCTTGTCTAGGGACCACTGTCTTTAGAAATAATTAAGATTTACTATGCCCTTGCCAAAAAGTAACCACTGAAAGGTATCAGAGATCATTCCACCAGGGTAGAAGCAATAGCCTTTTCCAGGGCTGCTCTGATCTCAGACATATGCTGGTCGGCAAAGTGGGCTTCTGATCACATTTACTTACTTTCTTATGCCTACTACCCCTCCTGGCGTATAGGCTGTGAACCAGGACTCTCCAGCCATCTCTGTCTTGGGCTTTTCTTTCAATATGACTCCAGGTGTAGCTCATCTCCTTGCAGTCCGCCTCGAGGACTTGGCACATGTTTCTTGGTCTTCCTCCTTTCCTTTTCCCTTGTGGGTACCAGGTCAGGGCTTGCCTGGTGGTGTTTGAAGCAGGCTAGCAGAGGGTGTGTCTTCTCCAGACCCAGTGTCTTTTCATGATTTCTTCATGAGCAGGGATTTGGGAAGTCTGCTGTTATAGGTCATTGTTGCTGATGGTGTTTGCCCAGCGGATTTGGAGGATTTACCTCAGACAGGTGTTGATGAAGATCTGGACTTTGTTGATTGTGGTCACTTTTTACTAAGCACTATTGCTTAGAGTCAGAAGTCTGAATGGATCGGCATTTCAAAACTGTCTGTGCTGCAAGTCTTTCTGGTGTGACTATCTCATTGGGCCAACCACCTGAGAGGGCATTGCTGTGGTATTCATTCATTCAAAAAGGTGAGGAATCAGCAGGTAGAAGTACCTACCATAACAATTTAGTTATCTTTGGTAACGATCTTTCTGGTGGACCTATGTCTTCCTGCAGATTCTTCCCCAATCCCATACACATCCCCGTTCTGAGCAGTGGTCATAAGTACCATGCTAATAAGATTCCAAGTTAGATTGGCAGACTGCATAATTATTGGTAAAATCCTGCTGTGCTCATCTCCACTTTTCAGGGCTGGGGAAACAAATTGATGAGGAACCCACGTCAAGTTGCCGGGGTGGGGCTATCTGGCTCTGGTAATATTGTGTCCAGTGTGGTACCCGATTCCAAAATGTATCTTGTCACCACCTACTGGTTCTGGAGAGCTTTTGGAATTTTTCCAAATCCAGTCTAGCCTGGCAATATAAAAAAATTTGAGAACTCTAAAGGTAGGTAGAGTATCCCCCAGAAAGAATGTTTGTGATGTTAAAGATTAAATAATTATATTTGGTTGTCAGCTTTTGGTTCCTGGTGTTCTGCAGCTGAGAGCTTCAGCTGAGGACGTACTAGTCAATGAAGATGTTTATGTAACCATTCAAGAAACAGTAGAGAAAAAATTTGAATGTTTGTGATGTTAAAGACTGCAAGTACCATAATGCAGTAGAATCTCCCTGGGGATAAACACCTGACCACTAAAATTGATGTATTGCTTGAGAGCACCAAACTATACTGGGGTCTCGTTGAGGACATGTGGATAATATACATTTCTGATGGGTACTTCTAACGCAGATTACTGACCTTGTGAATACTCCCCCAGGCATTAGACTGGATCCGGAAACTTTACAGCAGTGCCTTTGCACGCTGGTAGGTGGCATTGTGCGGCTCCATGCCGACATCGTTTCACCCCAGAAGTGACATGTGCGCTGACATCAGTTCCTTTCTTTCTGCCCCATCAGACGAGCATCCAGAGCTTCTCCCTGATTTTTGATCCGAGTTTTCATCATATTGTTGCAGGGAAATATCACCCCCTAAATTGACTGGGTCAAACTGCATATGGACTGTCCCAAGCAAATGTCTGTGACCCTCACCAAGTCTTTTTGGGGTGCCTGGGGTCAGACCACGACTGATTGCATGGGGTATGCCATTGGTGCCAGTGTGGCTATCTGTCACTATGCTACGATGAGGTCTTCAGGTTTCTCCGGGGACGTCTAGGCATCTTTAATGGCTAGGCCCTTTGATGGATTTCGGCTTTTTGAGGATAAAGCTGACTCAGCCTTGGAGTGCTTTAAAGAGAGCACAGCCACAGTATGTTTCGTGGGCCAGTCTGCTCCCACGAGGCAATTTTACCAGCAATTTCCACCTCTATGTGCCTACGTTAGGGTTTTTCCCATCTGTCAATGCCAAACTCCTCATCCAGCTCACCGGGCTTTTCAGCCCTTTCATGACAGAGGCTGCGGTTCCTAGAGATAGTGAGGTCAGCAGGGCCAACGTGTAGCCCAGTACCCTCCACCTCCAGCAGGCACAAATGAGTATTCACAAGGTGAGGAATCTGCAGTTAGTGTATTCACCAGAAAAATCATTACCGAAGGTAAGTAAATGAAGCTGCCTTGTCTGAGCTTGGCTATACCTACTCTTCATTGATTTTAGAAGAATTTGGGACACATTGGAAAAATGCTGGTCATGTCTATGGTAGCCCATCCTCTATTTTGTTATCATGTTATAGCTTTATTATCTTGCATTTCAAAATTTAATGTATCTTATATTAATGTATTAACATTTTCACGTACTGTTAACTTCAAAACAATGTAAAACCATTCGTTCTTGTCTCCTTCAGGCTATAAGAAAACAAGAATGGACAGCCATTATCCCAAATTCTCAACTGATAGTTATTCCATATCCCCATGATTCCCCACGAAGGTAAGGCCAACGTTTGCTTGCTTGATTTTATTTGATTAATAACAGAGATTTATTTTACTAACTAAGGGTACAGGTTTACAGCTTCAGTTGTTGTGGATGCAACACAAAAGAAAAAACAATGATGATAAATATGACTTACTTTCAGTGTAAGTTTATATTAAATTGCTCTTAAGTAAACCACAAGGATCCCTTCAATCATCTAAATCTTCACCTCATGACCATCTTGCTCTGAGATAAGAACTAATCTCTCTCTTTCCTCCACGCCACTCAAATTCTTCTTCTTTCCTTTCACTTTAATGTACATGCCTCAGCTTGTAATCGTCCCCACATGCTTCTAAAACCTGCCTGTGGGGCATGCAGTGCTGTTTCTATGTAAAATGATTCGCTGCCTCCTCTCAGTGGCTTTATGTTATATAAACATCCCCAGGAAAATAAATAAAGAAAATGTAACTTTAAAAGACTGTAATGTATGTCTGATAATTGCCACTCATGTTTTATCAAATCAACTTTGCCAATCGTTTTTTAGGAGTGCTTATTTTCTATGCGCCGAAAATCATTTCTCTTTTTCTCTTTAAGAAATTATTTTTAATTTGTAAAGCTTGACGCATTACAAATTCAGGGGTGTATTAAAAGCAAGGATACAGTACAGTAAAAATGGCAAACAAATGGTGATTAGAAATACACATTTTCTAGTCGAATGCAAATGTACCTATTTTCAGTAAACTCAATAAGTGCTTACCAAATGTTATCATGTTGCTGTTGATTAAGCACATTACATTGTATAAAACAACCATTCATTACTTCGGAGTACGGACTGTCGGAACTTGCGGATTCACATTGCTTCAAAACATGTGGCCATTTCGACTCAAGCAATAGTACCCACTGTCAATACAACTATTATGCTTGTCTTGTAATAAATGTGATAACCTGAATACATTCATATTACCAGATTGTTGAATAATGACATCTTGCACTCAGAAGAGCAAACCAAATACCTTAGCCATGATCTTCACATCAGAGTGCTCAAAGATATGCAACCTTGAATTATGCTAGAACTACACAACTGATTAATCATGTGTGGGTATTATGCAATCTATTTAGAACCTTTCAGGGGAGCAACCTGTATTAGGCTGCAACATTGATTGAAGGATATTTATAAAGTGGACTAATATCTGCAAGGCGTCCTGGTGCTTGCATCTTGAAGAGAAGGTCATATACAGTTCCTTTCAGGATTTAGTTTCTTGTGTTCAATCAGCATTCAATGTGCTTGGTATGTGTTTATTTCCTTAGTCCATGTTTCCTCGAATATACAATAATATGTGTATGCTGAAATAGATTTATGAAGAATAGTTCCTTTATGAACAATGCCTAAGTAAATTGAGTATTACCTGGTTGGCTTCTCACAGTTACTAAGAAACTCCTAACAAACCACAACTTAAAAAATCCCAACCCTACATTACACACATTCTGCACTTGATCTTGACCTTACAAAGTAGTAGTTAGTCCATTGAAAGATTGGCCCATTACTGGGTCCCTTAAGCACTCAACCCCTCTAAAAACCCATCTGAAAAACCTCAGGCGACCCCAGGTTCTCCAAACGGGAATAAGATACTCCCAGTTCAGATCATTCCTCATCAATAGTAAAGCTTTGGTTAATCCTTGCTAAAGAATCAGGAAAGACTTCTGAAGTTGTTAAAATGCAAAGGATGTTGTATAACCTTTTAATATAAAGAGTTTGATTCCTGTCGACTATACAGTGTCACAGAATCCAATGTATGCCTATTCAGAGCAGACAGCAACTAGACAAGCCTCAATTGACAGGAGCCAAACCGATCCCTTCCATTGATGGACAGGGCTTCTTCAGACGTACTCTTAATTTCTTATTCAAAATAATCCTTGAGAATATCTCTTGGAAGTGCTCCTAACATTTTGTCGGGACACAAAAAGGCAAAACTCTTATTAGGTCGAGCATTCGAGACCTCTTGTATATACTTTAGTATATACTTATATGTGTATGTAGTTTGTGGGCTCTGGAGATCAGCCCTAGGACTTGTCTGCTTCCGCTTAGGGACTTTTTTTTCTGTTCAACTGCCTCTATTTAACTGTCTTGATGGAAAACGGCCAGTAGAGGTCAGTAAAATACCAGAATTGCTTTCTGCTTGTTCAACTGCCTCTATTTAACTGTCTTGATAGAAAACGACCAGTAGAGGTCAGTAAAATACCAAAATTGCTTTCTGCTGAGGGACTTTCTTTTTTTAATTTTCCTGGCAACTGCCTCTATTTAACTTTCTTGATACAAAACGACCAGCAGAGGTCAGTAAAATACCAGAATCACTTTAGCATTCTCTAGATTCCAGTCATAGAAATTGTCTTCCACGAGCACCCGTAGACAATAATATTTATTTCAAATCTTGTATTTTCAGTGATATGACCACCGAAGGCCCTGATTTTATATTAAAAACAGAGCTTGGACTATACCATTTCCCTCTGAAAGGCAATATTTCTCTCCATGTGTTCCCATACCTGGCGTGTCATGCAGTTTGGCACTTACTTTCCCTCCATGTTACAGAACAGTAGATGTTTCAGCACCCAGGCGAATGTGCTGCATAGCTAAATACATAAAAGGTCCCAAAGGCGAGAACGATTGCATTGCAAATACTTGTTTTTAGTATGGTAATGTATCAGATCAGTTATATTCCTAAATTAATTCATCTTGCAAGCTAAAAATCACATTTTTTTAATATATTCCTCTTTTGAAGAGTAACTGCCTGTGGATTCATGACAAAAACAATCCTGAACATGAACACATTTTATCAGGATTTATAAGATAAGGTACATGATCAAGTGCAATATAACAAATTAAAGGAACACTTAACAAAAGGAAAGGGAAACTAAGGCACATAGTATCTGGACACCCCCCTCCTTCCCCTCTTCAATATCTCTGGGATTATTTCCAAGACAGAACAGGGCCCCAGCCCACCCATCCAGGGCCATGGCCTTCATCCCTTGTAGGTGTGAATTTCAGTCTCTGGCATTCTAGCCCTGGTGACTCCCGGTGACAGTCGCATGCCTCTATACTCAGCCCGGTCCCCCCACAGTTTCACATACGTCTGGGGACATCCCCTGGCTTCATAGACCGGTTTTTCCATATTTGTGTAATAGTCCATCCCCCATCTCCTCTCCTCCACCATTGGAGGGCCCTCCTCCCTTCAATGGCATGTAATATTCCATATAGTCGCTGTCAACCCCAACCAAAGTAATGTGAGCTTGTGCCTGCTGTTATCCAGGTTGGAGTTGACATGCAGTAGGACGAGTTTGGGGTCATGTGGTATTGTTCATTCCAGGACCAACCCTAGGCAAGAAGGCACCCATGACCAAAATGGTAATAATGTACGACGGCTCCAGGCCGTGTGTAAGAGGTCGCCCACCACCAGCAATGAAGATCGGCTAAGGAGTATATCGCCTCCATCCTCCATAGTTTTTGTCAGTTAAAATAAGCCCTGTAGAGAAGCTTTAATTGCATCAGGTGCATCCTGGATGATATTGCCTAGTGCCTCGGAGCTTCCCTCGCCTTAGTCCAATCCTCATCTGTGAGGGAGCCCAGATCTCATTCCCAGGCGTCGCAAGGGAGTCAAAGGAGCCAGCCATATTATTATTATCGGGCAGTAAACCTGCGCCACTTTTTTATCTCCATGTTCGCCCATGAGCAGCTTCGCCTCTAATGGGTTAAATTTGGGGAGATCTTCCAGATCCGAAATGTAAGGGGATAGTGCATGCTGGAATTGCAAATAACGGTAGAACTGACTGCGATGCAGGTCAAATTCCTCTTGTTGGGTATTGTAGGATTTGAGAAACCTGCCCTCCATTAAGTCGCCTAGCATCAAGATGCCTATGATATCCCATTTCTTGAGGCGCAAGGACACCCGCCCAACTCCACAAATTTTATGAGGCTATGCACCTCATATTTGGATGACCCGTCCCCGCTGGCGTGCCTTTGGGCCCTGCGGGTTGGGGAGGCACCCCTACTGGTTCCCTGCCAGCGGGTCCGCCCCCGGCGCCAGTCGAACCCTTTGGATCCATGGATGGATCTGAACTGGCGTCAGTTGTACCAACTCGAACTTTCCCAACACTGTCCCCATTCTCAACCCTGACTCCGACATGGAGCCAGAGCGGCATTGTCTGCCGGCGTCAACTGAAGTCATATCCTCCAGGCTAGAGCCTGAGCTCTATTCCTATGGGCTAGGACATGGGGAAGATTGGGAGGGGCCACTGGACTGTAAAGAATACCAGCCCCTAGATCCCAACATGGACTGGTGGAAGGAATTGGCGGATGCCAGTGGACTGGACATCTCTCCAGATACTGGCATTGTCTCTCCTCCTACCATGGCTATGGAGGAGTGAGCCTATTTTGCTATGGTGGTGAGGAGGTTGGTTAAGGCCCTGGACCTTAGCCTGCCCTGACTTTTCAGGGGATGTCCAAGCTTTGTTTATGGGCATGCCTTTTGATGGCTCCTGTCTGTTTGGAGACAAGGAAGACTCAGCGCTGGAGTACTTCAGGATGACAGAGCTGCGGGCAGGTCCTTGGGCCTTTTGATGGCTCCCTGCTAATCCCAGTCTGCCTTTCGCTCCTTTTGTGGCCACTGAAGGGGCTTCCAGCTGCATCTTTAGCCGCCCTGTCACCACGGCATGCGGGCACTTTCAGTTCGCCGTGCTCCCTTTTGGCCTTATCAGTGCCCCTTGGGTGTTCTCCAAGGTGATGGCGGTGGTTGCAGCTCATCTGCGATGATTAGAGGTACTATTCTTCCCCTATCTCGATAACTGGCTGTTGAAGGCAGGCGTTTCCCTCCTCCAGACTATGGCGGACTTCCTGCACTCACTGGGGTTCGCTATCAACGTGCTGAAGTCACACCTCACTCCCACTCAGACGCTCCCTTTCATCAGAGCTGTTCTGGACACAAGTGCAGTTTCGAACTCATCCTCCCGAACTGCGAGTCCAAGAAATTCAGGCTATGATACCGATGTTTCAGCCGCTATCCTAGGTTTCGGTGAGACTAACTCTAAGGTTGCTGGAACCCGTGGCCTCCTGAATCCTGCTTATGACTAAGCCCGGGTGGCGAACTCCACTCCGCCAGCGGAGTTTTTCCAACTCCGCGTTCCGTTTGGAATCCGGAGTTCAGGCAAAACTCCGACTCCGCAGTGGAGCAGAGTTAGCCCCTGCCCACGGCCCCACGCCCAAAAAATAGTTTTAAAAAACACCACTTTCCTGCTCTGGCGTCTCCCGGCTGCCCTCCTCCTGGCCGTGGTCTCTCCTCCTCACCGTCCTCGCTGGTCACAAACCCCTACGTTGTACGTACTGCAAGGACTGCGCATGCACATGCGCAGTCCTCGCAAGTCGTACAACGTAGGGCTGGCTACCGGTGAGGACTAGGATGGCGAGGAGCGACCCCGGCCAGGAGGAGGGCAGCCCGGAGACGCCACAGCAGGTACGTGGTTTTTTTAAAACAATTTTTAAGTGTGGGAGGGTGGAGCGGAGTTCCACAGAGTTTTTTTTAAACTCTGTGGAACTCCGCGTAGTGGCACTCCGCCAACTCTGCCCAAAGTTACTTATGACACATGCCCGCTGGCATTTGTGGGCTCTGCAGTGGAACTTAAAGTTCCAGTGGGCGCAGCATTAGAGGAATCTCTCTGATGTGTTCCAAATCTCGGAGGGAAATGCAGAAGATCTGCAGTGGTGGTTAGCAAACTGCAAATGGGCCAGCAGCAGACTCCTCTCACTTCCCCAATCAGATCTAACAGTGGTAACAGATGTGTCACTCCTGGGATGGGGCGACCATCTGGGAGAGGTGGAGATCAGAGGCCTCTGCTTTCTGGTGGAATTCGGAATCCACATCAACCTACTGGAGAGGATCATGAATGGCGTCTCCATCCACAGGTGGCCCAAGGTCTCTTTCAGCAGTTGGGAGAGCCTTGGTTAGATCTGTTCAATTCCGCCAAGAACGTGCAATGTCAGCAGTTTTGCACGCTGGAGTTTCCAAGGCGGCACTCGCTCGGCGACGCTTTTCATCTCGAGGGGAGCTCAGGCCTCCTGTACGCCTTTCCGCCAATACCACTCCTGTCCAGAGTGCTGAGGAAGATCAGGAGCGACCGGGCCCAAGTCATTCTTGTGGCTCCAGACTGAGCTTGGAGAGTCTGGTATCCCGAACTTCTCCAACTGATTATCGATCCTCCGATCAGGCTGCCCCTTCAGGAGGATCTTCCGTCGCAGCAGCAGGGGAGGGTCCTCCACCCGAACCTGTCAACTCTACGCCTCCTTGCGTGGAGATTGAGCGGCAGCAGTTGACAGCATTCGACCTTCCTCCCAAAGTCTGTAATGTTATTTTGGCAGCCAGGCATCCCTCTACCAAGACCATGTACGCTTGCCGGTGGCACAAATTTGTAAAATATTGTACAGACCGATTCATTGATTTCCTTTCTGCTTCCCTCTCTTTATTTTGACCCTTGCCCAGAGAGCTGCTGGGCACTCTCCAAAGGGTACCTCTCCACCTTGTCTGCCTTCTTAAGGCTGCCAGACCAACCCTCTTTATTTAAATCCCCTATTGTAAATAGATTTCTTAAGGGGCTTGTACATATGTTTCCACCTGCCCCTTTCATCATGCCTCAGTGGGACCTTGATTTGGTTCTCACCTGACTGATGTGTGCTCTGTTCGAACCTCTGTGCAACTGCCCCCTCCGGCTGCTTACCATCAAAACAGCCTTTTTAGTGGCCATAATTTCCGCCAGGGGGTGAGCGAATTGCAGGCTCTGTCATCTAAGCCTCCTTACCTGACCATCTTCCCTGATAAGTTGGTGCTTTGCACTAGGGCCTCTTTCTTACCAAAAGTAGTAACAACTTTCCACTTGGGGCAATCTGTCACCTTGCCCACTTGCTACACTCCTCCACACCCCTCTAAACAAAAGGAGCAACTCCATTGTCTGGACCCAAATAGAGCGTTATCCTTCTCCCTTGACCGCACCAAAGAGTTCTGAGTGGACAACCAACTCTTCTTGGGGTACGTGGGAGTGAATAAGAGTTGTGCGTTGCAAAAAAGGACGATCTCTCGATGGGTCGTCCTTTGCATTAAAATCTGCTACACTCTGGCAAAAAGCAGCCTCATGAAGGCTTAAGGGCTCATTCTACCAGAGCTAAGGCTGCTACTACGGCATTGCAATGTGGAGTTCAAGTCCTCGACATTTGTCAGGCAGCAACATGGGCATCACTGCACACATTCACCAAGCACTATAGCCTGGACACTCATGTCCCCAGGGACGGCCTTTTTGGCCACTCTGTCCTGCAGGACTCCCTTGTCTAAACTTGTCTACAGTCCCTCTTCAGGGGATGGTATTGTTTGGGTATCTATTCTAAGGTAAGGAGCCTGCGGCTAGATGTCTCTATCAGATAGACAAGTTACTTACCTACGGTAACGCCTTATCTGGTAGAAACATAATCTAGCCGCAGATTCCTTACCAACCCACCCATACTCCCCGCACTATGGAAAGGTTTTTAGGGTCAGAGCTGTTCGCTTTCAGGGCCCTAGCTGTTCAAAACACACCAATGTCTGCACTTCATGGCTCTGCGCTTCTGGCGTGGACAGTCGTTAAAGTAACTGACGTCAGAGAGCCAAGGTGGCGCCTATATAGGTGACGCAGATGTCACAACCGTGGGGACAACGCTGACGACGTCACGCGGAGACGACCGTCGCCACCTACTGGCGCGCAAGGGTATTGCTAAAAAACAAATCTTCCGGATCCAGTCTGACGCCTGGGAAATTCTAAGGTAAGGAATCCGCGGCTAGATTATGTCTCTACCAGATAAGGCATTACTGAAGGTAAGTAACTTGTCCATTCGATCTCCTGGGGATCCCCAATGATGGTAATAGCAAGACAACATCCATCAGATCCCCTGTGACCCAGGGGGGTCAGTCCCACTGCTTGCTTTCTCTGTCTCTGGGCTGCGGACCTGGGGCATCGCCCTCAGCTTCCCGCTGTTGGTCCGACGCAAATAGTTTATTGCGCCAGGAGGAGCGTGAGTGATTACTGTTGTGTCTTCGATAGCGGGACCTGTCTCAAGAGAGCTGGGATCTTCCCCCTGTGGGGCCTGCCGTTCCAAATGGCGGGGGGACGGGACGAACAGTGACTCTCTCTTCTGAGTTTTGCCAGGTACAGAAGCATATAGCAGATGGCGAGGTCCCACAACTTTCTCTTATCCTCCACAAATGATTTCTGCTGATGCTGGACCATTCTGGTGTAATCTGGGAAGATCATGACTTTATATAACTGGTGTAATGCAGGATGATATTCCTGTGTGAGTAGTTCAGAAAGCAGATGATCACTGGCCTGGCGGGCACTCATGGCTGTGGCTGCTGCACCAAGGCCCTGTGTGCCCTTTCAATGATGAAGCCGGGGGATAAAGAGTCCGCAGGTGTATTGAAGCATAGCCATCAGTCGAGAAACCTCTCTGGGGATTCCCCTTCGGCCCCTCCGGGAAGCCCACGAACCAGAGATTGTTCCATCGGGCCCTCCCCTCTGTGTCTTTCATCCTTGCTGCCAGTTCCTTGGACATCGTTGTTAGTCGTATTATTGTCTTTTTCATTTCTGCCCCAGTGTCCTCCAACCCAAACACCCGAAGCTCCGCTTATGAGATCCTGTCCACAGCTTGGAAAGGGTCCTGGCACATTAGCATTATGTCGGCCCCCTCCACGCCTATTTTGGCCTCCAGTGCATCCTGGGAGTGGTCAATGGCTGCCAAAATCCTGGAGGTATCGGTTGCTGCTCTGCTGGGTTCTAAGCCCCCTTCGTAGTTCGCCCCAGAAGATGTCTTGGTCTGGTAGGGGATAGTGTTGCACCCCATGAATGGGCAAATTTATCTAATGTGCTCTGCTTGCTGGGGGGAATTTGGTCCTTAGCCATGATGTTCGTTCTCATGCAGTTTCTCTTCAGGCAGGCATGCCTAGGTTGAACTAACCCGCCTTCCCTCAACCCCGCAAGGGGGCCACTGAGATGGCACAAGCGGTCAGAATCTCTCATGTTTCCACAGCCACGGGCAGGCTCCAATGAGCCGGATCAATAGGGCCCCAAGGCAGCGACAGGAAAGCTGACTCCCTTCCAAGTCCACGGCCTGTCCAGGGGGGCTTCCCATTGGGTTACCCCAGTCCACCCGGCTGGGTGCGGTAGGCTGCCCCAGAGGCCCGGTCCGTCAGACCTCCGCCCGGTCCTTCATTGCTGCATCAAGGTCAGTCCAAACCCCCCAAGCTGTCTTGCCCTACATGACCTCTCTCACCAGTGGGGACTCTCCAAGGGCCACGTTAGGGCATTCAGAATCCTCCCAGCAGGCTGCCGGCCCAGCCGCATTCATGCACCCCAGCGGCCTCACAGTGGTGTGCCGACACAAGACGCGTCACTCCTAGCCCCCCAGGCGGCTTTCACTCCCTCGCCAGCCTTTACCACCTTAGTCTCTGCTCTTTGTGGCCACTGCTAGGGCCCAGCCACAGCCTTTGGAGCTTTCCAGCGGGTCTCTTCCTCCGCCACTGCCCCGGAGGCTGCAACGCTCAAACCTGATGCTTTAGGCAGTCACTGGGCTATCCACACCACCCCGGACCTCTGGGGACTCCTCTTCGTCTTCCGCCTCAGTGGTATCGTGAACCCCCTGCTTTCACAGCTTAAGCGGGTGGTGTTGACAATTATAGTTATTTATGAAACTGTCCTGGCTGCAGCTCTGCAGAC
This sequence comes from Calotriton arnoldi, assembly GCA_963921515.1. Lineage (NCBI taxonomy): Eukaryota > Metazoa > Chordata > Amphibia > Caudata > Salamandridae > Calotriton > Calotriton arnoldi. The sequence goes on from CAWUFW010003706.1 coordinate 615,282, forward strand.
AAAATCTATTAAAAAATCAAAAGTAAAGGAAAACGATAAACATCACAGTGATCAGGAGTTAACCACAGCAAAGAAATTACGAGAAAAAGAGAGGGAATGAAAGAGAGAGTGGATGAAAGGATGAATGTAAGGATAAAAGGACTGATGGATGGAAGGGCAAAACAAGATTTACATGGGTGGGTCAAAGAAAGTGTCTGTAATGATGAAAGGCTGGATGAATGGGTGGATGGATTAATAGACGGCTGGATGTTAGGATGAATTGGTGGATTGATAAAAGGAGGGTAAATTGATGGATGGATGAAAATGAATGGATGGATGAATGGGTAAAAGTATGGAGGAATGTTTGGAAGTGTGAGTAGAAGGATGGATGCAAGACTGTAATGATGAGCGGGTAAATGGATGGAATGGTGAAAGGATGGATCTACAGGTGGAAACATTGAAAGATGGATGAATGCATGACAGGCTTAAAGGATGGAGAATAGATGGACAGAAGGCTGGATTAATGGACCTCATCTAGAGTGGGTAGTTTACTCGCTTTGTTCACCTGACGGTGTTCGAGGGATGGATCATAGTGGGTCGTATTTTTGTGACTCCTCCACGCCATGGGTGGGAGCAGCCTGCAGTCACTGGGAGGAAGGCATGTGGCAGGATCTCGAGGCGGGTGGCGCGGAGCTCGCTCAGCCTGTGGCTGCCATATTCGGCAGTCAAGCCAAACCCCCAAATTGAATTTGATGGTCTGGGTTCACCCGAAACATTATAGGTTGGAGGGCCTGGAGTGAGGGAATTGTACGATGACTTAATGAACAACTATAGCCTTTGCAGAAATCAGTATGTAACATAATCTATCTGGACCTCCGCTTGATGCTTGGGTAGCACATTAAAGGATAGTGAAAATACAGTATAAACAAACGGGAAGTATTTCTATTGTTGTTGTTATTGAAACTGTTGGTATTATTGTTACTATTCAAACTAAAGATTGTCCTACCAGAGCAGTCCCCGGCTCTAAATGTTTTAGGATCCTCTTTTTGCTCCAGGTATGATTTCAGTAGTGATAATATGAGTTTAACTTATCTGGATAAATATGCAGCCTGTGAGGGTGTTTCCCGTCACCATGACAAGTCCACGATTGCCCTTAACGTCTTTCGTCTCGCAGAACTGCCCTCCCAGTCATTAAGGCATGCTGCAGCTATTACAGTAATGCCATGGGAACACGCCCTCCCTTTGTACTCCTCGCGCCCTCCCTGATTGCCCCGTGTACTATAATGTGTTGTGATCATGCAGCGCGCGGGCGTCACCGTTCCAACGGTTCTGCTTCTCTCTCCTCTGCAGCTGGAGCGTCAAGCTGTACCTGACCCCGAGTAACATCGTGCTGCTCACCGCCATCGCGCTGATTGGCGTCTGCGTCTTCATCTTGATAATAATTGGCATATTGCACTGGCAAGAAAAGGTAAGTCTGAGGCGTCGAGAGAATCCCTGGACGGGGCACGTGTATTTGTTAAACTGTGGATATGGCTTAACTCCTTCATAGAGGTCTGTTGGTTTTAGGACCTGCTTTACTGATTCTGTCAGAGCTCAAATGACGAAGGCTTCTGAGGGAACATAAAACGGAGTGTTAGCCTGCCTAAAGAGAGCACACCACCAGAGAAATGATTTGTGTGTAGCAGTATTTATCCATTTGAAGTTCGGGTAAGCCACCTTCGGCGTCCAGGATTGATCACTGGAGCACGCTCAAGCCTGAAGAGCACACATTATATTTGTAGTATACTACAGAGCGTGGCACATGGTAACACCCAGTGGCAACAGTGAACTCGTTTGATGCAGTTTTCTCCGTTATTTTGTTGCTAGTGGGGTATTATGTCATGTCCTGACTGTAGTATGAAATGATCATGGACACATATTTGATGCTCACCTATTGCTTTGTTATGAAAGACCTCTCGCATACATTACTTGTACTTCTGGGGGATCTTCTCTCCTCCCATGCAGTCTCTGATGGTCTGCCCTATGTCGGAATGTTCTGTGTTCCCCTTCCTTCCTGCCTTTACCCAGCTGGAAACTGGCAGGCCCAGAGTCCTAGTGTCCCCCATCCTTCGAGAAAAGCCACACATCTCTGAGATGGCATCTCCCACTTCCGTAAAGCGAGATGACTTAACCTTTCATCCCCACTTGAGGCGGAAGCCCTTTGGTGTCTTTCCAGGATTCGGTCTTGCCAACTCAAGGTTCGACAAGTCAGTCAAGCTGCTCCTCTTGCTGGGGAAGGTGCAGTGTGCATCTGCATCTTTTTGTGTGGCTCCACGTGGTGCGACTTGTTGGGTTATATAGCTAGAAGTTGCTGCGAATTATTGGAATATGATGTGCGTGTCTCAGACTTAAATATGTTCTCTGATTCTGAGGTGTATTTCGTTGGTTGCCTGTACGGGTGTTTAATGTATTTTGATGTGACTTTTAATTCTGTTGACCTGAGAGATTGTGATGACATGCTCTTGGAATCGGATTTCTCTAGTGGTTTTCTGAGAAAGATGTCTTGAATTTGTGTGGAGAGTCCATTAATTGAACTGACTCTGATGAAGCGCCCCTTGAGTATTCAAGTAGTTTTCTAGCCATCACCTATGGCTGTTCCTAGATGCGTTTCCTCCTAAGGCAGCGCTTCTTAACCTTTTGACTTCTGTGGACCACCACTAAATCACTACTGAAAGCCAGGGACCCCGCCTAAACAATTTCTATGACTGGAACCTCAAATAGTACACACAAATGCAGAAACGACCACACATCAAACCACTACACAAATTATGACATATTTTATTTAGTTCAAAAGCAAAAAAAAGCAAAAATCGAAATTTTGATTTAAATGAAAGGTTGGAGCTTTTCAAAATGTGCTTTTATTATTAAAAGATGAATTGATATACTAGACACTAGCAAATAACGTAGTATCTTTTACTCTGATGCATGCTCTCTTTCTGTCAGTGCATACAGGGGCTTCGATAGAGACCACCAATCTTCCCTACTCTATTCTGTTTGCTGTTCTTGCACTGCCCCCACAAGTCAAGATAATGCTACAAACTTACTTTTTAGACTCCAACTCCAAATGCCTTCACGTTTGCAGGAGTTTTAACATTTTCATTTTTGCATTTTTATGTATATATACTTTATTAATCTGTTAAAATTATTTAATTTTACTAGTAGTCCTGTACCTCCAGAGTATGTGTGGCGTCCCCCAGAGGTCACGGGCCACCGGTTAAGAACCACTGACCTAGGGCATTGCTTGGAATTAGGGAATGTTACTCAGATTTTAACATTTCTCATGTTTTTCCCACCCGTTGATGTCATTGCGAGTTACTTGTTTTGCCTTTTCAAGCCATGTGGGTCTAGTCTTCGTTCCTCCCCTGTGAGATAGCTTGCTGCCTATCAGTTCTGTCCCTTTTGTGTTGCCTTTCTTGCGTGCAATTCCCCTCTGTTTTCCAAAGTGCAATTGCTTTTACAGATCTGCGTTTTGTGTCTTCCACTTTCAACCTGCATCCATTATTGTCTGTGCCACCTTCGTGGGCTTTGTCACTGGCTGATGCCTCCACAGAGGTGTCTGTGAGATTTGGCACTCCATGTAACGCCAAGCTCCTTGCTGTTTCTGTAACTCGATTGGCCTAGATTTCCTGGGCTCTTCCTCATACTCCTCTTTTGAAGTGTTCATTTCCAATTACATTGTGTGCCACGTCTGTCTTTGGCTATTATGTTTCTTGAAAATTGTCATCAGGGGTGAAATGCAAGACGGGTGAATAATTTGGCGCTCACCTATATCGTGTTAGGGTACACCACCTGGTAATCTATTGCGGGTCTCTAAAGGAGGATGGAATTACCCTCGACCCTCCCAATAGGATCAAAACAATGAGCACTACTTAAAGTCAGCAATGTCCCTGAGCACATACTGTAATACAAAAACCCACAGTTTTATAGGTTATTCAAAAAATGAAATCAATATATGTTGATTCCTTTATTTTCTGTCTTATTTTAGCCGGCCAACACGTGTTTCGTCGTGTAAGGATTAACCCACGATTTCTTCACGGCTTTCTAGCTTCTTGTAATTCATTATACTAATCCTTGCTACCGGTTTTACTTCCGTCCCGGTGCTGTATTATGTCAGTTTCCTGTTCATTGTTTCTGTCCCTGTCCGGAAAACATTCGGAATAACTCCAATTGTAAACTTTCAATGTCCCAGGCTTGTATAATCGCTCCCTTTGTACCCCTGAGTGTGTCCGATGATTCTCCTTTTCAATAGTATCTCCTCCGCAATATCATTATCTGCAGGCGAGTACGCTTGCATGATCACGTTTTCGTGTGTCCCGAGCGCTGTCAGCGCTTTATCACCATGAGAAAAGGCAGACTCCTTCTCTGAGCCATGACGTGTCCATACCTCTCTATCAAACAATCTCAAAGCAATTCTACCTTTCAATCCCAGCCCCTTCTTGTATGTTATATGCGACATAATTGTCTCCTGAATGGACCCTTAGCACTTTGGCTTTAAAGAAAAAACACAGTACTAATTAAGTGCATTAGACTGGTTAGTGGCCAGACATTTTAAGAAGAATCAATGAACCCCCTCTAGACGTAGTCACGCCCATACAGCATAAACTAAACTTGAGAGCCAAATTATTGACCCATTGGACATATGAATGCATTGTGAAGACAAATGGCATTACAGGAAGAAAATAACTGGTAATGACAATCCATTAAAACCAAAGACCTAAAGTATCCTAAATAGCAAATAGTGTGAAACGTCATACATTTCTGTGTGAAAATCAGCACTTCAGATGCTGAGCGAATATTAACAGTACTATGATTTCATAGTTTATGTTCCACTTAACCCCCACGCCTCAACCCCCATCTGCTTCCATCACTGGATGGTGCGTTTTTTTTTTTCCAATCATATGTTTATTGGCATTTCGTATATATTTTTAACCATACACAGTCATCAAACAATTTTTTAGAATCAATATCCCGTAGAACCTTATGGCACATTGCACAGAAACATTCTGGGTTACAAATAATCGTCAGCATTTATGGCACCATTTTACATACCAGGGATTACTTTATCGTGGCAATCAAGTCATCTATACTCAGTTATACATTTTAATACACAGTATACTGCTTGTACTTTGTTCTTACATGGGCGGCTATCGGCCTCTCATTCGGGAGCTACAAAACTATCCAAAATTATTGAATTTACTTTTTGATAAACAAAAAAAGAAGAATAAGAATCTCAAACATAAACTTAAACTGGTGCAGAGGAGTGTTATATAATATTGTCCTGCTGTTCATTACCGGTGGGGGGTCGCTCGGGGGTCTTGCTAAGGAATAGGTAGAAAGAGGGAGAAATTCTCCAGACTCGGCAGTCTCCCTCGCTCGGACGCACATATACCTCCACTGTGAATAACCTAGGGAACCGTACAAGGCCAAACCTACTCCTATGGAACTACAACAGAGATATTATATCATATTTCAGGACCCCCTCCAAGTTCTGCCCCCACTCCTCTCCATCCTCGCTGCTAGTTTGGTTCGGTTGTTCCCAATCCATCATCATTTCTTTCCACAACACGACTATGGGGCGCTTCCTCATTCCTCTAGCTTCTTCCCAATCCAGTGCTCTACCCTCAGCTCCGGCCCAACTAATCCCATCCCGATTCCAGTTTTCAACCTTGGGTCCATATAATGATTTCCACTCTAAGGCTATTCTCGGTTTGGCCAGTCCCAGAGCTAAATCTATTAACCTATTCCCAACTTTACGCTTATATGGACGGGGGAAGAGTCCCAGCAGACACACCTTCGCTGTGAGGGCCAGTTCTCTTCCCAGAACCTCTTTAAGTTTGGTAATAATTGCTACCAATTCGGGACGTAATTACTGACAGTCCCATGTCATATGTATGAAGTCTGCATCAAGGTGGGCGCATCTTGGGCACCTCCGCACTTCCCTTCCTTAGGTGACATGAAGACGGTGGGGTGTCATATAGGTATAGGTATGAAGTTGTATATATTTTAGACGCATATTACTAGAGATTTTTTTAGGGGACTGTAATATCTTGCCCCATTCGACATCTGTAAGCTCTTCCCCCACAATCCTTACCCATCTCTCCCTCAATCCGCATAGGGTCTCCAGGGACGCCACGAGTAAGGCAGCATAAAACCACTTCACCTGATGTCCGGCTGTACCCAGGGTGATCAGCGCATGCAAGATTGGGTGTGTCTCAAGTTCCTCCCTACCAGTGCCCCACAGTTGCCCAAAGGTACGACTCAAAGCCTCATAGCGTAAGATCTGACCTGGGGCAGTCCACAGCTGTCCACCAATTCGTCAAAGGGGATTAGGGTTTTCTCCAAATAGCAGTCTCCTACATTTTCCAACCCTACTTCAGTCCAGGGGTCCAATTGATCTGCTGTGAAAAGCGACATAGGTGCTCCGTGTGGCAAGCCCACCAGGGACAACATAGGTGAATATCTCGGGGCCCTCTTTACTTTGGTCAGGGAGCTTTTCCAGGCCTGTAGGGCAGTAACCTGTAGCACCGAGTCATACGGCGTGGGGGTGGTCGGGACTACGAGTTTAGTCACCAACAGACCAGGGCGGCCAACAGGTTCCGAGAGACAAGTACCCACCTCGTTCACTCCTTCCAACCATTGTGGCAACCATTGCAACTGGGCAGCCAACATGTAGAACTCTAAGTTCGACACTCCCAGTCCTCCCTCAGCCATGGGTCGCTGTAGCGTCTTTAACGAGACTCTCGGGCGCCCATCACCCCACACCAGGTCTCGCAGTAAGGAATTCAGTGAGTGAAACCAACCCGAGGACATCAGAACTGGCAAGTTAACAAAGTAATGCAAGAGGTGAGGCAACATAACCATTTTGGACAGAGAGATCCGGGCCATAACGGGGAGTTGCAGGGTACGCCAAAATAGAACACACGCCTTAAGGGATCGCAATGCTTTGCCCAGGTTTCCCTCTCTTAAATCTTCAAGGGAATGGTAGATATGGATGCCCAGATATTTACATGTGTGAGGGGTCCAATGGATGTCAATGCGCAAGTCCTCAGGTCTAGGCAATAGTCCCATCACAGGGAACAGGTAAGACTTGGTTTTGTTGACCCGAAGGCCTGATACTTGTTCAAAGCTCTCCATGATCCGCATAGCAGCGGCAGTGCCAGTGATCACCTCCCCCAAGTATATCAGCAGGTCGTCCGCATAAAGTGAAATAATATGCACCTGCGTACCTACTTTAATACCCAATCCATCGCCTCCCATTCGAAATCTCTCGGCAAGCGGCTCCATCGCTAGGGCGAACAAAAGGAGCGAAAGTGGGCATCCCTGCCGCGTGCCTCGGAAGATCTTATACTGGCTAGAAATTGTTTTGCCCGTTTTGACCCTTGCAGTTGGGGCGGCATAAAGAAGCCGTACCCATTTCACCCAGGCTCCCCCCAGACCCATACGCAGCATAACGTCAAATAGATACTCCCAGCTGACCATATCAAAGGCCTTTTCCAGATCGATCGATAGGACTGCCGCCTGTTGGTTACGTATAGCTTCCATTTGGAAGAGAATAGAATAAAGTCTACGAAGATTATAGGAGGTGTTGCGGGTGGGAATAAACCCATTTTGATCTGGGTGTATAAGTGATTTCATGTGGGAAAGTAGCCTACTCGCCAGAACCTTGCTAAGGATTTTAAAATCTAAATTGAGCATAGAGAGGGGCCTAAAGTCCACCACTCCAGCACCTTTCTCTTTGGTTTTAGGGAGGGGAACGACGAGCGCATCCCTAGTAGTACCGGGAAGATCCTCGTTCTCAAATGATGCAGCGTATAGGGTTTCCAGCTGCAGTGCCAGGGCAGACACAAATTTCTTATAGAATTCTGCCGGGAGGCCATCAGGGCCCGGCGTTTTACCTGGCCCCAAATCCGCAATGGCGGCACGGATTTCTTGCTGTGTCACCGGGCCCCCCAACTCGTCCTGCGTCTGTTGGTCTACCGTCCGGTATGGGAGAGGGTCCCAGAATTCACCAATGTGGTGTGGGCTTACTGCCGCCGGAGCGGCAAATAGCCTCTCATAATATTTCTGAAAGGAGGCGTTAATGTCGTCAGGGCTATAAAGTAGGCCACCGGTTTCCGTTTTAAGCTGAGTGATTGGTGTTCCTCGGGTCTCCGGCCTAATTAGCCATGCTAGGAGTCGTCCCGCCCTCCCTTCCTCTCTCTGTACCCTGTCTATGTATTCCTTGTAACTGTAGCAGCTCAATCTACCCAGCACTTCATGATAAGTCGCACATGTTTCTTGTAGTCGGGTCAGGGAGGTGGGGTCAAGTCCTTGTGTATTGTCTAATTGTCGTAGCTTCCCCTCTAAGTCCAGTGTTTCTTGCTGCATTTCTCTTTGCGCCCCAATCGACTGCCCCATACAGTGACCCCGCACCACTACCTTAAAAGCCTCCCACTCCACTAGTGTTGAGGACGCCGTGTGGGTATTTGTGCTAAAATAGGTCTCTATGAGTGTGGCCAGAGATGTCCGGAATGGGGCATCCTCCAGCACCAAAGGGCCGAGTCTCCAAGAGGGAATCGGTGGCCGGCTCCCTAAAGGTAAATAAGTTAGCATCAGGGGGCTGTGATCGGACAATGTGCGCCCCAGATATTCAGTATGCCTAATAGAACCGCTAAGGGCAGGGGAGCATAGAAAAGTATCAAGTCTAGTGTGTACCTGGTGGATCAATGAAAAGAAGGAGTATTCCCTGTCTCCCTGATGCTGTATTCTCCAGATATCTTCGAGGCCCCAGCGATATATCCAATCCCGGAACCCAACTGCGGTGCGGTGAGAGTGCGCCCCCGGGAGAGGGGGATGTGAGCGGTCAGCCGCAACGTCTGCGACACAGTTAAAATCTCCACCCAGCAGTATCTGCCCGTTCATATGTGTAGCTATCTTAGCTGATAAGGAGGACAAGGAAGTAATCTGGTCTTTGTTGGGCGCGAAAATATTACCCAACGTTATCTCATGGCCTGCCAGCCTACCTGTCAGGATTACATACCTTCCCTCGGTATCTCCTAGAGTGTGGGTAAGATCAAAGGGGACCCCGAGCCGTATCCATATTAATACTCCTCTCGAAAAGGCAGAGAAAGTTGTTGCGTAAACCTTACCTCTCCATCGTTTGCGGAGTTTGTCAAGTTCAGCTTTAATTAAGTGAGTCTCCTGCAGGAGGGCAATATGCACTACTCTACATTTGAAATAGGAGTAAATATTGTGGCGCTTAGCCACGGATCCTATCCCTAGTATATTCCACGTTAAAAACCTTATTGTGTTGTGTGCATGCGTCATAGTGGCAAGGTACTTTTTGAAGGCCACCCCACCGACCCTCCTCTACTCCCGGATCCCCATCCATGATTGACCACTCCATTCTGAAAATGTCATATATTAAACTAACAAAACGATCCAATTTCTGAACAACTCCCCGACCCCAGGGCAGTCCGACAACGGCCGGCCGCCCAAACTGCATGTACGACATTTAAACACTAAGTGAGGTCCAACCTCGATCGGGCAAGGAACTCAGGGGGGGATGGCAAAAACTGTAGGTGTAATCAGGTATGTATAGTTTACCCATGTTGCACAGGCCCAAACCAGTGTTAACCCATTTTAGGGCCCTGTCAAGCTCCGGGGGTCTCCCCTTTCCACAAGAGGACCCCTGCGGTCTTTGATCGTCCTCCAAGGTCAAATGATCTCGTCGGCCGAGTGAGAGGTCACGTCTGGTAATACTATGCTGCAGTTGCGGGAAGAGTCTGATTCTATCCCGTCAGTCTCCCTCGAGGAACGGGACCCCGCCTCCGAGGGGGGTTTCCTGTCCTACATGAGTGCTGCAACTGCTTGTAGCGCTTCCGCCCTCTCCCTTTCAGTTTGAGAGAATGTCGGTCTTTTTGTGGCACCCCGTCTAGAGCGTCTCCTAGATCTCTTTCTGGGCTCTGTTCTTAGGTGGCAACTCCACTGACTGGACAAGTCGGGGGCCCCGGCTTTGTACATTTCTATCCACTCCCATGCAGCCTTTGGATCTTCGCAGAAGTGAATCTTTCCATCCAGGATTATGCGCAGGTGGGCAGGGAAGATCAAAGAATATTGGAGGCCTGCTTCTCTCAACACTTTCTTGACCTCCAAGAACGAGGTCCATCTTCTTTGGACATCTACCGTATAGTCAGGGAAGATGGAGACTCTACTATTGTCCACCGTGTAAGGTCCCTCTGTTCTGGCTTTATGCAGGAGAGTATCCCTGTCTCGGAAGTGAAGTAGCCTAGCCACCACTGGACGCGGAGGTCGGCCAGGGGCCGGCGGCCTGGCCGGCACACAGTGCGCTCTCTCAAGTGTATAAAAGGATGAGAGGCCTTCAGGGGCCACCACATTCTGGAGCCATTGCTCTAGGAAGGACACCATGTTTTTGCCCTCCACTCCTTCGGGCAAGCCAAGCACTTTTGATATTGTTCCTCCTATTGCGCCCTTCGGCATCTTCCGCTCTCCACTCTAGGGTGCAGATCCTGTCCGTGAGGTCCCCTACCTGCGCCGCCAAGGACCGCTGCGCTGGCGCGGGGTCCGCTATAGTAGTCTCTGTGCTTTTAACTCTTTCGGCCAATTTCATGTGTTCTTCCCTAAGTAGGCCCAATCCCACGGACACCGTACTAATGTCCTGGTGCAGTGTGGCCTTAGTGTCCGCTATGGCCTCCATTATTTTAGTCAGCTGTAGCTGTACGGGGTCACCAGGTTCCTTCTGCTGACTTTCCTGAAAGGTTTCTTCCGCTTCCTGGGTGGCCCCTGTCTGTCTTGCTCTTGGTTTGCCCATTTCAGCAGTAGTGTCGTGGGCGCTACTCAGATAGGCAAGGATATGGAGATACTATTGTCCTGGCTTACACTCACATGTAGTGTTATGTCTCAGCCGTGACCTCCACTGCGCAGATATGGGGTTGCAGCCAGCTTCCGCCCATGCCCTCACAGGCGGGGCACCCCCAATGTGTCACCACACCGTCGTCGGTACTCCGCTAGCACCGGCCAGGACACCCTGGGTCGTGCCGCCTCTCTAAGGACCAATCTTCCGTCTAGGACACAGTTATTGTAGAAGGGGCCGCCTGCGCAGACCAGGCTCATGTGAGCAATTAACATCTCTGTGTTGGTTCTCCTCTTAGCCCTGTGCTGAGTTTTATTGTTATTACTGCGCCAATCTGCTTGCCAGTCCACAACTGTGCCCACAGAGCCCCACTACCTGCCAGGCTGCGTCAGCACCAAGCGACACTTTTCAGGCTCAGCTGCTTATTGCGCAGTTGGTTTTCAGAGGGGGCTGTTATCTCCCCCAGTTTGACTGCTCAGCATCAGGCCACCCCCGGGCACCGAGTCCAGCCACCGGGCGTGGCACCAGTTTAGCACCTCACCTCAGTCTTTAACTCCGGGCTTCACCTCTCATCCGGTCCAGCTCTCTCAGGTAGGCTCCCGCCCCTGCTGGGGCACCGTGGTATTCAGCAAGGCCTGCCGAACGCTGAGCAGTATCTCCTTCAACCAAAACTCTCAGGAGCCCACTCAGCGCTGTGCCAGCACTCTCGCCCTCAGGCTGCCACCAAAGCAGGTCGAGCAGGGTGTGTCGCCAACTTAGGGGCACTGTTTTTCAAATTGTGCCTCGTTAACTCCCTCGGGCAGCAGGAGACCCGACAAACCTCTCCGGAGACTCTCCTTGCCTCCAGGACCGCCCGCCAGTCATGACCGCACAGCTCCAGCCCCCACCTCAGTCAGCCGTTGGGGTCCGTATCACTCCACCGACGCTGTTCTTAGGGGTACTCCCAGGTGCCTTCTCGTGGCTGTCAGGACGATGGTCCCTCCGGCGGGAAGCACAGTTCCGCCCCCACGCCTCGGGCGAGCAGTCTTCCCGGGGGCTCTCCTTGTGCGCTGCGTCAGCTCCCTCGGTCAGCAGGAGACCCGTCAAACCTCACCGGAGTCACTCCCAGCCTCTGGGACCGCCCGATCTCCCACCTCTGTCAGCCGCAGGGGTCCCTATCACTCCCCAGACCCTGCTCCCAGGGGCTCTCCCAGGTGCCTCCTTGTGGCCGTCGGGGCGTCTGTCTTTTTGGTAGGAGGCACAGTTCCGCCCCCGCACCACAGGCAAGCAGTCTTCCAGAGGGCTCTCCCCGTTTAAGCGCCGGTGCAACGGGTTCAGCTCTCACGAGGCCCACTGTCACACATACAGTGCGCCAGAGTCACGTCGCCATCTTGGGGCCGCCTAGCGTCTTTCCTCAGTCACCTGACTTCGCTGTACCAGCCCTCCCCACGCAGCGGGAGACCTGGTATCTGACTCTGGGGCACTTCTGACCTCTCAGGCAGCCCTTCAGCTCAGAGTTCGGGCCCCCTCCGCTGCCAGGGCATCCGGATAATTGTGGGCCGGTGCGGAGCTACAGGCTCACGCGACCGCCATCTTCAGCATCCAAGCCACGGAGAAAAGGGAGCACTAGAAGATGTTCTTATGGTAGTTTATTGAGGTGATGTGTGGTGTTTGTGTGGTGGTCGTGGGTGGTGGTGGAATACAAGGAAGTTGAAAGAGGTATTGTAGAACTGAGGGTAGTTGTGTAGAGGTGTGACGTCAAAGTTATGTGCTTGGGAATGCATTAGTGTGGGGTGGGAATGCAGTGTTCTGATTGGTACTGTGGAAGTAGTGCACTGATATGTGGTGGTTATTTGAAGAAGTTGGCTGGTCGCGCAGTTCTGTGATGGTTAGAACAGTGCTGGTTAGTAGTTAGGTGCTAGGGGAGCTTCTGTGTTTGTGTGAGAGGACTGCCTGGTGGCGAGGGCGATGGAGTTGGGGGTGCATTGACATGGCATTAGCAGGTAGTGCATGCATCCTTGAGAGTCATAGTGTGTTATTTTGCTGGAGAGTTGAAGGAAGTGACCCGAAAAGGGCCACTCGGGTCACTCACAATCACCTTCTCTGCCTTCCTACAAATGAAGAGTCGGTCAGACAGCAGAGAATACAAACCAGATTATTTATTGAAATTACACTGCAGCGGAGCCCAGTCTGACCAGCCTCCTGGGATGGCTGTCGAGGGACTGAACCCCGTAAGCATACAATTACATTATGTACGTTGCAAAGTCCACAAAGGCCCGCCTACTATGGAAAAACACTAGCAGGTGTCATAATACTATGGGGGTACAGAACATAAGTTTTGATTCTGCAGCCAGGCACAGGCTATGTACTGTCCAAGGTCGTCTGGCCAATCCTCCCTACCAGACAGGTGGGAGAAGGGCTCCATCTAACAAAAAAGGCATGCACTAACGAGGACACTTGCAATTACAGGAAGCAAAAGCTCAACCTTGGGAAACTAAACTTACCAAGGACCGTTTCTCGAAAATAACCAAGCAGCAGTTTCGATTATAATACAAAATGGCGTCCAGATTACAAGATGGTTTCGCGAATGCTAAAATATACAGACAAAAGGGCCCCTCAGTATTAACAAACCCTCCTGTGAGCATGAGCTAACCATCTACAATCGAAAACCAAAGCAGAAACATAAATGAATAATAAAGCACATAGCTGTTTTATGCACATGCCATGTTGTCAACAGTAGGAGTGTGTTCCAAGAGAAGAGAAGATGTTTCGAAGATACCCTCGTCTATGGCCATTATTTCATCTATTTCTTTCTGTAACATTATTGCAGCATTGGTATCATGAATCGATATCTTCCTCTTTGGAGTCAATACAGAGATACAATATGTGCAGCACATTGGAAGACATTGAATAAGGACACAGCAAAGTATCAATATAGCAACGAAATATATAGCTTTTTCTATTAGCCAACCCCATGTTCCAAAAAGGGACCAACTCCAATTACCTGGTTCCATGCCTTTGACATTTTCAATAATGTCCAAGATATGCTTAGTGATATTCTTTTCCATATTTGTTGTGCCCACTACGCACTGATCGCCAATAACTGCGCATGCACCACCATTTTTTGCTAAAATAAAATCAACTGCATATCTAGTTTGTTCAGAATAGATCCTCATACTCTCTAATTGAACGGTGATGTCACGTAATGCTGCTACTGTAGTATTTCACAATATCTGCAATTTACAGCCAAAATATTCCTGAGCCTTTTCAGTCCTACTCATAGCCATTCCCCCCAACGTGAAAATAGCAGACAGGATATAACCAAAAGTAATACCATTACTGTAACTGTTAATCTCAATATCTGTCACTCCTTCGCAAAATTCCTTTGTAAGTGTTCTCTTCACCTATTTCACCTGTCTGTGAGCATATTTACAAGGGACCCCCAGGGGCAGCACCATCCCAAGAGCTACATCATTGGTGCCATTATGAACATTTGAGTACGTTCCATTAGTTAAAAAGAAGAACCCGGGATGGGCATATATTGGTCTGTCATAGTTCACAGCTGAATAGCGAGAATTACCTGTGATGGTGTCAGAACCTTTCGAACCTTTCAAGGGGAATGTCTCTTTGGATATGATCACCCCAGAGCAATTGATATACAATATGGTATCAGTACTATTTATGATGGGGCAACAGGCAGGGTAATAGCCAGCTTTTCGAGGAACCGTCATTTCTTTATAATGCCAACCCACCAACGTAATATTTTGCTCTTCCAAATAGAAGTTATCACAATACGTATTATTGTCACAACCGGGATAACTTGTTCCTGTGGGCTGACGATGGTACAAGCATGGCCCTGGGTAGCCGAACCCAAACTCCCCTTTCACCTCAACAAAATTTGTCGGCTTAGAATATGTGTAATTTATCAAAGACAAAGGATAAGCAGTCCATAGGCTAGTTACAGATTCAGTAGGATAACAAGCAACACCATTACGAAAAAATCTCTTATGAGTATCTAGAAAGACATTATTAGAAAGCATTCTCTTCCATCTTGGTGTGAAAAAGATATCATTGTCAGGAGCAGGCAAGTTACTTGCATATTCTAACGCCCAAAGAACCCCACAAAAGATAATCATCAGCAGAATAGCAAAAAGAAGGAATAGCACTCTCCGCTGTTTCACCCATGATGATCGGGGCAAAACAACAAGACCCAATGGCTGTTCTTCATCAATCATTGGCCTGCCAAAAAGATGCATGATAGCAGAACGAAAAGGTACTGTTAATATAGCCTCAATGAAACCAAACAAACAATCTTCTTTCCAGCGTCCTTTTTTCTTCTCCTCTGAGCCTCGCTGGCAGGCTCCTTTTGTTCATCCACGGTGGTACTATTGAGCACTTCTCGTTGGAGCTACACGATTGCAGCCCTTTTGGAGGAAAATCCACATCTTTCAGGATAGGGTACCCTCCCTCCTGGGAAGACACCCCAAACTTATCCTGTCCAGTGTCTCGGACAATGCACCAATCTCCCTGTCCCTGCTCTATTGTCCCTATTCTTCATACAGGAAGTCCATCCCTACTAATCTGACTTTTCCTTCGGTGAACTGTCCCTTCGTCGAGGACGCAAATTGTACTTAACAACTCCAGGAACAGAGGGATCAAGAAACAAAGGTTCACTTTCAGCGGGATTAACTAATTCAGATTCAAACACAGACGGACAGCTGACTGCAGCTCTTGGCTGACCTTAATCTCAGGTGGCACTGCTTAATTCAGGACTGCATCACTCTCCTCCTCAGAGGGTGCCCACGTTATTCTGGCATCGGAGAAAGGAATGAAACAGGGAACCTTCTCTGTCTCTGAATCCCCAATGCCATCGAGCCTCCACTGGTCATAGGGCAGAGGGAGCGGCACCTTCTTACAGTGCGTTGAGTGGATCTAGTTCTTCCGACCGTCCACTCTCACCGCGGTACGTGTGGCAAGGAGGATCTGGAAAGGCCCCTTCCACCGGGGCTCCAGGCTGCTTTTGCGCTGAAAATGGCGAGCCAAGACGTAATCCCCGGGCCGAAGGTCGTGGCCGGGTCCTTCTGTAGCGGATGGCAAGGCCTCTTGAATCTGTTGATGAATAGAACGCAAATTTTTAGTCAACTCGTATAAATAATCTATCAACAAGGGGTGATCTGTCTCGGAAATGTGACGGGGTCTCGGAACGCCCCAGACATTAGCGGGCCTACCAAAGACAACCTCATAGGGGGACAACCCTATTCTAGTATGGGCTGTAACTCTTGTCGACAGCAAAGCCAATGGTAAAGCATCCGGCCACTTCAATCCTGTACTCTCCTGAATTTTGGCCATCTTTAGTTTGAGAGTACCATTGTACTTCTCAACTAAACCTGCCGACTGGGGGTGATTCGCAGCATGAAACCTCTTCTTAATGTGCAAGCCATCACACACCAACTGGATGACTTTCGAATTAAAATGGCTGCCGTTGTCACTCCAAATCAAACGGGGCAAACCAAAGCGAGGAAAAAACTCCTTCAAAAGAGCTTTCGCCGTCGCCAAAGCTGTATTCTCCTTAGTAGGATAAGCCTCAACCCATTTACTGAATGCACAAACCACCACCAACACATACTTCAGATTATTCACCCGTTCCATCTCAATGAAGTCCATTTGCACGACTTCAAAAGGGAAAGAAGGGGGTGCAAAATTACCGGGAGGTGTAGGAGTGCCCTTTCCTGCATTGTATATCATGCACACCATGCAATGTTTGACCAAATGGGCAGCCGTCTTTGGGATATTATCATTCTGCCATACAGGGTCTAGCAACTTACAGATACCCCTAGCACTAATATGAGCTGGTCCATGGGCCATAGTGACTACAGGAAGAACATATGCATCTGGGAGCATCCATCTCTGCTTCCCCGACTTATCTATCCAGCACCCATCATCATCCAATTTCGCTGTACTTTCCTGCCATATTGCTAATTCCTCAACCGTCACCTCGCTCTGTATTTCCTTCACGTTATTTAGTGTGTCCTCAAACATCGTAACTTCTGGCACCCGTCTAGCAGGACCTAATATAAACATCTTTTTCATCTTAGATCGAGCCGTCTCCTTAGCTGTTTGATCTGCAAAAGCATTCCCCCTCCCCACATCATCAGGAATTGCTTTGTGAGCGCTACATTTCACTATTGCCAGTTTCTTGGGCAGGGTCAATGCCGACAAAAGTCTATTTATCAAAGGGCCATGCTGAATCTTCGAGCCATGGGAGGTGAGGAATCCTCTCTCGGCCCAGAGCCGCCCAAAATTATGAGCGACTCCGAAGGCAAACTGGCTGTCATTGTAAATATTAACCACCAATCCCTGACTCAACTCACAGGCTCGAATTAGAGCTACCAGCTCTGCAGCTTGGGCCGACTGATAGGGAACTCGTGATGTCTCAACTATCGTGTGCAGTGTTGTGATCGCATAAGCACCAGTTGTGGTGCCATCTGGTAATTTAAAACAAGAACCATCGACATATAGTTCCCCTTGGGGGTCAGATAAGGGAACATCAGTCAAGTCTACCCGTCCCTTCGTCTGCTCCTCCGTCCTAAACATACAATCATGTATGTCTCTCTCCTCACTCTCCGAAGGGAGGGCTAGTTACGTGGCAGGGTTCAGGGTGGCACATCTTTTAATCGTAATGTGTGGTGCAAAAAGGGTTGGCTCATAGCCAGTCAGACATGCACTGGTAAGGTGCTGTGTCTTTGTTCTGTTCAAAAGCGTATCCACAGCATGAGGTACCATAACTGTGAGATCAGTATCAAGAACAAGCCCTGCCAATTGTCGAATAGAGACGGCCACTGCGGCGGTCGCTCTTAAACAGCTCAGGAGGGCTTTCGCGACGGGATCAAGCACAGCAGAAAAGTACGCACACGGCCTCTGCTTACCTCCAAAGGCCTGTGTTAAGACAGGAAGCACACAACCGGCCGACTCGTGTACATATAACACGAACGGCTTGTTGTAATCAGGTGTGCCAAGCACAGGAGCCGAACAAAGCGCAACCTTCAATTGCTCAAAAGCTTGTTGACATTCGGGCGTCCAAGGCAAAGGTTCATGCACATCTTTATTTGTTAGATGTAGCAGAGGCTTCGTTAATAAAGCAAAATTGGGTATCCAATGACGACAATAGGAAGTGATACCAATGAAAGCTCGTACATCCCTTTGGGTCTTTGGAACAGGCATGTTAATTACAGCATTAATACGCTCAGGAGTTAGTTTCCGACCCTCCTTCAACAGTAGGTGACCTAAATAGGTGACCTCCTGTCGACAATATTGAAATTTAGAAAGGGACACCTTGTGTCCATGTTGCGCCAAATGCAGCAACAATTTGACTGTAGCTGCTTTACATCCTTCTTCAGTATCGGACGCAGTCAAAAGATCGTCCACATACTGTAGCAATACATTACCTGGGGGAAGGGTAAGGGAGTCCAATTGACCCTTCAAAGCCTGGCTATATATGCTAGGACTCTCAGTATAACCCCGAGGAACTCGACAAAATCTAAAACTACGACCTACCAGGGAGAACCCGAAAAGGTGCCTGCTATTTGGATGAACGGGGATGCTAAAAAAAGCATTCTTCAAATCAATAACAGAAAAGAATTTGGCAGAAGAAGGAATCATAGTCAAAAGAGCATTAATGTCAGGGACCACGGGGAACTGAGGGACTACAATTTTATTTACTTCGCGCAGATCAATCACAAAACGATAAACATCAGCAACATCATCAGGAGAACCCGGAGGTGGCCTCTTGAGAACAGGAAGTATGGGGCTATTGCACACATTCGCCGCTGTCTCCTCTACAACTCCTCCTGACTGAATCAAATCTTGTATTATGCACAACAACGCCTGTTCACCTGCGTGCAAAATTTTATACTGAAGGATACGAGGCAATATTGGATTTTCTTTAACCTGAATAGAAATTGGAGGTATCTGCAAAAGTCCTACATCTATGTCACTTGTAGCCCACAACGTAGATGGAACATCCTTAAACTCAACTGGGAGGGGGGCATCTTTAGACAAACATTGTGTAGTACTAACCACACTCGGACCCATTGTCAAATGGACACCATCCGGAGAACAGTAAATAGTAGCGTGTAACTTCTTCAACAGGTCTAATCCCAATAAGTTCTCTCCACAATTTGATGTTAGTAAAAACGGTGAGTCAACGGTGAAGGGGCCTATAGTCAAAGCAAAGTTTGGAGATGGGGCTTACTACCGGCACACCAGAAAAACCAACCGAAACATTGTTATGGCCAGACAGGGCGGCACCAGGGACCAGTTACCTCGAAACAGAACTATTCATTGCTCCTGTATCCACCAAAAATGTATTTTCCGAGCCCTGCAAATCCACACTAATATAAGGTCCATGCTGATCTACAGGTATCGGAAATGGTCCCTTACCCTGTCCTTGGCTGTCCTAGCTGTAAGACATCCTCGTCACCTCATCCAAATCATAATCATCATGATAATACTGTCGTCCCCGAACGTCATCAAAATAATTCTGATCGGAACGGCCCAATGAAGTCCCAGTACCTTGATCTCCACCCTGACTGGCTGCTCCCCGTCCTCGTCCTTTCTATCCCTGTCCTCTAGGAGCCGCAACCTTTTGCAGCAAAACCGGGCACTAGCTGCGCCAGTGCCCTTCCTCCTTGCAATATGCACATTGATTTGGGCCCACAGGCACAGCATTCCGGCTCGTACGAGGAAGCTGCCTGGCCGGTCCAATACCTCGACCCCGTCCCTGCCCCCTGGATGCTTGCTGCATCAGTACCTTAGTCTTCAGCTTGTAGTGTAGCTCCTATTTCCCTAATAGGCTCTGCGCATTGGAATAATATCCCCTATAGGTTTCACATAGGACTAAGGTCAGTATGTCCCTATCGAGCATATTAAACTTAATTACTTGTGCCAGCTAGCTCAGAGGCCACTAGAAACTCCTTGACAAACAAGAAGGGAGTAGTTTCTGGCAGCCGCAAAACATGACAACTTTGTTTCCCTTTAGAATCAGAACGTGTCCCAGAGTCGTAGAAACAATAGATAACTATTTCACTCAGCTCAATCGTGCATGCTTAGTTTTCCTCAAAGTTACACAGAAAGAAATAGACGGGCGTTTCAATAAAAGATTTATTGAACAGTCTTGTTTCTCGTGTAAGTAAAATGTGCAGTTACGATCACAAGACAGTATGCAAGATAAATAATGTACAGTGTAAGCAGTAGAAATAAATAATACTGCGCTAGCATGATCTTTAGCAGATATTCATTTACATAAATAACACAGACTAAAAAATGCGAGTACTCGTACAATGCGTTTCTAAGCTAGTTCTACCCCAATGTGCCTAACCTAGGTGTAGGGAGAGGTATGAAGTAGGTGAAGTATTCCTTACTATGGTATACTAAGAGTATGTTAAGTCTAGTATGCCTAGTATGCCAAGTATGCCAAGAGTCCCTCTAGGTTCTAGTCAGCTCCATACCTTAAGAATGAGAGAGGTGGGAATCTCTTGCCAGATTCGAACTCCAACACCCCGCAAGGGAAGTCAGATCACTGGAAGCTGGACTCTCTGCGTGCAGGGATGACAGCGTCTTCTCAGTGCGTCAGGCCGGGAAACGGGCTCCTCTGAAGTCGAGGTCTCCTCTGGTTTACAAGGGCTAGGGAAGGTATATTTATACCTGAGAGGTACCTCACAATGTTAGCATTGACGTGAATCGGACAGCGGAAGACGTCATGAATGAACCCCTAAGGTATAACGGTTCATGCATAATAGATGAGTCCTTGAAGAAATCAATAGTCCTGTGCTAGGGAAACTTCCGAAGCCTAAGGGTCTGTTCTTCAAGAACTCGTTGTGACATTAGGGTGGACGGATGTCAGAGACCATGCATGTATTTGGAGTGCACGGTTTAATGCCTAAATAAGGACTGGGATTTTATGCCTATATAAGGGCAGGGCGAATTGTGCCTATATAAGGAAATGATACAGGAAAGCCCGTGTGTGGACACCCTAAGAGGAATACAACACCCACTCCACTTTCGTGTGTATGATAATACTAAAATGCTAAACATTTAAAATGCTAAACATTAAATGGAGTACCGCATATTGCTAAAATATTTCTTAAAACCGTTTAAAAGGCATTTAAAAAACCTATTAGAATGCAAAAAGTACTGTACATTTTAAGCATTGCTTTTCATTTCAGGCATATATTTAAAATAAAATGCAATTTGAATGAAATAAGCAGTAATATTTACATATGACAAAAAATGATCGATAAGGTGTTCAAAATCAAAAATCATTTCATGGCATGGAAATCAATGAATTTTTTTAGACTAACACGATGATAAAAGTGTCTGAGGAAGTACCGCGAAGTCTGTACTATAAGGCTAGTTCTACTTGAAGCAGATTGAAGTGCCATTTTAGTTCGAAAAATGGGAAAAGTTCAATTTTTGGAAGAGTTCCAAGTTTTTGAAGTATGAAGGCCAAATTGTTACTGCATCTCTGGAACACTGTGGGCTGAATCAGAGTCAGTTTACGGGTCTGGTGTAAACATTAGATCATCTATTTCTGTAGACAAAACATCGTCCACTGAGGTTGGTGTCAGTTGGAACACCTCGTGTAGTAGATTAATTGCACAGAGATGTGAAGCATCGCTTTATGCATAGGTTGCCGCAGCAATGTTCGCGTCCGTTGTTACCTCTGTGCCTGTAGGTCTTTCTCGTACCTCAGCAGCAGCTGGAAGCGTCTGTGAGATCTCAATGAATGCTGACAGCAGGATTGGCAGCCTCTGGGGACAACACAGAGCATGGGCCGTTATCGGGTCCAGCAGAGTATCGATAACCGTTGGCGTAGCTGATGGAAATGTTAGACAGGTGTCCAACACGCATTCTTCACCGCATAGCAGGCATCGTAGAACAGGTAAGATGCAATCTTGCCAGATTGGTCTGAATGACAGGAACCACATGGTATTCAGGTCCCGTAGACGAGTCATGCCCAAAAGCTGTACTATTCGCTCACGGCACTTTCGTTCAAGGAGAGCTTTCTCCATTTCGCTCGGAGTGATGTCTGCGAATAGGCTGGCCATAACGTAATAGCAGGAAGAGAAATAGAATTCCGGCAACAAGTGCTAGAATTAATGGTATTCCACCAAACACCGAATGTGCAAAGTTCGGGATGAATCCGAGTATTGCCTGGAAAGGTGCTAACAGACCGGAGCAGATGCTCTTAAATACATGTACAATTCCTGTTGTATCAGACATGTTAAAGATACGTCCTATCATTTCCACGAAATGTATAGGGCAGTTTGTACGTATTAAAGTCTGTATCTCAGCCGAAGTCCTTGCTATTTGTAGATCATAGGTTTCTTTGGCCGAGGTCAAAGGCACTGTTTGCTGTAAAAGCATGGCTTTCATTCTGCTTAAAGTATCAAATCTTATAAAAGAGACGTTCAGCGAAGGCCACAAAGGCGACTCCCTGACTGTGTCTATTGGGGGAAACAATACTTGCATACAGCAAGTGACCCTGGAGTTGACCGTTACTAGATATGGGATGCCTGGCAATGTGCCGCAGCAACTCTGATCATTCAACATGAGGTAACTCCCATTAGAAAGTTGTCCAAACGTTGGATTAATCACAGCAGCTGGTGTACCCTGCTGATGGCAAGACAAATTTGCCACAGAAACATTACAAGCCCCGTGTAAAGAAATGTCCTGACATATAAGTGAACCGCTCAGTGCACCTTTACAGAGTGTACCGCTCGAAAACACTTCACGATCCCCACTCCAACATCTATATGTATAAGGTAAATCCCAAGATGTCTTAATGTATTCCTTACCCAACCTTTCATATTTGCCTGCTTGCATTTGTCTGAGGCAATACTGAAACTGAAAAGTAGTCACAGGTAATGTGATTTTGCCATGAATAAGCCATTCTGTAGCTGGTTTTTCTGCCACTGTGAATGGTAACTTTTCCAGTTTTTCAATGTTCAGCACTGTATACTTTGCTCCTCTTTGTGCCAGTTCGATCTGTTTATCAGTTAGATTGTATTCTGTAAACAGAGCTGACGTGTTGATGAAACGCCAAGGCACATAGCCCGCACGCAAAGATTGCAGCGTCCAGCTTAATAACACAATAGAACGTAATTGAGATTGGCCTTGCTGTAACATCGCCAAATCTTGTTCTAGTATGTCGATAGCAGAGGATACAATGCCATCCAATGAATATATTCTGGAGGACAAAGTTGTTAACCCATTGTCGACCACAGAGAGGGTTTTCTCTAAATTAATACGATCACGTTCACGTATTCGTTCTGCGGCCTCCATCTGTGACACTTTCCATGCTTCATTATAGGCAGCATAAATGCCGACATATATGAAACGTTTTTGACGCGGTTTTCTTGGTCCAAGCAAGAATTCCCTAAGGTCTGCGTCTTCTGTAAGTAAGGATAAGTGTTGTTTCACATCCTGTAGTGTAGATTTCTGCAGCCACTCGAGGCATAATTTTCCTACACTGTATGTTGTTACTACCCCCGGATGCTGTCTTTGGACGTATCTTGGGTCTGGCCTGTGAATAGTAAAACCCTGAGTTTTATTCAGGAATCTTTCCTGACAGTTGTTCGTGTCTATGGGCCAGATCAACCACTTTCTCCAATCAGGATTAGATCTGTTGAGTTGTAGTATTTGGTCAACTGTCACCGCTGCCTGTGTATTATTATCACTGGCAGGTGTTGGTACAGAAGGTGTGTTCATCTCCTTGATCTTGGCTAGTCGAAGACAAGATGTTTGTTGGACAGTTTCATTCAAAAACATTATTTGTTCAGGGATGATGCAGGCTCTAAATAAAGCTTCTATCCCTTGCACTTGCCAATCTTTAGTACCCCAGACAGTTTTTGTGTCTATTGTGTCTTTCCAAAAGTCAAAACCCTGTCTAGACAGTTGGGCAATAAATATTGCAGAGTAAATCTGTTTCGTATTAGTTAACATAATTTTCAGTCCTGTCTTGTTTACATTTTTATAGTAAAACGTTTCTGGATCAGATGTATTGTAACCTGAAAAATATGGAAACTTGTTAGCAAATGTTTTTTAACTACCTTGTGGTGGTGTAGGACAATGCTCCCATTGGTTAAACATAAACACATTTCTAGGATATGCAGATTTATGCAAATAATGATGACCATAGTGGTTATAGCAATACAGTTGTTTATAGTCTGATGAACCCTCTAAATATTCATTTTTAGAAAATGCAGCAGATTTTTCTAGGTCAAACATTATGTCATTAACAGTCTCAAAGCCCCAATCATCTGAATAGGTACTGGACGTAATTAGATCACTTAGTGAAATTTTAAACAAATGTGGAATGTTCAATTGTTCCGTCGGGCCGAAGACATCAAAATCTGTTTTGTCCCATACTATACCATCCTGTATAGGAACGGCTGTGATGTTCACTGACGACAAGTCTCTTGCTTCACGATGGGAAGATTTATGAGGTTTTAAAAGTACGTTCACGTCTTTTCCTTCAGTGTTCACATGGATGTATCTGCCACTTATAAGCACGCTCACAGTTGTTACCAAAGCTAGCCAGAGCAGGAAAACAAAAAGTCCAGATATAATCCAGAGTTCAATCCATTGAGAAACCAGATAAGTCTTTTTCAGAAAGTGAAGAAAGTCTTGTACTTGCTGCTTGAATTTCAATGATGCTGGCGTCGTTTCAGGTTCGCTTGGATCTTCTGAGAACGTATCAAAGTTAATGAAATAGCCAGAAGCAGTTCTGTCAATTGTTGGAATTGCATCAGGATTTGTAGAAATCGCTGGAAGCAGTTGATCACTTGCTACATTGGTGTAGACAGGTGTATTTGGACGAACTGTTACTTGATTTTCAAGGGGGTTGAGTTCCATAGCGTTGTTGCTTAGTCCTCCATCTGTTACAGCTGAATTCTCAATTGTTATCAGTCTGTTCCTCTTGGATAGTAGCGAGAGGAGTGCGTCTGCTACTAGGTCGGAGTCCACGTGGTCTACTATTTAGTATTGGCCACATACTGTGGTTTGATGAGGTCGATGGACACAAATCTTTTCTCCTTTCTTCCAGCAAGGGGCGGCAGAAGTACTGTTCTTGTTCCTTGAACTGCTAAGACAGGTACTGGTTGTCTGTAAGAAGGTCCAAATTCCTTCTTGTCCGCAATCTTTTCTCTGACTAGATTCCCAACTTTTGGAATCCAGACAGGCCTTGCTGGGACCGCCGGTTTTTCCCCAGTGGTGGTTGGCTGTAGGAATATGTTGCTTTGTTTCATTCTCAACTCATTCAGTTGCTGTAAAACAGCCAAACAATCTTTGATATCAAATGTTTTATTTTCCACCACTGTGCCTACGTGATCGAGATCTGGTACCCACATTCTTGTCCCAAATAGGACCTCATATGGAGTGACCCCCCCCTAGAGAACTTCTTGGCAGATTATTCAATGAGCGTTGGACCCCATTAAGATGTTTGACCCACCCATCACCCGAACCTAATACCCTAGCTGTTATAGACTGCTTTATGTCCCGGTTTTTCCTTTCCACAACCGAATTTCCCTCAGGATGGAATGGAGAGGAGTACCGCAATGCAACGCCCAGACTGGCCATGGCTTCTTTGTAAGCCCGAGAGCTAAACGCAGGGCCCTGGTCAGAATGTAGTGTGCCTATTGCGTATGTGCCGATAAAGACTCGCAAATCTTTTATAACAGTTCGAGCGTCAGCCGAGCGCGGAGGCCATATCCATAGGAACCTTGAGTCAATATTTGTGGGATTGCATTTGTCCAGAAGGACGCATGCGCGTAGATAGTCTAATACTGTCTAACAGTGGTGTCTGTACTGGGCAGCTGTATTCGCAGCATGGTGTCTGGTGGCATTCTCGCTGTAGTTTACAGTCTAAGCAGTTGTTGATGAATATGTGAATTTCTGTATTCATTCCAGGCCACCAATACATCTCTTTTAACGTCAAAATTGTTTTAGAGATCCCTTGATGTGACAGACCCTCCCCCAAATGTGTTTCATAAATCAAGGTTGCTCTACGTTCCATGTTTGGGATTACCCTATCCCCCACTCCAGGGATTCGAGCAAAAGGAACGTTGTTCGCATCAATTACATAAGAGTACTTGAGTGGAAACTTTTTTGGTAACGCTGCACTGCTGCCTTTCCTTGAAGCATTGACAGCCAACATTATCTCACCGTCTATTTTTGTTTTCGAACGAGTGATCGCAGCTACGGAAGCCGTCTGAACAGCCCCCTTTGCGGCTTCGTCAGCCAATGAATTCCCTGCAACTTGAACGCCATCACGTTGATGACTCAGTGTGTGGATCAGGTGAGCCTTTGGTAGTTCGTTTTTC
This sequence comes from Calotriton arnoldi, assembly GCA_963921515.1. Taxonomy (NCBI): domain Eukaryota; kingdom Metazoa; phylum Chordata; class Amphibia; order Caudata; family Salamandridae; genus Calotriton; species Calotriton arnoldi. Next base: position 641,511 of record CAWUFW010003706.1, read on the forward strand.
AACTGAACTACTTGTTCCCAAAGTATTTTGTGCTTTATTGTGCCACCCTTCGCATCTTTGAAACCATTTTCAAGCCAGTTTTGTATATATTCATTATACGACTGAACACAGTAAAAGGAATCGCACACTATCAGTGTGGGGAATTCTCGATCAGTACTTTCAAGTGCCAGTTTGAATGCTTGTAGTTCAGCTCGCTGAGCTGTACAATCTCCTAGAGATTGAGTTTTTGTGACCATAGGTCTGAAGATGCCATCTCGCGTGCGACCTTTAACGATTGCACACGCTGCACTGTAAGCTTGCTTACTCCATGTTGCGGGCTGTGCGGATCCGTCCGTGTAAATTATGAATTCGTACTGATCGAGAGGCAGAATTTTAGTAGGCAGAGGACATTCTTGTTCATATTGCAGGAATGCTTGTGTTTTTAAATCTGGATCAAAAACATATTCAACATCTGTTGCAGCAAGAGAATTAACCCATTGTATCCATCTTGGATGTAATGCTTTAGCATTTGGAATGCTTGCTTTTGTGACCGCTTCTAAAGCTGGTACTGGGGTTACGACAATAATGCGTTTCCCTTGGGCTAAGGCTCTTTCTTTTGCTACAGCGGTTTGAACTGCTGTTAGAATTTTTTCAGTTGAACTGAAGCGCATTTCCGCTTGTGTGTACAAATGAGATTTGTATGCGATTGGTATTTTCTCACCCTCATTGAAGGTTAAGTAGGTGAATCCGCATTGACCCGAAATTATTCGGATCACCAGGTTTCGTTGACTTACGCGTGTTTGTAAGTGATTTGTTGCTAACATGATAGCCTGGAGTGAACGCAAGATTTCTGTGTGTTCTTGTGTCCAATTCCTGATTGAAAAATCAGGTTTGATTAATGTGTAGAGAGGTTTAACCCTTTCTGCGTAATTTAGAATGTATGTTCTTCCAAAATTTAGGAAACCCAGGATGGATTGTAAGTTTTTTTGCGTTTTTGGAGGTTGGAGCAGCGCACATTTCTCTAAAAAGTTAGTTGCCAAGCTCTTGCCTTCACTTGAAAGCTCATATCCTAGAAATAGGACATTGAGATGGGCAATTCGGGACTTTTTAAAGTTGAATTTGTAGCCCTCAGAGGCGAAGCCCAGTATAATGGTGCTCACCCTGTTCAAGTGTTTGTCCAGGTCATCGTCCGTCAGATATATGTCATCGACATAGGACAATGCCTCATTGTCATAAATTTGTAGTAACTCCGTTACCCTCGCTGAGAATAAACCTGGGCTGTTCTTGAACCCTTGTGGGAGTCGACAAAAGTGATGCTGGGTCCCCATTATGGAGAATGCTGTTAAGTACCTGCTTTCAGGTGCTATGTTTTGACAAAAGAAACCATTTGAGATGTCTAATGTTGTTTTGTATTTTTACGCACAATGTTATTCAATAAAGCTGTGCTATGTGCATTTTGCACTGCAAATGTTTTAGAACAAGTGTTTAGGTGTCTGTAATCCAAAACTAGACGATATGTATTGTCTGGTTTGGAGACAGGAAACAAAGGATTGTTCATTGAGGAGGTGCATGTTTCAATCACCCCTTGGTATTCAAGTTGATCTAAGATCTCCCTGACCTGTTTCTTAGCTTCTTGCTTTATTGGATACTGCCTTTGTGCAGTTGGTTCATGTTTCAGATGTATTTTATGGTGAGGTGAGTCCTCATCCCATCCTACATGATTTTTATATAATGCAGGGGCCTGGGCCACTGCCCATTTCCTGGCATATGTATATTTTAGGTGAATTGGAATGTGGTTGGAGAAGGCAGGCATAATAATGTCCTCGCCGTGTGGGCACTCCCTGACAAATTGTGGTGGCCAGTCTTTTTCTGCTAGAAGTATGTCATAGCCCCTCAATAGTCTTTCCCAAAAAAGTGCTTTCACCTTTCTAGGTATGTCTCCCTCCATCCGGAGTGTTATTTCATATAACTTTTGTGGAGTACTAACCCTGGTGTCTACAGTCTCAACTGTAATGTACTCATTCAAGTCCACTATCTCCAGAAGTTCCTTCAGGTTCTGGCGAGCTATTGTGACTTCTGCTGCACTGTCCAGCATTGTCTGAGCCCATTCTCCGTTCTTGAGTTGTGTTTCAGTATTCTCAGCATGTCTGATCTTCAGACCCGCTACTTTCTTTTTGGAGAATTGAGCTTTTGTTTTATTTTTCAGAGCGTGTTTGTCGTCTTTCGATTTCACGCGTTCTTCTCTATGTTCTGATCGTCCTCTTCTTTCCGAAGTCTGTGGTGAGATCTGAAAGGGACGAGAGGAACGTGTATCAGTATCTTGATACCTATCAGGTTTTCTTAAATTATCCCTATTCCTGAGGTTATACCTCCTTTCAGAGGGCTCCTTTTGAGGAGACTGTGGCGGAGCGCCGCCTGGGGACTCCTCCTCCAGGGCTTCCGACACCGGAGAGATGCCGCCTTACCTGTCACCATGTCCCCTCCTCTTTTTCCAGAGCCCGGCGAGTGCAGCGCACTGCCCCTTTAATGCGGGGTTGTCCCTGGCCTCCCCGGCCGATCACGTGTTCAGGTCAGCTGTTGTTGCGGACAGTGAAGAGGAAGCGAGGAAGGACTCGGAAGGAGAACCACGGACTGGGGTGAGAGCAGTGGAGACGCCGGAACCGGGACTCCAGACCTTCCACATAGGACCGGGACTGGGAGGACTTCGAGGCGACGTGGAAGCAGGAGGGAAGCCGAGGACGAGGACCGAGCAGGAAGAGGAGAGGGTGCCGCCGGAGACGCCGTCTCCACGAAGCAAGGAAAGAAGGGAACCGGACCCAATCCGGCAACACGCGGAAGCCCGCCACGGCCCAGGAGGGTCGTGGCTTCAAAAGGTATGGGACCAGCTGGGGGCCGCATGGGAGAAAGGGAAGCCGGGTGGAAGGGTCGGCTAGCCTGAGAGCCTGCGGTACCTAAGTAGTGCTTGTACCACCAACCAAGAGCGCGATAGGGCGTCACTGGTGTCGGTCGGGTGTTTGTTCCTTCACTCCCTTTCCCCAAGTTGTCACCGCAATACCACAACGTGACCCTCACGAGCCTTTCTGTTTTCTTTTGGGGTCACCTGCCTGGATACTGAGGAAGGACCCAGGAAGCAGACACCGGCGAAGCTCCTTTGTGCTGTCAGAACAAGGACTGGCCCATCACCCCCTCTCTGAAGGAAGAGAGACTGTACAATTTTGTTATCCAAATTCCCTTACACCCCTTGTGAGAAGCAACTAATAAACCACTGCCTTCTCCACTCAGACCCTGTCTCCTTGCCTTCATCACCGCGGGGCCACACATGGTGTCAGAAGTGGGATTGTAACGCCCCCAGAAAAGATGGAAAACCTTATTCAGCAGCTCATCCGCGGCCAGGAGAAGCTGGAGTGGGCCGTGGAGAAGCAGATGGCTTCAGCCCAGGCCGATAGAGAACTTTTCAAGGATACAATGACCAACCAGGCGGAAAGGCTAGAAGGGGTTGCGGACGACCGCCTACAGCTGACCGCCCAGCTACAGAACCGTGCCGGGTCAGGCCCCCATATCTCGCTACAGAAATATGGTGCTGGGGAGGATCTGGATGCGTTCCTCCTCAACTTCGAGAGGGCAGCCCGCGCAGCGGGATGGCCAGAGGCCAAATGGCCCTTCTTCTTAGCTCCCCTCCTTACCGGGGAAGCACAAGCAGCATACCAGGTGGCCAACGCCACTGGACACACCCCGTACTCGGAAATCAAGGACGTCATCCTAGACCATCTCGGCATGGATGCTGAGGCCTATCGGGTTCGATTTAGAAAGGAGAGAGGCACGGCAGCAGACAACCCGAAGACCCTGTACTACAAGCTCAAATCAGCAGCAGAAAAATGGTTAAAACCCCAAACGAGCACCAAGGAGGAAATCATGTCCCTGATCCTCCTGGAACAATTCCTAGAAGCCTTACCTTACCCAATACAGCGTTGGCTGAAACAACACACACGGTTGACAGGCGAACAAGCCATAGAGATGGCCACCTCCTTTTACAGGGCACAACCGCGTTCCCAGCCATGGGACGCGGACAAGCCCATACGCCCCTCCCTTACTCCACTAAAACCCGAAAGGAAATCAATGAAGACCGGTATGGAACCCCTGAAAGTGCGGCAGTTCCGGCCAGACGCCTTGCCTGTGAGAGGACCACAATGCTTCGAATGTGGCGACTGGGGTCACATCGCCAGAAATTGCCCCAAAAGGAGAGCTGTTGAGGAGCCAATGGACATCGGGTGCCTTCCACGATCCATCCTATACTCCGAGGAAATGGGACCGAGTTTCCATGTAAGTGTACTAGTGGGGGGGGTACCTGCAAGAGCCCTGTTAGACTCAGGTTGTGGCCAATCGGTTATTCGCCAGTCCCTTGTACCACCTTCTAACGTTAACCCAAGGCGAGAGGTACCTATTCGGTGTGTACATGGGGATGTACGGCATTACCCTATGATGTCCCTTCCTATCACCCTTCCAAATGGGGTGGTTCTTGAGGCGAACCTAGGGGTTCTTCCTGCCCTTCCTGAAGAGCTAATACTGGGTCGGGACAACCCATCTTTTCTTACTCTCCTGAAAAGTAGTCTTGATGATAGGGGATTCCCCCCCTCTCCATGGCCAACTCTCCTCACCCAGGCGCCCTGGCTCTCAGACAAGAGCTTCCTTTATGCCCAGCACAATGACCCCACTCTCCAACCCGCATGGGATCACGCTAGACGGTTCCCCACATCCCCGAGATCAGTGTATCCCCTATTCCTCATCAAGAAAGACCTACTCTACAGAGTCGCTAAAAAGGGGGAAACACCTCAACTAGTCATTCCTCAGGCGTTCAGAAACCAGGTGCTTTTCTTTGCGCACTCTCACCTCCTGGCAGGCCATAGAGGCGCGCAGAAGACCATAGAAATATTGTTGCATTTTTTCTATTGGCCTGGTATATTCGCGCATGTTACTCGGTTTTGTCAGGAGTGTGAGATATGCCAAAAGGGGAACCCATATAAACCTCCTCCAGTGCCATTACAACCCCTCCCTATCATTGGGGTCCCCTTCGAGAGGATAGGCATGGACCTTAAAGGGCCCCTTCCCCGGACCAAGAAAGGGAACCTCTATGCTTTGGTGGTGGTGGACTATGCCACGCGCTACCCAGAAGCTTTTCCCTTGCGTGCTCCCACCAGTCAAAACATCAGCGATAGGCTCCTGGAAATGTTCTCCCGAGTGGGGTTCCCACGTGAGATTCTCACAGATCAAGGTACCCCATTCGTCTCCAAGGTCATGCACGAGGTATGTAAGGCCCTGGACATTTCACACATAAAAACGTCAGTGTACCACCCCCAGACGGATGGCCTTTGTGAGCGGTACAACGCCACCCTGAAGCTTACCCTGAAAAAACTGTTGAAGGTAGAGGGGAAAGAATGGGACAAGCTCCTCCCACTCGCCCTATACGTTGTTAGAAGCCAAACCCAGTCAAGCTTAGGGTGTTCTCCCTTTCAGTTGTTATATGGTCGGGAGCCCCGTAGTCTCCTTGAAATTACAAAAGAATACTGGGAACATGAAAAAGAGGAGGAGACGAGGTCCTTTCTTGAGTATACGCAGAACTTGCGTACTCGCCTACAGAAATTGCGAGAGTTCGTGGATGCAAACCTAGAGAGGGCCCAGATCAAACAGCAGACCTATTGTAACAAAGGGAAGAGATGGCGCCATTTGGTTGTAGGGGATTGGGTACTAGTCCTCACCCCCTCTAGCATACCTAAAATAAAGACAGGATGGCAGGGCCCCTTTAGGATCACACAGAAGATCGGACTCACATCATACCAGGTACAGGTCACCCCCAAGAGAACCCAGTTATATCACATCAACTTGTTGAAGAAATGGCTGGGTCCTCCTCCCAAGGTCCTACACGTCGTGCAACCCCCAAGAGGAGAAGAAAGTACTTTATCCCTTCTCACAGTCAATCCGGAACTCACAGAAGAGCAGCAGAGAACCCTACAGTCCACACTCATCCCGTATGCTTCCTTGTTCTCTGACCTTCCAGGTCATACCACTATGGCCGAACATTCCATACCGACCCAGCCTGGACGGGTCGTAAAACAGAAACCCTACCGTATCCCGGCGGCCAGACGAGACGCCATCGAGAAAGAGGTCCAAAGTATGCTGGCCTTAGGGGTCATACGGTCATCTCGGAGCGAGTGGTCCTCGCCGATCGTATTGGTTCCGAAACCGGACGGGTCCGTCCGGTTTTGCATTGATTTCAGGGCCGTGAATGCGATCTCTAAGTGCGACTCCTACCCCCTCCCACGTGTGGACGAACTGATAGAGAGGCTTGGTGACGCGCAGTATATAACGACCCTTGATCTGACAAAAGGATATTGGCAGGTGCCTCTGAGACCCGGTGACCAAGAAAAACGGCTTTTTCCACCCCTTCGGGACTGTTCGAGTTCACCGTTTTACCGTTTGGGTTACATGGGGCGCCTGCCACCTTCCAGCGTCTCATGGACGGTGTACTGGCGAAACACCAAGCCTACTCATCGGCATACATAGATGATATCGTTATCTATAGCCCCACGTGGGACTCCACCACTGTCATCTCGTTCTCCAGGCTCTCAGAGAGGCTGGACTCCATATAAACGCCAGAAAGTCAAGAGCCGGCTTTCAGAAAGTGAAATACCTAGGGTATGTACTAGGCAATGGACACATTACACCACAGGAAGAAAAGGTAAAGGCGATTAGCCAGGCCCCTTTTCCCACTACGAAAAAGGAAGTGAGGGCCTTTCTTGGTCTTCTCGGCTATTATCGCCGATTCATACCCCAGTATTCCGAGGTGTCCTCTCCTCTCACTGACCTCCTCAAAAAGAACGTAAAACCCGCTCAACTCTTGCATCCCCCTCCTGAAGCCCTACAGGCCTTCCAGAATCTTAAGATAGCCATCACCTCAGGTCCCATCCTCCGGTCCCCTGATTACACTAGGCCCTTTGTGCTCCAAACCGATGCATCCGAGAACGGGTTGGGGGCGGTCCTATCTCAGGTCTCAACAGAGGGAGTAGAACACCCCGTCCTTTTTCTTAGCCGTAAGTTGTTTCCCAGGGAACGCCACTACCCCATCATAGAAAAGGAATGCCTCGCTATCAGATGGGCTGTGGACAAATTAAGGTACTACCTGGAGGGATCCCATTTCCTCCTGTATACGGATCATGCCCCGCTCCTTTGGATGAGTCGGAACAAGGGAAACAACCAAAGGGTCCTACGCTGGTTCCTGGCTCTTCAGCCCTTCTCTTTCGAGGTTCGTCACCGCAAGGGGTCTGACAACGGCAACGCCGACTTTCTTTCTCGGCTCCCCCTGTTCCCCGATCGTGAACAGGCTGGGGTGGGGGTGTGTGGCGGAGCGCCGCCTGGGGACTCCTCCTCCAGGGCTTCCGACACCGGAGAGATGCCGCCTTACCTGTCACCATGTCCCCTCCTCTTTTTCCAGAGCCCGGCGAGTGCAGCGCACTGCCGCTTTAATGCGGGGTTGTCCCTGGCCTCCCCGGCCGATCACGTGTTCAGGTCAGCTGTTGTTGCGGACAGTGAAGAGGAAGCGAGGAAGGACTCGGAAAGAGAACCACGGACTGGGGTGAGAGCAGTGGAGACGCCGGAACCGGGACTCCAGACCTTCTACATAGGACCGGACTGGGAGGACTTCGAGGCGACGTGGAAGCAGGAGGGAAGCCGAGGACGAGGACCGAGCAGGAAGAGGAGAGGGTGCCACCGGAGACGCCGTCTCCACGAAGCAAGGAAAGAAGGGAACCGGACCCAATCCGGCAACACGCGGAAGCCCGCCACGGCCCAGGAGGGTCGTGGCTTCAAAAGGTACGGGACCAGCTGGGGGCCGCATGGGAGAAAGGTAAGCCGGGTGGAAGGGACGGCTAGCCTGAGAGCCTGCGGTACCTAAGTAGTGCTTGTACCACCAACCAAGAGCGCGATAGGGCGTCACTGGTGTCGGTCGGGTGTTTGTTCCTTCACTCCCTTTCCCCAAGTTGTCACCGCAATACCACAACGTGTCCCTCACGAGCCTTTCTGTTTTCTTTTGGGGTCACCTGCCTGGATACTGAGGAAGGACCCAGGAAGCAGACACCGGCGAAGCTCCTTTGTGCTGTCAGAACAAGGACTGGCCCATCACCCCTCTCTGAAGGAAGAGAGACTGTACAATTTTGTTATCCAAATTCCCTTACACCCCTTGTGAGAAGCAACTAATAAACCACTGCCTTCTCCACTCAGACCCTGTCTCCTTGCCTTCATCACCGCGGGGCCACAGAGACCTACCCCGGGATTGAGAACGTTTCTCATTTGACTTTTGTTTATTAATCTCCCACTTCTTTTTAGAAGATGTAGGAGTTTAATAGAGTCCTTCTCAGGACTTTCAGATAGTTTCGGCTTCACTGGTCTTCCACCCAAACTATCTCTGCCTAATTCTGCATAAGATTGTTCTATAATTCTGGGAAGCTCTGTTTGATGTTCTGTAACATCAAATTCCCTAAACTTTTGACGGATCGCCACTGCTGCTGCCTCCTCCCCTTTAATATTAGATAATATTATTGTTGAGACCTGGTCGAAATTTTTCAGTAATTTCATACCTAAATTTAGAGCAGGCTCTGCCCCGTATTCGTTTTGAATTTGTTTCAGGACCTCTGGGATTACCGCAATTGACGGAATACCATCTGTTTTAGTATAGATGGCAGCAAAGACTGAGCCCCAAGTGGTGCAGTCTTCCAGTTGTGGTGTGATCCCCATCGGTAAACTGATTGTTAGGATTCTGTGTTTCTCATACGGGCTAGTATTCGGAAATACTGCTTCGATTTGAGTAATTTTTTGTGCTATCCAGAATGGAATTTGCTCACGTTTTGTGGGCATTTTACCCATGACTGTATAGAGTCTGTGGTGTAATTTTTAGTGTATTCCCCTGTTGAGGAGTTTGATTTGGAAGTGTCAATGGTTGTTGGACTGTGAAAGTCCGCATGACATATTGAACCAATTGTCTGTAGATTTTTATTAACTCTGTAAGTTGAGTAAGTAGTTCCTCATCTGACATTATATCAAGTTCAGGATGAGGTGTGTAGCCGACTAGAATCGGCCATGTTGCTCCTGGTCTACCTAGTGGACCGAGCCTGGTAATGTTTCTGTGATGTTTTAGGGCGCCTTTAAACCAGAGCTGATGCTCCTGGTATGTTAATGGAATTTCTATATCCTCGAAAGGAATGTATTCCTCTGGTGGATCATCTTCTTTGTAGAAGTGAAACATGTGTGTTACTGGATTGGATTCAGGAAATATTACCCATGAATAGAATACCTCTGTCTGAAAGGATTCGTGTGCCTCTATCACGAAAACTGCTCTACCGCCTCTTGGTGGTAGGCCATGTTTTATAAGTTTTAGAGTGATGGCTCTTCTTAAGTTTGGAGCGATGTCTATAACACCCTCCTCAGTTTCATTTAAACCTGTAATGTTAAAAACTGCTGCTTGGGCTGGGTCAGCTGCAGCTCCACCGTTTCTGGTGGCATCGTTCCCGTTTAAGGACATTTTGTTATTTTTGAAAAATGTAGAACAAGTTTCAAGGAGACAAAGATAAGGTGCACAATATTTTGGAACAGTGTATCCTTCAACGTTGAGCAAACCAAACAGCTAATATATAGGGTGTTTCCCTATGTAGCCGTGGTGGATACTTAACCCTGCCCACTCCTAACGTCTTTTGGAGTATATGGGTAGGGGTCTCTGAGAGAAAAAGCACGGCTGAGTTACTCAGTATCTAGCGTTAAATTACCGCCTTACCAAACGTTGGGCGCCATGTAGTGTAGCTCCTATTTCCCTAATAGGCTCTGCGCATTGGAATAATAGCCCCTATAGGTTTGACATAGGACTAAGGTCAGTATGTCCCTATCGAGTATATTAAACTTAATTACTTGTGCCAGCTGGCTCAGAGGCCACTAGAAACTCCTTGACAAACAAGAAGGGAGTAGTTTCTGGCAGCCGCAAAACATGACAACTTTGTTTCCCTTTAGAATCAGAACGTGTCCCAGAGTCGTAGAAACAATAGATAACTATTTCACTCAGCTCAATCGTGCATGCTTAGTTTTCCTCAAAGTTACACAGAAAGAAATAGACGGGCGTTTCAATAAAAGATTTATTGAACAGTCTTGTTTCTCGTGTAAGTAAAATGTGCAGTTACGATCACAAGACAGTATGCAAGATAAATAATGTACAGTGTAAGCAGTAGAAATAAATAATACTGCGCTAGCATGATCTTTAGCAGATATTCATTTACATAAATAACACAGACTAAAAAATGCGAGTACTCATACGATGCGTTTCTAAGCTAGTTCTACCCCAATGTGCCTAACCTAACCTAGGTGTAGGGAGAGGTATGAAGTAGGTGAAGTATTCCTTACTATGGTATACTAAGAGTATGTTAAGTCTAGTATGCCTATTATGCCAAGTATGCCAAGAGTCCCTCTAGGTTCTAGTCAGCTCCCTACCTTAAGAATGAGAGAGGTGGGAATCTCTTGCCAGATTCGAACTCCAACACCCCGCAAGGGAAGTCAGATCACTGGAAGCTGGACTCTCTGCGTGCAGGGATGACAGCGTCTTCTCAGTGCGTCAGGCCAGGAAACTGGCTCCTCTGAAGTCGAGGTCTCCTCTGGTTTACAAGGGCTAGGGAAGGTATATTTATACCTGAGAGGTACCTCACAATGTTAGCATTGACGTGAATCGGACAGCGGAAGACGTCATGAATGAACCCCTAAGGTATAACGGTTCATGCATAATAGATGAGTCCTTGAAGAAATCAATAGTCCTGTGCTAGGGAAACTCCCGAAGCCTAAGGGTCTGTTCTTCAAGAACTCGTTGTGACGTTAGGGTGGACGGATGTCAGAGACCATGCCTGTATTTGGAGTGCACGGTTTAATGCCTAAATAAGGACTGGGATTTTATGCCTATATAAGGGCAGGGCGAATTGTGCCTATATAAGGACATGATACAGGAAAGCCCGTGTGTGGACACCCTAAGAGGAATACAACAAGCTCCTTCGTCTTCTTTTCCACCTTCTCTTTCTCCTCGTTCTCTCTATGCTCATAATACTGAGCCATACTCAATATCACCGTGCTCTCAGCAGCCTGCAACCGTGTTGCAATCTCTGGGAGCAAATTCGTGACAAACCTGTTAACAAACAATCTGATACCCCCTTCCAAAGAAAAATCCTGGCCACTAAAATCCAAAAACACACCTTCAAACCGAGTAAAAAAATCAGACACACTCATCTTTCTTCTGACGACATGCGGCTAGCTTATCCCAATCCACCTTCCGAGGTGGAATAAGAGAGTGCATATAGGTAATGATGAGGTCTGGCAAAGCCAAGATCTCAGCCTTGGGATTTTCACCAGGCTTCCTCTCCTTATCCCACGTCCTAATCTCGTCCCAAGTACCACCCAATTCTAGGGCATGGTTTTGAGTATGCACCTGTCGCCAGATATCCACTGGTACCAATAAACCAAAAAACATTTCGATATCTGCCAATGTCATTACCGTTGATGCAGCAGCCTCTGTCAATTCTTTATAGTAAGCAGTAGGATTTTTTCTGGGGTCGAGCAACTGAGCCTTAATTGCGAGGACTTCACTCCTCTTCCATAAAGTATAAACCCATTGTTCTTGAAAACGGGCCTCTACTCGTTGCCTAGTCACTTGATCATGCTGATCACGTAGCTCTGGTATCTCCGGGTGGGAAATGGGGTGAACTTCCCTCATCAGGAACTGTGATGTCTTCGGGGATTTCTGATGCAATCTACCTCGATATCCAATCAGTGTGGTAACACTAGCAAAAACCTAATTGGGAGCCATGCCCGCGGCATATACCTGGTCCCTAATATCATAAACAGCCTGGGGTGCAACACCTTTAAAACATTGTTCCCATAGTCCAATCAAAGTAGCCGACATATGTTTAAGGGCATGCTGCTGAACAAATGGTTCATAATCCTTTAACACACTCCATACATCTTCAACACCATAAATAGGATTACGGACCCACTGGGCAGCCTGATTGGCCACCATGTTTTTCTCCATATCTCCCACATCAGACCGAATCAACACCCGTCCTAATCGCTCCTTTGCAACTGCCCCAGCTCCATCGTCCTGGCCACGCACCGGTGTCTCGGCATCTAACAAGGGGGTAGAAGTAAGAAAAGGGGACAACACAGTGATCGAAGAGGGGGCACCAAGGTCAACATCGGCTGAGTAGTAAGTGTCTGTGAAGGAGAAAGTGACGCCGTAACAACAGGAGTGACAGGAAGACTAGCAGTCACAGTGACTGTGGGGGACGGAGCCAAAGAAGAAGTTGGTGATGCCGGAACCAAAGCACTTTGATCAATACCAGAAACAGCAGGAACAGGGGGAGGCAGATGACAAGGGCTGTGGGACAACAGGATATATTCTATGCGGGGCATAAGGGGGAGGCGGTCTGTCTTCCAATAATTCTTCCATAAAAGTGTCTGCCTCCTCTCTAGCAGTTGCATCCAATTATAGGCCCATATCCCTCCTGCCTTTCTTTTCAAAGGTCCTCGAGAAGTACGTTAATTCAGTGCTAACGGACTATGTGGAAGGAAACCATGTTCTCCACGATAGTCAGTCAGGCTTTAGAGCCTCCCTTAGCACTGAAACAGCGTTACTGGAAGTTTCTGAAACTATTAAAACTCAGATGGACAAAGGGGGCAGTGCTGTGGTGATATTGTTGGATCTGTCCGCAGCCTTTGACACCGTGCCCCATGACCGGCTTTTGCGCAGGTTGGCGGAGTGTGGTATTGGGGGCGCGGTGTACAAATGGTTCGCCTCCTTTCTGAGCGAGCGGCAGCAGGAAATTTGGTCCCCTCCCTTATCAGCCGCAATTCCACCAATGAAGGTGGGCATCCCGCAGGATGCCATTCTGAGTCCAACGCTTTTTAATATTTATATGGCCCCACTTGCACGCCTAGCTGAGTCACACAGAGCGAAGATTATTGCTTACGCCGATGATACACAACTGTTGTTCACGTGCGACAAAGGGGCGAACTTCAGAGGGATGGAGATTAACAGATGTTTGACGGGGGTCTTCTCTTGGATGCAACTCAACCAACTTAAGTGCAACCCGGAAAAATTCGAAATCATCTTTTTTGGCTGCCCCCCATGCGAGGACTGGAGTCTATGGTGGCCCTGTGACATGTCCCCTCCCTCTGCTCCAGTCAGCACGGTAAAGAACTTGGGAGTTAAGCTGGACGCTAGTCTAGCGATGATGACCCAAATCCAAACCATTGCTGGCACATGCTTTGTATTGATAAAAATGGTAAAAAAAATTCTCCCTCTCTCCCTCTACTACCGGTTGAATACCGTAAGACCGTAGTGCAAGCCCTAATTACATCCAGGTTGGACTATGTAAATATCCTGTATCTGGGGTTACCAGAATATTTGCTCAATCGGCTGCAGGTTGTCCAGAACGCCGCAGCCAGAGCTATTCTTATGGTAAATCCCAGAATGCATATGTCGCCCCACCTGAAGGCATTGCACTGGCTCCCGGTTAGAAAGAGGATCCAGTTTAAGGCTTTAGTGCTGGCTTATCGAGCATTCCATGGTACGGGTGCCGTCTATCTGAGAAGGAGGATCCAACGCTATCAGCCTCAACGGGTCTTAAGGTCCTCAGGACAGTCCCTCATGCTCATTCCCAAGTTTGCCCGCTCTCGGATAGGGGGACGTTCCTTTCAGGTTTTAGCAACAAGCCTGTGGAACGATCTGCCTTTGCATCTCAGACAGGCCCAGGACTTGCTTTTTTTTAGGAGACAACTAAAAACATGGTTGTTTCAGCAATAGCACTCTGGTTGGTTGGGTGGAGTTTATTCTGTTACGGTTTTGGTGGTTTAGCGCCGGGACACTCTGTGAGTAGCTGTGCGCTTTATAAATACCCATTTTCATTTCATTTCATTTCATAAGACTTATCACATTGCAATCGAAACCTCCTATCTGCACATTCTATACCCTTCTCCACTTTTTCCTTATCATGCGCCACTGTTTTCTGAGTCAGTGTCTGCATTCTCTCCCTCCGTGCCTCCCTTTCCGCCTCAGCCGTCTCTGTTTAGCTTCCTTCCGCCACACATGAAGATAATCAAACATCGACTGCCTACTACGTTTAGCGAACAATTTGTCCTCCAAATAATTCAATTTCTGTTCATCAAAGGTGCCCGTTGACGGCCACTGCAATTCAGCATTGTCCCTGGTATATTTGTGCCATAATGTACTAAATATAATAGGGCCAAGACCGTATTTGACATACATGTCATAATTTGGAGTACCTTCCGCAGGTGTGGGCTGTTTTTCCTCCAATCGAGCATCAGCAGAACAACAACACCACCTCACACAACACAACTTACTCCAACAAGGCATTCTGTTCACACAAAGAAACACATTCACCACACAATTACACTAAAATGCATTCATGCCATTACCAAAAATCGCTTCCGCGGGTTGCATCAATCACAAATTATCAAAATGGTACCATGTTTCAAAAAATGTTCAAAATCGAATGCAAGCGCTTGTCTAAAACTGATTCCTAGACCAACCAAAGTACCCACCAAACAAACGTCATGACAACAAAGAACCAAACAAGCTCACCTGGTGCACACAGGTCAAACGAATTTATTCTCCACTGCCGACTCTTTGGACCAAACGGTCAGATCCAAGGGTTTCGCCATTCAGGGCCCCAGTCGGGATGACCACTGGGCAGGGCACCGCCTGGTCAGACAGGCAGGGCAGCTGCGAGTGTGAAACTCTATCGTGCAGGGGTCCCCCGATCCGCCTATCCGACCCAACGCGGCCCCGTCCTCCTCATCCGTCCGCGGGCGAGGATGAGGTCACCCGATGGAGTCCCTGTTCGGTCGCCAACTGAAGGAAGTGACCCGAAAAGGGCCACTCGGGTCACTCACGACCACCTTCTCTGCCTTCCTACAAATGAAGAGTCGGTCAGACAGTAGAGAATACAAACCAGATTATTTATTGAAATTACACTGCAGGGGAGCCCAGTCTGACCAGCCTCCTGGGATGGCTGTCGAGGGACTGAACCCAGTAAGCATACAATTGCATTATGTACGTTGCAAAGTCCACAAAGGCCCACCTACTATGGAAAAACACTAGCAGGTGTCGTAATATAATGGGGGTACAGAACATAAGTTTCGATTCTGCAGCCGGGCACAGGCTATCTACTGTCCAAGGTCGTCTGGCCTATCCTCCCTACCAGACAGGTGGGAGAAGGGCTCCATCTAACAAGAAAGGCATGCACTAACGAGGACACTTGCAATTACAGGAAGAAAAAAATCAACCTTGGAAAACAAAACTTACCAAGGACCGTTTCTCGAAAATAACCAAGCAGCAGTTTCGATTATAATACAAAATGGCATCCAGATTACAAGATGGTTTCGCGAATGCTAAAATATACAGACAAAAGGCCCCCTCAGTATTAACAGAGTACAGCTTTACAGAGGGTGGTGTAGTAGTAGGGGCAGTTGAAAAGTGATGGGGAATGTCTTAGTGCTGTGTTGTGGAGGAAGTAGTGCGATGCTGCGGTGAATGGAGGTTCTGTGGTATGGCAATGATTTGTGTTGATGGTGCAGAGGTTTGGTCAGTACATTGGGGTGGGAGTGCAGTGGAGTGTGACGTTGGTAGGTCAAATTACAATGCTGTGTGAATGTGAGCTGGTGCTCTGGTGTGGGATGGTAGTAGGGCATTATTATTATTTTTTTTTAAATATCTTTATTTGCATTTTATATTTTTCTCAGAATTGCAAATAACCGTATACATATGTGTAGCAAAAGACAGTTGATTACATTGAACGTGATATAGAATGTCATTTTCACTGCCAATGCATGTCTTACTGAGTCAAATGTTTGTTCTATATAGCAGGAGACTGTCTGCATCGCATGTTCTTCATCTACTATATCATATATACAAATGTCCGAATAACTGCACGTTTATGTCCATCAGAATAGGAAGTTATTTGTCATGCTCGTCGTGGCGTTTCCTTTTTTCCAGCTGATGTATCACGTGAATATCAGTATCTGAGCATGCAATCAAATCAAAAGGATGAGGCAAAATATGATATATATTTATAATAATCAAACAATCTAACAAGGCCATTATCTACACGTCACTCCTGGGTCGGTGTGTATGTGGTGTATATGCTCCATACCCAGTACATCTGCATTAAGCTCGTCACCCTCCTTAAACCTTGAGCCCATCCCATTAGACGCCCCGATGTCCCTTCTAATGTCGTTCACTTATTGGAGATGTGGCCGATTTCCCTGTGGCAACCCCCGGCCTCTATCTGAGTCTGCATCGCTATGTAGCTGTGAGTCCGTGACCTCATCCCGTACATCCGCTTCTGGCAAGGAGTTTTTCCCCTTCTCCCCATCTATGCGTGTTAGATCTATAAGTATGGTATCCCAATACTGCGCAATATGGTATTTGCGCAATCCAGCCATTTCCTCTCTATGTAGTGATGTGCTTTCGGCTTGTGCCCACACTAGGAGCGATTTTATCCAACTGTGGACAACAGGGGGATCAGTGTGCTTCCATCTCTTAGTTATTAACCTCTTTGCCACAATCAGGCCTAAGTCAATAAAACGCGACTTGACCCTATTCTTCTTTGATCTTGGATAAAGACCTAATACGCAGACCTCCCATGTGCGCATGATTGTCCTGTTGGTACATGTTGCAAGTGCTGTGATAACTTCTTGCCAGTAAGTATGCAGGGAGGCGCAATACCAGAGCATATGTAGGAGGTCCGCGTCTATCTGTAGACAGCGCGGGCACGCAGCGGTGTTAGTATGAAAGTATCGGTTTAGTTTGTCCGGGGAGAGGTATGCCCTTTGCGTTACATATGTCTGTATTAGCTTAAACTTATAATTTCTCGGAACATTAGTGGGGTTGGCTAGCAATGTGTCCCACTCTCGGTCTGTCCATTGTTGTCCCCTGTCTGCTTCCCATCGCAAGCAAAGGGCCGTCATGGGTTTCATTTAGTGGGTAAGTAGCGCATCAATAAACCATTGTACAATGTGTGAACCATTGCCCATAACATGCAAGTATTGCATCAGGAGATGTGTCTCCGGTTCGGCAGCCATATCGCCCCATGCCATGGAGAGCGATCTCATGAGTGAGTTATAGAGTAAGAATTGACCTGCAGGTAGGTCATAATCATTTGCCAGAGTCACAAATGGTATCAAAGCGCCTTCTGTATAGAGATCGCCTAACGTGCTTAATCCCGCATCATGCCAGCGCGCAAGTGCCCCGCTAGAGGTGCCCGTCTTGCCCCTAGGTGTCCCTAGAAGTGGTAGTGACGAGGCATAGGGGGTTGTATCTTTTGTGAGGTACATGCTCCTCTTATAACAGCGGTGTGCCAGGGCGAAGTAGATCTGCAGTGGGCGCGGTGATCGAGCAATAGGGTGAAACAAATTATATATTTGGGATTGAGACCAAGGCGGCTGTATCTTCTAAACCCTTACTTGCAAACCATCTCGTCACCCATTGTAATTGCGCCGCCAAGTAGTACAGTTCCATATTAGGAACCGCCAATCCTCCTTTACTTGTAGGGGCATATAGATTCCATAGTGCGATGCGGGGCCGGCCCTTGTTCCAGATGAGATCTCGAACTAGTTGGTCGAGGTCGCGAAAGGTTCTGGCCAGGACATAGACCGGGAGATTCGAAAAATAATACAGCAATTTTGGTAGTATTATCATCTTGGTCAGTGTGATTCTGCCCATCACATTCAAAGGGAGTGTCTTCCAGAATTGAGTCTGGGCTCTGATAGCAGATATAGCTCTGATCAGATTGCCTTCCAATACATCTGTGGGATTCCGATATATGAAGATGCCTAGATACCGAAGCGTAGATGGATACCATCGGAGAGAAGAGTTGTTCATCCGCACGTTTGTTTCAACAGTGTCGTCGCGGAATGAATACAGGCCCGATTTTGTCCAGTTCACCCGGAGACCGGATATCTTCTCAAAATTCAGAAGTGTATGTGCTATGGTATCAGGGATATTATGCAGTTCTCTTAGGTACAATAGTAAGTCATCAGCATACAATGAAACAGTATGCAAGCCATCTCCCAGGTGGATGCCATGGTAGTAGGGCATTATGGTGGTGACATTAGTGCTTTGGGGATAGTGTGATGCCTGAGATTGGTAGTGAAGTTGGAGGGAGTAATTGTGTTTGTGCTGAAAGGATAGGCCTGGTGTAAGGGAGGTAGCACGATGCTGGTGGGATAGTTGATAATGGTAGTTCAGTGGTGAATGTTGGTAATGTGGAGTGTGTGGTGTGATTATGTGGTGCTTTGAGGTCTGGAACAGTGTTGTGAATGGTAGTGCTTTTCTGATAGGTGGTAATGTGTTCCTGCGTAGAACCGGGCTGTGTGGGCTGAGGAGTACCCAAAGGGACAGGGATAGTAGTGTGGTGCTGTGAGGTAATGTAGTGGTACCAGAGTGGTGGATTTATTATGTGGTAGTAGAGTAATGCAGGGAATGGTAGTTTGGGGCTGAGATGTTTACATTTGGTGCTGGGCATGGTACTGAGAGGCCTCATGGTGGGTGAGCAGTATGTGGGGCGTAATCTGACTTTAGGATTACACTGTGATACTTTGAGGTTGGCGGTGGTGGTGAGAAGTGTTAGTCCTTTGTTGGAGTTTTAGTGCAGTGATGAGGAGTGTCATAGTACAGTTGTATTGATTGGTAGTTTAGTACTTTGAGGTGCTAATTTAGTAAGGGGGTGATAGTGTAGTTGTGAGGGTGGCAGTGAGGTGATAGTGCAGTGGTGGGTGGGTGAGAGTCAGGTGCAGTGTGGGTGGGTGAGAGGTGGTAGTCTCATGTTGTAGAATTTCTAAAGTTCAGGCCATTAACCCAAAAGATGTACTGGCGCTACAACTGAGCATCAAAGAGACCGGGGCAGCATAAGTAGAGCCCTTATTCCTGAAATCCAAGTCTTCAAGACTTTCCTGAAATTCAGTAAGAAAAAGATCTTATGAAGATTGAGAGGGAGCTCCTTCCACATTTTTGCAGCCTTAACCAAAAAAGATTTACCACCTGAAAATGACAGCTTGACCCTGCCCAATAGGGCCTCTGATGAATGTAGCCCACAAGAAGGTGTATAGATGGTAAATTTTTTAGATAAGTAATCTGGGCCAATTTAGTAGACCGTTTTAAATGCATGGCACAGACTTGAACGCTATTCTTTTTAGGCCGAAGTCTGGCTTGCTAAAGTAATCTTGGGAACATTTAGAAACCTTCCCTGGTAATGCATTCCACCCTCTGCTTACCATTGGCTTTGTGGTTTGTAACTCACATTGTCTGGCTTTCTGTTTGCTGGCTTTATTTGTTTTAGCCTGTCCAGGTTCAGTTCATCCCTCCCCAGTAGCAAACCCTTTTCACGCTACCTCGTATTCTTCCACAAGTGCTCCTTTCTGTAAACAGGCCTATAAATCTTGTTCTTATCTTGTCACATTTGCTGTGATTTCAAAGACAGAGGTCGAATGTCATGCTCTGTCTTCTGGGGGCATGGTGTTTACTTGTCTTTCTCCGATTTCAAAGTGAGAGTATTTATGTGACAATCTTGCTGGATTTTGGGGGTAGAGGAAAGGTTTTTTTTCTAGCACACAACAACATCTACATGAACTGTGAAAGTATTTCAGAATATATCAGAATTAGCAAAGCACAAATGAAGCACATTTTTTGTTAATTCTGAAGTGTGTTGGAAACAAATACTTTAATACGATTAAAACAAATCAGTGCACTAGGTGATGCAATTTCCACACATTATTGTTTGTGCGCTGTATAGTTTTATTATTAAAACTGCATGTCTGTGCAAATGTAATGGTCATTTCAATTAAAAATGTTGTTTTTAATGGCGTGTGCTACCACACCATGCATATTCCATTCTACGTCACTCCATTCTACTCTGCACCAATCCAATCCATGCCAATGCACTCTACTCTCCACCACTCCACTTTATACCACGCCACATTACTCCACGCCACTGCACTCTACTCAACTCTGCACTCCTCCACACTACGCCACTGCACTCTGCACCTCTCTACTCTGCACCACTGTACTCTATACCAATACACTGTATGCCACTCTACTCTACACCACTCCAGTCTAGGCCACTCCACTCAACTCCATTCTAAACCAGTCTGCAACACTACACTCTACGCCACTGCACTCTATGCCAATGCACTCTACTCTGTACCACTCCACTCTACCCCTGCACTCTGTTAATACACTCTACACCACTCTAATCTACACCGCACCACTGCACTCTATGCCACTGCACTCAAAACCCCTTTACACCATTACTCTACGCCACTCTACTCTACTGCACTCTACCCTGAACCACTCCACTCTATTCTGAAAAATCTACTCCACTGCACTAGATGCCAGTCTAAGCCAGTCTACTTTAAACCACTGCACTCTATGCCAATGCACTCTACTCTGCACCGCTGTAGTCTACGCCGCTGCACTCTACTCCACTGCACTCTACACTACTCTACCCTGCAATACTGCACTTTTCGCCACCGCACTTTGCAGTACTCGACTCTATGCCACTGCAGTCTATGCCACTGTACTCTACTCTGCATCACTCTATGCCACTGCACTCAGTGCCACTCTACTCTACATCGCTGCACTCTGTGCCACTCCACACCACTCTGTGCCACTCCACGCCACTCTGTGCCACTTCACTCTGCGCCACTTCACTGTAGTATGCAACACTCTAATCTACACAATTGCATTCTACGATGCTGCATTGTACGGTACTGCACTCAACGCCACTATACTCTGCAACACTCTACAACGATGCACTCTACACCAGTCCACTCTACGCCTCTCCACTCTGCGCCACTTGATGCAACTCCACTCTGTGCCCCTCCAATACACGAAACTCTATGCCACTCCACTCTACTCCACTCTTCGCCTTTCCACTCTACGACACTCCTACCACTCTCTTCTACGCCACTAACTTATAGCCATGCTAAACAGCAGCCACGCTGGTGTGCAACATGGCTAAAACACATTGGCAAAGCTAATAGCTCTTACATAGGCGAGACCTATTGGTTTTGCCAATGCTTGTTTCAACCAGAAGCCAATGGAGAGCCTTTAAAGCTTCATAGGCAGGGGAAGCCATGGAAGTGCGTTAGCCAGTCTTCCAGCTTCATTCTGGACCCTGCGCTGCTTCCTCAGAAGGCCTTTTTGCCCATACCCAAAAAGAGAGAGTTGCAGCAGTCCAGGTGACTCATTATAGCGGCCTGGATCAAACCACAATGGACGTTCTTTGGGAGAAATGCCAGGATTTTCCTGAAAACCTTAAAAATGAGGGAGCAGGTCAACACCACATGATTAACCTGTCCCGCTAACCAAAGATCAGGCTCCAAAGCTAGTGGTGTTCTTCCTGTTCAATACATCAGCCATGGTGGCGCCAGGAGCGAAGATTATCAACATGGATGTCACTGCATGGCAATCGATTTCCTGTGTATTACATCAATATGGCCAGCACACTAGACAGGGACTTGTTTTGTGGAAGCACACTTGGCACAACATCTATTCCCGCCAATCCTAAAGCCACAACGCAGTGACATGAAAAACCGTATACACTTCATTGAGCGTCAAAGGCCTTCTAAGGTTGTCAGGTATTCGTAGGCACGTTACCTCTGAGAGGCAGCTCTTAAAAGCATTCGTCGACAACCGGAAGGTGACAGCTGCCCCTCCTGGTGGTTTTCTGTTTCACTCAGACTGTCAGGCGTGCCACGTCGGTGCTCAATTCAGTGATGAGTCTCACACTTGCAGAACACTGGGACGTTTTACGAAGTACAAAAATAAGAAGATAACTGTCTGTACACAAGTGCATATGAATATACTAATAAATGTACGGTAATTCACCCAGAACAACCAGCTACCCGCAAAGCTGCCGACATCGCATTTGATTGTCAGCAGTACGAAGCATAGCATACGTGAGGTGCATCGGACTGCAGGACCGCCACGTGCCTTTCTTATCTGCATATGTTTAATGCATGACCGAGTCGGAGCATGTTGGTGGTGTTTCCAGTCGTTTCCCGAGAGTGGAATGTTCTGGGCAGCTCTTCCTGTTCCTAAATCTGGAATCTCCTACTGTGAGGACAGTCAGTCTGCTCCTGCCTTGCCATATTGTAATCACAGCTGTCAAAAGAACTTACTGCGCTTCCAACTCGAACAACTGTGATTTTCAGCTTTCTAAAATGCAAATGTGCATAAGGAAAATTAGGGAACTGGAAAAAATGTTTTTACTGTGGAGGTGCAAAAAGATCAGCTCGAATACATTTACTTCATTTATCAATTACAAATGTGTTAAACTGTAATTGAATTTGCCTTCATAGACTGATCTTTTTTATTTGAACGCAGCTTTCACAATCTGTGTTCCTAATAAGAAGCGACATAATTATATAGAGGTTGCATTACTCGCATTCCCTGTGACCTTTCTGGCAGTATTGAAATCCTGTTTATGTAATGACCTACCAGGAGGAAGGTTGGTTAACGTTGAGGACACAGGGCAATCTATTTATGCAAATAGAGTAGTGTTAATGATTTGCTTACAGTCATAAGTCTGGAGAGTAGCCAAATCCGAAAGAGGGTTCTACAGCCTTGTGGTGCACACCTACAGCCACCCCTGTCTTCAAACGCTGGCCCCCTTACTTGTAAATGATGCATATCAGAAGGACCGTATGGCCAAAGCTCTGCATTTACAGCTACACTTTCCTTTTCATGTGCCTCACCAGGCCGAGGCTATGCAGACATTACTTTGCTTCTACAGGCAGTTTGAGAAACAACCTCTGAATTTCCACTTTCTTATGCAGTGTCATCTTCTTGATTTTTGCGGCCAAGGCAAGACCTATTATGCCCCCGGTTAGAAAAAGATTGAATTTGATTGGCTATTTGCCTCTAATTTAATTCAGCAGGATCCCAAGGAATATTGAATTATGCGTTAAAGTTTTAGAGTCGGGTCATACAAAAACAGCCAAATTATGTCTTGCCCAGGGACTCTGTGTAGATGGGCCCAGAGCTACAGAGAGGTTATGCTGTTTAGAGAAATTGACAGATGTGCGTTGGATAAAGATCAATTTCTCAGGGTGTCCTTTGGAAAGTAGGGACCAGTGCAGTTGCCCACTTTGCCTATGCCTTAAACGTCGCTTATGTCTTAGAAGTGACCGGTGCTTGCGCTTAAG
Source organism: Calotriton arnoldi (assembly GCA_963921515.1). NCBI lineage: Eukaryota > Metazoa > Chordata > Amphibia > Caudata > Salamandridae > Calotriton > Calotriton arnoldi. The sequence goes on from CAWUFW010003706.1 coordinate 664,785, forward strand.
CAAGCCAATCTAGAGATTGTTTACAAAATTGATTGTCTAGTTGATAAGCAAGCCTGCTGCCACCTGATGATATTCATTAGAATAGGTAGTCATAGGTCACATGACTGTTGCAGTCGACAGCATAAAAGCCCATGACCGCAACGTGTATTTGTATGTCTTTTTAGCCATCACTCATTTGTAGACCCCAGTCTCCTTCTGAAGCAGTATGTTACTTATAGGTCGACTGCTACATCTGGAACTTGTGTGCAAATTGCTCCTTCAGGCGAAGAAAGTACTCATTTTGAGCAGTCTTACCATATCGTTCTCTGCAGCAATTTTTCTGCTTCCTGCTGCACTATCATGTGATATTCTTCCTCATTCTCTTTAAGGAGAACCACAATGAGATGTAGTATATCATTTGTCTCCTACATATCTAATCTCTGTAGATGCCAAGGAGTGAGTGAGTATATAGTCTGGACTACTTTAAGTGCTTGGCATTGAGATCGGCTGAACTGCTGGCATGAAGGACTGGGTTCACTGATCTAAATCTGGCATCTTTCACAAGGACACCCCAAAATGCCTCCGATGCGGAGAGACTGCTTTGCTTCGTGCTGTAGAGGAACATTATTCCCTGTAGTTGCTAGCCCGCCCCACCCCCCTTGTTTCTGTATTTCTTGCTTTAGTCAGATATTGGCAGCAACCACCACAGATGTAGGTAAGCTCTTGACTTGTCTGTTTTTAAACGCTCCCTTTGGAGCCCAGGGTAGTTAAAAAAACACACACCAAATGCAATAAACACAGCAGCACTTTGTCAATATTTTCAATAATAAGTTTTCACTTTAAAATACATGAATGGACCATCCTATAGGGGACTACGCCTTTTTATTTTTAGAATCCACTATGAAATTCTGAAAAGATGGTAAATAATTCTTTCTGACACTTGTCAACATCCATTGGTGATGTTTGCTCTGAATTGTCAGCAAAGGTATTCCAAAGTCCAGGTCTAATGTGGGAACCTTTTCAGCTGCCCCAGGGCAGGCTCAGGTTTTAATGCTAATAGCCTATTACCACAGGTTACCTGGGTTTTAGCCTACAACTGATAGCACAACCAAGCATCTAGAGCACCCCTCTGGCACCTGACCTCATGTTTGATGTGGAGAAGTACCAAGCTCACTCAGGAAGGCAGTGAGGAGTAGAAACTTTATGAAACATCCAATATCAAATGATAAGTCAGGATCCAGCCTATGCTTTTACTTGGAAAAGTAAAGTGCTTTACTTCCGGCACACTACACAATACTGTACATTATCAACAGAGAGCACTTCAGTAGGTACATATTATTAGGCCAACAACACCGTGGACTACAAGACAGCCGACGCTGCTCCACTAGGACAGGTATCAAATGTTTGTACACTGCTTGTCAGGCTAGTTGCCCTCTTGGGGGAATTAATAGATAATGCTCTTGTGTGGCTCTCATCGGTCAGTCCCAAAAAGGATGATTTCCTCAGAGGTCAGTCATCCCTTGCACAGTACCTTGCTATCCTTGTGGTTTTGTTGGCAGGCATGGCCTCACTGTGCCAGCGGGATGTGGGAATAGCGTCCCAGAGGATGGTGCCTCCTCACATGGTCCACCAAGCGGGATGGCATGACTCTACCCTGGCCAGCTTACGTTGCTGCGGTTTGTGTCAGGCGAGCACAAACATGCCCTTTTTGGGATGGACATGTTTCAGAACCATTCATGAAGATGCTGCACTACTGTCCTACTGCTCATGGAGAATCGTTGCTAGTAGATCTTCCTCTTGCCCAAACACAAGCCAGCCACCCAAACAAAGCAAAGAGCCTTCCCCTGGTACTTATTGTGGGGCATGATCTCGGCCTGGTGCAGTACTTTTTGCGATGCTTCAGTTGTTAAAGTAAGATCAAGTATGGTCACGGTTTCTCACCGACAAGCATTCGTTGGCTCTCTCTTATTTAGGCGGGGGACGGACACGTGATGTATGTTTGCAGTTTCCTTGGTTGCCAGTTCTCACCTCCCGCTGAGCTGATGGTAGTGATGCTTGGCAAAAGGACGGTGTGCCTAGAATGCATCTCCAGACCACACAGCCCTGCTCTGGGTCAACCTCTGCGTCACAGGGAGCCCTCAGTACACACACATGATGGTCTTGTTTACTGAAGCACAAAAAAGCCAAAAACCTACAGAACTCGCAATAAGTAACTCAAGGCAGGGGTGCACACTCTCGAGAGACATGAGGGGGATCCCACCCCCCATATCCTAACAAGCAAGTGATCCTGTTAGCCCCAAAATGTTGAGGCAATTAGATGGTTGGATTGTGATATCTCTATTAAACTGGTTTTCAGGAAACTGCCTAAAAGCATCAAAGAGAGCTGTGGCATCGGGACTAAGCATAGGTGAACTTAGGAGGAAGGATGATGTTGTTCTGCAGTGTAAAGACTTGAGGTAGTTTGAGGACTGTATGAAGTTTCTTAGGAAAGTCAGTAAACCTTCCGCTGAGAACTGTTAAAGTATATTGTAGTATAAACACATTCTTGTCTACAGTTCCCTTCTCAAAGGTAAGGTGTATAGTACCACAGTCTATGGTAATTGACCAAACAGGAGCTTTGTTTAAGGAGTCATATATTCTAATTTTGTGTGAAGTTTTCCAAATTATGATAGCACACTTTTGTGTAGATGTTGGTATACAAATGTTCCTTGCATGGTAAATGGGCATGTACCCGTGCCTTGCGTAACCCATTTGTATGTGAAGCCCGTATCCTGACTTTTTGTTGGCCTAGCTAACAGGTTAATTTCAGGTGTGCGCTGAGGCCTAGGGCTGTCCATGGTAAAGTTAAGGTCCAGAACCTGTTCTATGTCCTGGATGGTGCACCAAGTGTCTAGATTCTTTAGGGACTGTCTTTCGGTGGATCATAGGGGAGAGGGGTGAGTCATCCAATTCTTTAATCAAAGGTGAGGACGTTTGGAGGCTCGGTCAGCCCTTTGTCTGTCCTTGATTGTGCTCCAGAAAGGCTGATGCTAGATAGGTGTATAGACTTCACACTTCATTGTACCCATGTTTTGAATACTCATGCTGGACCCAGATTTATCGCTACCTGTTGTGAGAACCACTGCCTTACACAAAGGCTGTGCCTGTCCTACATCCAGAAAATGACATTTGAAAGAGAACTGCCCCAAACTGTTTTCAAGACCTCAGACAGTGAACCCCCATCGCCTGTGTGGAAAATGAGTATTAACGTGGGATCCAAACCACCCCACTCTTTCAGTTTCACATTCTTGTTGACCAATAAAAGGAGTGCTCTGCAGAGTACTTGAAGAGCTGCTGCAAGACCAGGGCTGGTGTCTGCCTGACTGTCTCACAGGGTATTGGTTGGGCATCTCCTGAAGTCTGCACAACATGCTGGAGAAGCTGTAGGTCTCCCTAGTGCCTAGCAGCCTGCCTGTCTCCTCAGAGAGGGAAGGAGAGTGACTGGCCCTGCAGGAGAAGAGACTGTCCAGGAGGAGATGCCTAGTTGTGTTCTGGGCACCCAGAAGAAACTGTCTGATATTGAGAGTGAAGCCAGAGCTGACCGGAGTCAGGTATGGTCACCTGGTCTCCCTTCATGGTTCATGTAGCAAACTGTGAAGAAATTGCAGAGAAATACTATGCCATTTGGCGCTCCTACATCATGCCATAGGGACTTGTGCTGCCGCTGCTTTGTGAGCCTTCACTCGACCAGCACTGACCGCTTCCTGCTGAATAAGGCCACTGCCGTACATCAAGGGCAATTGGCGATTCATTCGCATACCAGGCCTCGGCTCCTGACTCCTGCAGGACGCCATGTGAAGACCCTTTCTATGAAATCCCTAGGGATTACTGATTAAGTAACCCGTTTCTGCCACAGCACGGCGATTTCTGGATAATTGTGCACTCACACTACAGATTTGTTGCAGTAGTAGGCGTTTTGGATTGACCTGATTTGCCTGGCTAGGCAAATACTACGGTTGTCTCTATCATTCCCCCTGTCCTGATGAAGACCCGCACGCGGAGGTTCATAATCTCCCTCATCGCCTAAGTCGGGTCGAAACGTCGACGCCTTCCCATTTCATGGCCTGAATTACACAACACCGGTCATCCCCGAGATTGAAAGATGAATTGAGAGAATAGCAGCATCATCCTGATAAGCGGAATTTGAATAAAACAATATAATTGCTTTGTAGTCAGGCCCTAGAACACTGGGTTACCCTTCTCCCAATCATGGTAACCGGTATTCTGTGTGCAAAATTATGATACGATGGTCTACTATTGTTTTCTATCTGATTTTCCCTTATTTTACTCACCTCACACATGAGCACCTTTCCTTGCACTTCCCATTTAAGCAACCGTCCATGGATACCTTTCCATGTGTTTTATTGAATATGTTAATCTCATGAGCAAAAGAATATAAAAAGTATTCGTTTCCACACAATTTCAGTTCTGTCTCTTTTTCTGGTGTACCATTGAAGAGTATTTACTCTCATGTTTGAATGAATATTCATGAATTTTTCAACGACTTAGTGAATTAACTACATAAGTAATTCCCGCTTTGGGTTGTCCATAGAGGCACGTCCGGACCAATTGTTGTTCTTGCTGCTTGGAGTGTGGCTTATCTCAGAGAGCCATTATAGTCTCCAAAGCAGAGTAACTGCCCCCGGCCCTAGGGCTGCAACGGGCAAAGATGAGCAGCGTCGACCAGCCCTGCCACACTGTTCATCCCAGCAGCCCAAGTGAAGCATGGGATTTACTAAGATACGCACGGAGCTGAACAGTGAATTATTGAGTCTGTTGGTTGACTTTGTTTTGAGGCTCTGTCCCTTACACTACCACCCTGAGAGCCACTGACAGCTCGCCCTCGCTATGCTGAGAGTCAAGTGTGGAATGGGTATGCATGGCCCAGTTTGCAAAGCCGTAGTAGACCCCAGGATGCCAGAGGCAAACCACACCAACCAGCCCAGTGTAGGTCAGCAGCCCCTGTTAGCTCCGTAGCTGCCTGCATGAGGTCTGACTGTAGTCTTTAGTTTTTCTCCTCTGATATTCAAGAAAAGCATTCCTTATATGATAATCACCTGTTTTGGAGCAGGACAATTTGAGTCAGTTATGTAGTTAAAGTACTCTGGAGATCATCTCCCTTTTGTAGTACAAGTAGCTGTTTCTAAGCAGGTGCTTTCACCGTGAGCATATTTCTGCATCATACTATGTTAGCAGTGATCTAAAATGTTTATTTCTATAGATTTTTGGGTCAGACAATCAGGGCGACAGTTGTTGATTATTAAAAAAAAAAAAAAAGAAAATGCCCCCCTGCATTAAATTTACATTTACAAGAATGTGAGGAATGATTGCAGTTTATTCAGATGTGCGACAAGTAGAAAAATGGACTTTGGGCTTCTACGCCGCCGCCAGTTACTCTTTATGCAGAGATCAATAATGAAGATGTGCAGCAGAGGTCTGTCTGGTTTTGATAAGGTAAATGAGGAAACACATTATGGTGTATAAAATATCAAGTCTGTAAGTTGGCCAAGTGAAAAAGTGCTGCTTCCCGGTCCCTTATAGTCAGCCCCAGCTCTTCCCGCACCCTTAATTGATTAAACTCCTATGGAAGCAATTGATGTGTGTTAGTCTTCACCCTGCCTGGAGTGTCTGCTGAAAGCATTTCTATAACCCAGGGCATCACTTCTGCTTATTTTTTCCAGAAAGCGGATGATCGAGAGAAGAGACAGGAAGCCCACAGGTTCCATTTTGATGCCATGTGAGCTACTTTCAAGAATAACAAAGGAACTGCTACTCACTTTTTCATCACTGCACTAAATTCTGGCGAGGAATAGGAAAATGGAAGGCACTGTTCTGAAGCATTCTCTTGGCAAATGTTTCACAAGCTGATATTTATTGGTTTGAAAATATTAAACGCAGATTTTAATATTGTCATTTTTGTGCTAAAATGTATATATTTGTCCTTGAATTTTTATTTAACAAAGGTGTACTTTTTGTGTTTAGGGGATAATATTGCATGTAGTTTAATGTTTACATTCCGATTCATCTTTTGCATCAGTGTTCAGCGAATCAAAGTTGATAAGTAAAGACTAGACAGGATTAGCATTTTTTAATTCATTGGAATGATTTAGGGCCACTTGTGTTGGCTGTGCCATATTTTCATGATTGTAATGTGGGTTATATGGTGCAGGGGAAGACATTTTTACTTCAGTGATAGTTGCAGTATTTGGGGGCATTTGATCACAGTTATAAAGAATACATCCCTAATTATCTGCCTCTCCCACCCCATGCATGCGCAGTAACATCAGCTAGAACGTCTGACTGTGCATGTGGGAAAAACAGGGTTAATTATAGCCTGTTATAACAAAAAATGGTTATTACTTATATTCAGCAGAACATAGACTTCTGATAGTATAGAACTAGGGAATCAGGTCGAACCATTGTGGGAAAAGGCATTTGATATGATTGATTAGGAATTCAAAAGTATAATTCTTACTTCACTGTTATACGGTGATCGATCTTGACTGAAAAGTAGCATAGCCTTCATTACTATTGGACCGGAGAAGAGAAGCTCAGCTTCTGTTTTGCCATTGAACTGGGTACTGGATATGCAGGATATTCCTTTCCCGGTTGATGTTCAATGTTGGAAATAATAATAATAATGAATTGATCTGATGCACTGTTTACTGATAAATCATGTTCAGCAATGATGCAAATAATTAATCTATAACCTTGAATCATGCTGTGCCACTATCTTACACAATGTTGTATGTAATTCAATGATTCAATTTACTAATTGAAATGTACTGAGTTTACAAGATTAAAAGTGCAATGCTTATTACATGAGATTAAATTGTATGTCCCGTAACTTAACTGTTGGCACTGTGTCCTCATTTTATGGTAGACAGATTCACGATTCAAGTTTACTGTACAAATTGTGACCAATTGAATTAAATGACCATTGTATTGCCTATGTTCGTGAGTGTCACATGAGGGGTGAGTGTAGAACTAACTGTGTTAACCAATTAGAACTATATATTCTGAAAGCTAACTGTCAATTAATTACAGACCTGCATGAGTAGCAAATGTCAGTAGGGGCAGATACATCATTGTCACAGTTTCAGTAATCAATGAAGGTAAGTACTAATTCCTTCTGCTGCATGTTAGGACTTCTATTAGTGCATTAGTTTGTCATTAAATCTTAGGCCAGATTCAAGCTTTAGCCGAAAGCCAAAGTGCCCAAGGACCTGTGGTATGCTGATCTGCTGTATTTACATAAATATTAATGGTCTAATTTAGAGTTTGGTGGATATGGGCGGGGTGTCAAAAACTGCCTGTTTACTCGTATATCACCATGGAGATCTGTCCATTAGATTTAGGGTATGCTGGTTTGATGGATAAAAGTCTATCTACCGTTTGCTGCCTCTGGCATATTGTCCTTCTTCCATCAACATTGGTATACCCTAAATACGACAGAGGGAGCTACGGAAAGCCACTACTCTAGTCACCATATTTAGAGTATAATTTACGTCGACTGCAACATGGTGACTCATCCTCCACACATGTGTTGGAGGAAAAAGAACATAAATAGGCAAACCATGCCCACTATAAGCATAAAACTTACTCAATTAGTATGACCCTGCTACTGCAAGGCCAGAGAATCTTATCTGGCAGTGCCAGAGGAGCAACAACACAATGCACAACGATAACACTTTAAAAACTTTTTTTTTTTTTTTAAGTTTAAGTTTATTAAGGAAAACTGAATAAACACAAGAAAACTTCATAGATAACGTAATACAAACATAGTAAGATGATAATCATTAACAAATAACAATTTATAGTTGAGCGAAAAAGGGAAAGGAAAGAAGGGGAGGGGATCAGGAAGAAAGGAAGAACAAGGGGAGGAATATACAATATGATATTATGACATTAAAGGATGAAGTAACACCTGAACTCGATCTCTATAATCATAAAGAAGGTATTTAAAATATACAAAATAACTGTAATAAGCAATACAATGAAAGGAGTAACCATAAGAGTATATGCAAGTGAAATATAAAGACAACACGTACATCAAGGAGGTTTCCGGACTTCATCAGGAGAGTTAACCTGTACATCTTTAGTTGAGGCAATGCAAGTTAAATAAGTGGATAGAGGGAGCCATAAAAGATCTCTTTTAATGGATAGAGATAAGGGAGCAACATAGCTTGTGTCTAGTCTGTGATGAAAACAAACAGCATTCCACCATGCCCTGAATGTGACTTTGTCTGCTTGCTTCCAATTGGAAGTTATTAAGTGGAGGGCTATTGCTAATAATAAATCAATTAGTTTGGGGTTAGATGGTGTATGAGGCCAAGAGGATGATAAAGAGCCTAGGAAAATGTTAGTAGGTGTAAATGAGATTTGGGTTTTAAATATTTTGTTAATCTGGGACCAAACTAATTGCCAAAAACGAGAGATGGGGGGACAATCAAAAAGCATGTGCTTTAAATCAGCATGTGAACAAGGACAAGACCAGCATGCAGAAGAAGAGTTTGGAGAAAAAGAAGCTAGTTTTGCGGGAGTGAATAAAATGCGTTGGTAAATGAAATATAGGGTTTGGGAAGTGTTTGCAGCTCTAGAAGTCTTATGAATCTTGAGCCACAACTTATCCCAAAAAGGGGTAGGCCAACATTCAGCTAAGTCTTTTTTCCCAAGCCAATTCAGCCTTCCTTTTGTCTCTATTAGAGGATAGAAATAAGCATTTATATAAAGAAGAGGCCGAAGATGAGGCCGAAATTAATGGAAAAAGAGTGGAGCATCTGGAAGAGGGAATGGAGGTAGGTGGTAAGGAAAGCAAATACTGGGACAGAGAGGCATGAAGTAGATCATATTGAGCCTTACAAGAAGATGGTAGAGAAAATTTTGACTGCAAATCTGAAAAGGATATAGGAACATTATTGAGTACTAGCTGAGAGATCCAGAGCAGTCCTTTGAGTCTCCAAGTTTTCCAATAAATAGTACGATTTTTAATACGAAGTAGATTATTATGCCAGATGGGCTGTCGATCTAGCAAGGAAGACGAAGGATAGGCGGAGGGAAGAAGAGGAGTAAGGATTTTACGTGTATGAGAAATAACAGGAGAACGAAAAGAGAAATATTATTAGTGAAGGCAAGAGATTCTTGAAAGTTAAAGGGGGATATAGAACATTCTTCTATATTCAACCAGAGAGGAGGATGAATACAGTGATCAAGAGAGAGCCAACGAGAAGATTGTTTTAAAGAAAAGGCATAATGATATGATTTAAAGTCAGGAAATCGGAGGCCTCCAGAGGCCTTGTCAGCCTTTAGAGCTGATAGGGCTATTCGAGGTGGTTTGTTTTTCCAAAGGAATTTAGTTAAGAGAGTCAATTTTCTTAAAGTAGACTGCAGGGATATGTACTGGAATCATAGAGAGAAGATAAAGGATCAAAGGAGAAAGCATCATCTTGATGGAATCTAATCGTCCCCACCAAGACTTTTTTTAATGCACTATGTTAGCTATCAATGGCACTTAACTTTATGTGCACCAAACTGTATCTAACATCAGTTTACCCTGTCTGGCCATGCCTCACACTACATACCCATGTTAGTCACCTAATATAATTAAACTACCAATTCTTACCTAACGTCAGCCATTGCACATTTTTAACCTTTTTTTATTTTTATTTTTAAACAAATGTTATTGCAGTTTCATAACATCAATGTACAGTGCTGTGTTCTGTTTTATCATACATTTCTGCTAGGCCATGTTTCAATACACTTGAATATGTTATTACAACAAATCAGTGGTAAGCAAATGCGTCAGAGTGTACTATGTCTTCTCATAACCATTTCACCATAATCATTGGCACTTCCCCCTATTCCAAACTTCTCACCTGCACTCATCATCAATGGAAGAACTTTCCCACCCCTCTTAACTTCCCTCCCTCATCCCCCAGTCATGTTCCAGTTCATTCCAGTGATGATATTTATGACAATTTCCTCCCTGTGTCAGTATGTCCACATGTGCCCTTACGCTATCCTTTTCCCCCAAGAGGTCTCACCTTCATTCAACTCCTGTGTGCAGCCCAAACACATTTGTAACACTTCTATATTTCCACACAAACGTAGTGCTAGCTCCCTATAACTAAGCTGTTTTAAATGTTATAAAGAATAAATATATACTACTAATATTTCCAAACTGGAGTGTTTTACATAAATCCTACAACTCTTCTGAGACTAGCCTTCATCCCACTTACCACACACTCCACAGTCATATGATGCAACCATGTACCCCAAGCACATATTTCCACTACCTAGTCGCTGATATGGTACATCCTTAAATCTGGCACATCATATCAAGGGAGGTACACACACTCATATGCCATACATTGCACTCATATCTTTAGCCTAGGTGTAGGCATACATATTATGTTACATTGATTATATGTGAACTGCAACATCTCAAGGTATTCCTACATTTAATGACAGAAATAATGCTACTAAAGTGGGTGTATAGGTTCCAGGCGCTCATATGGATATCACAATCATATATCAACTACCTATTCGTTTTTTAGCGGTGCTTTCAGATTGGGGAGATACACCCTACTTCCCCCAAGTATCAATCAGAGATTGAAAAAGCAATTATCAAAATTTGAAGCACACGCTCCGTCAATCAGAATACAGTATAATGCACTTTAAAACATGCAATAACACAACAAAAAGAAATTCTGTCTCTTCTGTATGTTCTTTTATTCCATCTTTTTCTTTTTGCCTTTGCTAACGTGTTTCGTCGCAATGGTGTAATACCCCTACGACTTCATCAGGGCTAAAAGTGATAAAAAACACTACTGTTGGAATATACACATGGTATACAATACGAAATACATATATATATCCCCTGTGCAAAAAGCATACAATAAAGTGCTGTTGAATAACCAGTGTTGGCTGAAAGAACCATAGCAAGTTGATGAGGAAATTATTTACAATCCAAAGCATCCTATTTGTGCATTTATTCAAATAATTCATGTGTCAACTAACCATCTTATGCAAAACCTATAGTGACAAGAATCGTGACACACCAGGAACCTTCCAAATTGAAGTATAATATTGTGTTGCCCCTATGACAAGTGATAGCTTAAAACTGACCATATCCTGTGATCTATGTAGTATTAATCCATAAATCATGGACATACATTTTAACCAAAAAATGTAAGATAATGAGGCATGCTGTACCTTCAAGTTAATAAGATTCAGCTATTTAAACCTGCGAGAGTCATAGGAATGCACAAAAAATAAAATGCAAAATTAATCATCTCCTGATCATACTCTGATCACGAATTGCAATATTGAAAAACAAATGTAATTCCCTAAATTGGGCTTACCTCCTAAAATAGAGTGTGATTTTGGAAGTCAGTATCCACCAATTCTTGATAATTGTAAATTAATTGTCCTTTCAGTAATGGACTCCGACGAACTCTACCTGTATATGATGGTTGAGTTTAAAAAGCCAGTTATTAAATGGGTCAGAGTCATAGAAAAGTTTAAAGGGATAAGCAAGTCGAGACTTACCCAGAATTTTAAGGCTTGTCTCTCAATAACGTTCAAGTCCTCATATATCAAAGCCAATTGGCTCTCAAAGCAACGTCAGGTCCCAATATGGGGATATCTGCGTCAAAAAGAAAAGCACCCAAATTTAATAAAGCAGACTACCTATGCCCGCGCACAGCACCTACTTTCCTTATAATGCTAATGTAACCTTACCTGTTGCTGTTTTGCTGCTGGAGTACGTGTTCTCCCGTTACCCGAATACAGGTAACGTGCACGCCGACTCTCGACCGGTTATCACTAGCAGTGGAATGAAAGCGAGTTAGGACTCGCCGTGCGCACACTATTCATGGGCACCGTCTTGAAAGAGTAAAATACTCCGAATTCTGTTGACTACAATATATAAGTCTAGGGGCCCCAAATTAAATTCTTAACCGAAGTAGTCAGTAGAGAAGGCTGAAAATATAATTATTATTCGCAAAAAGGATTGGAAAATTAATCAAGTGTGTATTCGGTAAATATCGAACTAAAAATGCAAATTGCTACTTATGAGCGCCATCTTTGAGAAGCATTATCTTAACAATCATGTACCTATTCCAATTGCGGGCTAGTGAGGGGCTCAAATAAAAAACTAAGTATATTAAAGCATTGCTTAAACTGAGTAAAATCTAAAAAAAAAACACAGATCTATTCAGACAAAAAGGTGTGCTTATCTTAAATTTTTTTGTTAAAATGTATATCCATGATTTATGGATTAATACTACATAGATCACAGGATATGGTCAGTTTTAAGCTATCACTTGTCATAGGGGCAACACAATATTATACTTCAATTTGGAAGGTTCCTGGTGTGTCACGATGCTTGTCACTATAGGTTTTGCATAAGATGGTTAGTTGTCACATGAATTATTTGAATAAATGCACAAATAGGATGCTTTGGATTGTAAATAATTTCCTCATCAACTTGCTATGGTTCTTTCAGCCAACACTGGTTATTCAACAGCACTTTATTGTATGATTTTTGCACAGGGCATATATATTATATGTATTTCGTATTGTATGCCATGTGTATATTCCAACAGTGGTGTTTTTATCACTTTTAGCCCTGATGAAGTCGTAGGGGTATTACCCCATTGCGACGAAACGCGTTGGCAAAGGCTAAAAGAGAAAGATGGAATAAAAGAACAGACAGACGAGACAGAATTTCTTTTGTTGTGTTATTGCATGTTTTAAAGTGCATTATACTGTATTCTGATTGAAGGAGCGTGTGCTTCGAATTTTGTTAATTACAGAAATAATGATGTTAAATGTAGTCACACACACACTACCGCTCTTAATGCCACATACACTATGCCCTCACAACACTGCCACTTCCTTTAACACACATTTCCCACATCTCTCACAATCCAATACAGAGGATATCACAAAACCTGTAAATGGTTAACCTAAGCAACATATTGTAATACCCACACATGGCAAACATTATAACATTTAACTAAGCTAATTATATCTACTTGTGCACAACAGACACTACATTATTTTTTAAAATAAATAATAAGAATCAACAAAAATCTTCCTCTAGGTATGTAAAATTGGCAAACAAATATAAACAAGCAAAGTTTTGGTGTTTGGTAATAACAACCAAGTGTTCTGTCTTTATTAGGCTCTATACTTTGATCTTGCCTCCATATCACCGTAGTCTTCTCCTGGGGCTCTAACTCCTCCATGAGCAGATAGACATCAGTGCACCTCTATTTTGGAATAGAATGGTTTTTCTAGGATATTTTTCAGGGTGGGGAGGGCAGGGCCTGGTGGTTGTAGGGAAGGATAGCAAGGGGAATGGTGAGGTTTGGGGGTATGGGCATGATTAGGGGTTTAGGGTGTTTTTGGGATAGATGGAATGGTGGAGGGGTTGGGTTTGAAATTCCAAATTGGGATGGCTGTCAAGGCTTGAATGGGGCAGGTGGTGGGATGGTGTCAGGGCTTTAAATGGGGCAGGTTGTGGGATTGGAGTAGAAGGAGGAATAGAAGCAATAGGGGCCAATGTGCCAAAAGCACTGGTGTTCATGGAGGCACTAGGAGGGAAAGAAACTCTCTGTAAGGCAGTCAGGACAGAACTTATACTATCCAGGATGCCAATCACTTGTGTGGACAGCATGCAACAATACCCTTTGCCCCTCAGATTGCTTTCTCTAACACCAGCGCTGGTGGAATGGGGGCAGGGGGAGAGTGCCCGGGGCAAAGGAGACTCCAGCCCATTTATGGACTGAGTGCTGGCTTTTTACTGGGGGAACAGGAGTGAGGACAGTTCGGATAGTAGTGTTGGTGGTAGCTACATGAACAGTTGTTACAGCCTGTATTGGTTCAGGCACCACCACAAGGATGCCTGAGTCAGAGGCCTCAGATTCTGATGCTGTTGTGGCCTCCTGGCCAGCTCCATCACCCTCATTGCCACTGGGTACCTCTGCATCGGTGGCTCCACTTTCCTTCTTCTAGTGGCTCTACTATGTGTATCTCAAAGTCTGGCCAAAATCTTCCTTGCTTGCTCCGGAGGAAGCTGAAAGCAGACGTCTGCACACATGAGTTACATACTACAGAAGTCATTAGCAAAAGGTACATACATCAAATAAGGCTAACACTTTAGACTCTTTACCGTACTAATCTCAATGAATGGCACACAGTGGCACAAATTTTTATTTTGGAAGTCCGATTGCTCCATCACTAATGTCATGGATATTATGACTGGCTTATTACAAGTGCATTATACTGTCTAGAACTTGTAATAAGGTGAATGGGATATCAATCTCTTTCGTGACAGACTACCCATCTGCGAAACTCAAAATCATGCACTATATCTGTTAATGAGCTAATTTAATCTAAAGCTAAATTTTCCTAAGAATCCACATTTGTAATCCAACTACAAACAGTGTTACACATCTGTACAGTTAATTGTAGGGGACACTCTTGGCTTGATTTAGAGTTTAGCGAACGGGTTACTCCGTCTCAAATGTAACGGATATTCCATCTGCTTAATTACAAATGTCATAGGTATAATGCATGTGTAATATGGCGGTTGGGATAGCCATCATGTTTTTGATGGAGTAACCTGTATGCCAAACTCTAAATCAGGCCCTAAGTCACAAAACTGACACACATTTTGGCCACCACATAACAAGGTAGATATGCTTTAATGCACTGGTAAAATATGTCTGTTCACCCAGGTTTTCAAGGACTATCCCATCTGCCGCAATCAAACTCAGACATATATTTATAAATTTTAACCCTGAAAGATTGTTGCCCACAATGTTCCACGCAAAGTTACAAATACAGTATTGTCAATCTGCCTCATTTATAGTTTGATGGTTATGTTACTATGCCACAAATGGGACAGATATCCTGCGTTTGAAATCGATTTTGTTCATGAATTGTACGGGGCTGACGTGTACTTTCAATATTTATAGATACCCCTGAGGAAGGTCTGAAGTTAGACCGAAATGCATTGGGTGAATAAAAATATGCAGGAGGAATGGAGACAGATTACGTGCCTGGGAATAGGCCCGGGCGGGCAATTCCAGTGTCAATTTCCATGTTTGAAAATGTTGATCTTCATTTCCTTGACGTAACGGATAAAGCTGGATGAACTATGCAAATAAAATTTGGATGAACTTTGACAAAATCATTGAGTACGTGTAAATATTTCGCAAATGTGCAAAAGGCTGTGCAACTCATTGTGACACGAAAACTAGCGTGTCACAATTCTGGGACAGATATCCTGTCCGCCATATTACCAGTACATTATATATAATTACATTTGCAATAAGGTGGACAGCATATTTGTCACATTTGTGATGCAATAACTGTCCAGCAAACTCTAAATATGAGCCAAAATGTATTATAGCCTATGGCACTTGTACTTCATTTATTACTTTTAAATTGTGACATTATAGTGCATCCTGAAATTGAAATGACTAAGTAAGAACATCAGACATATTTGTCCACTTAAATTCGCTTACCCCCTTGTTGCTTCACCGTGGCCTTCAGCTCTCCATCCAAGTCAAGATAATCCACTGCCAGCATGCGCCTTGTCATGAGGGCAGCTACCTTCGCACCTAATTATTTTTTTTATAGCTAGGAGGACCTTCCCAGTTTGTTAAGGGCTAAGAGACTGGTCTACCACCAAAAGTCCTCCCACCGTTACCTGCAGTAGATGCTGCAGAACATAAATCCCCTGTTGGCATTCTTGCCTGGCAGTGGCTTGTCAGGTCTTTTTTTTCTATTGGGGGCTGACCTACAGATGATAAGAAAACAAAATAACGAAAAAAATCTTAATAATCTTGTTTAAACAGCACAAGTTATCAAACATTCTCGTGTATTCATAATTTTACTTTTTATTAACATACAGTGGTGCTGATTGACATTCTACTTGATGTTTTACTGCATCACAACTGTGATGAACATACCATTCTCCTAAATACTCATGGGTGATATACTATGTAAATTGTAATAAGGTGGATGGGATTTCTGTTACCTTGTGAAGGACTAAAATCCAAACAACTGACAAATTATGAGTAATGCTTTTTTTAAATACTTTTTGGAAAAGTGTATGTTACTGTTGTTCATGGCATTACTCAATGTTGTGCGATGCATACATGTCTATACTCAGGGACAGTTTTATTTTTTGGAGGACTAGTTACTCAATGTCAATTTGATGTATGGGCCATCCACCTTAGTACAAATGGGTTATATAGTATTGGACTTCAAATTATGTTCATGGGCTATATGTCACGTTGTGATGGAGCAGCCATTCAGGCAAACAAAAACTCTGGACCTTTGTGTTTTATGTAGAGGGTGCTCCTTTCCATCCTTTCCAAATGTCATGGAGTACCCTGTCTGCAAAAAAAGAAATCGGTGTCATTGTTAAAGTCGAGTGAACTGTTAAACTGGCTTAATAGGTGGAAAGTAACTTCCATAGCCAGGGCTCCCTTGACTCTGTTAGTGCCATGTACTAAAACATGTATAACATTAAAACAACTTTTACACTAAAACATGACATGCTTTGTAACATTATGAAAGTTAATCATTTTGCCACTCTGATTGTTGTTGTCCTAATTTACCTCACCATTTCCACATGTCAAAGGGAGGTCCTTCATGCCCTCACCAATGTCTGACTCATTTTTTTGTTATCACAGCATATCTTTTAGATAAAGTATTCTGGGTCAACATTTCAATCATGAATGGTAGTAAAGTAGATTACTTACAGAGTCCTGACGTACTCAATAAAAGAAAATATTAACTAGACGCAAGATAATGTTTAATACATATCTATTTCTAATATAAATATATCAGTACATTTTCAGTGGGGCATTGGCTTGAAATATTAAAAGCTGGGTGGTTGCCCAGTTTGCTCTGTTTTTCTTATTGCTTCAGTAAAAATATGGTAAAAATAGCCATCGCATTTTTATTTTAGACTCACAATCTATAAAAATGTGGTTTAGCAGAAGCTAGTGTGTAAATCACAAATTGCCACATAATAGAGTTATGAAGTGAAATTCTTATGGTGGTTGAAACTTTTGAAACATTAAGGTCGGAGTGTGAAGTCACTCACATTCTTCTTTACTAGCTGAATATAAATGTAAGTGCATTTCATGTATGCAGCTTGCATGACTCGCTGCGGGTCCATACTGCTGGCTGTAGTTGGTCAGGGTCCCCTCCGCAAGCATATTCAAATCCTCAGGAATGAAGATTGGGTCCCTGTCACCTGCTCCTTCAGCCATGGTGGGTCCCAGCAGAGGAAAGTGAGCAGCTGCTATTGAGGTCTACTACACTGAATGTCAGGAGGCAAGTGACAAGTATCTTTTCAACTGTATACCTCTTACATTCCCAAAACCCGGCTATAGATAAGATCCAGGGGAAAAATAGTACATTTTATATAGAGATCTAGTGGAGCCAGGCTCGCATGGAAAAAGTTGAGGCGTAGGCTTGAAAAGGGAGGCTTAACTCTCCCAGATTTCAATTTGTATTGCATTGCCTTTCAGGTCAAAGATTGTAGGATGCTTCTGGGTAAGTCGGATGGCTCAACCTGGGTGGGAGTTGTTAGAAGAGATGGTTAGGGAGCGGGGATCCGCCGGTTTTTTGTATAAGTTTGGTGCCCTGAAATAAATTTTAAATGTTCGGCTAAAGGTTCTAAAGGCAGCGCTGGGTTTATGGCTTAGAGTTAGTAGGATCTTGGGTATGGGCTACTGTTCTGATTTTGCACCCATTTGGGACTCCCCAGGTACCCCAGAGTGTTTGAGAGATGGGCTGAGTATTCCGCTACGGAGGGCTAGAATAATAACCTGAGAGGAATTGTTAACAGTGCAGGGAATAGTATCCTGGGAAGTTTTAAGGGCTAAGACTGGTGGTCCCCTCTCTAGGTTTAAATATCTACAGTTGTCTTCTTGGTTTGCAAACATTATTCAGGAGATCGGGGTGCATGGGAATTTGAGTTGGAACTGCAGGATGTGACACCTAAAAGTAAGGAGGTTGCTATGTGGTACTGGAAGTTTCAGGAAGCAGAGGATAGAAAAATGAAGGCGCCATACTCCGTATAGGAAGGAACTATCCAGGAGACAGCTCTTCAGTCAGTGTGGCAAACTTCCTTAAAGTTATTGTAGTCTGCGGTCATACCAGCTACCTCAAGCGAAATCATTTCTTCATCATCAACAGGTTATACTGGACCTCTCAAAAGATTGCAAAGTTTGTACAGGAGTCGACTCCCAGATGTAGTAGGTGTGGTCTTTTAAGAGCTGAAGACCAGCATGTTTTTTTTCACCTGCTCAGAGATAAAGGCTTTTTGGCAGGATGTTGAGAATGTGGTTAATGATATTTTAGGAGTAATTATTATGTTCAGCCTTGTGCTGGTCCTAATGGGAGTGGAAATGGCCCCTTGTAATTGCCATATGGATACTGAGAGTAAACCTGATGGGTCTAATGAGAATAAGATCTGGGCCGGCTCCCAAAGGTGGAGTGGTATGTTGGCCACAGCATAGATTGAATGATGGGTCCTAGGATTACACGAGGCGCCACCAGTTTCAGGGCAGATGGTTCAGTGAGGGCCAGCAAAAAATGCAGCAGGCCGAGGGCCGGATAGTAACTGTTTAAATGGCCTGACTTTGCAGAAGCTATAGTGATATGAGGACAGAAAAAAGGAGGCAAGTGACCTAATGGTCTTAAAATGTGGAAAAATCCTAGCTTTCTTATGAGGTTAATGTGGACATACTGCACAATACAATTTCAGTTTTGATGGTATAATCCATATGAAAAATGTATATTTGCTTTGAGTGCTTTTGATTTGTAAGACCGATAACAGTGCTATATTAATACTTAAAATAGAAAAATAACATTTCTGCAATATGCAGCTGACGTATACGTACATCACTCTATTTCCACTTTATGTAGATGACAACATGGTTGGTTGTTTGTTTTTCAAATACAAATAAGCAGTTCTTGCACTTTTTAAGGAACTACCGAATCCATGTCATATGTGATGATAACATAAAGTAGAGTATAAAAGTAGAGTAATACTTATTAGACATGATGACTAAACTTCATTATGTGTCCACCTTCCCACTCCGCAGCTTTTAGGCATAATTAAAATCATGTTTGTTTGTAGAGTAATAAAAAAGAATAAAAGTAAAATGCCAGAGTGCAGTGATATGTGATTTCCAAATCCAGAACTGGAACGTTGTAGTCCTAGTGACATGGATTCATCTCTTCCTTCTACTACCACTGATTATTTATTTTAAACAATGGATGCTGTCATGTACCGAGGGTGGTGAGGCTGAGGGGGTGAACGCAAAAAATAAAAGAATAATAAAACACACTTACCTTGAGATGCAACGTCCTTCTTCACCGGTCATCTCTCTGGAACTGGACCCAGCCAAGCATGAGAGCAGCGCCAGGATTGTTTGGAGCGGCCTCACTCAGCGCTCTCAAGAGCACTGGAGGCCTGCGCTTCCTCAAACTCAGCTGTCTAAGACAGCTGGGTTAGAGAAGTTTAAAATGTGCATGTCTGGCTGTCGCAAGACTGCCGGCCACAGAGACATGCGCATTTTAAAGCGCACAGCTCCAGCCCCGCCCGTCCTGTCACTCAGCTCAGTACGGGTCGGTTGATGAAAAATAAAATGGTAATAAATAAACTTTATTACCATTTTATTTTTCAGCTCTGGCCTGGGGCTTTTCCATGTGGGGCGACGCTCTTCCGCTCAAATGAAGGAGCCGCCCCTGATTTTAGATGTATCAGATCAAAAGAGATAGTACGCGTTATGTGAATCTGATAAAAGTGTGCATAACTTACATCGTTAGCAGTAACTTGATAGATAGTGTCTATAAATGTGGGATTTATTATTTGTTGTCCAAATGTAAGGTCACGCCTGTGTGATTATGTTTCCTACATGAGTTGTGTTAATGAGAATGTTGTGCCAGAGTGAGTATATGTGAGATTATGAATACATAGAAAATGTAGTGAGTTTTGACACACATCAGTTAGCATTTTGTTATGAAAAAGTTGTCATTAGTGTAGAGGTTTGCATTAGGGATTAGGGGTGTGAGAGTGCGGAGAGGGTGAATTAGTTATTGTGTGAGAGGGAGTGTTTGTATTGACCAGTCTGCCTGGAATCCCCACAGTGGCTTCAGTGTCTCTTCCCAGAATATGAGGTTGAGGGGCCTGTGTGATCCACCATCAGTTGCCAGGACCTCTTGGTGTGCTCTGGAAGTGAGGAAACAGACCCTTCTCCGCAGGTCATTCCAGCACTTGAGGATGCCTTCCTGTGACCGTGCGGTGTTGAAGACAGCAGTCACCTTATCCACAATTCTGGAGCACATTTCCCTTTTCTGGTTCATGACTGTTGTCTTGGCCAGTGCTCCAAACAACTGACGCTCAGCCATAATTATCTCATCTACCATGACAGTTAACTCAATTTTAGAGAACCTGGGTTGTCTTCCAGCCTTTTTTTAAAAAAAAGATGTAGGTCTGCAGCTGGTGATTTGTGATGTGAGTGGTAAATGGTTTGTGTGGTTATAGGAGTGACTTATGTAGTGGGAGCTGCAGGTGTTGTGAGTAGATTTGGATCACATGTGTGCTGACGGACATGTCTGTCAACATTGATGGATGTGTCTGCCGTCGGAAACCCGGCCTTCCATTGCTGTCCTCGGTCATGAGGATCCCTCCATACCACTCAGACACTGGACAACTCTAAATATGGTGGACAGATGTATTCCATACCAAATTTGGATGATGGAGTGGTGTTCGTTGACGGGGAACAGGGGGACTGATGACGGAGACCTGACGTTCAGCAGTTGGATTGAACTCCAACATGATGGATGGTGGTCAGTCAGGCCAAACCCTAAATATGACAGAACAAAATGCACCAGTCTGACAAAGGATCTGTCCCTCCATTGATGGATGGGTGTCAGCTCACCCGCCAAACTCTAGATCAGGCCCTTAGATTGTAATTATCTTTTTCTAGATTCGCAGAAATGCACATCTTCTGTCTGCAATGTCTTTTGAAGATGTCTTTAGCCTTTCCTGCACATCTCATACTCTTACATCAGTCTGCTCCGTAGATGGAAAGGGTGGAAAAACTGCCACCTAGATGACAGTATTGTAAATTATGCTATGAGCCAGCAATAGTGAGTTTTGGATCACAAGCACACAATATCCTTTTAGTTCCCCCTGTGTCCCCCTTTATCTGTTGACCAAGATAGAATGATTCACCTCCTTTAGCTTACATGCTTAATTCAGAGTCACTCGACAGGTTGTAAGCATGAAGTATTTTCAGTCTTGCTTTCTTTCTACATATATCCTTCTATTCAAGACCTCAGTAATTGATTAGAGCAGCACAAGATTCACAGTTGCCACAAGGCATTTTTTACAGTGACTGCAAATATTCCTTCTGGTCTACCAAATCTTCTGCTAGCCCATGGTTGAATATGGTTTCCATCCTCCCAGAGGTCTCTTATCCAACTGTCCATTTCTTGTTTCATAGCCTGTTGGCTATATACCTGTTTGTCCGCATTAGAGTTAATGATGCTATTTGTGTTTCGTTTTATCTTGCTTGGGTGATGAGTTCAGCCCCAGTAGGCATTTTTGGTTTCCATGGTTTCTACTTGTCCTATGACAATGCTCATTCTACCCACTGGCCCTGGTCAGAATCACCTGATCTGCACAGATGTCCAAGTCAAGTCAAGTGCATAAACGTGGTACCAGGAGCTCTAGATTTCAGTGAGTTTGTCGATCTCACTATATATTCCCCATCTGAGAGTATCGTGTGACATGGTTGTAGTCCACTTCACGTTCCACATGTACGTCTTGCTGTTAGGGAATCTGAGGTAGTGGCGACTCATCTGTTTGGCCCGGAAAGGCCTTGGTCCAGAACTCTTACTTCTGCAATGAGTGTCCCACCTTCCCTGAAAGAAACAAAAGAGCCACCATAATGTAGACCCAAAGGACACAATTTGCATCTACTCCCTGGAAAGTGGCTTGTAACGTGCAACAATCTTTTAATAATATATGGACCTGTACAACATTTGTTTACTGAGAAATGAATATTGCTTTAGTTGGATGCTATACATACTGCTAACACATCTATATCACATCCAGAGAGTGTGTCCAGGAAACATGGTGACTGAGCCACTGTTCTCATTCACACTCTGGAAATCAACCCTAAATACTCCTTATAAACCTCTCCTTGGTAAAACCCATAATCACTTTCTGGAATACCAAAGGCAGTTTTCCTATTTGAGCCTGGCAGGGCCTAGGACCACAACTCCTGTCCTATTCCCCTTATCCCTTTACTCGATTTTGAGCCATTTATTATAAATGATCCTTTTTTACAGTGCACAGCTTATGCATTTCAAGGCGCTCTCGTGTGAGCTAATGTAGTAATTATCACATATGAAAGGGCCTCGAAACATGTGAGCCCAGGATGTGCGCTCTGCAAGGCGCTTTCGTATGTGCTAATAAATTCATTAGCGCTAGAGGGGGATGAGCCAACAAATTAACAGGAGAGCAGAGCCAATGGTCGACTCTGGCTCTAAGAGCCTGTGCACGAGCCGAGCTTTAAAAATATATGGCATGTAAATCATGCAACAAATATCATGTTTGAATATGATAAGATGCCCTCAAAGTTAAAAAAGAAAAAGTGTATTTGTTTAACACGCTGAAGCTTTTCACCTTAGCTCATCATATATTGCTGCATTGAGAAGTATTTATTAAAAGTGAGAGCTTTTAATCGTGAATTAAGCAACATTCCTGTCCCCACTGAGCACAATGTTATTGGTGAACTAAGAGGCAATTCAGGGGTCATGCGTACCATATATGTGGTTCAAACAGAAATGTCAGGGCAAGATTCGTTTCCTATATTTTTTATGGAAAAATTCCAATCACACTTTGGTTCGTTTTGTAGAATATTTATAATTGTGTTCTATCCGTGATGGTAAATGAGAAAGGAAAGAAACAGCCAACACATGTTTCACCCCTTTACATGGCCATCCGGCCTGGAGCTTCTTCAGGGCTGTACATACATTCATAAATTGCATAAAAAAGGGGGTTGTTTATTATCCCCAAAAGAGAAGAAGGGATAATGTCAAAAATATTAAATAATTGTGAAAGAGACAAACAAGAAAGAATAAGTATATTAGTTTAGGAGTGACAGAGAGTGAGATGCGGGACGACATTGGGGAGGAAGTGGGAAAAGAGCACAACGTGAGAGTTGGTTCGGAAAGCACGGGAAGTTATAGAGAGTAATCCATTATAAGAGGGGAAAAGGACATAAAAGATAAAATGGGAACAGGTGAATGTAGAGATAGAAGGACAATAGAGACAGAATAGGATGACAACCGGGAAGAAAACCAGAGACATGAAGGATCAAGGGGGAATAGAAGTAACGGTGAAAGGAGAAAAAGAAAAGAAAAAGACCAATAAGAATAGGTGAAAGAAAAAGGAGGAGGAAGTGGGAGGGTGGTGGGGTTTAGGAAGCATGTAAATGACAGCGAGAAGCAAATATATCATGTGGTTATATATCCAAGCAAAACATATGTAAGCCAGTAATGGAAGAAACAGATCGAAAGGATAATTCATATACATTCAAAAAACAAAAACAAAATCATTCAATAAAGAGGCACAGCATATTCAAATGTAAGTTGTGGGAGAAAGCAGCGATCATGACGAGAAAGGTCAAAGGGTTTAGTTATATCAGGGTGACACGTACATAATAAATTTAGAAAATATAGATGTCATGAAGCAGGTCCCCGATTACGGGTTGTGACAGTAGTGGCGGTATATATTGGCAACATTAATATTGTAGCGGACATCATATAATTAGATAAATAGATAAACATAAATTAAGATTTATACGAATAATTTATGGGCATTTTGAAAGAAAAGGACACAAAAGAACATGGAAGCAGCGGGGAGAAATATTGTGCGTGAAACACAACAGTAGAAAGATGTATTAGGATGTGCATAAAATATCGGACGCGAGAGGTTGGAATCGGAAGCATAAGAGGATTTGTAATAATATGGCATTTAGCAGATAGTTATGTCAGTACCACAAGTATGATAGCGAAAATCAAAAAGATTTCATAGATAAAATTAAACCAGGAGAGCGAAATGTCACAAAGGCATGACAAAAAACCAGAAATGAAAAATCAAATAGAAAGTGGGCAGTAATATATTTACAAGTGTTGTTTTCGTGATGTCGGGTCCGATCAGAGGCAGGGTATGCACCGAGATAAAATAAGGCAAGATTCATTTAGACAAAGAAAGGCAAGGTGAAGTATATGTACAGTGAAGAGAAAGCTCCGCTATGGGGCGTGCATAATAAAAAATGAATGCACAATGCTAATGTCGCGAGATTAATGTAGCATCCGTGATCTATGTAAAGTCATGCGAGGTAACGTTAAAATTCGTAATATAATGCAGTGTTTATGAACAGAAATCAAGAGCAAAAATCTTAACACAATTGATTTGTGCAGAGGCGCAATCGTAATGATGGTTGATAACGCGGTGGTCTATTTAATTAGGTGCACTGATTCTATCGTGTTAGAACATAGTGTTGTGCACAGGTCGACTCTCGCGGAACCGCAATTATAGTGTAGGATATTAAAAAGATAATATCACGATCTCTTTATAATCATGCGAGGAAGAGAAGACAAATTATTGGGGAAGTATGGTCTTGTGCAGTGCTTAGTGAGGCATCGGTGCCCAGAGTAAGGATACATGGTTCTCTACTAGTAGTGATCGTGAAATGGGTGAGATATTTATAACTAGAAGTCCGTGGATGTATCAGGCAGTGACACTAGTGTGTCAGAGTATGGGCGTCTCATTGCTTACCGGTTTATATGAGTACAGAGAAAATCAGGTCGTCTAGTTCAGGTGGATCTAAACGGGAAAAGCACATTTATGAAAAAATGGGTGACTGTCTGGGGCTGGGAGGATGTAGGGGTGGGGTTGGGTAGTCCTGTTGGAGGGAGGGGGGAGGCTTCTAGGAGCTTACCTCTAAATTTCGGGCATAATGCCGCTTCTGAAAGATGCAGTCAATCAATGTGGAGATCTCATGCAAAGGATTGTGGTAGCCATTTTAAGGAGGGGAACTAATGAACTTCCGGGTCATGACCTGGAAGACTAGGCTTACTGCGATGCTACAATGGGCGCCATATTGGAATGGCCTGATTCTGTATAGAAGGCTATGTTAAGAAAAGGGGAAGGAAAGGGCGGCCATGAGAAGTGTAATATGGCGCCTCTGGAGCTGGCGCCATATTGAAATGTCCAAAGATTAGATATTGCTAATTTACAGGGACCGTGGAAATCCATTCATAAGTGTTGAGCTTGGTAGAGGGATAAGATAAAACATGAAAGAGATCATCCAATGTTTAATTGGAGATCCTTAGATATTGAAGTTGGTCTGGTGAAACGCTAATGTGGCGGGTTAGACCTGGATCAAGTATACATATGGAAATAATTATTGGAGGACAAAAATATTTCATGCTGTAATATACGTTTCAGTTTAGGTTTCTGAAAAGGCGGACAGGCATGGGCAAAGAAAAAATGTATGGTGCAGGGAGAGAGACTGCTGAGATATATAAGGAGAGCATGGTACAATCCCCCATTATGTTCTGTAATTATCTTTGCGTGGTACATTAGTCTCCTCCCAGCCACACATGCATTTCTGCATCTTTATTAAGTCCCAGGGTCACTGTTTTGAATCTTAAAATTAGTTCACTTTCACGTCTCCTGAGTTTCAGTTCACGGTCTCCCCCTCTTCTGGCTGGGTGGACAATTTCCAGGCCAAAGAAAGTGAAGTCCTTCATGCGTACCCTATATGTGGGCTAGATTCTTATAATGAATGGATCAAAATTGCACCTTTTTACATCAATTATTTTTTTTAAATCTCAGAGGCAGACCCCCCTTGTCACCCCAAGCACTCCTTTGAAATGTCCAGCTAGCTTGCATGCCAAAATTCATTAATCGGTCTTACATCCCGCCACTTTTAAATTCTCCCAGGCGCCTCTGTATTTTTATACTGCCCATTCTAGTGGGTTGCTTCCTGTCTCTGGAATGGACATCTGAGAGCATATACTATGACTGGTTGTATTTCCCATTCCTATGGGCATGATCCTTCCTGCTCCATTTACCATGACTGGTTGCATAAGGGTGACCCCCACTTCTGTGAGGACTTCTCAGATCCCATGGGTTGCTCCTCTGCCTCTCCTAA
Source organism: Calotriton arnoldi (assembly GCA_963921515.1). Classification (NCBI taxonomy): domain Eukaryota; kingdom Metazoa; phylum Chordata; class Amphibia; order Caudata; family Salamandridae; genus Calotriton; species Calotriton arnoldi. The sequence goes on from CAWUFW010003706.1 coordinate 691,082, forward strand.
TTGGATCTCCGACCACACTCCATGGCTGGTTTTGTAATGCCCATTCATGTGTGCTTCCCTTTGACCACTCCGGGGTGGGATCCTCACACTATAAACTGTCTCCCTTTACTCAACCAGGCTATTAGGAAAAGTATGCTAAATTGTCTGTCTCCTTAGGATCCTAAACACAGTGGAAAGTTAAAAATCATTGCCCTCCCCTCACTATGTCTAACATGCGCAGGGTAACTATTCTGAAATGTTATTCAAGTGCTTGATGTAACTGGGCCACTGGGAAATGTGTAACTCACTCTATAACAATTACTTATCTAATTTACTGAGCCCATTCAAATTGAAATGTAATTAATCCACCCGTCTCTTGTGTGACAACCTGTGCTCTCTATTGCAATTCACTACACTTCTCGATAGACCTAGTCTGGCTACTCTGCTAGAACTGAAACAATGAAATTGCTTCCATTAACAAGGCCACTGAAAAACGTGACGTATTGCATAACTCTTGTGTTTACCCTTTAAGGCCTACTAGAACTTGAATGTTATTAAACTTCCCATGTCTTGTCTGAGCTGTCCATGTTCTCTGCTGAACAGAGTTACACCACTATTCCTAGATTGCGATAAAAAAACAGTAGGTGACCGCTTATATGTCTGTTTGTATGATCACAACTCTTATTCTTAAGCGTCCAATCTTTCACTTCTTTCTACTTCTTGTTCACGCATGGGTGCAGTGCCAAAAACAAGGTCAGAGCACAAGTGTGGTCCTCTTGCACAGCCTCTAAACTCCCCATATGTCCATATAACAGACACACTCTTCCATCCCTGGCACTTCCCCGAAGTCTGCTGCTACTCGTCTGCAAAGGCACTTCAGCTCCTCGTCCTAGGAAAGAAGTGCTTTAGATGGGATAAATCACCCCCTGCCACACATAATGAAAATATTGCAAGTCACTGAAGAGTTCCGTGGCCATATAGAGGAACAAAGTCGAGAAGGTCATGAAGCTCCGAGGTGACTTGCAGTATAACTTTTAATGTACAGCAGAATGTATGTTATTCCTTATACATAATCACATTAACATCCTTCCCACATACTCCTTAAATCTTTGGTTTCTTGTTCTTTCATATGAAAGAACAAGCATTTGCAATGCAATAGGTCTCGCATTAGTGAAAGTTTGAGCTATTGGCATTGTAAATGAAAACGTTTATTAGATGTATTTTTTTTGTCACAAAGTATCCCAGCAGTAGCATAAGTAATCAAAGAAATTCCACCAAGCAAGGAAAGGGTGCCGTACCACAGGCTGTTACTAGGTGACCCTGTGGAGTTGTAAAGGGGCCTCTACTAGCCACATAAGGTACTGCACCCTTAATGCAATTATAAAGAGAAAGATTGCAGCTTAGCATTGGTTTCTATTGGAAGAGAGATTTTTGTTAGCTTGCGTTTTAAAATTGCACCATTGTTGTTTATTTAGCTTTATTTCACCTCCAAGCCAGAGCTAAAAAGTCTGCAAGGTACAATGCTAAATCAAGCCCCATTTAAATCAAGCATTGGCAAAGCTGATATTTCTATCCTTGTCAAGCCTTCATTGTTTATATACATATATTTAATATACATTTGCAAAAATAAATTGCAGGCATTAAGCGTTTAAAGCTAAGAAAAAGTAAAAGTGCTGCTGGCTAAACATGGCATGAATATGTTTGAACAAAATAGCCAATCTCAAGGGCGTGTGTTTTTTGTTGTTGTTTTAAAATAAAATAAAACTCGTAACGAAAAGAGAGACTGCCCATCAGCCCACTGCAGTGTACCACTTGCTAGTGGAAGTGCACAACTCAATGTGAAGACTGTCAGTGGTTTCATTGTACTGGACTACTACTCCATTGTGCGGTGGGAAGAAGCAAAGTTAAATGTGAATGTCCCTTTAACATGCCAAAGGATGACGATGCTGACCGAAAGAATATATTATGAATGTGATGGAAAACATGAACCTTGTGAGAAAGCTAAAGCCATCTGTATACGAGACCTAAAAAAGCCTCTGTGGACAGAGATGATTTTAACAACTTTTGTTTTGTATTGTGACTCCCTTTCCTCTCAAAGGTCTTAGAGAAAGAAGCGTGGCCATCGAATCCAAGATGTTCTCACTATGAAAACCTGCGGAATAACCTGTAATCTGAGATCATACCAGTTTTCAGTAGAGAGATCGTCTGTGACGAAATGGATCTCCAAACTGTGTTTGGAATACATATGCAGCCTTTGAACTGCGCGTTTAAAGGAGACAAGCCTCTGTATCACCAGCTCAATAAACGCCTTTTGAATTTGATCAAATACACCATACATTATATATACAATCGCCTCAAGTCTAAACAACATGATATATTCCTTCTTAGTCATTCTTACTTCCAAAGTATGAAGCTCTGGGTACAGCCTTGTATCACAAAACATTGTTTATTTTCCAGCAAACAGTGTACCTTATACTCCAGTCATAGCTCTTTGTTTTGACCCTTTGCTGTTGCTATAGAATTGATCTTCATAAGTCACAACTAGGAGGGCAGGGTTAGTCTACGAAAGATATGGCAAAGTGAATTAAAAAGGTTCACCTTTAGCGATTGAAGACTTAACTCGAAAGCCTGATTCACCTAACCAAGTGACACCTTTGACACCAGACAGGTGTGTAACAACGAGTGTTTTTAATAGAGTGAATAATAGTTTTGTGCTTAATCGGGTCCATGTTTGACATTTTATATGGCGAAAGGTTGCTGTTTGTCAGGAAGAGTGGGAAGGCGGTGGAGAAGGTGACTGAGTGTTGTGAAGTAAAACTACACGGGAGTGGATCTCACTTTTTCACAACCGCCCTTACAGTTAAACATAATGGCTTAGCATTTGTAAATGGGAAACTGACAGCATTTGTATAAAAGACCCGTTTTTTTTGTTTTTTTTAAATTCTTTTTATTAACTTTGCTCAAGGTCTCATACAATACACAGCAGTGTTCAATTGGTATGCAGGGGAACAACATTAATCGCACGAGCAGAGGCAAACTTGGCAGTACAATGGACCAAATACACTTATTCCCCCTGCCCACCCCCACCCCGTAAGGCTCGATACTTCCGCCAAGGCCCCCACACCTTCTTCCATTTTTTAACACACCCCCTGGACTTGTAGATCATTTCCTCAGCCCTCTGACACCAGTCCAGGTCTCGTAGCCATTGGTCCCATTGTGGGGCGCCTGCGCCCCAGCAACTGGCTATATTACGTTTTGCCACCCCGGCTGCCATAGCCAACCAGATCTCGCTGTATCTAGACCAGTCCGTGGCCCCCTTGATCATAAGTAATAACCACCTGGGTTCCACTGGGACCGGCAATCCCACTACTGTTGCCATCGTATTTGCAACTTTGGTCCAGAAGGGCACTATATACGGGCAGTCCCATAAAATGTGATAGAAAGTACCCTCCCCTGGCATCCCTCACGCACAGGGGGACAGGCTCCTGCCCCATGAGAACAGGTGGGTTCGCGGGTAATACACTCGATGCAGGATCTTTAATTGCACGAGACGGAACCTAGTCCGAATTGCAATATTGCGGGGGCTTTGCAGGGCATCCTGCCAATCGTCGCCTTCCAGGCCTCCGACATCCCCTTCCCATTTCTCCCGCAAGGACACCAGGGGATCCGGCATATTGTTTATGAGCTTACGGTAGATGGTAGACGTGGGTTTTCCTAGTATGGGGTCAAGTAGGAGTCTGTCCTCCATGGAAGAATACTCCGGGACTGAGGTGCCTGTGTGTATGTGGGAGCGCAGAGCATGTGTAAGGCGCAAATAATGGTAGTGTTGGGAGTCGTGTAGGTGGTACTCTTTTTTGAGATAGTCAAAGGATCTAGGGGCGCTCCCTTTCCACACGTCTCCCAGGTAATCAATCCCGATTAATTTCCATCCCTTGAAGCCTGTTAATCGCGTCACCTCCGTTAACTGATCTCCGAGCCAGAGTGGGGTCCTACCGTCAGGGTGCCTGCCCACCCCAGAAATTTATTGGCCTCCCTCCAACAGTGAAGCACCACCCCCGTGTGCGAAGGTAAATCCCTGCGTTGCTTTCGTGAGTACAGAAGAGGTTCGCAATTGCCTCCCGAAGACCCGGCTTTTTTGAAGTGGGAGAAACATTTTTTATTCCATGGCTCGGCTTGGGGCTTGCCTTAAGGTCAAGTTAAAGAATACTAATACAAATTATAAGTGGATGTTAAAACATGAGGCGCGTCGGGCGCCTTGTTGACTAACATTACATAATTAACAGCAGCGTGGCCGCCATGTTAAAACATTAGCCATTATAGAAATGGGGTTTCCCAAAGACGGTCATAGACCTGGGTTCAATGCGATACAAAAAACAATGGTCCCTGACCCTTTTTAAGAAAATGATACGTATCACACAGCACAGTTATTGTTTGGAATTATTTTAGAGCATATAACCAATTAGCTCAAAGTAATCAATACAATGGTTTATACAAAAGTGCAACAACCAAGGCGTATACAACAAGGTTTTATTCACATCATTGTCAAATCAAACGTATACTAAAAACAATTTGAAAAAGAAGAAAAGAAGAGGGGGGGAAAAAGGTAGCTCCAGTGGAACGTGCGAGAATGAAGGTGCTCTAGTGTATAGGAAATAAAAAGGGAAATTCCAGACAGTATAATAAGAAATTAAAGATCATTCCAAAAGAAGACTGATAATTGATTCACAGTCAATAGTAACCTGGCCACATTTAAAACAATCGGAATTCTTTTTATATTCAAATTGCAGACATATAAATGTATCCTTATATAGCACGTTGGGTTTAGGGCTTGTGATCCAGGTTGATTATCTGGTGGGGTGCGGGGATTCACTCCCGTCTAGTGAGTCATGGTAGGCGTCCCCATCCATAAGTAAAGGGTAACGCAATCCAAGCAATAAGGCTTGATTCTTATTGTTTCGTAAACAAAAACGAGCGTCCGTAGTCCGCACGAGTAGTAAGAGACTGTCTCTTACTACTCGTGCGGACTACGGACGCTCGTTTTTGTTTACGAAACAATAAGAATCAAGCCTTATTGCTGGGGACGCCTACCATGACTCACTAGACGGGAGTGAATCCCTGCACCCCGCCAGATAATCCTGCGGGTGTGCTACTAGGAAGACACACCTAACTCTGGTTGCTCCACCCTTGTCCTGAAGAAGACCCGCAGGCTGAGGTTTTAAATTACCCTCTGTGCCCCCAGTCGGGTCGAAACGTCGACGCCCACTCATTTAATCAACCTGGATCACAAGCCCTAAACCCAACGTGCTATATAAGGATACATTTATATGTCTGCAATTTGAATATAAAAAGAATTCTGATTGTTTTAAATGTGGCCAGGTTACTATTGACTGTAAATCAATTATCAGTCTTCTTTTGGAATGATCTTTAATTTCTTATTATACTGTCTGGAATTTCCCTTTTTATTTCCTATACACTAGAGCACCTTCATTCTTGCACGTTCCACTGGAGCTACCTTTTTCCCCCTCTTCTTTTCTTCTTTTCAAATTGTTTTTAGTATACGTTTGATTTGACAATGATGTGAATAAAACCTTGTTGTATACGCCTTGGTTGTTGCACTTTTGTATAAACCATTGTATTGATTACTTTGAGCTAATTGGTTATATGCTCTAAAATAATTCCAAACAATAACTGTGCTGTGTGATACGTATCATTTTCTTAAAAAGGGTCAGGGACCATTGTTTTTTGTATCATGTTAAAACATTAAGCACGTCTGGCACCGTGTTGACTAATAACACATAATAACAGCAGCGCTGCCGCCATGTTAAAACATGAAGCGCGTCGGGCGCCTTGATGACTAACCATTGCTGCAGAAGTAAATAAATAGAAAAAAAGGCAGACGGCCAAAGCATTTTTTCCCATTTATTTACTTTTGTAGCAATCGCGTCACGCCGCGCTGTATCTGTAGATGTTTAAAGCTAAAACGCGGCGTGCTGCGATTGCTACAAACGTAAATAAATGAAAACCATCCTTTTTTTCTATTTATTTACTTTTGTAGCAATCGCAGCATGCCACGCTTTAGCTTTAACCCCTGCGTGCTTAGGACGGCCCCCGGCCGTCCGACGTCACAGTGGGCGTGTGCGGAGGACGGCCGGGGGCCGTCCGAATCCCGCCCACTTATTAATTCGCCCGCACAGCGGGGGAATGTGCGCAGCACGCAAGGGGTTAAACGTGTGAGCTAAAGCGCGGTGTGACGCGATTGCAAATAAAGACAAAAAATGGCGGGAGGCTGACTTTACAGCTATTGATAAAGTAAATAAATAGTAAAAAAGAAAATCTGTACTTTGTAATTTTTACAGTAAAGCAGATTTTTTTTTTTTTACCTCCTCTGTAGCGTCACAGATGCAGAAGCCAGACAGCATGTCATGCCTGCTTCAGCAAGACATTAACTAAATAGTGCTCACTAACTGTTAATGAAACCTAGAAAGTAAGGACACATGTAACAGGGGCTGTCCTCATGGGAGGTAACAACAGAAGAGAGGGAGGTACTAAGGAGGGACTACTAAGCCTATTCACGAATCAAAAGCCACCATTTACAAAGGACAGTAATAGGAGCCAATTGGAAAGATGGGCGGAAAATGGGCGTAGTTTAAAGTCCATACCTGAATACAGCATGTCTCGAAGAGACAGCGCAAGCGCTGCCTAGGCGAGACCTAAAAAGTATATGCTGACTTGAAGAATAAATGTAGAATCTGTAGTGCGAAATTGCACACACCAAAAACCAGTTAGTTAATGTGTTACAAAAATATATTGTAATCAGTTTAAGGTAAGTCAGATTTAATAAAATGCTGTAGCTCAAAATATGTAGAAACAGGGAGGGATCCTATCTTTCCGGTAATGACGTATAGTGTGGAAAAAAGTTTACTTGTTGCCATAAATAGCTCCTTGTTGCTAATCACTGTTCATTTTAGAAAAATAGATCAAAAGAATAAAAAGCCTGTTCCCTTTTTCTTTGTTTAATCTGTAGCTGTAATTATGCTCTGTGACCAGCCCTTTTCCTTGGATGTTGGCTCCTGCCCCAGGCTTTGTGAAATCACAACTCAACTGCAGCGACATTACAGTAGAGAAGCTACATCATTTTCTTATTGCAGGTAACTACCGTCATCACAGATCTGCTCTAATAAGGTAATTAGAGACTGGCTTTTAAACAAGGATTACAGGCTCCCTCCCGTGTTATATATAAATGCCATTACAGTACAATACAATATAATTCTGTTGCACGAGGGCTGAATCCATGCTACATGTTCAGGATAACCATTTTCTGTATAAATGATTTCATTTAGATTAATGTAAGTAAATTTGTTGCACATGGATGACCTGAAAATCTACTGTGGGTCTGATTCATGTGTAGCCTCATGCCTGTGCTGCTTGCCCTCAGTCATGCAATATGCTGACCTATGGAATTGTGCTCCTGGAGTAAACCAATATACAAGTATTATACTCTCAGCAGTCAAGAGTGAAGCCAGCATTACCATATTTTAGCAATCCATTCGTCATTTTTAAATAACGAAGCTGTAAGAAATATAAAATGCTGAATTTCCAAAGACAACCCCTCCAGTTATAAATACTGCAATACCTTTTGGGAGAACATGACTTAATCAACAACACTTCAGGATAAGTTGCCATTACTTGATAATATCTTTTGTTTCAGTGTGCATATCATGTATTACTCATCCCAAATGGTGTGTTAAGACTTCAAAATAGGATATGGCTCACATCCATTGTCAATTCCTTTTGTACATGCTTCCTATCTGATAATATCTGAAGTTAACTTTACTAGTTCTGGGTATTTTTTTGATGTTTCATGGAGGATTCGATCCCCAGCAGCAGAGAAGGCCGAACTCAAGAAACATGGTGTGGTGGGCCACACACTGCCAACCTACCAGTGAGGGGAGCATTGCTGAAAAATTCTCCAGACCAAGTCTGGCAGAAACTGGTTAAACTGGTTAGAAAAATTTCCAGCAATTTAGACACCCTGGCAATTACAGTGGCAAAAGAGGATTGGTTCTTAGGCATAAGGCACTAGTAACACTGCCTCAGGTGTATGTTGGCTACTGGCATCCTGCAAATCACAATATATCATGTTCAAGGTTAGCAAACCATTGTCATCATCCAAATCACTGGTGTCATCCTCATCAAGAGACTGTAGAAGCATATAGGGGTCAAACCTCGCCCTCGTACATGTCACAAGGACGATCCAAACATTTGTTGCTGGAAATTTCTTTGTGAACGGCCCCAACTCCTCCATGGTAGCCTTCCTCATCTTGCCTTTTCAGTTGAATTGGACAAAATGCACGGGTGCAGCAGCAGGGAATGCTACAGGAACAGACACCTCTGACTTGGAATCCTTTAAAGTGCACAACTTTTTAGGACATAGCAATGGCAGCTCTTCAGATGAGGACGGCTTTCGAGGTGCCAGTAACACACAACTACGAACTATGGTGATGTGAGGGCAAGGACACTTGGTTGATCTGAGGGGTTTAAAAGAAACAGACGCTGAGCTAGAATGGTTTAGAGATAGTAGGGCTGCAGCGCGTTCCTTGGGGCTTTTGACTCCTTCAAATGTAAGTGCTACTTCAGGTTAGCCTATAGGCAAAGGCAACCTTGCCAGGCAGTGACGCAACAGACTGCCCCGTCCTTTCGTGGCTCCATATACTGCACCGGGAGACACCAAACAGACCAGCAGGGACACCTTTGCTCCAACTCCTCCTGCTACAATGGCCACCAATCCGCTTTAGTTGTATCCTGACTGGTGGCAGGAAGGATTCAGTAGTTCCTCCCAGGTTGGCTCTCACATCCAACAGATGGGTCGTAACAGATTATCCAAAGGGGCTACACCCTGTCATTCATTTCCCCCTCCTCACTTTCCTGCCACAGCAGAACTAATTTCAGAGGAGCATCTGTCTATCCTGCTGCAAGAGGTAGACCTCTTACTCTCCAAGTGTGCCATCAAATGGGTACCTGACTGAGAGAGAAGTGAGAATGGGGTAAGTGTTGCTAATCGCACTACTTCCTCCTCTCAAAAAAGGATGCACCCTAGGATTATCCTGGACTTTCGACCCCTCAATTTCTTCCTGTGGGAGGGCAAATTTTAAAATTCTCACATTGGCTCATATCATATCTGCTCAGGACCTGGGAGACTGGATGTGTCCTTGAACTTGCAGAACGCTTATTTTTTTACACCCATCATGCGTTCCCACAGGAGTTACCTGCGAGTCAGTGTGGGCCAGGAACACTTTGGATTTGCCATGCTCTCCTTCCACCTCACCTCCACCGCTCGGTGTTTATGAAAGTGATGGCTGTGGTCACTGCCCATCATCAGAGATGTCGGGAGTTCCTGTATTCTCATATCTCGACAACTGGCTGATGAAAGCGAACTTGCTGCAGTCAGTCGTAGACCACCTGCATACGACGGCAAAATCTCCTAACATCATTGGGTTTTACCATTAGCGAGTTGAAGTGCTGCTTACTTCCCTCACAGAGGTTTCCATTCATTGGAGCGATCTTGGATATGATGCGTTTCAAAGCATTTCCTCTGCTGCAACGAGTCCTGAATATTTGGACTATTACCCCAATATTTCAGGCTTGGTCCTGGATCCTGGTGAGAATTGCTCTGAGGCTTTATGGCGTCTTAGTCTCGTGCAGCCTCCTTGTCATCTACCTCAAGTGGCACATGTTGGACCTGCAATGGAACCTCATTTCCCAGAGGACACGGAATCAATGCTGCCTTTCCGACCCCATCTAGGTCTCAAAGGAGATGGTCCAAGCTCTGCAGTGGCGCCTGACCAACCACAATTTGTCCTGGAGCATACAGTTCTCCCTTCCCCACCCAGAGCGGACATTAGTGGCAAATGCTTTGCTACTGGGTTGAGAGTGTCATCTGGAGGAGGTGGGGATCAGAGGTCACTGGTCACCAGCAGACAGATAGCTACACATCAACCTACTGGGGCTATTGGCCAGTAGTTTGTGCCATCCGTCAATGGAAGACTTGTGCGAGCTCTCACAGACAACCCCACCACCATGCAGTGCAGAGTGGGATCATGGGGCCTGTCTCAAGAGGAGTTGTTTCTCTGGAGGTGACTAGAGTGATAGAACATATTTCTAATTGCCAACCACGTGCCGGGGTCCCTGATTGCCAGAGTGGACAAATTCAGTAGATGTCCCTGACAGACCAGAATGGCATCTGCACTTGAGGTGGCACTGGGTGTATCCTTTCAGTGAGATATGCCTGGATAGATCTATTTTCCATCTTTGTGAAAGTGCAGAGTGAAGTTTTGACTGCAGCCACGATGCTTTTGTTAGAAGAAGAATTCCGGCTGCAGTGAACAAATGACTCCTCAATGTCTTCCTGCTGGTACCTCTCCTGCTTAGAGTTCTAGAGAAGATCAAGGCTGACTGGGCCCTCGTCCTCCTAATTGCCACGGATTTGGCCAAAAGTATGTGGTACCTGAAAATACTGGGTATAAACATCACTCCTTTGTTCAGGTTACCACTTTGTGGGGACTTACTCTCACCAGCTGGGCAAACTCCTTCATCCAGACCTCTGAAACGTACACATATATGCATGGAGATTGAGAGGCGTCAATTGACTGCGTTTGACTAGCTGTCTGAGGTGGTGAATGTCACCAGACGTTCTTCTACGAAGTCCATTTATGCTCGGTGCTGGGACAAGTTCATAACCTTCTGTGGTGCCTGGGACAGTGACCCCTTATAAGCAAAGCTGTCAAACGTTCTATTTGTGCTGTCTTTAGCCCAGCACGGCATTTCAGTGGACAGTGTAAAATTTTATTTGTCTGCTCTTTCAGCCCTTCTAATTTTGTCAGACCAACCGTCCTCCTTTAAATCACCAGTTGAGAGGCGTATGTTGTCCCGTTGCCTCTCCCTGCTGCGCTTGTCCCCCACTTCACTTGATATTATCTCTCTGCATATTGCAGCTTTATAGGCCTCCCAGAGTGTCGATGCCTCCCGTAGTGTATTCACGTTATCCTTAAAATAGTGTTTGGTGGCCTCCTGAAGATGGTCTACCACCTTTGAGTTGGAGAGGCGCCAGGCTGACGTTCTCCATTCTCCCCTCCCCCTTGGTTTTCGAGTTTCCAGGTGGATCATAAGTGGTGAGTGATCAGAGATCCCTCGTGACAGGTATTTTGTCTCCGTGAATCTGTGGAGGGTGTTCTGTGGTGTAAAAAAATAATCCGTACTGGAGTGAGTGTTGTGTGCACCTGAGTAGTAAGAGTATCCCCGCCAGGGGCCGTACATTGTTCTCCAAATGTCCCCTAGTCCTAATGCATGTGTGAATAGGTACAGTTTCCCTGTACAGGGTGAGGTTGCCCGCTTGCCAGTGACTCAGTCAATTTCTGCATTTAGGGTCATGTTGAAGTCTCCATCCAGGATAGTGAGCAACTGTGTCAGTTCCGTGATTAGTCTGCCTAGCACGTCCAATGTAGCTGACTGTAGCCCTGGTGGGACATAGGCATTCACTAGTGCTATTGTTTCCCTCTCCCATTGTCACTGTGTAGCGGTCCTGTCCGTCCGCCCATGTTCTGGTAACATGGAAAGGTGTTGATTTCCTAAGCAAAATGGTGTTACCCCATGTGGCTCACCACAACGTATTTCCCTCTGGTCAGGACTGCGCAGCTATCGTCTTGCATGCATGTTTCTTGGAGGAAAACAATGGCTGCTGTGTATCTATTGAGCGCCTTCATCACTAGGGCCCTCTTTATTTTGCTGCCCAGGCCGTTAACATTCCATGTCAATAGTTTTAATGTGTGGATCATCATGTCTGTAGCATCGAGTCCCTTTTTTGTTTTGTGTTCCTCGGTCCTCCCTCCGGGTTGTGCTTGCCCCTGCAACTTATGCATTGTGTCGTGTTGTAACATATTGATCAATCCCCAACTTCCCTCCCACCCTGCCTTACTGTGATGCAGCTTTCGAACTGCTTACCCAATTCACGATATGTCTGCCGCCCTAACATATGAAACTGCTGCCACATTTGTGTTAATCCCTTGCTCAGGGTGTTGTCTCTTTCGCAGTGCATAGCTGTGGCCTGCAACGGCATGGTGCCTAATACTTTGGCCCGTCTGGTGGCGTCCAACCAGTGAGCGGATAATTGTTTTCCTCCTGCTGGATCCCCAGTCATATAATCTCATCTGCCGTCATTGGCGAGACCCTGAGTGGTGAGCCTCCATCTCCTTGGTTCCCCAGCTATACCTCCTCCTGGTCGGTGGTTTCTTGCTCTTGGGTGCGGGCCTCCCATTGGTTTGTTGTGTCTACTGAGCAATCTCTCGGCATCCCCACCACCACTTTTGCTCTTTCCAATTAGTCTTGGTCTTTAGTGGGGGCCACTATAGCATGTTTCAGGGTTCTGCGCCGTCTCATGTGTTCCTGCCAGTGCTCAGAAGGCAGTGACTCCCTCTCTTCTGGTAGTGGGTGCCTGTGACGTTCCAACCATTCCCACACCTCCGCCGCAGTCGAGAAGAAATGGGTGGTGTCCTTCTCAGGTATCCTTAGTTTTGCCAGGAAGAGTAGGGCATATGGGATGCCCAACTGGCGTAAGTGTCACTTCACCCAAATGAATGTCTCTCTTTATCTTTGTACCACAGTGATACAATCCGGGTAGATGTGTACCTGGCTCCCTTCCACCCTCCCTTTCTGTAAATGATATCTCTGTTGTGGAAATTAAACAGTCTTGCCACGGTATCTAGTGGTGGTGTCCCCGGCTGTGACAGTCTGCCGGGTACTCTGTGTGCTCTTTCTACCATGAGCCAACATAATGCCTTCTTTTCTAGCACCACTGATGCCAGCCAGTTTTTCAGGAATAATTCCATGCTGGGCCCCTGTGCCCCTTCCGGGAGACCAACCAGGCGGACACTGTTGTAGCGCGATCTCCCCTCTGCATTGTCCACGCGTCCCTTCAGTGTGTTTACCTCTTTCTCCAGGGCTTGTATGCGGGAGGTGTGGTCTCAGAGTCTGGCATCGTTTGTGCCAGCTCGGTTTCCACCTCCATCACCCTCTCTACCAGCTTTTTGTGATCTGCTCGTAGCACCGCCAGATCCAGTAACACCTTTTCTCTTTTTCTTTCTAGGGTCATCTTGGTGTCCATTATGGCCACCAGTATAGCCGCCGTATGTGCCCCTAAGTCCTGCTCCATTGGATTCGCCATCAATTGGTTCTTCTCACACTACAACTGAGGTGCATCCATTCGCTGGACCAGTTTGTGGACTTTGGTCCGCACCATCTTTGAGACATTGGCCTGCTGGAATGATAACTGGGCAGGTGGCCATGAGTTCCCACCCCAGTCTTTAGACGTTTTCGGGTCCATGTTGGGCGGTGGGGCTGCCTCCAGCAGGTGTCCTGGTCTGCGCTCCATGTCAAGCAACAGCGGTTTCCAAGGCTGTCCTCCACCCGCCCGATACGCAGCACGCACTGGTGCCACTCCCCTCTCGGACCGGTTTTACAGCTGCACCCGGGACACGAGTGCCCCATACCCCCATTCCCTCTGCTTTGCCAGATCTCTTGTCCCTGTATCTTCGCTTTGTTCTCGCTCCACATTGGGCTTGGTGTTATTGCCAGTTAGGCCCTAGTACCATCCAGGCTGTACCGGGGTTCTTTTTGGTCACCTTCTCTGATGCCGGGGATGCGGCTCTCACCGCTGCGGGCCATCACGCTGGGGCTGTTGCCCCGTCGGGCCCCAACTGGTGTTCTTCAGGCCACCAATGCTGGAGATGGAATGTCCAGGCACCCTGGGGGAGGGGGGCTTGTACTGCAGGAGGAGAGTCCTGTCTCGGACCCTACAAACCTCTGCGGTCATTATTCGGCAGCCTCCGCCTTGCGTGCTGCATCGCCACCTTGGTGCTCATCTGCGGGGCCCGCCGTCAGCTCTCCACACCCCTCACTGTAGGGCTGTTGCCCCAATCCGTGTGCCTTGTCGGAAGCCCTCTTGGTGTCCTGCGGGCCCCCTATACCAGGGGATGGATGTCTGGAAGCCCGGGGGGCCATGCTGCAGTGGGGTGTTCTCCTCCAGGTCCCTGCATGCCTCAGCGCTCTCACCGGCGGGTCCACATCGGTAGCCCGCTGTGATCGCTATGCAGTGGCTGCCATCTTGTCTGCCGCATCACCGCCCAGGCGGCGGTCTCTAGCCAGTCTCTGTCCACTCACGGGTCCGCAACCATCTCTCCACATCCCTTAGCCCCACAGCAGGTAGCGGCATGCTTGTGTGATAGTGGTGGCCTCCTGTGCCCCAAGATAATGTCTGTTGTGGGAGTTTGGCAATCACACAGCTGCCTCCATGCATCCCCTGTTTTTTCAGCCTGATATGCAGTATGCTGGTTCAGCTTATAGCTCAATTACAGACATGAATGTCCATGTTGATACCGCTATGAATTTAATTATGTTAATAAAATGCAATACTTCTTAATTTGGTAATGTGGATGATTATATTTGTTTATGTACCTCCAAATTGAAAATAAAAGAAGAAAGAAACTGGCAGAATGAAGGGATGGCACTTATGTGTCCCACTCTGTCACTTCTGGGATGGTATGGAGTCAGCGTTTAGCCTCACGATGCAACCTATTGGCACACAGGATAACTGGTGAAAAATTGTCCTGGTCCAATCTGGTGCCTTGGGGATATTCAAAAGGTGAGTAATCTGTGGTTTAATAAAGTATCCAGCAGAAAGATTGATACTGAAGGTAAGTAACTTTTCCAGTTGACTCACTGTGACTGCTTTTCTCCCTTCTGTGCAGAATTTTGTGGTGCGTATCTTTATCGATAACACCATGGCTTTGTATTCCAGCAATACAGTGAGGTTCTTGCTCTTTTGTCCTGAGTGACCAGCTCTGTGATCCATCTAGCAAGGGCTAACAATGCCCAGATAGACAGCCAGAGCAGGATGAAGGTAGCATCCCATACATGGGGACTGCACCAGGAGATACTGAAGATGATTTTTCTTTATTAGGTGACCCAGGCAAAATACATTTACCTCCACATAGAACACTAACTGTAGTCTTTTGTACTGGAGGGACAATTTTCTCTTGGAAACACCTTCCTCGCCACATGGAGCTACCCCCTGCACTAGCTGTTCTTTCCATTTTCTGGCTCTCTTAAGTCAATAGAAAGCTCAGCAACCATTAAGCAGAGAGAATTTTGATTGCTACAGGTTGGATATTAAGGAAGTGGTAACCCTATTCTCCGGAGCTCAACCTGTGTCTTCTGTTGTCTGTAATGCACATCTGCTGTCCGAGTGTGTCTGCTGAATGTCCAAACATTAAAACTTGTGGAGAGGATCACCTTAGGTAGCTAATTGCATTCGGATGAGGCAATAGATCTTGTGCTGCCTACCAAATCCATCTCATTATAAAGTGGAATACATTTTAATCCAGGCGTGCAGCTAGTACTTCAATCATTCTAACTTCCTGTATTCCACAAGTCATTGTATTTGTTAAGGCTTAATATAGGCACTTTAAAGGGCTATCTGGTCTCTCTTTCATTATTCTAGTACCCTCCTGAGCAAGGATCTTTCTTCAAAGTGCCCTTGTTCTTCCTATTCAGAAAGGTCTCAAGATTCCTTTCTCTCATAATGTATTTCTCTTTCTAGTTTACCACTTACAATTGTTTTTTTTCTTATACAAAAGTTTTATTGTTTTTTTCTCAAACGTAACATGACAGTGTGCACAGTGAATTAATCACAGGGTATATGTTATATTGAACATATTGTCACATATTCCTAACATATATGGTGAGTTTTGCCCACCTCCATTTCATCCTTCTGAGTTCTAATTTCTTGAGACTTTATATTAGCTTAAATCTGCTAGTGTATCTATTTGCACTTGGGATACTTCCAGTGGAAGTCTTTTGTGTAATAGAATTCCCACTCCCTCGAACCTTTAACAAAGCCAGCATAGAAGTCACAGTTGAATCTGTATCTGCTGAGGAATTCACAGTTGGTACCTAGATGTGTACCCTGGAGTAGTAAGACTTCTGAGGAATTTTATTTTGCAAGCTGGGCGACCAGCTCCATGTTTTATTTTATCATTTACAGCATTGGCATTCCAGACATAATGGTATATGTGTAGAGTCCTACTTGTGGCCTATCTGGGTTAATATATGGTTACGTCATCTTGATGGAATACTCCCATTTGCACTCGGATTCCTGCTACTGGTAGTGTCAGGTTTTTTTAGGAAGAAAGAGCAGCTATGATGGCTTTATACGTGTGTGTGTGTAATGATTTTCCACTGTGCTGTTAAATTACCTGTAGGTAAACTGCTTCTAAAATAACAAAGAAACTTAGTAGCCATCCGCTCCCTAACCCTCCTTCCCAGCACTTTCACCATGAAGCATATGTTGCTCCCTGAACCAATATTTAGATCAAATAATCTGAGGGTGCACTGTATCTTAGCCATGTTCCATCACCTACGAAGCGTATCTTGTATGTTGTGTTCATCAGAGATTTGAAGCAAGCCTATGCAATTCTACCAACAAGCGGCGCAGTCTTGCATAGAGTTGGGTTCCCGAAGTGCGATTCGGCACACTCTGACAAATTTTGAAGGCAGGAGTGTGGTTTGACCATTGCAGATAGATACTGCCAGAATCAACTTGGCCATGTCCTATAAGTTCCCATGTATGAAAATAACTTTGCCCCAGCTCAGGGCCCTCCAACTTTTCGAGCACGCTCGCCCAGACTCTGGAGGCCACACCCCACAGATGGAGGACCGTCCTTCTACCATGGGGCCACCGGCCTCCTCCCCTTAGTTTCCCATGACATTATCCCAAAGCTTGCCTGGGGCACCTTCTTATTTTTACCCATCCTCGGACAGCACGTGTCCCAGACTGTTGCACCCTCGACCTACCCTTTTCATTTCCCCTTTACCCCTATCTCCCTCTATTTTTGGCATGCACCTTGAAATTTTTAGATGGTTCTAATCTTTCACAGTTGGCTGTCCCAACGGTTGGAGGCCACCCTCGGCTATAGTCTTCTCGTTGTCAGACTTATGGTCTATTTTGACCTATACTTTCGTAGCATTGCTTGGTACGATGCAGTGGTATTTTGCAAACTTGGATGAATAAATGAATGAATGACCAACTTATAAAGCGCAAACAGATGCCCGTCGCATGCCTCTTACTGTATTGCATTTACATGCCTTTCTGAATATATTTAATTAAAAAATGATTTGAAGTAAAAAAAAAATAACTTTGCCAGTTCTAGGCTCAAAGGATGTTCTCATGAATTTGCTTCAACTGGCCTGGATGTCCAATGTTCCCTTGTACTATGGATTCACAAGCATCATCACTTAAACTGACCAGTTGAGACACTTCGCTATGCAGTGTCCACAGCTGTTGTTTTCTTTTCTTTGGGGCTCTGGAATTGGTGGACTCAGGGGGCGCTGATGGTGTCTAGAGTGTCCTTCTCTTTTCCATCTAATCCTGAGCTGCCTCTAGTGTTTAAAAAAATAGGCTTTGCCCCTGATATTTACATTCAGCTTGCCCGGAAATATCAAGTTACATTCCAGCTCATGGTGCAGAGTTTTTGCTCAACAGCCAGAAATTAATGTTGTTACTACTGTAACAGTTGGGTATATTTTGGAAATATCATTAATTTGTGAGCTTTGAACATAATCTCACTGACTGCATGCAGCCCTCAAGATAGTGTCTCTATTGCTATCTGCATAATTAAGGAATTGTGCAATGATGGGTTGCTCTGGACTTCCTGGCAGGGGCTTTTGTTCTAAAGCAGTGTGCTTTTCCACTGATGAAGCAACATGAGAGACCATTCAGTGGTAATCATGTCCTAAGCCAAGCAGTGAGGAGAAAGTATTCCACTTGTGCTTCTTCAGTGCCCTCAAGAAAGTCCACTATTCTAAAATTGTTTCTGCCAGTTCCCCCTTCTGCATCCTTGACTCTTTCTTCTAGTCAACTTGCTGTACCTTTCAAATGTGGTAGAGTAACTTGCATTGATGTAGGCTGATGTTCTGTCGCTAATATGCTTCCCTCTGATTCAGTGACTCGATTCAGAGTCTTACAGGGATCATAACATTAGAAGGAAATATTTATTTGAATTTTTAAAATTTCTTAATTTTTCTATTCCAGGGACGTTCTGGAGCCGTTGATGGCTTGGAAACTAGCCTCTGCTGAAGAGAGAAAGTTATTCTCTTCTGCTGCCAAACAAGAGGGTCGATGGTTCACCATTGGTTATGTTGGTGGCCTATTTTTCCGAATTCTGTTGTGTAATCTGATTCCTTTTGTCTTTGAGCATGATGTTGTTTGTTACTTTTCGGTATCGGCCGTGGGGTGGTTTCACTGCAGTGTATCCCTTGATGACTTGGATAGGCCCTGCTTGATCCCCACAATAGCGAGGTGCATATCCCTCAGTCGGTCTCCCATCTGGATCCCTGCTTATCTGTATATTGGCTTCTGCCTTCGGAATCACTGTCACTGGGGATATACTGCAATAGGCAGTTGTCGCCTCCCTCATGTATTCAGTCGAAACCCTGTGATTTGTGTGGAAGGTGAATATCTTCATGTTTGGTTTGTATGTTTTGTCGGCACAGGGTTGTCACATCCTCCATGTGATCCAAGTGGTTTTAACTGTCAAACATCTATTATTGGGCTGCAGCAGGGGCCTCTGGTCCAGTTGGAAGTGACCTGTTTGTTTGGTCATAAGATGTTCTCCGTGAGCATACCATTTTTCTGTGGATGGACGGGAAATGCACAATTTTCCTACCCAGCAATATCCTTCCAGTAAACCCTCTTCAATGTATGTTACACACCAATCCCACTATGAAAACCCTGGCAGTAGTGCAGTGATCTTTAAGTGTTCCCTCCTCACCTTTTAAGTCCTGGTGTTTCTGGGCCCAGGGTATGGAGTATCACCAGTTGGTACTCCTCACTGGAGGGGACCCTTCTTTTGGTCACCCTTGTTTCCCTTCACTTATTGTGTACTCATCTGTGGCTGGGCAGATACTGCATAGCTTGCTTAACAGTTTATGGCAAGGCTTTACCTTGCTGCCTAGGCCCCAGTCTGTCTTTTCTTGCAGCCCCATTAGGAGACCGCCAAACTTTCTCTTTTCTTACACGAGCTCGAGGAGCACCACACAACCCTGGCTCAGGGTTCTATAACTTGCAGCCCTCCCCGATCAACCTCACTTTGCCTCTTCTCCTTGTACAATGTGCGCTGCTATCACGCCACATCCCAGAATCGGCATGGATGCCGGGGGCGCTGTTCCTCCGCCTCTGTGTGTGATCAGACTCTCAGTTCCAGAGCGTGGGACATATGCAAACGCTGGAATCTGTTGGGGCAAGCCTCCATCGCCTGAACTTCTGCTTGGCTGTCACCTCCATTGATTTTCAGCAACTCTTATGCGGCCCTGCAAATGCCCCTTTGGTCATCTTGCGGAAGATGCTTCTTGCTGGTCACATATAAAAGTTGTTCCGTGCTTCTTGCTTGCTGTCACTCCACGCAACTCTGCCACCCAGCATCTGCGAGGGATCTGGGTGCTGAATATTGTGATTGTTAATGATTTAGATCCATGATGGTGGAGGATTATGTTGGATGGGTTAGATATCAGGAGAATCATTAGTGTGTGTCGGCCATAATTGGTCGGCTAGCCATGCTCCCCTGGACTTATTCTTGGTTTTAATTTAGCTGATGGGAACATTCCTTGTTGCGGTAAACATCGTTTACCACGAAACCGGAACACCTCATGCCATTACAATGCGGTCGTTACAACGACCGCGTTGTTACAACGCATGCCATTACTCCGCAAGTCAAAACAACGACTTGCTCTAGGGGTCAGAAGGTGTTGGATTTAAAATCCAACACCTTCCCTACTGTTGAACAGACTGGAGTTGGAATAGTAAATTATACTATTCCAACATCCAGCGCCCCCCTAGAGCAAGTCGTTGTTCCGACTGGCGGAGTAATGGCATGCGTTGTTACAACGCGGTCATTGTAATGACCTCGTTGTAATGGCATGGGTAAAAAAGCATGCGAGGTAACGTGGTATATTCCTTGTTGCTGTAACTTAGCACCTGCATGGAGAGCTTCAGGTTCTTCCCCAACTGGATGATCAAAGTGCTCTAATTTTCTTTTGAAAAGAACAAAGGTGCAATGGAAGAGCAAGGATGCATTTGTTTGATTTTCTGTGTTGAAGAAAGGAAAGACTGCTATCAAGTATTCCTAATTGCACTGGATTTCGTCTGCTTAAAAACTTTAAAAGGATACGCCTCTGGGGAGAAATGAATAACTACCTGGAGAACTTGATCTGGAATTACTGATTTCCCCAGTAATTCTTCGTATCTAACTGTTATGAAAATATAATCTTCAATTCCTATTTCTTCATCGGCAATGTCCACTTACACATGTATATCACAACGTACACTAATATATTTTATAATCAAGTATGGATGGCGTTTTCTTATTATTTTAAAGTGCCATTTAGCCTCAATATACTTGTTAAGTTTCATGACTAGTAACTATTTTATGCCCCTTTCAGGCGGGATTCATTCCTGGTCGATCAACCACTCTCAATCTTCGCACAGTCTTCTCGGTTCTAAATCAAATGGAGCCCACCTTACCGGCGACTGCAGTCATGTTGGATGCCGAGAAGGCTTTTGATTCTTTGGAGTGGACCTTCCTGTATGCGGTCATGATGAAGCTGGGTATACCAGTGGGTTTTTTAAAACTTGTCCAGTTGTTATATTCTAATCCCACGGCGCAACTGAAGGTGAATGGCATGCTCACACCCTCCTTTTCTTTAACTAGGGGCACTAGGCAGGGATGCCCACTCTCACCATTGCTCTTTATAATAGCTATGGACCCCCTGGCCAGGCACATCCAAGAAAGACATCTACATCGCGGGTTACAACTACATACTGGCCCACTCATCGCATCGTTCTACCCGGATGATGTGATGCTATTTGTTCGCCACCCCGCTGAAAACTTACCCCCCCTGCTCCGAGAGGTGGTTCGCTTCGGTGTATAACCAGGTCTAGTTATCAACTGGACCAAATCCGAAATATTCCCATTGACCCCCTGCACTGTCCCACATGACATGGAATTCCCCCCTAAAGTGGTGCTCCGACCCGCCTAAATATCTAGGTGTCTATCTACACTGCCAGTCAACCGAAGTCATCCGCTTAAATAACGGCCCAGCGATCACTCGGCTCGAGACACAAATCAATAAATGGACGAAACTCCCGCTTTCCATGGCGGGCAGGATCGCTATCATTAAAATGGTAGTGCTACCCCGCTTTTTATATATTTTTTTAAATATTCCAATTCCGTTAACATTACATTTCTTCACCTCGCTCCGGTCCCTCTTGATAAGGTTAGTGTGGGCGGATAAGCAGCCAAGAGTAAATTGGGACACTTTGACCATGCCATTTGAACGGGGGGGATTTGGTGTCCCTGACTTTTATATTACCTTGTCGCCCAAGTCCACTTCACATATTACTGGTTTCATCCTGACGCCCGCCTTCAATATATTAAGCCCGATAGCTCCCAGGTGCACCCCCAGTCACTCTCCACATTACTGCCCCAGGGCCTGCCACGTTGCCCGACGGAAATTCAAACCGTCCCCACGACATGCTGGACATGGACGAAATTACGCAAATACCTAAAGTACACAACACTATATTCCCCGCACCTGCCGCTGGCAGACAACCCATGGATACCCCCTGCGACTGAAGCCCTCACTAAAAGAACACTAACATCACATAGGCTGTCTACACTGGGTGACCTGTTCCAGGGCTCTAAACCGTGCTCGACCGCTGCACTGAGCACGGGGGGACCTGCGACACATACGGATAGATTCTTGCTCCATAGAACACGCAGTTCTCTCTTGAAGGCCCTCCCGGACCCCACAGCTGAACCTGCTGATTTCCCTCCCCTTACGCTCCTTATTACCTCCCTTGACAGTACACATTTAGTATCACGTCTGTATCATTTATCACTTACGCTTCGACCCTCTGTGGGTTCTAGGGTGCGTACAGCCTGGGAACGGGATCTGGGTGCCATCATAACTGACGACATGTGGAAATATTGTTGTTCCCAACTGCGCTATATTTCAGGAAACTACAGACACAAACTGTTACATTTTAAGTATCTCCACAGGGCCTATATCACCCTCCAGCTACTTGCGAAGATGGGCCCACAGTCTCCAACATCTGTATGCGTTGCGGTGTGCCTGTAGCAGACTTCATGCACTTGGCATGGCTGTGTACATCAGTGTGCGTATATTGGGAAGACGTTTTCCAACTGCTGTCCATTATGGTGGAGCATTCTATACCTCCCTCCCCTTTGATGGCCCTCCTGGGATATGTAAAACCATTGAAGAGGAGCATTAGAAGGTTTGCTGCTATGGCCTTACTGATAGCTAAACGCCAGGTATCATTACAGTGGGACAGGCAACAATCCCCATTAGTGAAAACATGGCTCAGAGATCTCACATACTGTGACACAATGTGTGATACATATGCTACACTTTTACCTGTATCGTCGATACCCCGCGACATTTGGCAACCACTGAAAAACTATTTACAGTCCCACACTATTGACCCCTGATTGGCCGCATTGCACTTGTTCACTATTAGCTAGTCTGTTTTATATACTAGCCGCCATTAATGTACATTTTATGGTGGACTCCTTGTTAGAGATTGCGCTTCTGTATTGATATTAATGACTTGATTGTAATTATAGAAACTGCTACTTGATATTTACTACTGCTCTTTTTTTACCCGGCTGAAAAGAAGAATATACTCCTTGCATTAGCTTTATTTTATTTTTTTATTGTTGGTTATTGTTGATTGTAACTGAGACGCCTCCATTCAACATGCTGGTGGCGACTGGCATGTGCCAGATTTAATCACTATCTTGCTCATCGTTATGCCCGGTTGTAATGTCTTTGAAAATCTCAATAAAAACAATTTAAAAAAAAATAGAAAAGTTTCATGACTAGTAGGCCTAGAAGCCATTTTATTCAAGATAGAACATTTGCACATTTCTAGAATCTTGTAGTAAAGCGTAGCCTCAGTTACGATATTGGCAACCAGAAGTGCAATATTAAGAATTTAATAAAGCTAGCTTGTGCTCATGTACTGTATCTTGGTTTCAATGAAGTCTCGTGTTTTCTCCTTGAGAAGATCCTGCCAAGTGCGCATTAGATAGATTTTGCTGAAAGTAACAAGTTTTTGACACGTGTCTGTTCTCCATGGGCTTGTATTGAGGGGAAAATGTATATAAACTGTTTACATTGGCATGCATTTTAACATTACGTGCTCCAACTGGCCATTTTGACTGTGAGCTCTGGTCAGTCGAAATGACATTTGTCTCTTGATTATTTGTTGTTCCGCTCCCTATTTTTTTTGCATTAAATGCAATGTTAGACTTTTGGCTTCCTGACGTGCTGTGCTTTATTTTAACAAGGTACACTCAGGGAAATCCACAGTAAAAGCGATCTCAACTACACTTACTGGTTTCTCTGGTAAGGGGAGAGCTCAGTGACTAGACATCACAATATGTACCTCATCTTGGGTATCTATATGGCTGCAACCTGGTCCTCGGTGGATACTTGGTTGACTTCAGGAATGAGGCCAGTTTTGATGCTGTTCTTCAGCAGTTCTTGCTGTAGTGGCTTTCTGTGTTGCTGGTGATTTTACTACCTCACCATTGGGCTACTGCTAGAAGAGACTTTCTAAAGATGAGGCATCTGCAGGGGGAAGTAGATATCAGAAGAACAAGTTAATTACAGTCTGTAAATGTGGTCTATGGAAGTCTCATTCGTCCTTAGATTCTTCATCACCCACCATCGTTCACTTTCTGGGGATTGTATGCTTGCTTGATAACAGGTTTTCTGAACTGTATCTGACAGAACTGACCTCTGAAGCAAAATCAGCTCCTCTATGTTGCCAGGACATCACATATGTTGGATTAAAATATCAATAGATGGGATGGTACTTTTCCTTTCTTGGTGGTATATGCTGGAAGACATCTGTTCTCTCCAATCCAGTGACTCTTAACATTTTTACTTCTGTCTACCTCACTGATTCACTACTGGAAGCTTAGGGGCCCGTCTAAGCAATATCTACGATTTGAACCTCAAAATAATACACAAAAACACAGAAGAAAGTATACAGCAAGTACACAAATGATAAATAACAATTTGTACTTTTTGCTGCAAATGAATGCTTCTGATGATTGTTCTCTTGAAACACGTTTTACCAGTGCTTCAATGAAGGCCCTCAATCGCCAGTACTAGACCCCGTTTACTGTACTCGGCTGCTCCCATGAATCATGATAAGGACACCCACTTAAATTTTAGCTTCCTATTTGAAATTCCTACCAATTTACATGTATATGTACATTTTATTAATCTGCTAATAGTATTTCATTTTGTAAACAGTCGCAGGACCCCTGATTCGTTGTCAAGGACCCCCAGGGTCTGCGGACACCTGGCTAAGAGCTGCTGCTCTAATCTGAATATAACAATGCTTCCACTTGTGAACTCTGCTGGATGTATCAGCTACCTTTACCAGTCTAAGCCTTTTACTAGATGGCATCACAAAACAATTGCTCCACAAACAATCTTTTGTGCTTACATTTTGTGTCAGATTTCCATCCCAGCTATTTCGGAGAATTATGCCTATTTTCGTTCTTAGGACTTCCAAAAAGTTTTTGCTGGAACTAGACACATCTACTGTTAGAATTGAAAGGTGCATCTGACTGAGAGACCTATCAAATCAGGATCTGCCAATGTTTCCAAATTGAAATTAAATTGAGATTGTATTTATATAGTGCTTACTACCACTTGACTAGGCTTAGAAGCGCTTTATGGTGAGTCGCATGCTACTCATGAGCCCAAAGTTGTTTATTTAAAAATGTTTTATTTAAAACATTTATAAGAAAACAAGAAACACAAGCAGCAAAATTGAAAACATGAGTACAATCACGACAATGGGAGTAAGCATCAATGGATAGTCTCTGAGTGGCTGCCAAATGTCATTTAGTCGGGAAGATGGTGGCTGTAGTGAGGCATAGAGTTCACTGGTAGTGTCATAGTAAGACATATCTGGTAGCCAAGCTGCCACTGTAGGGAGTGTGTGGCTGCCCCAAAGGAGGGCCACCTGCTGTTTAGCCAGTAGCAGCACAATAGAGATAAAACATTGTATGTTGCCAAGCAGAGGCTTAACATACCCGAGAAGGGTCAGAAACGGGTCAGGAGAGAGTATTTGTTCAGTCATACGAGATAAAGCAGAATAAATGTCTTCCCAAATGTGAAGATCAGGGCGCAGTTCCAAGCTAAATGAACAAAACTGTCATGTTGCGCTGTGCATTCAGGGCAGTGGTGTGATTCTGTTGTGTCTAGTTTAGTTAGTGCTTTGGGGACGGTACAAGCACGGTGCAGATATTTATAGTGCAACAGTTTATGGTGATGGTTGTTCGAAATCAGTTTGGTTTGCCCGCAGTAGTAATACCATGTTTTATCAGGAAGGGGTGCCCTAAATCTCTTTCCCATGCAGCCCTCGCCTTCTCTGCCCCAATAGGCCTCAATTGCAAAGATGAATGATATAAGCGGGATATCAGGTGAGCATTGTCAGGAGCAGTGATAATTAACGAGGGGGGAGAGTCCCTCAGCTCTGCGGGGTAGGATGGTAGAATAGCACGTAATGTGCTATGCAATCGATGTAGTACGAACCTGTCCGTGTGTGAGGTGCTATGTCCCTCTGTCAGGGCGGAGATAGATTTTAGGGTGGAGTTGACAAACAGGTCACCCACAGTGTGCAATTGATGTGTAGCAAATGTGTGCTGAGTCAATCTCTCTTGAGTAAGTGGGGAGCCATGGGTTGTTTGAAAGAGGAATATGTGGGGAATATAAGCTGGTGTAACCCAAAAAACTGATGAATTTGGTCCATGGCCATTATGCGGTGGGAAGCATCTGTATCTCCTTCGGGTTCCTGGGTAATCCCTGGGGTAGTATAGTGGAGAGGGGTAAGGGGAGGGCGTACGCCCATTCCGGCTTAAAATACTGGATTCTAGCATCCGGGTGTGTACCAGAAGTAGGCAAAATGTGATTGAGAGACCAGATAATAAAGATGCAGATTGGTGACTACAAAGCCGCCATGGTCATAAGGAAGTGTTACCGTATTCCAGCGAATACGAGGGCGGCGGCCTGCCCATATGAGTTGTGTAAGCAAACTGCGCAGGGTGTCAAAAGAGCTTCTAGTTCGTGCAATTGGGATATTTAGAAATAAGTACAGAAACAGTGGGAGAACCACCATTTTAATTATAGCAATCTGTCCCACTATTGACAAAGGCAGCTTAATCCATCGTTCAACTTGGGTTGAGAGTTTTTCAATTGTTGGGCCATAATTGCACCGAATCACTTTAGAACTATCTCTGTGTGGGTAGATGGCAAGATACTTAGGGGAGTCCTCACACCATTGTAGAGGGTATCAGACAGGGCAAGGGAATGTTGCCGCCATCAGTGGGAAGAGTTCCGACTTACTCCAATTGATAGGCCAGAAAAGTTTCCAAAGCGCACCTCCTCTCTGATCAGGGAGGAAGGTTAATCGAGGGTTCCGGACGAATAATAATGTCGTCCGCGTAGAGGGAGGCCAGCAACGGACCTCGATGGAACCGAAGCCCCCGATCGAAATGCGTTCTAGGAAGTGACAGACCAGAGGGTCCATGGCAATAAGAAGCCCAAAGTTAGTGGTCAATACATTGGTTATTGGAATTAGTCTTGTACTCTCAAAGAACCTATTCCACACATTTACTCCAGTTTCTTTGCTGTACATTAATGACTTATGTGTGATCATTAGAGGGGGGTATGTGAGAAGCAAACGGTTGATGTATTGAATAGATATTGTTAGGTTGCAGGGATATGGTTTCAAAGAAAGTGAGATTAAGATAAGCATGCATTTTAGAGTAGTCTATAGGTACCAGCGTCATACAGAAGGTAACGGAAGGAGGAGGGGCATTCAAAATAAATATGAGAGGAAAAAAATAAAGTTTAAGTCAGGGTCATTTCTTATGCAGGGTTTTAGGAATATATCAGGGAGATTTTTACATAACATGCAGTCTGTTTATGTAAACCCGTAGAAAGAAAAACATGGTAAACTGTACTGTAAAGGAATGTGGCTTTTAACAGTCTTTCTAGAGGCAGTTGAACTTTCAAGAGGTGGCAGATACTTGCCTCATCGGAAAAGGCACCCCTTTGCGAGCGACCGTCAAGCAGTGGCATTTAAGCATAACTCAGTGCCCGTAATTACCGTTTGAATTTGAAAGTACCGTTGAGAAAGCTCTTGTGCACATCACCCCACTGCAATAGGTAGGTGCAAGATAAATACTTGCAAACCTAGACACTACACCTCTGTGAAACCTACTTCAGCACTACATTAAACACTATGAAGTATTATGACAGTTTATGTATACAAATCATGTTACACAAACTACACATATAAACAAGGTATGCAATGTAAACACTCAATAACTTTATTTGTAACAAGGCAGTTGATAAGCATGTTGCAGCAGTCATCAGTAGTTAATTCGGTGCATAGTTTATATGCCCATTCATTGGATGGTTCGGAAGGGCGTGGGAAAGTGCTGCCTGCTGCCCCCACACGCTGAAGAGCACAGGGCGCCACAAAAAGTCCACCACAGTCCGCAGCCTCGGTGTGTCTTGTGGTCAACCCATGGCCCTCCAGCATTCACCTTGCCTCCAGTATGGTGGGTTTTCCCAGTCCTGACGTTTGTGTTAAGGGTCAAAACACGAGTGTTACCAGCGTGATGTAACGGGGTGGCAATTAGGAAAGTTATGAACACCCACAAAGTTGTAACTGTGAGAATATTCACAAAGATTCCCAGTGGCTTTTTACACAGTTTGCACACATGACTAGTGCTACAAATGCAGCTGTAATTTGACAAATTGGACTTAAAAGTGCACGAAAGTGCACCATACACACTCATGTTTTCAGTGTATGTGTGGGAAGGTATTCAACATGGAAACCTAATTCCATGGGGAGAACATGAAAAAAAGTCAAATGTGAAATGCGCTCTTCCCCCATACGTACTCCTGCGATGATGTGCCCGGGCTGCCGGTTCTCTGCAATTTGGACAATATTATTGGTAATTGTAGGGGAGTCATGATATGTCTAGAAGTCTGTGGCATGCGTAGATTCCCAGCAGGAATGTTTTATACATTTCCCAAAATTTGCAAACGATAGGTATATGTCAAAAAGTTTTAGATTTACTCCTTTTGTGTTACCTGGGACCCAGGTTGTTTAAATCAGACCTTGACCAAGTGTGATCTGTTTATATTGAACCGTGTATGAATACATGTACAAAATACGTTTTAAGTTCCCTGATGTACCCATGAATGACTTGTCTGCTTCGCACTTCGATTACCTGTTCCATTTATGCCTACTTTTTCATTTGATGAGTCAATTAGCAGTTCACTTAATAGAGTCTTCTTGTCTTGTGGAACAATAGCTCCCCTTTCTGCAGCAGTTACAACAGCCTCGCCGGCTTCTTGTGTCTGCGAGGAGTTTTCAGCTGCCGTTTTGTAGTTCCGTCAGGCCACCTCAGCAAAATGTAATTAGCATTTGAAGAGGCACCAACTTCCCTCGAGGGGGTACTTGTTTATTCTTTTACAGGCTATCAAACTCTAGCAGCTGCATCGTGTGTCTCTCTCGTGTTCTTGTTAGCACAATTGTCCCCCATGGGGCAACAACTTTCAATTGGCTTCGTAATCTTGGCATTCATAACTTTACTCTACCCTGGCTCGCTTATCACATTCAGCCTCGTCAAGGCCCTCCTTGTCAGAACCCCAGAGCACTTATCTTTATTTGCATATATTTAGATTAACACATCGCCCTAGCGCCAGAACACTCTAACGAGAACTAATCTTTTTTTTTTTTGCTGAGCACAGATATTAAGATGGGAGGTGAGAGAGCTCTGTCCCAAGGTATTGATAATACCCCAGCCACAGAGACAGCATTTAAGAAACAGGAGTGGGGGTGTAGACTGCAGAGTGATGTCTTACCAGTCTGCACATTTATCAGACATCTACGTTTTTTGGGGACTCCTCTCTACATCTAAAATATATTTCCTATTTTATGGTTTATATTAGGAAATCGTGTGTCCGAACAACCACCAAGGCCCGGTTTTGTCAGAAACCCTGGAATTTGGCCGCGATCTTTGTGTCCCAAAGAAACAATGTCAACTCTATTTTGGGGTTCGAGATTGTTGGAGGACCAATATGGAAGCATGAATGGTTGTTGACAGTTTGTATTCAGTGGATTACTGATGCACTAAAAATGTGCTAATTATTTAAGTCTGGGACTGTACCCGCACTGCATTGGTAGACAGATAGATTGAGGTGATCCGCTAATTCTTTATTTTTGTTTATTTGTTTATCAGGACATGGAGACTGAGTCCGCAAGTCCCAAAATGGTTCAACACTGACTGCCGACCGGACGATAATAACAGGACTGTGTCCCCAGAGATACAACCATCAGGCACTTATCATGGTAGCCTTTAAAATTTAAATACTTGTGCGTCGACAGCAGGAATTTGAAATATCTCAGATCAAGGGCTCTTCATTGCCTCTGTGTTCCTGCGTCTTCTTCACATCACCATTTGCCCTGAAGAAGTTCATTTTATGTATGAACGAAACGCTGTTGGCTGGAATTTTCACATTTTGATATTGAAAATAAAGGATTGATAAACCACTATACAAAATGAACATTTGGATTTATTGAAGAAAACTCTTTGGTAGTGCACCGCTCCACTATTTTCACAAGTCCCAAAATGGTGTCTGCAACATTCTTTTCATGTTGTGGCAGCCAATCAGACTGTGTGTTTCGAGCTTGCGGTACTCTGCAGGAGTGCCAGTGCTTAATTTGAGCTGGTGGTTGCACTCATTTTTAGGGACAGAGGGAAAAACACCAAACTGGGAAGGAAGAGAGAGACAGAAAAACATCACAAAGAGAAAAAACAGAAACAGGCAAGAGTGAGAAACAGTTGCAGCAGTGTCTGGCAGTAGATTAAAGAGGCCTGAGGTGGATTCAGGACTGCGCAGCCTTGGTATTCCATATGCTGACATATAATATCGCCAGCCGGGCTTCTGAGCAGCGTTTTGAATACCGCCACTCATTCTTTTTCAAATTAAGTACTGAGTAGTACCACAGTAGTACCTCGTCTCTGGATATCTATACATTTTTTACCTTAATGTCTCAAAAACTACTGAACGGGTTTACACCAAATCACAACAAGCATTGGCATAGCCAATAGGTCTAGCTTTTGGGACCTTATAAGTATTTAGTTATGCAGCACAATATCCTTGGTGCAACAACATCAACTGTTGCATGACTAAACACTTATAAGGTCCCAAAGGCGAGACCTATTGGCTATGCCAATGCTGGTTTCCACAGCAGGCTAGGTAGGCAACCTCGGATTTAAGTACTGATCCTGAGCAAATTGGGCTATGGTAATGCTTTGTATGTTGGTCTTCCAAAGTATTTGATTCAAAAACTGTAATTCAGAATGCAGTTGCTAGACAGATTTTTTTATCTTTGTATATTTGATAAAATTTCAATGCATGCACCCAAGGAAACTTCATAGGTTTCCTGTTTAGGAAAGATGTGAATTGAAGGCCCTGTGTCTCGGTCATAAACCCATTTTCCAAACGCATTGCGCTAATTACATCTACACTTTAAAAAAAAAAAAAAAGGTACTCCTACTAGAACCCTACGTTCAGGGTCTCTTAATCTTCTAGTTGTGCCTGCATTTCGGAAGGCTAGACAGGGAGGTCGTGCCTTCTTTGTGGTTACTGCAGAGACCTGGAGCAAACTGCCTATTGTGTTACAGATGGAGCCAAATCATTTCACATTTCAGAAGGCTCTAAAAACACATTTATTTAAATAACTTAGACAGACTGCTTCCTATCTGAACTTCTTAAGCACCAGGACACCTTTGGGTAACTGCACACTCAATAAGTTAATATTATTAATAATATTTGAAATAAAAAATATGCCACCGATCTGGACTGCCCCTACTTACTAATGAGACAAGTGTCCGATAGCTGCTTACATAAAATATACAACACAAAGCCCTATTTGTCCTGCCACAGCCTTTGAAATGTGGGCTACTTTAGCAGATTTTGTGATGGAAGCTCTGCATTAAGATTTTTCGAAAAGATTCTCTAAGATACAAAGCATAGAAAACCGACCACCAATTCTGCCTAATAGTGGCCACTGAGATGGAGCTTAGTTCCTTATTTATAAACAGTTATGCGAAAACACATGTGAAAATGTCGAAAGTCATTCTAATGTGGTTTTATTTAAAACATGTTTTGTTTTTTAAATCCTCTTAACCACGTTTTAAACAGAAAAAAAAAAGATTCTTTTAAACACGAACGCCATCTCTGGATTTTATACTTCCTGTGGGAGGTTTTCCATGGTTCAATCCCATTCACACATTAGCTAAGAAGGCAGAACTGGGGAGGTGGCGAGGGTTAGTCGAGAGGGCCAGAGAGGAATTCGTGAAGGGACCAAGTTTATTCTCTGACAACCGTACAAACGCTCTGCGCTGAAAACTACAGTTCGTGCAAGCGGGGGCTGCCTTCCATTTTCCTCTCCCCCGCATCTGCTCTGCTTCCCCTGAGGCTCGCTGCGTAACCAACCTGAATGCCTCTGCTATTGCCATTCAATGAAAGGCATGCCTGTCAGCTAAAGGGAGTTAAAACCCTCCAGCGAATGGAAAGAATAGAACATTTTCTGAAGGTAATGTAACGATTTCAGTTACATCCAACAGTGCTCGCCTCAGAAGCAAAAAGCACAACACCACGAAGGCATCTCTTAAAGACACGAAATTCCAATGGAAGCAGAACATAGTCAAACAAGCCAAGCAAACAAGTGAAGCGCTGGACAGCAGAGACGTCGGCAGCGGGGGCGAACGAGCGCGGCAGCCTGGGCTTTTGAAGCTGACCAGACGCTCGTGCGCCATGGCCTTTCCCCGCACGGCCAGCATGTGTTTCCAACTATCGCGCCCGCGTCTGGGCACGATAATTGGAAACAGATGTCTGCCGCGAGCGTAACCGCAGGGAAAAGGCCATGACGCACGAGCGTCTGGTCAGCTTTCAAAAGCCCTAACTTAAAGTCTCGCAGAGCAGCGCTTGCGCGCTACTCGAGGCTCGACCTAAAAAGCACCCTTTCTGAATCAAGATCTAACTTTCTGACAAATTTGATATAATTCTACTCCTACGGGAAATTGCATGGGGAAACCTCATTTTTGGACACCCACTATATCTCGGCCCCCGCTTGACAGATCACCCCAAAACTTTCCAGGAAGGAGCTGAGGTGGATGAACCTTTTTGGAAGTTTTGTGAAGATTTGTCAAAAGGCACCAATGCTATTAGCATAAGAAAGAATCAATTTCCTGTGGAAACACAGTCCTAACTATAACTACACTGTGGCGACTGGCACAGTGGGATCTATCTATCTATCTATCTATCTATCTATCTACAGATATATTTATATATGTGTGTATATATATATATGTTCACTGAAAAAAACAGGTTACAGGGATGTTATAGTTAGGCTCAGATTTAACTCGTACAAAACCAGTAAAATTCAGCAATTATAGTTACCTGAGCTAACTATAACTTACACCCTCACAATGCACTGCTTGTGACCTCACATATTATATCACTCATGAAATGGTCAATGACATCACTGATGACATCTCAAATGACATCTCAAATGACATCATCAAGTGATTGGGAGTGTTTTGTAAAAGTGTTTGTGTGTTAAACGTATATACTAAGGTGCCACAAAAGGTAAATTAGTATACTTTGTGCACTACTAATGAGTGATTCCTTTTTTTAACCTAGTTTATGGGAGTCGCTGTGCGGCTGTGTGTATCTGTGTGTGAGTGGGTGTCTGAGTGACTATACAGGTGTGTGAGTTGGTGTTTGAGTAGCTGTGTGGGTGACTTAGTGGCTGTATTGGTGAGTGAGTGGCTGAGTGAGTGCTTGGTTGAGTGAATTGGTGTGTGAGTGGCTGTATTGAAGAGTGAGTGTCTGTTGTATTGGCTGTATGGGTGAGTGAGTGGCTGTGTGAGTGGTTGTATGGATGTGTGAATGGGTGTGTGTGAGTGGTTGTATCCGTGAGTGGCTCTGTTGAGAGGCTGTATGGGTGAGTGAGTGGGTGTGTGAGTGGCTGTACAAGTGAATAACTGGTTGTGTCAGTAGCTGTATGAGTGAGTGTGTGGCTGTGTGAGTGGCTGTTTGGGTGAGTGACTGGTTGTTTAATCATGCTCTATGAGTGAGTGAATGGGTGTGTGAGTGGCTCTATGGATAAGTGAATGGTTGTGTAAGTACTTGTATGGGTCTGTGAATGGGTATGTGAGTGGTTGTGTGGATGTGTGAGTAGGTATATGAGAGGTTGTATGGGGGTGTGAGTGGGTGTGTGAGTTGTTCTGTGGATGATGTCATCAGTGATGTCATTTGAAATGTTATCGCTGATGTTACTGACCATGTCATGGTGATGTAATATGTGAGGTCATAAGCAGTGCATTGCGGGGGCGTAAGTTATAGTTAGCTCAGGTAACTAAAACTGCTGAATTTCACTGGTTTTGTACAAGCGAAATCTGAGCCTAACTATAATGTCCCTGTAACCTTGGTTTTTTCAGTGAATTTCTAGTGTTTTTTAAATTCTATTCCGTAACTATAACGTCCCTGTAACCTTTGGTTTTTTCAGTGAATTTATAAGGTTTTTTAAATTTTATTTCCTAACTATAACCACTAACCTGGGACACTGAGTGTGTCAGTGAGTGCATGAGTGTCTCAGTGGGTGTATGAGTGCAATATATTCTTCAGCCGAAGAACGACTGCCTCGTCACACAATAAAAAGGTCGTCTATGTATCTGGCCCATAAGGCCACCTTGTCAATACAGTTCTCATGTCATTCACCCCAAGCCACGTGCTTCTCCCACCAGCCCACGAACAGGTTCGCGTAGCTGGGGGCGAAGCACGTGGCCATCGCAGTCCAGCACTGCTGTCGGTACAGTTGTCCTGAGAATGTGAAGATGTTATTTTCTAAGCAAAATTTGACCATGTCTAAGAGCATCAAGTTGTGTTAATAAGAAAAGAGTCATATACATTGACTCTTTCTTATCTCAAGAAAAATAAACTTCTAAATTTCAGCGCAGTGAATTTGGAGTCCGTACCTGTTTTGTGCACGATTGGCACTTGGACTGGTGTTTTGAGATATATATATATATCTCCACAGTTCTAAAAGTTCCTTCCCAGACCAAGGACCCAAGGAAGGTGGTGCGTGCGCCGATGAAGCAGATCGGCATGCAAATAATCCAAAGTTCCACCCCGTAGGGAGATAACGCACTCTCAGGACACAACACACAACAATAGAATGATGCTCAGGTAAGTTTACTGGCTCCTCGTAATGCGCTTCGGCTGACCCGCAGCCTTGCTCACACGTAGGAATGCCATGTACAAACAATGTCATATGTACAGAAAATAATACCAACATAGAAAACAGACTTCACTTGTCATTTCCGGAAATACAGAGAATTACAGCACAAGTTCGGCCATCTTGTAGCGTGGAAAATGCAGAGAAATGCATACAAATAATCGTAATGACGTGTAAATTACATTCTTAGCTTTTCTCTTACCTTGTCAAATGGCTCACTTGTTGGCAGAGTGGGTTAATATATAATGTACATTCTATACCTTCATGTAACAAAAATCCATAAATGACGGATCCATGAACCTAACCAAGGGAATGGGGGTTCATATTAATGTGCGAAACACACCCCTGTACTGAGAAAAGTAAAATTCTTTTTTTGAGTCCCCTCACTCACCAAGGGTTACCCCTAGGTGACATGCTTCATCATTGGGGCCATCCCAAGCAGCTACTGTTTGGGGCGTGCTGCGACTTGCGGAATTACGTAGGAGCACTTTAATGTGAAAATATGTGTAGTGCTGTGTTGGGGGAGTGGTGTAAAGTGACTTTAAAAATACCTAGCTAGTGAGCTAATATTTTATTCTTGCTCCTAGTTGGTATGGATAAAAAGGGGTTAATATTAGGGAAAAAAAGTAACTGTTATGTGATTACAGTCCCTAGCATTTTGTCGACATGTTTCGAGGTGTCCCCTAAACCTCTTCTTCAGGACCACATGGTGACCAGCCCCATGTGTACCACTCCGTGAAAAAAACAATAATCAGGAAAAACTATAATAAAGATAAACATATACACACTTAATGTGTGCGCATCATGTAAAATACATACGGTTTCAAATTAGACTCGTAGTATCTGTTCAGGGAATAAAACAGAATGCAAATTAGTACATACTGCCTGCCCACCTCTCACGTGGGCAGGTGGATACCATATGCGGTGCTTAGATCAATGTACTCCTCTAAAGATAGTGTAGGTGCCCTTAGAATTAAAATTAAGTTAGTGCTTTAATTTAAATCCAATGTGACAAGATGATACACATTAGACGTCTCTGTTGTGAAAAAGCGTGGTTAGATGGTTTAAAAACACTTGTGAAAAAAAGGACAACACATGACAGACAAAACACATAACATATAATGTTCGTCGTTTCTTGGAACATACTTATTCTCAGGCTTTAATAAGCCTCATGGTCTGCCTGGGTGGAGGGGCTTGTAGTAACCCTACAGAGGTAAAGATAGTATAGGAGTTAGGATACGGGGGTTGCTGTCAGTCGTCCCCTATTTATGGAGGGGAGAGATGCTGAAAAGTGCAAAAAACTGCGTTTTTATATATATATCTCTCCTTCGCCGGTTCCAGTATGGAGAAAGAGAAACTTACTTGACTCAGCACTCCTCCGTCAGTCTGACCTACTCGTTGCCCGGGCGGACCGCATCTTAGTGTGTCTGTCGTCCGGTGTGAGCTAAATAGTGAAAAGAAAGCCAAGTCATGTTCGCGTGCAGCCAAAGGCGCCCACTCATACAGAACACCAGCACCTACTTGAAGGACACCAAAGCAGTACTCTGCCTACTAAAAGACCTCAATTTTGACCCCACATGCAACGTCCTCATCGACTTAGACGTGGAGAGCCTGTACACGAGTTTACCACACAAAGAAACTGCATATTCCAGAAGAGATCTTGTATGGAACAGCATGGCCCTACCATACACCCCAACATCTTGTACTGGAATGCTGTAAATGGGCATTGACAGAGAACTATTTCCGTTTTGAAGAAAACCTGTTCCAACAACAGCACGGGACCTGCATGGGGAGTACCTTTGCGCCAAGTGTGGCTGGATTGTATGTCTACCACCTGGAAGAACAAAAAATTCTGTCAGACAACAACCCACACCGTCAAAATATTCTGGAATGGAAAAGGTATATTGACGACGTCCTGGTAATATGGAAAGGCAACGAATCGGAGGCTAACGCCTTCCTGGAGTGGCTCAACTTACAGGACCCATTCTTAAAATTTACCCACACAATGAGCAGATCAGAATTAGTTTTTCTAGACCTTAATATCTACGCGGCGGAAGGGGCACTCAAAACCACGACTCATTTCAAACCAACTGCTAAGAACTGTCTCCTTCTGTTCGACAGTTTCCATCCGCGACACCTAAAAGAGAATCTCCCTTTCGGACAATTCCTTAGACTCAGAAGAAACTGCACAGAAATGAGGGACTATGAAGCACAGGCCAAGGACTTGGCCGAAAAACTGAGGAGGAGAAAATGCCCTTCTAACATCATTAAAACGGCAAAGAAAAGAGCAACCAACAACCATAGGGATGCTCTCCTGGAAACCTATGAGAGACAGGACACAGCAAAGGACAAGAGACCCATCTGTATTACAACCTACAACATAGCATCAGATAGGGTCACTAAGATAGTGAAAAAACACTGGCGGATCCTGAACAGCGAAAAACTGAACATACCAACACCTATGTTCTCACATAGGAGTGGCAAAAATCTCAGAGATATCCTAGTGCACACCCGCCCAAACAGTCAACCCAAAAACAACCAACAAGTAATCAGTACCTTACCTACAGGACACCACCCATGTGGCAATTGTAGTGTGTGCCATCTCACTACAACCACCAAAAAGGTCACCTTCAACACAGGATCGCCATGGGAATTAAGGAAATTCACCACCTGCAACACCTCAGGGGTTGTGTATCTGATTACATGCTGCTGTGACCTACACTATGTAGGTATGACTACCAGGAAAGTTAGCACAAGGATCTGCGAGCATCGTAGCAATATTAGATGCCACAGGGCTAGTACAAGGATGACAACACACTTCAACGAAATGAAACACACCCCAAATGACATGCGATGGGTAGTGTTGGAACATATCAAACCCTGTGAGAACTTGGAAAAGAAACTGCTGGAAAAAGAACAAAGATGGGTGTTCAAATTGCGCACAGACACTGCAGGCGTGAATGACAATATTCCATGGGGGCAGTTCACAAGATGAACCTCAGTATCGAGACATAAGACACCCAGCAATTTTGCGTGAATACCACCCTGATTAAGTCCTTTTAGACTACAGCTCCAACCTGAAATTCTATTTTATATTACCTTTATTTTAGTTGATTTCATTTATTTTTATTCCTTTTCATTTTTATTCTCCTTTTTGTGGCCCCACCAGCAACCATTTTTAGGCCTCTACATAATAGAGCTCTGGGGCACGATTGTACCCGTTACAATAAGCACCCCCTGTGTGGCATCATCACCCTAACAGCCTTAGGAACTAGCCCAAGATGGCCGCCGCATTCTGATGCTTTCTTGACCCTCGACAGTACTCGAGGTTTCGAGCCAGACTTTCACTTTATTTATTTTATTTTATTTTTATTTTCACTTTTATTTTCAATTTAATTTGAGGTCTAACCATCCGCCGTAACCCTGGTGGTTGTGTTCCTTTCGAGGCCGCTGTATAGTCCTTTAATGTTCTCGATAGTGGGCTACACCCCCAACATGGCGCGTATCAATTGCCACTACGATGCAGCCATTTTGTTCTGCCAATGCCACGCTCCAGCCTTTGGCTGCACGCGAACATGACTTGGCTTTCTTTTCACTATTTAGCTCACACCGGACGACAGACACACTAAGATGCGGTCCGCCCGGGCAACAAGTAGGTCAGACTGACTGAGGAGTGCTGAGTCAAGTAAGTTTCTCTTTCTCCATACTGGAACCGGCGAGGGGAAGTTATATATATATATATATATATATATATATATATATATATATATATATATATATATATATATATGCCGTTTTGCACTTTTCAGCATCTCTCCCCTCCATAAATAGGGGACGGCTGACAGCAACCCCCGTATCCTAACTCCTATACTATCTTTACCTCTGTAGGGTTACTACAAGCCCCTCCACCCAGGCAGACCATGAGGCTTATTAAAGCCTGAGAATAAGTATGTTCCAAGAAACGACGAACATTATATGTTATGTGTTTTGTCTGTCATGTGTTGTCCTTTTTTTCACGAGTGTTTTTAAACCATCTAACCACGCTTTTTCACAACAGAGTCGTCTAATGTGTATCATCTTGTCACATTGGATTTAAAGCACTAACTTAATTTTAATTCTAAGGGCACCTACACTATCTTTAGAGGAGTATATTGATCTAAGCACCGCATATGGTATCCACCTGCCCACGTGAGAGGTGGGCAGGCAGTATGTACTAATTTGCATTCTTTTTTATTCACTGAACAGATACTATGAGCCTAATTTGAAACCGTATGTATTTTACATGATGCGCACACATTAGGTGTGCATATGTTTATCTTTATTATAGTTTTTCCTGATTATAGGTTTTTTCACGGAGTGGTACACATGGGGCTGGTCCCCATGTGGTCCTGAAGAAGAGGTTTAGGGGACACCTCGAAACATGTCGACCAAATGCTAGGGACTGTAATCACATAACAGTTACTTTTTTCCCTAATATTAACCCCTTTTTATCCATACCAACTAGGAGCAAGAATAAAATATGAGCTCACTAGCTAGGTATCTTTAAAGTCACTTTACACCACTCCCCCAACACTGCACTACACATATTTTCACATTAAAGTGCTCCTATGTAATTCCGCAAGTCGCAGCACGCCCCAAACAGTAGCTGCTTGGGATGGCCCCAATGATGAAGCATGTCACCTAGGGGTAACCCTTGGTGAGTGAGGGGACTCAAGAAAATAATTTTACTTTTCTCAGTACAGGGGTGTGTTTTGCACATTAAGCTTAACCCCCATTCCCTTGATTAGGTTCATGGATCCGTCATTTACGGATTTTTGTTACATTACATATATTTAGGAGGGTGAACCTAACCTCAACCTCCCTCTCCCCCTATTTTTGTTTGCATTCTATACCATCTCCATGTAAAAAACTCAATTGCAGTGTAAGTATACGTTTATCAATAAAGATGCGGCTTCAAATTGTCGGCATAGCAACCGTCTGTTGGCAGTTGCGCACAAACAGAATACTCGGATAAAATAAGTGGAACCGTATACTTGTGTACCGAAAGAGAGGTACTACATAACATGCCAAAATCATAAAGTAATTAAACAAAATTTACAAAGTTGATGGTATTAATATTATTAATGCTCGCCCAATTGGGCATACAGAGTAATGCGTCTCAATTCAGAGTAGAGCCAGGCATCCTAATAGAGCGCAGTGAAAGTAAGCGGATTATGGGCAAGTGCCGCATGGTACTGTCAATAGTGTATGCCTACTGGAATGTGACACACGACAAAGTAATGGAAGTCTGGTAATCATTCAAATTTACACAATTTACACTCTACATAATGACAGACAAAATCTTATCTGTGTTAGCGTGCCAACCAAAGTGCCTCTGAAGAAAAGGTTAGGGAGCCAGTGAACAGTAAACTGCAGCGCAGGGTGGGCCCCTTCCTTTCCTCCTGTGTGGAAAAACATACAGAAAATATAAT
The DNA here is from genome assembly GCA_963921515.1 of Calotriton arnoldi. Lineage (NCBI taxonomy): Eukaryota > Metazoa > Chordata > Amphibia > Caudata > Salamandridae > Calotriton > Calotriton arnoldi. Next base: position 731,069 of record CAWUFW010003706.1, read on the forward strand.
TAGTGACTCATTAAAATACCAAAAACAGTGTATATACAATAAAAGCAATTCTGTTATATTCTATAACCTCCAAAATCTTAGAAGCAGCAAAGTGGAAGAGAACCGTCATGAGACCAGGGGTCACATTACATTATAATTCCTGTAAATGCACTCCTAGTTCCTCATCCATGTTAAGTCCTCCCAGGCTTTTCGTCTGGAGATCTACAATGTATTTCAACTCAATTTGTCTGAGTTTCAGGGTTCTGTTCCCCCCTCTATGTGAGTTAGGTATTTGCTCAATAGCCAGATAACTCAGGAGTGAGTTGTCAGAAAAATGGTGTCTTTGAAAGTGGCGTGCTACTGGGTAGTGGAAATCATTATTGGTTATAGCTCTCATATGTTCTAGCACTCGCTTCTTCACCATCTGGGTAGTACTGCCAATATATTTAAGTTTACAGGGACATTCCAGCATATAGATAACAAATGTCGTACTACATGTTAAAAACTGTTATAGGTTCGCTGGTACCATTGTTTAAAGTAAGCTCTTTTGTCATGTAGCTGTGTTTGCAGGCCTTACAATGACCACAGGGAAAGAAGCCTCTGAGCCCATGTTCATTACGGATGTTCTTTCTAGTGATGTCACTGTGGACCAGACTGTCCCTGAGGCTACGTCCCTTCCTGTATGTGATATTAGGTCTTTCTTGTATGAGATGTCCAATGACGGGGTCGCTGGTCAACATGTCCCAGCTTTTATTCAGGATGTGTTTGATATCATTGGAGCTCTCGTATGTGAGAATGATTCTAGTTCCCATCTCTTCTTTCTCCTCTGACTCCCTGGAGGGTGCAAACAGTATCTCTCTTCTTTCAACCCCATCCACTTTTTTGATGGCCTTGTTGAGCACCCATTGTGGGTACCCTCTTTCTAGAAATCTACAGACCATGGTGTCCTTTTCTGCTCTGAATGCAGCCTCCGTGTTGCAATTTCTTTTAGCTCTCAGCAGTTCCCCGTATGGTATACTCCATTTGAGGGTATCCGGGTGACTACTGAGAGCGTGTAGGAGACTGTTACCTGCAGTGTCTTTGCGATATAATCTGGTTTGGATCTTACCCTCTACAATTTCAATTTTGGTGTCAAGAAAATCGACTGTTTTATTACTGATATTCCTAGTGACAGTAATGTTTTTGGTGTTGATATTGAGTTTGTCCACAAAGGCGTTAGCATCTTCTGCAGAGCCTTTCTAGACAATGAACAGGTCATCTATGCATCTCAGCCATATGATGACCTGTTCAATCTCCGCGTAGTCTGCACTGTTTTTTAAAATTTCCTCCTCCCACAGCCCTTGGAACAAGTTCGCAAAACTAGGGGCAAAACAAGTCCCCATAGCGGCCCCCAGGACTTGTTTGTAGAGGGTACCATCGAACAGAAAAATATTGTTAGTCAGGCAGTATTTGATCTATCCAGAATCATATCCGTATGTGCTTTAAAGCGTATATGTCTGGTGCGTAAATAGTGTTTACATGCTGCAATACATTGGCCGTGTTCGATAATGGTGTAGAGTGAGCTCACGTCAAGGGCCATGAGCAGGAAATCTTTTTCCCAGAGGATACCTTCAAGTTTTCCCAAGAAATCTTTAGTGTCCCTCACGTGAGACTGCAAGTTTTTCACTGGCTCCCTCAGAAAGTGATCTACATACTTCGAGACATTCTCGGTGGCACTCCCTCTGGATGAAACAATGGGTCTCCCTGGGGGATTTATAGGATTCTTATGTATTTTAGGGAGGAGATACAAAACTGGAAGAATGGGGTAGTTTTTTTTAAGGAAACAAAATTCCTTCCACTCTAGCACTCCTTTATCCCTCCAGTCTTTCAGTTTGTCCCAAATACCTTCTACACTTTCTGAGTATGTCTCCCTTGATACTGTGGAATAGAATCTTTCATCATTGAGTTGGTTGTTTGCTTCTTTTATATCCATTTCTCTGCTAAGAATCACAATGTTCCCGCCCTTGTCGGCAGGGCGGATCACAATGTCCTCATCTTCTGCAAGTGATTTCAATGCCTGCCTTTGTGGTGGTGTCAGATTTTGTGATTCATGGTTTCTAAATCATTTTTTGTGCCTGAATTTCATGAGATTTTTAGTGACCGTGTCGTGGTATATATCTATGTTGTCGTGTGCCAGTATTGGAAAGAAGGTAGACCGTGGCTTAATTGGTGTATTGACCGTCATGTCGTACCTAATGCCGAGATTCTCGAGAATATTCTCTACCTCATTGTTGCCAGTAGTGTTATCGGTCTCACTTTGCAATTGATGTAAGGCTACAAGAGTATGAATATCGCCAATATTGAGGTCTATGTGGGGATGATTTCCCCTCTCACCTTCCCCAATGATACCCTCACGGTTCTTGAGAAGGTGCCATTTTTTTAATTTGAGTTTTCTGATGAATTTAAAAGGTCTATGCGAGTTTCAGGGTAGTTAAAATTGGTGGTAGGGCAAAATGAAAGACCTAAACATAAAGTTACTTTTTCTATATCGGTCAATCGTCTTTTGGACAGGTTAACAATAGTTCTATTCACCATGTCTTAGTCCATCATAGTGCTGTCTTGGAGCCTCTGGTGTAATTTCCCACACGACCCCTTCCTCTGCCTCTTTTTCCACCTCTGTCTGATTTGTTTCCTTCTGTTGAAGTTCCTCCTTGGCCTCTTCCTCGACCCCGACCTCGTCCCCGTTGAAAACAGTGGAAACTTCACAGAGATTGTGAAGACTACGAAAACTGTAGAATCTTAACTTTCAGCAGGAAATATGACCATGTGTTCAAACCACAAGCTGGTAGTATGGGACCACAAATGAGAACATCGGAAAGCTCTATGTCTGAGAATACGAACATAAGAACATCCAGAGGAACACCAGCGCCAAAACCCAAGGGACAACGGGGAAATTACACCAAAAGACGATTGACCGATATAGAAAAAGTAACTTTATGTTTAGGTCTTTCATTTTGCCCTACCACCTTTTTAATATCAATATTGGCGATATTGATACTCTTGTAGCCTTATATCAATTGCAAGGTGAGACCGATAACACTACTGGCAACAATGAGGTAGAGAATATTCTTGAGAATCTCGACATTAGGTACGACATTATGGCCAATACACCATTTAAGCCACTGTCTACCTTCTTTCCAATACTGGCACATAACAACATAGATACATACCACGACACGGTCACTAAAAATCTCATGAAATTCAGACACAAAAAATGGTTTAGAAACCATGAATCAGAAAATCTGACACCACCACAAAGGCAGGCATTGAAATCACTTGCAGAAGATGAGGACATTATGATCCGCCCTGCCGACAAGGGCGGGAACATTGTGATTCTTAGCAGAGAAATGTATATAAAAGAAGCGAACAACCAACTCAATGATGAAAGATTCTATACCACAGTATCAAGGGAGACATACTCAGAAAGTGTAGAAGGTATTTGGGACAAACTGAAAGACTGGAGGGATAAAGGAGTGCTAGAGTGGGAGGAATTTTGTTTCCTTAAAAAAGACTCCCCCATTGTTCCAGTTTTGTATCTCCTCCCTAAAATACATAAGAATCCTATAATTCTCCTGGGAGACCCATTGTTTCATCCAGAGGGAGTGCCACCGAGAATGTCTCGAAGTATGTAGATCACTTTCTGAGGGAGCCAGTGAAAAACTTGCAGTCTCACGTGAGGGACACTAAAGATTTCTTGGGAAAACTTGAAGGTATCGTCTGGGAAAAAGATTTCCTGCTCATGACCCTTGACGTGAGCTCACTCTACACCATTATCGAACACGACCAAGGTATTGCAGCATGTAAACACTATTTACGCACCAGACATATACGCTTTAAAGCACATACGGATGCGATTCTGGATATGATCAAATACTGCCTGACTAACAATATTTTTCTGTTCGATGGTACCCTCTACAAACAAGTCCTGGGGGCCGCTATGGGGACTTGTTTTGCGAACTTGTTCCTAGGGCTGTGGGAGGAGGAAATTTTGAAAAACAGTGCCGACTTCCCGGAGATTGAACAGTTCATCATATGGCTGAGATACATAGATGACCTGTTCATTGTCTGGAAAGGCTCTGCAGAAGATGCTAACGCCTTTGTGGGCAAACTCAATATCAACACCAAAAACATTACTCTCACTAGGAATATCAGTAATAAAACAGTCGATTTTCTTGACACCAAAATTGAAATTGTAGAGGGTAAGATCCAAACCAGATTATATCGCAAAGACACTGCAGGTAACAGTCTCCTACACGCTCTCAGTAGTCACCCTGATACCCTCAAATGGAGTATACCATACGGGGAACTGCTGAGAGCTAAAAGAAATTGCAACACGGAGGCTGCATTCAGAGCAGAAAAGGACACCATGGTCTGTAGATTTCTAGAAAGAGGGTACCCACAATGGGTGCTCAACAAGGCCATCAAAAAAGTGGATGGGGTTGAAATTAGAGAGATACTGTTTGCACCCTCCAGGGAGTCAGAGGGGAAAGAAGAGATGGGAACTAGAATCATTCTCACATACAATGATAGCTCCAATGATATCAAACGCATCCTGAATAAAAGCTGGGACGTGTTGACCAGCTACCCCGTCATTGGACATCTCATACAAGAAAGACCTAATATCACATACAGGAAGGGACGTAGCCTCAGGGACAGTCTGGTCCACAGTGACATCACTAGAAAGAACATCCGCAATGAACATGGGCTCAGAGGCTTCTTTCCCTGTGGTCATTGTAAGGCCTGCAAACACAGCTACATGACAAAAGAGCTTACTTTAAACAATGGTACCAGCGAACCTATAACACAGTTTTTAACGTGTAGTACGACATTTGTTATCTATATGCTGGAATGTCCCTGTAAACTTAAATATATTGGCAGTACTACCCAGATGGTGAAGAAGCGAGTGCTAGAACATATGAGAGCTATAACCAATAATGATTTCCACTACCCAGTAGCACGCCACTTTCAAAGACACCATTTTTCTGACAACTCACTCCTGAGTTATCTGGCTATTGAGCAAATACCTAGCTCACATAGAGGGGGGAACAGAACCCTGAAACTCAGACAAATTGAGTCGAAATACATTGTAGATCTCCAGACGAAAAGCCCGGGAGGACTTAACATGGATGAGGAACTAGGAGTGCATTTACAGGAATTATAATGTAATGTGGCCCGTGGTCTCATGACGGTTCTCTTCCACTTTGCTGCTTCTAAGATTTTGGAGGTTATAGAATATAACAGAATTGCTTTCATTGTATATACACTGTTTTTGGTATTTTAATGAGTGACTAATTATATTTTCTGTATGTTTTTCCACACAGGAGGAAAGGAAGGGGCCCACCCTGTGCTGCAGGTCACTGTTCACGGGCTCCCTAACCTTTTCTTCAGAGGCACTTTGGTTGGCACGCTAACACAGATAAGATTTTGTCTTTCATTATGTACAGAGTGTACATTTGAACGATTACCAGACTTTCATTACTTTGTCGCTTGTCACATTCCAGTAGGCATACACTAATGGCAGTACCATGGGGCACTTGCCCATAATCCGCTTACTTTCACCGCGCTCTATTAGGATGCCTGGCTCTACTCTGAATTGAGACTCATTACTCTGTATGCCCAATTGGGCGAGCATTAATAATATTAATATCATCAACTTTGTAAATTTTGTTTAATTACTTTATGATTTTGGCATGTTATGTAGTACCTCTGTTTCGGTACACAAGTATACGGTTCCACTTATTTTATCCGAGTATTCTGTTTGTGCGCAACTGCCAACAGACGGTTGCTATGCTGACAATTTGAAGCTGCATCTTTATTGATAAACGTATACTTACACTGCAATTGAGTTTTTTACGTGGAGATGGTATAGAATGTACATTATATATTAACCCACTCTGCCAACAAGTGAGCCATTTGACAAGCTAAGAGAAAAGCTAAGAATGTAATTTACACGTCATTACGATTATTTGTATGCATTTCTCTGCATTTTCCACACTACAAGATGGCCGAACTTGTGCTGTAATTCTCTGTATTTCCGGAAATGACGTGTGAAGTCTGTTTTCTATGTTGGTATTATTTTCTGTACATACGACATTGTACACGGCATTCCTACGTGTGAGCAAGGCTGCGGTCAGCCGAAATGCGTTACGAGGAGCCAGTAAACTTACCTGAGCATCATTCTATTGTCGTGTGTTGTGTCCTGAGAGTGCGTTATCTCCCTACGGGATGAAACTTTGGATTATATATATATATATATATATATATATATCTGTAGATGCCAATATTAACATTGGACCATATCACCTGGAGAGAAGCATTTGCAGAACCCCAGACTCGTAAGCACATTCAATGTAAGCGTATCTGTGCCTCCATAAAGTCGTGCACAAAAGGTTTAAGTATTGTCTTTTACAGAAGATCAATTTTTCACCTTTAAAGAAAACTGCTGTAGGTTTAATCCGGTCCAGAGAACCTTCACAGCCTTTAGAGCATGACAATTCCAGACATCGGTGTGCCCATATCCAAATTGGATAGTATAGTTTCTGTCCTTAAGCCCTGGCAGCTCATTAACGTATTTTTCATGAGTGGAAATAGGGAGGTAGAACAACGACACCTTGGGCAAAACTCCTATCCTATACTACACTTTTCCAAAGGAAGATCATTTCCAGTGGGGGTGGTTGGTCTTGCTTGCTTCAGCCTCTCTTGTGGTCCAAGACCTTCTAGTACGAAGACCCGGCAGTTTGACAGGGAGTTTGGTGACAGAGCCAACAGACCTGTAGATTGTATAGGCGTCAAACCAAATCACCACTTTGGCCTATTTTATTTAAGAAGAGAAGCTCTGCTTGTGGTGCAAAGAAATGTTCCTTCAAATGTGAAGAAATTATGCTTTGATAAGCCCTCAATAAGGGCATTTCTGGCCTTCCCTTCTTTTATTTTGCACCTTGTGCTTAAAAATAAATATCTGCCATTCCTTTTATTGATGTTTGTTAATTTGGACTCGTCAAAAATGAAGGTAACATTTTGCAGTAAGGGAAACGTTTAGTGCCTATCATTAAATGTACATTCTTAAAACGTGTAACTGCCTGCATACTTCCATCTGGCCATTTTACAATATTTATGAAGCAGTGTGATTTTCTTTAACACAGGGTGTTATTAAAAATGCAAAAAATAAGAAATGCTTGTTCACATTTGTCTGTGCTGCCAGTTTTAAAAATCAATCTAACTTTTAATGCCTGCGCCCCTTTGGCTGCCAGCTGGCTAGCTGCAGGGAAGTTCACCAATACTTTGCATTATGTATCTGCCTGGCAGTAAAATCCCGTGTTATAAAAAGAAGTAATGAGTGGGAGGTTAGTTGTTAAGTGCAATGCAACTTGACCTAAACCTTTAGGGGAAACCAGTGGTGCGACACTAAACCCTCATCTGTAGGGCTATATGGATTCATTTGTATCCCTAAAAAACCCATCTCTTTGAATTTAACTATTTAAAGCGTCTTTTGCCTTTTTGATTGGTCAAAATACCACAGATAAAATTGATAATTCTGAAAGTGGAATCATTGGGTGCTACAGATGGGAAATAACAATCTTTTCCATTGTCAATAAATTCCTTTACACCCATATTTCCAGTGGATCTCAGCAGAACTGCAGTGCTCTAGAACTGAGGCAGTGGCGTAATGATGCCGCCCCACCCCCATCCCCTGCATAATGTGAAGAGGGGCCCCTAAGCCTTCCATGTCTCACAAATATCATTGGACGTGTGTGGAATGGGGCCCTTCTGAAGGCTTTAGGAGCCCCTGAAGGGCTGGGGGTGTCAGGGCTGTACGGGGCTACAAAGGCCTCTGTTATGCCCCTGAGCATCCTGTGATTCTGGGCAAATCACTAACCTCCAAGTGCCTCAATAATGGATGTGACCTTGTGTGTTCAAGTAAAGGGCTCCAATACCTTCAGGTCGTGTTTGCATACAATAAACACCTTGGAGGAATCAATCGTTCTTTGGACATGGAGTCCCATTCCCTAACTGAAGGGGCCTTTTGTCAAATTCTCCAAAATGATTGTTCTTGTTTTTTGTTATTTTTCAAACTTCAAGCGGCTGCACCAATGCGTGAAAAAGAATGTGTAGGCCAGCTGAGCAAACACAAGCTCAGGCTTGGGGCCCCCCTCAAGATTATGAGGCAAGGGCCCCCCCTCAAGATTATGAGGCATGCCCTCCTCCCCCTCCCACACCGTGGGGCCTGCGAGAGTGTCAGTTACACTACTGAACAGAGGTTCTTAACCTTTTGACCTCCAAAGACCTGCAGCGAATCACTATTGGAAGCCGGGGCACCCGCCTAAGCACCTTCTATCATTTAAGCCTCAAAACACTACACAAAAATACATATACCTCCTATACATCAAACGGATACTCAAATATGGAATTATTTAATTCACAAACCCAATAGTACGTGAAAATTGATATTTTATGGGGAAAGTTGGAGCTTTTCAAACTGTAGTTTTAAATACACAGCGTTATGCTAGACTCTAGCATATCACTTTGTCTTTTTGCACCTAATTCATGCCCTCTTTTTGTCAGCCCATATAACTGCTGCTTCATTTGAGGCCACCAACAGTCCATACTAGATTCCGTTTGCTGTACTTGCACTGCTTCCACAATTGAAGATAATAATACCAAATTAATTTTTAGCTTCCAAGTTCAAATTTCTTCACATGTACTTTTTTTCCAATTCTGCTTTTTTATGTATATATACTTTATTAATCTACTAATAACATTTAATTTTATGAACAGTGGTGGAACCCCAGAATCTTCACCATGGACCCCCAGGGTTCCGTGGACCACAGGTTTAAGAACCACTGATCTAGAAGATAACTTGTTAGCTGTGTGTTTTTTGGAGCTGTGTGTGCATTACCTTTTGGGATTATTCCTTTGTTCCATTTCTCCCCAGTGGAGACAGGCACCAGTCTCCCAGAGCCATAATATTATTAGTAATAATCACCATATATGACCTATAGCCTATGACTCCAGCTTTCTTCTGGGGTAACATGAAAAGTTGTGTAAGTTTTATTTTGGTTCATGATGGATTTGAATTGCTTGTACACACAAGATATGCATTTGTTACTCTTTTGAATGTAGGTCGTTGCTCATATTCAGAAATATTATGTGAAACCCTGTTCCTGAGCCCTGTTGCTTGCACACCACATGCACTAATTTTCTAATGACCACATTCAATACTTAGCACTCTTGGGTCTGATTTCATCGTGGGGGATGACAAGTGCAATTCTGATCAGAAGCCATGCATTAAAAAAATACGTTTTATTAGCTCTGAGTGGACATTATGTTGGTCAGCTGAATGTCTTTCCCATGAACTCTGAATATCAATTCCATAAAAGATGCACTCACCATCCCTGACCTAAGGAGAGTGTTGGACTTGGCCCTTTTTCCCTGAATTTTTCGCTTTTGTGGGAATAAACATGTCATGTTGATGTATCTGAAATGCAAATGGTAAATACTGCGCAATGGTGTACGCAGGTTGATTTTGACCTGTGTGAAATGTTACTTTTAAAATGGACGCCATTCCTGTCTGCACATGAGTGCCGCCTGTCTGAGGTGAGTTGGTGGTCTAGTTGTCTGTTTCCCAGCACCCCCAGCTTTTGGAGGGAAGCCTGGCACCCAGGGTGCTCTACACCTCCCCCTAAACCAGTTGGGACCGGTTTCCCAGGGAACCTTCCAGAAGCTTCCAGCCCTTTCTGGTAGGTGGGGTGAGGGGGGCTGTGCCTCCATGTGCTCAGACGGAGCGTGGACTAGATTGAGAGGGGACACTCTGCCAGCAGGTATCGCCACATTGGTCCTGTGTGCTGGCCCCTGTGCCCATCTGCACCCCTCCGCTGTCCACAGGGCCAGTGAGAGCCCTTTACTGGAGTGAAGACTGCTGTGTCAGGAGGAGTGCCACTTTATGGGAGATGACTGCTTCTAGGAGCTGCTGTCCTGTTCTGATGAGTACCCACTGCCTGCTGATCTTGCCCAGTATTGCCTGCCTGCTCTCCTGCCGTCCTAAGCCCAGCACCTGGTGAGCACTATATCTTACTGCCAGCTGCCTGCTGCCTAGCACCCTGTGAGCACGTGGTCTGCCCAGGAGAAGAGAGGAGCTGATGCTTGCAGCGCTGTGCTGCTAAAGTGCTATAACTGTGCCACAGGGGAAGAGGAGTGCTGAAACTTTATTTTGTGGGACTTAGCGCTACAACCTTATTCCTGCACCAGGAGAGCGCTGCCTCCAGCCCTGCCCAGGAGAAGAAGGTGCGTGGGTCCTGCAGCGCTGGGCTGCCGGAGTGCCATATTTGCATTGACTGTGCTCTGCTTGCTGCGAGAGCGCTATAACTGTGCCCAGCAGAAGAGGAGCGCTACATTTGAAGTGACTGACCATCCCTGCCTGCTGGCTAGCGCCTGGAGAAGAAGAGCGCTTTATCTTATTGCCCAGGAGGTGAGGAGCTGACATCTGCAGCGCTGTGCTGCGAGAGCGCTATATTTCCAGTGACTGTGCCTTCCTGCCTGCTCCCTAGCGCCTCGGGAGGGCTATAATTCATTGCCAGTGAAGGGGAGCGCTACCACTTTATGGTGTGGGACCTAGCGCTTTGTGGGCGCTACAACTTAATTTCAGCCCAAGAACTTTCCTGCTGCCTAGCGCCTCGTGAGCGCTATATGTAAATTGCCAAGGAGGAGTCCTGCGGCGGAGGGGGCCCGAGGCACATTGTCGGTGCTTGCCCCTCCGCGCTGCTGACGAGGAGAAGGCTCCGCTGAGGGTGAAGCCAGGAGAGGTCCCAGAAGCGGGACCTGTCGGGGCACATTGCCGGTGCCCGGAGACTGCAGAGACATCCAGAGGGGCCCCAGACTGCCGGTGAGTGGGGCTCAGTCATCCTGTGGTTGGGGGTATGTCGGGCACATTGTCGGTGCCCGCCCCCGGTGCCAGTATTCTTTGGAGGGCATTGGTTGTGTTTAGAGTCCCATAGGAGGGGGCTCCAACGTGCCCAGTACTTGTTTCCTCCCTCAGCTGCACGACAGAGGCATTTTGGGAAATTCTAGAGTCCCAGAAGAGGGGCTCCACCGTGCCAGTGTTCTTGTGGGCAGATTCCTGTTAGAGCCCGGAGTGGGACTCCCATCGCTGCATTGTTGGCGCCAGTGCTTGTTGGGTTTACCCAGCTACCCCGCAGGACAGGGGGCAGCTGCCACGCATTGGGGGCATTGGATTACCCAGAAGGGAAAGAGAGAGGAGTGAGGGACCCTCCTGCCCTAGCGCTTTGCACACCTTTGTTTTCGCTGCCCTTGCAGCCAGCCCTGACTTTGCGGGATATAGGGCTTCTGAGCCCCTGAGAGAGGCCAGTTGGCCTGGGCCCAGTTTCAGAGTGTTGTGCCCCCGATTGGGACGACTGGGGCTTATGCTTGTGAGGCCTAGCGCCTCTTATGATTTATGTACAGGTGATTTATGCTAAGGCTATGCCTGCGCTAAGGGGTCTACGCTAATGCATTTATGCTGGTAATGTTTTCCCCCAAATTGCTAATGTGTTGTTCATGCTTTCACCCTAATGGTGTCGCCTCCATGCCCACATGTTCAGGCCTAATGCTGTGTCGCTAATGATGGTGGTGCCTCTATGCTCACCTGGTTTTGCGTAATGCAAATGTTATGTATGCACAGTGTGATGGTATGCCTAAGGTTGCATTTTATGCTAATGCCAATCTGAATATGCATGTTGCATTTCCATGCCTAACCTAAGGTTCTCATCCCAGGCCTCCTGTTAAAGTGATTTATACAGATGTGTTCATACCTAGGGTTATGCTAATGTGCCTAATGCTTTTTCCTAGGGTGGACATTGCTGAGGTTTATGCCCCGCCTAAGGTGGCCTACCCCTGATGAGAGTGTCTCCTATGTTTCCATGCCTAATTGTTGCCCACAATGTGTTTTTATGCATATTGAGATGCCTCATGCAAGTTGCCTAATGTTATGCCCACAAGGATCCTGCCTGTAAGTGCGGGTTGTTACACAGTTACTGATGCTTGCACATTTATGCTGTGTACTTGTGATGATTCCGGCAGCGGCCCGATTGGCCCTGCCTTGTAAATAGTCCCCCTCTGTAAATGACTACTTGGTGCCAGTTGGCTCCGTGTTCACCATGTGATTGCATCCTACTGTATTTGGTACAATACACAAGTTATTTTCACATCACCTGGTGTGGTCTCTTTTTGTAGTGTGCCTGGTGTGTCGCCTGTGAGTGTGCTGCGCAGATGCTTTACACATTTCCTCCGGAGTTTGGCCCGCCCGCTCTGCACCAGGCTACCCGTTTCTAACATTGGTGCTCAGCGGTGGGATAGGACTTGTGTTTGCGCAGTACCACAGCGACAATGGGTGGCACTGCAAACTGAGCATTTAAAATAATCGCAGGTTTTGGGGATTATTTTTCCTGATTGTGTTGCGCCCTGAAAGTGTCGTTTTGATTTGTGCACTCCTGTAGGCAGCTCTTGCACCTAGGTCCCTTGTCTTGCACTGTGTTGAGGTGTCTTGCCAAAATGGAATCTGCCTTTGATTTGGACAATCTGTCTAAGTACAGTGTGTTGGAGTTGAGGGGGTTCTGTGAGGAGAGAGACATAATAGTAAGTGGGTCAGACACCAAGCCAGTCCTTCAGCTATTCCTGATCCAATGGCAAGAGGATGAGTGGGACCGGGAGCACTATGAGCATGAGAGGGCCCTGGCCGTATGCCAGGAGGGTGGCCCTAAGGATCCCGAACAGGAGGTACAAAATGATAGGGCAGAGATGCCAGTAGCTAATGAGGACACCATAGACAGGGAGTCCCGTGCTGGGTCCAGCCCCAGGGGTAATGCCCCATCCCTTTCCCTGTCCCCAGAAGAGTGGGTAGATAGGAGGGAAGAAAGGGAGCATCAGCTGGCGCTGGAAAGGCTCTAGGAGTGGAGCTAGCGCAGCTGAGAGTTGAAGAAAAGAGGCTAGAGACCGAGAGGGTCCTAGCACAGGAGAGAATGGCTGAGGCGGAGAGGGCCTTCGCCAGGGAGAGACTAGCTCAGGGGGTAGGTTGTCCCCTGAGAGTGGTGTCTGTGGTCTGGATTCACCAGTAAGGGTGGGATCCAGTGGTGGCAGCGAGAGTGAAGCCAGTGCAGGAAGTCCCACTCCCAGAGCCCGGAAGATGGTGCCTGATCCCCAGGAGGAGGGGGGCAGGTTGGAATTTAGGGGCGGCAAGAAACTATCCCATCAGTCTTGGGGGGAGTATGCGGATGTGATTTGGACTGCATTGGAGGATTGGGTGGTGGATAGCGCGGTGTGTGATTGGGAAGGGCTGTTCCATGTACTTATCAAGGAACACATGTTAAGGAATTGTTTCCCAAGGTTGCGCCACCACCTGTTGCAGTGTGGGCTCTCTGACCCCAGGGAGCTTGCACGGGAGGCAGACCTTTGGGTGAGTGCCAGAGAGTCTGAGGAGGCACTGGGGAGTGATCCAGAAGGGAGTGGCTCAGGGATCTTCCAACCCAGCGAGGTGGGAGAGGTGCAGAATAGCCCAGCTAGGTCCCAGGGTAGTGAGAGGGTTGTAGGGCCTCACGTCCTATCTACAGGAAGGAGTGAGACGGGGAGGTGTCCCGAGGTGCCCCAACCGCAGTCTCAGGGCCTGGAGTGTTCCATAAGGGAGCCCCAGGTTGGGAGCCTGAGCTGTCCCAATAGGCCATCCATGGAAGGGGATCCCCTAGTGTTGGGAGAACCCGGGGCATCTGTAATCAGAGCTCCAGGGGTTCTGGGGTCTGCTCAGTCACAGGGTTAAGATCCTGGGCTGGGATGCCAGGTTCAGGGACTGCCTGACCTGGAGGGAGGGACACCTGTAATCAGGGTCCCTACCGGTTTGACTTCCAGGGGTACTTCTCCAGGTGGGAGGGTGCAGAACTATGGAAGGGGGTGCAGAGGGAGGAAGGACTCGCCTCTGGCACCGGCTCAACCACAGGGCTTCGATCCTGGGTTGGGAGGCCCGGTTCAGGTATTGCCTGACCTGGCGGGAGGGACGCCTGTAAGCAGTGTCCCCCCGGAGTTGTCTTCCAGGGGTACTACTCCAGTTGGGAGGGGGTGCAGAGGGAGGGAGGACTCGCCTCTGGCACCGGTTCAACCTAAGGGTTTAGACCCTGGGTTGGGGGATCGGTTGCAGGGCCACGGCCCTGGACGAGTGAGAGAGTGGTGGTCTGAGGGTGCCCCGCATGGGAGGGGAGTGCGGAACCCCAGAAGGAGAGGTAGGGGGAGGAGAGCCTCGCCCCTGACTGCTGGTCAGCCTCAGGGTGCGGACCCCAGGTGGGTGGACCAGTGGCAGTTTGGAACTGCAAGGAGGAGAAGGAGAGTGGCCAACGGGTACTACAGGCCTGGGGCTACTGCCCCCCACTCTGTGAGACAGCAAGGGCCAGAGACATCTGGATGGCCTAGGGGCCGGTCCTGGCCGCAACCAACTAGGGAGCACCAGTGGGGTGGCTTAGTTGGTCCAGGGAGGTTTGAGAGAGGGAACCACCGGGTTCCAGAGTGGCGGAGAACCTGCGGGTGCCCCTGCAGTTGCGGGCCCGCATCCACGTTTTCTCGCCCCAAGCAGGGAAGCCCATCAAGGCATTGAGTGGTCTACCCTGGCTTTTGGCTGGGAGGGGGTTGTGTTGGACTTGGCCCTTTTTCCCTGACTTTTTCGCTTTTGTGGGAATAAACATGTCATGTTGATGTATCTGAAATGCAAATGGTAAATACTGCGCAATGGTGTACGCAGGTTGATTTTGACCTGTGTGAAATGTTACTTTTAAAATGGACGCCATTCCTGTCTGCACATGTGCCGCCTGTCTGAGGTGAGTTGGTGGTCTAGTTGTCTGTTTCCCAGCACCCCCAGCTTTTGGAGGGAAGCCTGGCACCCAGGGTGCTCTACACCTCCCCCTAAACCAGTTGGGACCGGTTTCCCAGGGAACCTTCCAGCCCTTTCTGGTAGGTGGGGTGAGGGGGGCTGTGCCTCCATGTGCTCAGACGGAGCGTGGACTAGATTGAGAGGGGACACTCTGCCAGGAGGTACCGCCACATTGGGCCTGTGTGCTGGCCCCTGTGCCCATCTGCACCCCTCCGCTGTCCACAGGGCCAGTGAGAGCCCTTTACTGGAGTGAAGACTGCTGTGTCAGGAGGAGTGCCACTTTATGGGAGATGACTGCTTCTAGGAGCTGCTGTCCTGTTCTGATGAGTACCCACTGCCTGCTGATCTTGCCCAGTATTGCCTGCCTGCTCTCCTGCCGTCCTAAGCCCAGCACCTGGTGAGCACTATATCTTACTGCCAGCTGCCTCCAGCACCCTGTGAGCACGTGGTCTGCCCAGGAGAAGAGAGGAGCTGATGCCTGCAGCTCTGTGCTGCTAAAGCGCTATAACTGTGCCACAGGGGAAGAGGAGCGCTGCAACTTTATTTTGTGGGACTTAGCGCTACAACCTTATTCCTGCACCAGGAGAGCGCTGCCTCCAGCCCTGCCCAGGAGAAGAAGGTGCCTGGGTCCTGCAGCGCTGGGCTGCCGGAGTGCCATATTTGCATTGACTGTGCTCTGCTTGCTGCGAGAGCGCTATAACTGTGCCCAGCAGAAGAGGAGCGCTACATTTGAAGTGACTGACCATCCCTGCCTGCTGGCTAGCGCCTGGAGAAGAAGAGCGCTTTATCTTATTGCCCAGGAGGTGAGGAGCTGACATCTGCAGCGCTGTGCTGCGAGAGCGCTATATTTCCAGTGACTGTGCCTTCCTGCCTGCTCCCTAGCGCCTCGGGAGGGCTATATTTCATTGCCAGTGAAGGGGAGCGCTACCACTTTATGGTGTGGGACCCAGCGCTTTGTGGGCGCTACAACTTAATTTCAGCCCAAGAACTTTCCTGCTGCCTAGCGCCTCGTGAGCGCTATATGTAAATTGCCAAGGAGGAGTCCTGCGGCGGAGGGGGCCCGAGGCACATTGTCGGTGCTTGCCCCTCCGTGCTGCTGACGAGGAGAAGGCTCCGCTGAGGGTGAAGCCAGGAGAGGTCCCAGAAGCGGGACCTGTCGGGCACATTGCCGGTGCCCGGAGACTGCAGAGACATCCAGAGGGGCCCCAGACTGCCGGTGAGTGGGGCTCAGTCATCCTGTGGTTGGGGGGTGTGTCGGGGCACATTGTCGGTGCCCGCCCCCGGTGCCAGTATTCTTTGGAGGGCATTGGTTGTGTTTAGAGTTCCATAGGAGGGGGCTCCAACGTGCCCAGTACTTGTTTCCTCCCTCAGCTGCACGACAGAGGCATTTTGGGAAATTCTAGAGTCCCAGAAGAGGGGCTCCACCGTGCCAGTGTTCTTGTGGGCAGATTCCTGTTAGAGCCCGGAGTGGGACTCCCATCGCTGCATTGTTGGCGCCAGTGCTTGTTGGGTTTACCCAGCTACCCCGCAGGACATGGGGCAGCTGCCACGCATTGGGGGCATTGGATTACCCAGAAGGGAAAGAGAGAGGAGTGAGGGACCCTCCTGCCCTAGCGCTTTGCGCACCTTTGTTTTCGCTGCCCTTGCAGCCAGCCCTGACTTTGCGGGATTTAGGGCTTCTGAGCCCCTGAGAGAGGCCAGTTGGCCTGGGCCCAGTTTCAGAGTGTTGTGCCCCCAATTGGGACGACTGGGGCTTATGCTTGTGAGGCCTAGCGCCTCTTATGATTTATGTACAGGTGATTTATGCTAAGGCTATGCCTGCGCTAAGGGGTCTACGCTAATGCATTTATGCTGGTAATGTTTTCCCCCAAATTGCTAATGTGTTGTTCATGCTTTCACCCTAATGGTGTCGCCTCCATGCCCACATGTTCAGGCCTAATGCTGTGTCGCTAATGATGGTGGTGCCTCTATGCTCACCTGGTTTTGCGTAATGCTAATGTTATGTATGCACAGTGTGATGGTATGCCTAAGGTTGCATTTTATGCTAATGCCAATCTGAATATGCATGTTGCATTTCCATGCCTAACCTAAGGTTCTCATCCCAGGCCTCCTGTTAAAGTGATTTATACAGATGTGTTCATACCTAGGGTTATGCTAATGTGCCTAATGCTTTTTCCTAGGGTGGACATTGCTGAGGTTTATGCCCCGCCTAAGGTGGCCTACCCCTGATGAGAGTGTCTCCTATGTTTCCATGCCTAATTGTTGCCCACAATGTGTTTTTATGCATATTGAGATGCCTCATGCAAGTTGCCTAATGTTATGCCCACAAGGATCCTGCCTGTAAGTGCGGGTTGTTACACAGTTACTGATGCTTGCACATTTATCCTGTGTACTTGTGATGATTCCGGCAGCGGCCCGATTGGCCCTCCCTTGTAAATAGTCCCCCTCTGTAAATGACTACCTGGTGCCAGTTGGCTCCGTGTTCACCATGTGATTGCATCCTACTGTATTTGGTACAATACACAAGTTATTTTCACATCACCTGGTGTGGTCTCTTTTTGTAGTGTGCCTGGTGTGTCGCCTGTGAGTGTGCTGCGCAGATGCTTTACACATTTCCTCCGGAGTTTGGCCCGCCCGCTCTGCACCACGCTACCCGTTTCTAACAGAGAGGTATGAGGGACTTTATAAAGCTAGCATTCCTGGCAAATTAACTGAAAATGAGATGTAAACAATTGTTAGTTTTTAATAAATGAAATGTTAGGTAATTACTGTCTCTTCACATTTTAACACACACCTGTGTTAATGTTTTATCTAGGGCCTTATTAAGACTTTGGCAGTCCTCCAGCAGCACTGCCAATGCGCCGTCCACTGGGGGACTGCCAAGGACATGGTGCGCCCGCCCGCCTGCCGGATTTTGAGTGTAATCCATGGCGGGCGGACGTTGCAGCGGTGGTCCGATGGCGGCGGTCTGTTAGGCTCATGGGACAGCCTAACATACAGACAGCCGCCGTGGGAGCGCCGACTGCACGTTCCTGAATGGTGTGGCATGCATGCCACACCGTCCAGGAACTGGGGGTGCAAATCCAGGGGGCGCATGGTGTGGCTCCCTGCATGCACCCCCAGGTGCGGCAGGGGGCTCTGTTAGGGCCCCCTTTGTTGCCTCTCCACCACCCTTTTCATTGCAGGCTCGCTGCCATTAAAGGGGCGGCGGACAGGTAACTCATAATATGCTCGTTGGTGCTGCAGCGGCACCACCAGCATATTGCAGCTCACTGACTGCTGCGCAACCGCCGCAGGATCCTGGATCCCCGGCGGATGCACCGGTCCTGTAGCAGTACGACCGCCGCACTCGTAATATTGCGGGTGGGTCTGCAGTGTGGCGGTGGTCGGACCACCACTCCGAGTACGGCGGTTCTATGGACCGATGTACTCGTATTAAGGCCCTTAGTCTTAATATAGTTGTCTTTGAGTTCTCAGAACAAACAAAGGATCCCATGTCTCCAAACGCCTCATGTAGTCTTAATGCTGGTTCCTCCTTGTGAACTTTGCCAAAAGGAAGGTACTTAGAGACGCCTGTCTGTTTTTCAAGTTCTGCGGATCCACAGGCTAGCTACGCAGTTCTGAGGGCCAGGGAAAATCCTACCAGGGGAAGCCAGAAATCTTTTGCCTCATGTCAGTGAGATATACAAAGATCCATGAAAACAATATTTTCATCTGATTATGAAGGGCATATAACATAATGTCAATTGAGTTACATAGGCCTTCAGAAACCATTGAAAATTTGCATAGAGGAGAGCAAGTCATAACTAAACCATTTTCTTCAGTATTGCTGGTGGCACTCAAAGATACATCTCTGGGCTACTGGGATCCTATACAAGCTCCTGCCCTTTTTAAAAGTCAAAGAGTTTGGGACAAAGAAGTTACTCCACGCTTTATTCAATTAAGAGATGAACTGCTGGTCCAAATACACTAAAATAACACAAGGAAGAGGTAAGAGGATAAATCCCTGGTCACCCTCGTACAAGCTATAGATCCACACAACATAGACCAGGGACTGACAGGATCATAAATCGTGAAGGGTAATCGATAGAGGGGGTAGAATGGTATAGAGAAGGGCACAAACAGTGTGTATAAAATTGCCCTCACACACAGCAAGCTGTGTCATGCTTCATCATAGGGCTCTGCTAAACACACCTCCGCGCTAGCCAACGCTGGAGGTGGAGCAATAGGGAGGGGGAAACAAACAGACACACAACATAACAAGTGAACAAATTGTATGGGATCAAGAAGGTGAAAAAATGTGGCAGAGAAAAATTTAAAAAGCTGGTAACAGTGTGTCCCTACTCTATCTTTAATGGTGGGTACACTTGCTATTTCCAACATGGCCGAGAGGGTGACGTTTTAGTCGTTGTATGCACTCCGCGCTAACACGTGTGCGTAGTGGACGTCTCCCTCACTGCCTATGTAATGAGGGTTGGAACGCCCATGAAACATTCTACACGGTGTTGGGAGTGCGCGTAGATGGCGGATACTAGCTCACCTTGATGAAGTGAGTGGGGACGAGTTGGTTTTGTCTGGAGGGTCTTATGACATGCATCATTTTCTAGAATGCCCGTTTTGGACTTGACAAGGTTAATTTAGTTAATGCTATTGACTGAGCTTCAGTATCAATAAGTAATAGTTCTTCAATGAACACTTCATTGTTTTCAGTAGCTACTTTGGATAATATAGAATAGTATTTGACTATAAAATTCTTAATAGCCATATTAGATCTGATGCCGTGCAAACTGTACAGATTGCTGGACTTATCGCAAATCTTGGGTATAAAAATATAAAATGACCCTTAACATATGTAATGGTTTCTTTAGCCAAAGCTTTGTGCCAAGGTCACAATATTTGACTTAATTTTCGACAGGGGGTTCACAGTTCTTGTACACTGGCTCTCCTTAGGGTGTGTAAGAATATGCTAGGGTATTTGCTTCAAGAATTCTGGAATTCTTGCAAGAGGATCCACAAGTGCTGCTTCTGTATATATATGGATATATTAGAAAACACGTCTACCGGTGTCTGGCAGTCCAGTCGAGCCGGCCCTGGTGTATGCCGCAGAAGGCAGTTTATTATATCGCCAGGACTCTGGAAATCCAGTACTTTAGACAGTTTCCATTTATTTTATAAGTGTAGTCCACTGGCACTAAACCAGATCGCAACTATATGTATTGGACTGTCCAACACCGCAATGTAACACAATTGAGGTGAAAAATGCCTTGGCTATGGCGTAATGCAGACAACCTACACACACTTAAGAAGGATGATCATCATTTACTTAAATCAGATATTTTATACATGCAGTGGCATGAAAATTCATGTGTCATGCTGTTCATAAAATTATTTTAGATGGGACTACTTGTTCAGAACTTTGTTAAGGAGCTTCAGGATACCCAGATCAGACATAGACATAGGAAAGAATGTTATTTAGTAAGAATATAAAGATAATAAAAAATTTGAGTGTAATACTATTGGTTGCACTGTTTTAATGGGATTAGACTGAGATTGTTTACTATGAACAAGTAGCATATGTTTCAGATTTTTATGTAAATGCATCGCTTAAGACTTCAGCAGTGGCGAGTATTCTCAAAAGTCTATTTGACTAAAAGCAGTGGCAGAATAGTATGTTTCTCCTGGGTTTTGTCGAACACAGTTCGATTTTCTTTACTTCTATCACACATGACTAGGGTTAACACTGATCAGACGAAGGTCTTGAACAGACCATTACTGTTTGTGAAGCTACATGCTGTCTATTTTCGGAATTGAGGAAATAAATGTAAACAGTTTAATGGACTGGGGTTCCTATATGCTAGTTATACAATAAACTGCTAACTCCAGCCTTCTGAATACCAATCTCTCTCCTGCTCTCTCTCTCTCTTACTTTCTCTCTCTCTTACTTTCTCTCTCTCTTTCTTTTTCCTTGGTTTTGTGTAGATCTGTTCAATTGTTTTTGAGAAAAGTGCCAAGTGGGCTTAAAAGGGTTAACACTTTTGTACATCATGGCCATTTAAAATCACAATGTCTGCCAATCACATTTGAATTTTTCAAGGAATATGATAGGCTGGTGAAGGGATCACCTCTTGAAATGTAGCAGCAAGCAATAACACACTGGCAAAATTGACAGGGCAAATCTACCACGTACTTTGTCTTTTATTTATAATAATTTGAAGGCAATCACACACACAACGTATGACTTCCCTGCAGGTGCTTTATCCGCCCTTAACATAGAAGAAAGGGATATGAATTTTCTTAGAGCAGACTAATCACAAAGCTGTACTGTGACTGATTTGAGTTTGGCCTTGCAATCCCTTAAAATGCATTTAATTCCTTGGAATTTAGTAAGTCATTTGGCCAGTTTTGAATCATACCTTCTTAATTTAAATCACCACACGCTATAGCACAGACATCCATCCTACACCTTGTTTTCTTTATGGCAATTAGATGTTTATACAGTTATCCCAGGTGAACAACCTCAGACTGAGTGATTTGTGTAAAGTTTTTCTTTTTCCAAGTTCAGAGGCAGATACAGTATGTTCAAAAATAAAAATAGATCCTTTTAGATGGTGACGGAAATTAAATGGTTATAGTTAATATATTTTTCATTGTAAAAAAATCCCTTTACCAATATTACTGTTAATTTGAAAATTCAATGGTTCTCAATCTAAACTGTACACATTTCATTGGAAATATGTATTTTATAAAACCGTTGTAACGTTTACTTAAGGGTAGTGTCCTATGATCTCATACAGAGTTATGGTCTGATATCGAGGAATTATTCAAAGATTGTGTTTATTAATTAAAGTCGTTATGGTCTACAAATGGGCATATACAATAAATTACAACGTGAAAAAGGTATAGCCTGCACTCTAATTGGCATCAAATTTACAACTTTTCATAATAGGGCTAAATAACACTTGCTCCAATTCATCACAGGTGTGCTGCCTTGTAATAGGACCTGCTCAAGTCCCTAAATAACAATGCCTCGTTGGAGTACAAAAATGTACATAACACACAAGGCGCACTACTCATAGACCTAAACGGTTCTAAAAATGATTGACTTCTTGATCCACAAGAAAGTAATTAACCTTTTATTTTACTGTATTTAACAGTTTAGATTCAATGAAAATATAATCAAATCCAATCCATATGTTCCATCACATCTATACTTTTGCAATTATTTGCGTCTTATCAACAATGTTACATCACATTGCTTTCATACAAGCCAAATTTTACAAATACAAGCCTCTTCTTTGCTCTTGCCTTCCCAATGCATTTCGGGTTTCAACAACCCTTCGTCAGGGGAACTGTGAAGAGAATGTACAATCAGCTATATTGTGCCCCTCAGGAACATGATATTTAAAAGCAGTGAAAGATAGAAACCACGAGAAATGAAAACCAAAAAGGGAAAAGTCTGTGTTCAATTCTGTCCTGGCCAAGAATAGCCCGAATGAGACCATCTTGAGTATACACCCAAATACTAGTTGTGCTCATGCATCCTTGTAAATCAATCTTCACTACCACTATACTGCAACTAAAAAGTCCTTGCATCATGGTGTCCCTATGAGTTGTAGTGTGTACAAGCTCCACGTACCGATATTGTGCTGAAGAATACCACATGCCCCCTCGGTGATCAATGTTATAAACTACACATACCTCTAAGAAAACACTGAGGCTGTGCTGACCGAAAAATGCGATTCCATGCCAACCTGACTGCTGCGGAACAGAAACCATAACTAATCATACATAACCACCTCGATTCTCTCATGTCACTAAATGAATTAGTAAACGTGCTCAAATAAATTACTTACACAAGTAGTGGAAGCCAATTCCAGTCCACTAATATGAAGCCTATCTGTTCTTGCTCGGTTGTATAAAGTATCCAATTTCTGGAAAATGCGAGTTAGGTTAATGTTTATATGCGGCACGAGCGCCATAGTTTACTAAGTTATTGAATCACCATTAATGTTGTTGTTTGAGCTTACCCCGTATTAAACGAGAAAAATTCTCCATGTGCACCCTCCGTGCTGCCGGACAAAACTGTATACCGTGCCCATCAGTGACGCTCTAAATAGAATCTAACGTCAACGTGTGTTAAAAACAAAGAAGAGGGACTTCTAGACAACTAGACTGTGCAATTTGTTGCAACTGATTGCCGATTGCGGCTCCATATTGAAGCACTCGCTAGACATAACGTCTGTTTCAATCAATACCCAACCAAATTCTGTGTCAACCGTAAATGAACACACTATACAGAAACTCCAAATGCCTTATCTTAATTTATCAAAAAGAAGGTGAAAGTGAAAAAGAAAAGAGGGAGTGTCAAACCCAAGTAGTTTGGAGTGTATACTACAGATTGCAAAAGAGAGCATCACAAAACGACAGTTTTAGCCTGATGATATTATCAAAAGCACGACATTTCAATTTTATCATTCAGCCCTTTTGGTGTTAATGTCTGAAGATACTTGATCCAAAATGTTTCCCTGCAAGCCAATAGTTTTTGTATGTCTCTATCTGGTCTAGAAATCAATTTTTCTAAAATCATGAAATGTAGTTGAGGTATGGTATGTGAAGAATCTACCCAGTGTGCGGCCAAACATGAATTTCTATTCTTGGTGCGAATTGTGCTTTTGATCTTAATTTTTCGCGATGTTCTTCCTACGGATGTCAAACCGCAAGGGCACTTGATTGCATAAATGACTGACTCTGAATTGCAATCAGAAGAGTGTTTGAGTTTGATTGTTTTACCAGTCTGTGGATGTGTGAAAGTGCTCCCAACTATCTCATTACTACAATGACTGCAGTTCAGGCACTTTTTCATACCAGTATGAGCTTCTCCTTTGAATGTTGCTTTGCTCTTAAGTATTTCTCTGAGATTTCTGGAGCGAGAATGTGCAAATAGTGGTTTCATTAAAAAAATCTCTTTGAAATCTGGTTCTTGTTCAATGACTTCCCATCTTTGGGATATAATGCGTTTGATGGCCGCTGACTTCGTCGAGAATTTTATGACATATACTTCTCTGTTTTGCGGACATTTCGATGGTTTTGTTAGTAAAGTCTTGCGTTCCATCCTTGAAACTTTTTCGTGAGCCTCATTTAATATCTCCATGGGGTAACCACTTCGAATGTATTGAGAATGTGACTCTTTTATGGTTTCAAGGCAGTGATTTGGATCCGACGTGATTCTCTTGATGCATATAAACTGAGATAATGGTAAGTGTCTTTTGAGAGAAAATGGATGAAAACCGGTAAAGTGCAATGCGTTATTTTTGTTTGTTAGTTTTTTGAATACGCGTGTTTGAAGTCCCTCTTCTGTGATATCCAGTTGTATATCCAAAAAGTTGATTTGGTGTTGACTCATTTGATGAGTAAACTGGATTCGTTGATTGTGTGTGTTTCAGAATCTGGATGTGCGTCGCCAATTCCGGTTTGCTGCCCTTCCAGATGATGAATATGTCGTCGATATAACGCATATACGTTATTATGTGTTTGATCCAAATTTCATTTTGCAAGATATGTGTGGATTCAAATTTCGCCATGAAGATATTGGCATATGATGGTGATCCGGGAAAGCACATTGAAGTTCCAGTTCTTTGCATAAAGAATGTCTCATTCCAAGAAAAATAGCTATGAAACAAACTGAAGTGTAAAAGTTCCAAAAGAAAGACTCTGTCCGCGTTTATGTGTTTGTTGTTAAGGAGCAGCCATTCCACTGCTTCAAGACCTTCTCCGTGTAGAATTGATGTGTATAGCGAGGTAACATCCATTGTACATAACCATGCTCCGCGTGGAATATTGTGTGATTTGATCCAGTTTCTTCAATCATTGTGTAGTGTCCTGAATGTAAGAAATCCAAGATTGTACTAACGGTTGTAAATGATAATCCAGGTAACTATCTTCCAGGTGCTTCATGAATAGAGCTGCATCCTGCCACAATGGGTCTACAAGGGGGGTCTAGGGAGTCTTTATGCATTATGGGAAGCATGTAGATGTGTGCTCTTTGTGAGATTTCAGGAATAAGGAATTTCCACATGTTCTCATTGATCCATCCCATTTCCAATGCCCTGTTGAGTAGTGTTTTTAGAACCTGAGTAAAAGCTTGAGTGGGATCGGTTTCCAAACTAATGTAAGTATCTTCATTCATCACGTGTATTTACTTTGTGATCATAGAAAGTTTTATTCATTATCACTTGGGCCCCTCCCGTATCGGCTGGTTGAAACACTATCGTATCATCTTGACATAATCACTTTAAAATACGATATTCTTTAGGAGACAGATTTTGGTGTTTGGAGCTTTGATATTGTAAGTGTGGCAAATCTTTCTGGACTAAGGTTTCGAAGGTGTCCAAGGATTTACGTGAAAATGGCGCCATAAATGTGCTTTTCGGTTTAAATCTCCTTGTTTCTTCCTGTTCCAAAGTGCGGTCAGTCGATGGTGCATTATGAAAAAACCATCTGAGTCGCAGTTTTCGCATAAATTTGAAAAAGGATATTTCTGTTTCAAGTGCATTCGTGTGATATGTAGGTACGAACGATATCCCTCTGTTCAAGATCAATTGTTCTGCTTGAGTCCGTGATCTACTGGATATGTTCATGACTAAGTCTTCTTCAGGTTTCTCAAGGTGCGGGAGGATTCGGTTGCTTCTCTTTTGTCCCCTCGTTGTCTGCTTCCTTTCTGGGCTCCTTTGTTATGTTATGTTATATGGTATTTGTAAAGCGCAACTTTCACTCCGAGGAGCATCATGGCGCTGAGCAAGTCGCTAACAGACAGAATGGCTGAGACTAGGAAAGGGAATTTAGATAAGTGTCTTCTGGTGGGTGGTTTGCAGTCTGACCCGACTCTAAAAAAGATTTTTTAGACATGGTGGCTGTGGATTGAGAATCGTAGATTTATTAATGTGGGAGACAATGGATTGAATAGGAACTCGAGATATAACCATCTCCTGATCTGTAACAACACTTTCTTCTGAAGACGACGCTCCTGGCTTCCTGTTAAGTGCGTTTTGAGCATACACTTCTGCCCACGTGTATAGCTCGTCCAATTTATAATCTATAGTGTCTCTTTTGAATTTTCTGAGTTTGCGTTCGTGAACTTCCTTTGCATGATTATCTAATTTTTCATTAATACCATTAAGTGTTTTTGTCCAGTTGTCCGCGTCCATTCTTTTTTCCAACTCGGTTTTGAGATCAAAGATTTCCACCTCCAAATCCTTCAAAATACTTGAAAGTTCCTCAATGATCAAAAGAATTAAGTCCAGCGAACATTTGTTCAGGATGGCGTACCATCTTGTCATAAAACTCTTGTTGAATTTAAAACTCATGGGTTTTGGTAACATTCTGAGGCCTCTAGGAATCCGTTTAACCTTATGATATTGTATCAAAGTGGTCGCATGCATCCTTTGATTGACTTCTTTTCGTACTGTGTATTCCAACTGCTTCACCAATTGATTGACTGTTCCTGGGGTAGCACTAAAGGTTTTGACTTCCTGAATTAAAGAGAAAATAGACTCTGCTTCCTCTGTGGTGTACACCTTCCTGTTAGCTTGATTGGATGTTAAATGTGCGATGTCTTCGAATGACATTATTTGTGGTGGTGCTGGCTAAATTGATTGAGCAGATACAATAAATTACAACGTGAAAAAGGTATAGCCTGCACTCTAATTGGCATCAAATTTACAACTTTTCATAACAGTGCTAAATAACATTTGCTCCAATTCATCACATGTGTGCTGCCTTGTAATAGGACCTGCTCAAGTCCCTAAATAACAATGCCTCGTTGGAGTACAAAAATGTACATAACACACAAGCCGCACTACCTATAGACCTAAAAGGTTCTAACAATGATTGACTTCTTGATCAACAAGAAAGTAATTAACCTTTTATTTTACTATATTTAACAGTTTAGATTCAATGAAAATATAATCAAATCCAATTCATATGTTCGATCACATCTATACTTGTGGAATTATTTGTGTCTTATCAACAATGTTACATCACATTGCTTTCATACAATCCAAATTTTACAAATACAAGCTTCTTCTTTGCTCTTGCCTTCCCAATGTATTTTGGGCTTCAACAACCCTTCGTCAGGGGAACTGTGAAGAGAATGTACAATCAGCTGTATTGTGCCCCTCAGGAACATGATATTTAAAAGCAGTGAAAGATAGAAACCACGAGAAATGAAAACCAAAAAGGGAAAAGTCTGTGTTCAATTCTGTCCTGGCCACGAATAGCCCAATGAGACCATCTTGAGTATACACCCAAATACTAGTTGTGCTCATGCATCCTTGTAAATCAATCTTCACTACCACTATCCTGCAACTAAAAAGTCCTCGCATCATGGTGTCCCTATGAGTTGTAGTGTGTACAAGCCACGCGTACTGATATCGTGCTGAAGAATACCACATGCCCCCTCGGTGATCAATGTTATAAACTACACATACCTCTAAGAAAACACTGGGGCTGTGCTGACCGAAAAACACGATTCCATGCCAACCTGACTGCTGCAGAACAGAAACCATAACTAATCATACATAACCACCTCGATTCTCTCATGTCACGAAATTAATTAGTAAACGTGCTCAAATAAATTACTTACACGAGTAGTGGAAGCCAATTCCAGTCCACTCATATGAAGACTATCTGTTCTCGCTCGGTTATATAAAGTATCCAATTTCTGGAAAATGCAAGTTAGGTTAATTTTTATATGCGGCACGACCACCATAGTTTACTAAGTTATCGAATCACCATTAATGTTGTTGTTGGGCTTACCGCGTATAACACGAGAAAAATTCTCCATGTGCACTCTCCGTGTTGCTGGACAAAAGTGTATACCGTGCCCATCAGTGACTCTCTAAATAGAATCTAACGTAAACGTGTGTTAAAAACAAAGAAGAGGGACTTCTAGACAACTAGACCGTGCAATTTGTTGCAACTGATTGCCGATCGCGGCTCCATATTGAACCACTCACTCGACATAACGTCTGTTTCAATCAATACCCAACCAAATTCTGTATCAACCGTAAATGAACACACAATACAGAAACTCCAAGTGCCTTATATAAATGTATCAAAAAAGAAGGTGAAAGTGAAAAAGAAAAGAGGGAGTGTCAAACCCAAGTAGTTTGGAGTGTATATTACAGATTGCAAAAGAGAGGATCACAAAACAACAGTTTTAGCCTGATGATATTATAAAAAACACGACTTTTGAATTTTATCATTCAGCCCTTTTGGTGTTAATGTCTGAAGATACTTGATTCAAAATGTTTCCCTGCAAGCCAATAGTTTTTCTATGTCTCTATCTGGTCTAGAAATCAATTTTTCTAAAAATGTGAAACGTAGTTGAGGTACGGTATGTGAAGGATCTACCCAGTGTGCGGCCAAAAATGAATTTCTATTCTTTGTGCTAATTGTACTTTTGTGCTCCGTGATTCTGATCTTAATTTTTCGTGATGTTTTTAGTTGCACGATAGTGGTAGTGAAGATTGATTTACAAGGATGCATGAGCACAACTAGTATTTGGGTTTGTACTCAAGATGGTCTCATTCGGGCTATTCTTGGCCAGGACAGAATTGAACACAGACTTTTCCCTTTTTGGTTTTCATTTCTCGTGGTTTCTATCTTTCACTGCTTTTAAATATCATGTTCCTGAGGGGCACAATACAGCTGATTGTACATTCTCTTCTCAATTCCCCTGACGAAGGGTTGTTGAAACCCGAAATGCATTGGGAAGGCAAGAGCAAAGAAGAAGCTTGTAGTTGTAAAATTTGGATTGTACGAAAGCAATGTGATGTAACATTGTTGATAAGACGCAAATAATTCCACAAGTATAGATGTGATGGAACATATGGGTTGGATTTGATTATATTTTCATTGAATCTAAACTGTTAAATACAGTAAAATAAAAGGTTAATTACTTTCTTGTTGATCAAGAAGTCAATCATCGTTAGAACCTTTTAGGTCTATGAGTTGTGCGCCTTGTGTGTTATGTAAATTTTTGTGCTCCAATGAGGCTGCAAATGGGCATACCATATACAGCAAACGGCTCAGCTCCCTTGCACTGCTGTAGACTGATTATTTTCCCATTGCAACAGTAACTGATGTCAGGTGGCCCAACGCTGGACTAAATTGGTTGCACTTATATAAACTTATCGAGTTGCTAGGAATTGCACTTATAAAAACTTGCCAAGTTGTTGGACCAATTCTGCACCGAATTTTTATTTTTTATTTTTCATGCAATCTTTTTTTATTTTGTGTTTCATAAAGATATATATATATATATATATATATATATATATATATATATATATATATATATATATATATATATATATATATATATATATATATATATATATATATATATATATATATTACTGGCAACTCCGTTAACACGCTGGATTCCTTTCTTCCAATAACGGAGCACAGAGTAATGCAGCAAGGTGTTGTTTATTGCTCACCAACAACCTCTACAGCCATGACGCGTTTCAGCCATACCTCGGGCCTTGATCACATGACACGCTCTGTCAGGTAGGTGGCTTTTGTACTATTTTTTTCTCTTTCTGTGCGTTGCTTAAAGTGACAGGTGCATCAAGTTAAAATCATAGACATAGAAGGTACAAAACATACTTGTTTAAATACATAAATAATTATCATATGCTATAATCACACCAATAATGTTAAAAGGATATACAGTACATCAATGTCGGTAAAATACCCTCACTGTTTTTTTATATACCTTAACAAATTGTGTGGTTGATGGCAACATAGCATTCCTCAAAATTACTTTGCTGATTTGTAATATGGCTTGAATCCCGCCCTTAAAATTAATAATAAAAATTATTAATAAAAATAGAGGTAGGTAGTTATTAAAACCGTAGTCTATTGAATCCCGGCATAAATGCCTCATTTCAGTTCCCTGTTGAACAATAATATTTCTTGGGGATCTAACCGTTTTTTGTGGGCGGATTCCGTAAGTAATGTGTAATGGGTCTGCCGACTACTTTCTAAACTTGATGCTTAAAGTGCTAGTGCTATTACAAAAAAAGGGAGTGCTAAAACCTGTGGTAAAAACGCTAACATTTTGTGTTAAAAAAACTACCTAACCCTATGTGTAAAATTCAAATTTGAATTTATGATTTGCAGTGGCAGCATATAGAAAAGGAATTATTGATATTAACAAAATATTTACAAGTTTGAATGACACGGGCCTGTAGGCATGATTTGTGTTGTTAATTCAGTTTAATCAATGTCCCATAAACTTTATTTGTTACAGACAGGTATGTAACTCTTCAGTGGCATTGAGGCCTCTGGGTTGTTTGGTATCGAGGTTAATAATATATTGGGCCTCTAGTAGTCTGAGCTGTCTTTCCCTGTCACCACCTCTTTTCTTTGGTGGGACCGCATCTATTAGGAAATATTTCAGACCACTAGGGTCTGCTCTATGTACCTCACTGAAATGTCTAGCAACCGGATAATTCTGGTCCTGATTTTTTATCGCTCTAATGTGCTGGAGCACCCTTTTGTGTCCTTGCAGTATTGTACTGCCGATGTATCTTAGACCGCAAGGGCACTCCAGCACATAGACCACATACTCAGATTTGCAATTGAGAGATAACTTGATAGGGCATTCTTGGTTGCTGAAAGGGGCCGTGTAAGTGGTTTTATTGCTGTCAAACTGACACGCTTTGCACACTTTACATTTATAAAACCCCTTTCTTTGGGATAGCCAAGAATTGGGGCTGGGACCGCTAGGGTCATTTTGCACCAGAATGTCTTTCATCGATTTGGCCCTGCTATATGTGATGGCCGGTTTTTTAGGGAATAAATGGCCAATCATGGGGTCGCTTAAGACTAAAGGCCAATTTTTCATGATGAGCTTCCTCACCTGGTTCTCCTGTTTGTTAAATTTGAAAATAAATCTAAACGCCTTGTCTTCCTCTTGTTTTTTGGAACCCTCTGTTGGTGTTGCAAGTTTTACTTGAGGTTTACACAGTAAACTTTCTCTGGTTCTAGACCTACTCTTTTCAATTGCTTTGTCTATACAGATAGTAGAATAGCCTCTTTCTTTGAATCTCATTTTACTACTCTCTTGTGCTGTGATCAAATCACTGTCACAACTACAGATGTGTCTTAACCTTAGCATCTCACCGTAAGGAATACTGCGGATGAGATGTTTTGGGTGTGCGCTGCCCGCATGCAGTACTGCATTGCCGGCTGTGGATTTTCTGTGTAACTTTGTTTCCAATTTGTCGTTTCTCACAAACACCTGTACATCTAAAAAATTGATTGTATCAGGGCTAATATCTGCTGTAAAATGTACATTTTGTTGATTGGTGTTGAGACTCTCGATGAATTCTTCTGCCTCACTGATTGTGCCCTTCCAAATTACAAAGAGGTCATCGATGTATCTCCACCATGCCCTGATATTTGTTTTGATCACCGATGTGTGTTCTTTGAAGAGGACCAACTCCTCCCACCAGCCCATGTGGAGACAAGCATAGCTGGGGGAGAAGCTGGCCCCCATAGCTACTCCTCGTAGCTGCTGGTACAGGTTATTTTGGAACAAAAAATAGTTGTTGTGTAAACAAAAATCCACCATGTTTAAAAGCATGAGATTGTGTTGGGCATATTCTTGTCCTCTTCTAGCCAGATAGTACTCTAGGGCCCTTAGTCCATCTCTGTGATTTATGGATATATATAAAGATGTCACATCCAATGTAATTAACAAATAATCTGCCTGCCAAGGACAATTCATCAGTTTCATTAAAAAGTCACTTGTGTCCTTAATGTACAAAACCAAATTTTGGACATGCTCCTGTAGAAAATAATCTATGTATTTGGAAACATTTTCGAGTAAACTTTTGCGGGCAGATATAATTGGCCTTCCAGGTGGCATTGAGGCGTTTTTATGTATCTTGGGGATAATGTACAGAATCGGGGTTACTGGTTTGTCATTTTTTATGTACTTAAACTCTTCCAACGTTAGTAACCCTGCGTTTTTCCAGGCAATTAGTTTCATATTGAACTCGCTGATTGTTTTGCGCATGGTAGAATAATCACTGCGACGATAGCATGCTGTTTCTTTAAGCTGTCTCATTGCTTCTGTTATATAATCCGATTTTTTCCATAACACTGTGTTGCCACCTTTGTCGGTGTTTCGCACTATAATATATATATATATATAGGAAAACGTTGTGCCCATGCACTAGAGCGCACTCGAGACCAGCGCTGATGGTGGCACATCTTTATTCAGGTAGAACCGCTATCATCAAGAGGGTAAGTACAGCACAGTAGCAGTGTTTAAAATACGACGCGTTTCGGGAATGGCTCCCTTCTTCCTGGTACAACACCGCAGCTTGCAGTCCAACACACCTGCATCCATTTGACCTAACACGCCCTCCAATGGGCCAATCCGCTGTGAGGTCAGTCCCAACTGAATTCTGGGACTTGCAGTGTGTCACAATGTCTATGGCCACAATCTTGTCTGCGAATCTTAATGCATTCAACCCTGGATGGGCCCCTCTGAATGTAGCGGCTCAAAATCAACCCCCACGCTGCTCCAGAAGACTCCGCAAATGCGAAGCCTCACGGCCCCCTTTCCAATCATCGGGGTGGTGCTGCTCTCCGCGGCTGGGCGGCCGCGTAAAATATTGGAAAACGTTGTGCCCATGCACAAGAGCGCACTCGAGACCAGCGCTGATGGTGGCACATCTTTATTCAGGTAGAACCGCTATCATCAAGAGGGTAAGTACAGCACAGTAGCAGTGTTTAAAATACGACGCGTTTCGGGAATGGCTCCCTTCTTCCTGGTATATATATATTTTTTCAAACGACAAATGACGCGGCACTCCAAAGCAGGATACTTATGGATTTATTTCACCACAACACCACTCAACCAACGCGTTTCAGCCCTCACACGGCTTTCTTCACGGTTAGTGAGTCCTTCTTCCATTACGCTTTAAATACCCATCTCTGCCATAATGATGCATTATGGGATTCGTAGTGCGTATATTTCAAAATAACTTTATACATATTTACAAAAGGACAATTGCGCATGTGTCAGGATGTCATTTGTCGTTTGAAAATTGAATTGGGGCCAGGATCCGGCCCATACGGAGCGCTCTGAACGGACAGGATCACATTGTGGCAAATATATATATATATATATATATATATATATTAATTACCTACTGGTGGTCGCCAGTAGGTAGTAAGAACCTAGTTTCCATAGGAAAAGCGTTTTTTGATTTGCCAATATCTTTGGCGCCGTTTGACGAATATTCGCGAAATGTTCAAAACAAATGATGCGCTCCGGTCAGCTTCTGTCTCGAAAGTTTCGGGGTGATTCATTGAGCGGGGGCTGAGAAAAAAGGGGGGGTCCCAAAACGCGTTTTCTCCATGTTAATTTCCATAGGAAACTTTAGACAAAGCTACAGCTCGAACTGCTGAACGGAATTACACCAAATTTGGCAAAAAGGAAGCTCTTGGTTCAGAAAGCGACCTTTTTTAAATGGTGTAAATCCGTTCAGTAGTTCCTGAGAAATTCAAAAATAAAAAATATCGATATCTGGTGACCGCTGTGGATCCGCGAACCCTCCCGAGCACGAGCTTCATTCTGATTGGCTGCCAACATTCCAAACCAAAAAGTGTTGGCAGCCATCTTGTGACTCGGTTGAACCGAGTCACAAGAAAAAGGTAAAAAAAAGGTTAAGAATGAAGAAAAGGGGGCAGGGTAGAAACACCCTGACCCCCTAGGCCTGCTCAGGGGATACCACAGGGACCCCCAGGGCCAAAAAAACAATTTTTAAAAAAAACAATTTCGGCGGGATTCGCGCTGGGTGCGCGAATCCCGCCGTAGAAAAAAAAAACGAAGTGGGGTGTCCCGCGCTTCCTTTTAATGAGCCCCCGGGTGGGCCAGGCCCGGGGGGCAATCTTGTTAACATATGCGGGGGCTGCATGGGCCCCCACAGCCCCGGGGACCACCAACTCCCCGGGGCTTTTTAAATAATATGCAGGGGGCACGCGCCCCCCCCCGCAGCCCCGGGGACCGCCACCTCCCGGGGCTTCTTTGTAAAATGCGTGGGGGGCTCCTGTCCCCTCCACGCTGCCCCAGGGACCGTCACCTCCCCAGGGCATTCTTAATTATGGGCAGGGGGCCTCATGGGCCCCCCAAGCCCCGGGGACCACCACCTCCCCGGGGCTTTTTAAATAATATGCGGGGACACGCGGCCCCCCGCAGCCCCGGGGACTGCCACCTCCCGGGGCTTCTTTGTAAACCTGCTCTCGCTTCCATGAAGCAAAGCAGAATTGCTTTAGGACAAGGGGAGCTGCATGTTAGCAGCTCCCCTTGTCCAAAAGCAATGCCGGCTCCCGCAGGAAGCGGGGCACCGGCTGGGACCGCGGAAGCATTGGGGCTCCCCCGCGGTCCCCAATGTGAGAGCATGCCCCGGGGTATGGGGTCCCCGGGGAGGATATCGAATAATGGAAGTGGGGCATTTTTTCTTCTTTCGATTTTGGAGTCGCAACCCCATCGCGGCTCTCAGCGTGGCCCCCGTGTAACGTCGTGGTGGATTTGCGGATCCACCTCAAATAAATAATTTTGTAGTATATAATTTAGAAGGTAGTGTTGCATTTGTTTATTTGCTTTATAGAGGTAGTGTGATTGAAGTTAATAATAATATTACATTTGATAGAGTTAGTAAAAATATATAAAATTAAAAGTTAAACTTGAAAAGTGTATTGTGTTGTAGTGCATTGAATATATGCTTTTGCAGATTTGCGACGGGTGCGCGAATCCACAAAAAATTTAAAAAGAGTATGTATGTCTAAAAAGATTCACTATTGTGTTGTAGGGTGGCTCTAAAAAGAGCCCTTGTTTTCATTATGAGTTTGTTGTAGCTACATGTAAGTGCGGAGGCACAGCTTTAGGTTGTTGAGAAAGACTCTGTTCCCTTGATCTGTGAAGTGTACTCTATCACTTCTGTAGATGTCATCCATATCAAAATGTATATTGTTGTTATAGATGGAGCCCATCCTATGGTCTCTGAGGTAAGCAGAAACAGCTTTATTGGCATTCTTTCTAGCTTTCTCAATCTGTGGACAGAATTGATTTGACCTCTTCCATTTCTGTCTTTGGCATATATTTGAGTATAAAAAGACAATTTGGGGGAAAAGCAACATCAATTGTGCAAAGGTATCCTTCATGAGCATTTCCAGTTCTACTCCAGTCAATGTGCCTAGGTCATTGCCACCACAGTGCACAATCATGAGGTCAGGGGGTTGAAGAAGCAAAAAGGTTTTAACCAAAGGCATCAATTGGTGCCACTTTAATCCTCTCTGTGCAATCCATTTAATATCCACATTTTGCAAAGTAAGGTCTTTGTCAATACCTCTGTGTTCAGCACACCTTTTGCACCAGAAAACATAGATGTGGCCTACAATCCATTCTGTAAGCATCTTGAAGGGATGTCTGGAAGTAATGAGAAGATGTCTGTAGCTGAGCTAGTCAGTTGGCAGAATGAGAGGTATCTAAAATGGTAGACAAGATGCTGTTTTTTAAGAAGCAGATAACTGATTGGCTGTTCATGAACATTGTACACTCAAAAATAGGATGCATATTACTTTCTTAAAAAAGCATGTTTCTTAATGGTTATTTAAAAATGTTTGAAAGGTACAGTTGATAGGATAAGGTTATATTTTGCAAAAGTCAACCACACCTGCTATTTGCATTCGTAAGCTTGTGTGCTGAACTTGAAAATATGGTGAACTTGTGACCTGCCAGTTCAGTTGAATGTTGCAGAAACTGTTACTATGGAAACTGGGATTAAGCAGAATGGGGGAAGGGTTGAAAGCTAACTGTGCTTTTAAAATATGAAATTGTAAGTTATATATAAGTGATATGTTATTAAAGTAAGATTTCCCAAATCAGTAGTATGTTTAGAAGTGGTGTGTTCTTAAAAAATAATAATAGTATTATTAGTAATATGTTTTTGAACCCCTGTGTGGATTTGCGGCTCCACCGCGACGCTTTACTGAGGCACCGCAGTGGAGTTGCGACTCCAGAAAATTACTGAACCAGCTTGGGCACTTTTAGAAGTCAGTCAGTAAGGGTTAATATGTCTAACCAATAGAAATGTGTTTCACAATTCGAAATAATGTAGGAAGGAATGTGGTTTGTTACTTACATTTATTTGTGTGGAGAAAGAGAGGGAAAGTTTGCCATTACTGGTTTTACCTTGTTGAGAGTAGTGCATTACATTGATTGTGTGCAAAAGAAAATCTTTTCTGAGTTTCTAATATTTCATATTCTACAATACTATTTGAAAGGTGAGTTACAAATTTGTGAGGTTTATTATGTATTAGCTTTATTTTCTAACTTTAAAAATTATTGAAGAACTGTGATGTTTGAAATATGTTATTAAATGTAGAGATGTGTATTGTAGTTTGTTAGTATTTAGAGAGGTCTGCATGGTCTTGTGTCTGAAGTATGTCTCTACTTACACATGTATTCTGATATGTGTGATCCATCTGAAGATGCTAGACGTGTAAATCACAGGTATACATGTACTTGTATGCTTCTTTTATATATGGTGTTACTAGCAAAAGGTACACACGCATGCATGCATGCTTTTAGAAATATGGGGAGACTTACAACAGAGACATGTGAAGGGTTGCTGCTTTGTATTTGGCTATGCTCAATACCTGAGTAGTAGTAGAATGGTGAAGCAGCAGCAGCAGAAGAGTGATGTTTAGGATATGTCGGGTGAGGAATTAGTGATTATGCTACTTTATATGAGTCTGTGGAAAAGTTCACTTGAAGTACGCCGCATAAATCTAGGTGTCTGTTTGAAATGTGAAGTGCAGTCTGTCAAGTTTTAAGGTCTTCATAGTCTTGTGACTGAGGTATGTGTCTACTTGCACATGTATTGTGATATGTGCTATGCATCTGAAGATGCTAGACGTATAAAACAGAGGTGTACATGTATGTGTATGTTTCTTTGATATATGATGCTACTATCAAAAGGTGCAGACATATGCATGCATGCTTTCAGGAAGATGGTGAGACTTACAGCAGAATTCAAGGTTTATCGCGCACACCTGTTTAGATGTTTGACTGATGATCCAAACTCCTATGACAATTTAAAATTGTTTAGCGTACTGGTCAGGAATGAGGTAGCCTGCCTCATGTGTCTAACTGTTGATTCATTGCAAGTGTGATATGCACTTGCCCCTTTCTGCACTGCTTTTTAAGTGTTGTATTTGTAATGTTTTTACAGATTCTGGCAATTATACTGTATACAGTTTTAATACATTAAACACAGAACTACAACTTCATCCTATCTTTTTTTATTCACCATATTCTGCGGATTCCTCTCCACTATGGTTGCATCTTGTATACAGTCAAACACAAATCAAAATTAACCCTTTACACAATCTTATAGACCTGTGTCTACAATTTGCACATTCCATAAACAGATGACTCTTTTGAAGTTTTCCCAATGCATTTCGGGATCTGACAATCCCTTCTTCAGGGGAACTGAAATGAAAAGTAAATTTTGCCATTAGTCAACCAGGGAGGAACTGAACATGCTCATAGTATCTAGCGTGTTGACAACAAACGTGTCATTGTATACCAAACCCACATGGTTCTGAACTCCTGTAACCATGTTACACATGCATGAAAGACATTAGCTTGTAATAACCAATTTCATAGGTTTGCTCATGTGTGTAGTGAGTAGCTATATATGTCCCACAGTCATTGTGCTTAACACCCAGTGTGCATGATAACAATGCTCTGTGAGTAATAGTAACAGTACTCAAAGACCCCATTCAACTCATTTAGTGGTATTCATCCTTGTACAGACCAAACTTAAACACACTCACTAAAGATAACCTGTGTTCCTCTTCAACGCGTGTTAGTAAATACCACAATATCCTTGGTACCTGCAAGGTCTAAACAAAAAAGCAACAACTAAGCCCCTCTGAATTAAAATCATCGATGGGATTACGACAACCAGCAACCTGTTTATTTGTTACCTGGAAACTTGTTTAAACACCCGTGATGTTTCCAAACTTTTTCTTCTCACCGCCGTGTACTCGCAAGAAATAGATGCTGTAACAAAATGGTGCAATAAAGATTTAACTATCGCCTGATACACTACACGGCAATTTCACTAATGCACGATCTTGAGCATACTCCTCTCACCTGCTTTGTAGCGCAAATATCGTCCCGTATCTATCGCGTTCGAAAGATCCGATGTTAGTTTCCACGACACAGATTCCCTCTAAAAAGAGCTCACTGTTACTAAACATCGTAAACGGACCGGCAACAAACCACACTCTAAACACTATCCCATAGCGGCCATCTTAGAGTGTAAATCTAAGTATTAATTTCTATTGAACTTCAGCTTCCTGCGTCGCATCAGCAGTCCGCATAAAAACATACTGGTGCAAATATTAAATACTGTCACTAGTTCAAAGCTGAAACTCAATTGCCTATTGGATCATTTAAATAAACTGTTCAACCACAGTCCATGTAGTTTCAGTGACTCCTCCTTATGCGCTACCATCTCTATGACCCGCGGGTCCACCTGCTCTTGATTACGCTCAATACACACATCAATGCTCTATAATATTGCCGCTGCCCATCCCATCTTAGTGCCTTTTCCCGTCACCTTTAAATGTGAACCCCAAGTGTTATAATGAGTTTTTGGTTGCACTTGATCATTGTGTGGTTGAGCATACATCACATAATAACATAATGACATTTGCTCTGCTGATGTTGGCAATGCCATGTATACATATCCGTTAATTTAATACATAGATGACAACCTATAACTCCTGTGAGTGTAAGTGTACCCAATTATGGTCATGCTCTATGACAGATGTGTTCATATAACCTGCCATCGTATGTGAAAGTTTTGGGGAAATTGTTTTCTAATTAGTATATTGGCCTTTATATGTTGAATAAAAGTCCTGAAATCATAAATAACAGCTCATATCAAGCTTGTCATTCAATCCTGCCAGCATCATGGTGTTAAGTTTTTAATCCACCATATTTCTGTTTGTTATAACAGCTTCGAGTTGTCTCTGTCTGATGTTGTTGTGATTTTTTCCAGTATTAGAAATCTTAATTGAGATATGTTATGGTTTTTGTCCATCCAATGCATAGCCAAACTGGAATTGGGATTTTTATTGCGTATCAAGCTCTTATGTTCTGTAATTCTGATTTTAATTTTGCGCTCAGTTTTCCCAATATACATCATGCCACATGGGCATTTAATACAATACACAACAAACATTGAATTGCAGTCAGTTGAATTGCGCAGTTTGATTGTTTTGCCCGTTTGTGGGTGTGTAATCGTGTTACCAGTAATGATGTTACAATGAACACAATTATAGCATTTTTTCATACCTGCATCAATAGTACTGATGTGCCATTTCCCACTTGTTAACAGTTCTTTGATGTTGCAGCTCCTTGTGTAAGCGAATAAAGGTTTTTGAATAAACAGATGTTTAAAGTCAGGCTCACATTGAAGAAGTTCCCAACGGCGGTTAATGATCTTTTTTATGGCGTTCGACTTCGTTGAATATTTGGAGACGAAGACCATCCGGTCTTGAGGGGTTTTCTCTTTAGTTTGTAATAGTTCACTTCTGGTTATGCCTTCAACTCTAGCGATGGCCTTTGAAATAACAGCTGCTGGATATCCTCGTGATTGAAATTTGCTCTTTTGTTGTTGCATTTCTCTTGTGAATTCTCCTGATGTAGATGAAATTCTTTTGGTCCTCATAATTTGAGAAAACGGAAGATTGTGTATGAGGTTAAGAGGATGAAAACTATCGTACAACAACAAATTGTTGCGATCAGTTTTTTTGTGGTATACTGATGTTTCCAGTCCTCCATTTGTTTTAGTAATCAATACATCCAAAAATGAAATATGTTCATTGTTGATTTGGTGAGTAAATTGAATGCGATTGTTCTTTGTGTTCAGTTCTCCAATTTTGGTCTCCAGTTTCTCTTGACTATTATTCCAAATCAGAAAAATGTCATCAATGAAGCGTCTATAAAATACTAAATTGGCACTCCACTCTGCATCTGTTAGGATGTGATCTTCCTTGCTCACATTTTGACATATATGTATTCGCGTATGCTGGTGCTCCGGAGAAACACATAGATGTTCCGCTGATTTTGTAAAAAGAATTCCTCATTCCATTTAAAATTGCTGTGTTGTAGACAGAATTGTAACAATTCCAGAATAAACACTCTGTTTGCCGCCAAAGATGTTTGTGTCAACAATGCCCATTCACAATCCTCTATGCCTTCGTTTAGTGGAATAGAAGTGTATAATGCTGTCACATCTATAGTGCACAAGACCCAGCTTATGTAATCATTGCATTCAAGATCTTGCAAAAGCTGTAAAAAGTGTGTGGTATCCTTGATGTATGTTTTCCACTGTTGTACAAATGGTTGTAAGAAGTGATCAATGTACTTGCCCAAAGGTTCGAATAAGGACCCGCATCCGGACACTGTAGGTCTGAAAGGAGGATTGAACAGACCTTTATGTACTTTAGGTAACATATACAACCTTGGACATCTGGGATGTTTTGTTGTTAAATAACTGTGTGTGTTCGTTGTGATCCATTCCATTTCCTTAGCTTTCTCCAAAATCTCATTCAGTGTTTTCTTGATCTCGTTGGTCGGATCTTGTCCCAGTGCTAAATATGTGGTATTATCTTTAACATGTTCCTGAGCCTTGGTTGTGTAGAAATCCGTATCCATGACTACCAGTGCACCCCCTTTATCCGCGAGTTGGAACGTAAGTGACTGATTGCGTGACATTTCCTGTAATGTACAGTATTCATGCGTGTTCAGATATCTTCTTGTTTTTGGTTGAAAATTCATAACCTCTAGATCCTTTTTTAATAAGACTTCAAACGCATCCAATACCTTGTGTAAAATTGGAGCTGTGTATGCGCTGCGTGGTTTAAATTCTTTGTACTCAGGTTGTTCCTCTTCAAGGGAAATTTTAGGTCCTTCTGATAACGTTGGTACGATGTTTGTGAAGAAATGGCGTAATCGTAGATTACGCATAAATTTAAATAAAGAAACCTCTCCTTCCGCTTTGTTGGTGTGGCATGTTGGTACAAATGATGTACCTTTGTGAAGTACTTTGATCTGTTGCGTGCTTAACACCTTTGAGGAAATATTAATTACTAAGGTTTTGTCTTGCTCCGGAGGCTTTTGCTGATGTTGCTCGACCTGCCGCTTGTCCTGCCTCTAAAAAAGGTGGTTGTTGACCATTCGAAGTGCCAGCTGTTGCCATCCTCTCTATTGGTTGTTATTGTTGTGAACCTTTATCCTTTTCCACATTGAGCGGCTGTCCTGTGGTTGATAATTCCTGATCGGACACAATGCTTTCTTGAGATGACGTTGTGGGTTTTTGGATTTGTCTCCTGTGGGCATACACCTCTGCCCGGGTGTAGACTTCATTCAATTTGTAATCAATTGTGTCTCGTTTGTATTTCCTCAATTTGCATTCCTGGGTTTCTTTACCATATCTATCCAATTTCTCATTGAGATTTTCAAGTGTTGTTTTCGAAAATTCAGCATCGCATCTTGTGCTTAAATCTGTTTTGATGGTGTCTATCTCTTCCTCTAGCTCCTTGATTGTTCTTGACAGTTCTTCTACTAACAGTAAAATCAAGTCTAACGAACATTTGTTGAGAATGGCGTACCATTTCTCCATAAAATGCTTCTTGAATTGAAATCTGAAGAGCATTGGTTTAATAGGTAGCCTTAAACCCCGTGGTATTCTCTGTACCTTGTGGTACTGAATTAAGCTTGAAGCATGTAATCTTTGATTGAGGACTCTCCTGGACAGAAATTCGAGTTGTCGTAATTGTTGTGCCCCAGAACCTCCCTGTGTGCTGAAGGCTTGAGTCTCTTGTATCAGTGCATATTTATCAGTTGCTTGCGCTTGTGTA
Organism: Calotriton arnoldi; assembly: GCA_963921515.1. Lineage (NCBI taxonomy): Eukaryota > Metazoa > Chordata > Amphibia > Caudata > Salamandridae > Calotriton > Calotriton arnoldi. Next base: position 773,013 of record CAWUFW010003706.1, read on the forward strand.
TACATTTTAGTATCAGCTCTGTTATCCATGAGATTTGAAATTGCGTCAAATGACATGATTGGATATCGGGTGCTGCGACAACTAGGAAGGCGACGGTCTCAAACGGAATTCAAGGTTTATTGCACACACCTGTTTAGATGTTTGAATGATGATCCAAACTCCTATGAAAATTTAAAATTGTTTAGCATGCTGGTCGGGAATGAGGTAGCCTGCCTCATGTGTCTAACTGTTGATTCATTGCAAGTGTGATAATGAACTTGCCCATTTCCGCACTGCTTTTTAAGTGTTGTATTTTTAATGTTTTTACAGATTCTGGCAATTATACTGTATAGAGTTTTAATACATTAAACACAGAACTACAACTTCATCCTATCTTTTTTTATTCACCATATCTTTCGGATTCCTCTCCACTATGGTTGCATCTTTGTATACAGTCAGACACAAATCAAAATTAACCCTTTACACAATCTTATAGACCTGTGTCTACAATTTGCACATTTCATAAACAGATGACTCTTTTGAAGTTTTCCCAATGCATTTCGGGATCTGAAAATCCCTTCTTCAGGGGAACTGAAATTAAAAGTAAATTTTGCCATTAATCAAACATGGAGGAACTGAACATGCTCATAGTATCTAGCGTGTTGACAACAAACATGTGTCATTGTTTACCAAACCCACATGGTTCTGAACTCCTGTAACCATGTTACACATGCATGAAAGACATTAGCTTGTAATAACCAATTTCATAGGTTTGCTCATGTGTGTAGTGAGTACCTATGTATGTCCCACAGTCATTGTGCTTAACACCCAGTGTGCATGATAACAATGCTCTGTGAGTAATAGTAACAGTACTCAAAGACCCTATTCAACGCATTTAGTGGTATTCACCATTGTACGGACCAAACTTAAACACACTCACTAAAGATAACCTGTGTTCCTCTTCAACGCGTGTTAGTAAATACCACAATATCCTTGGTACCTGCAAGGTCTAAACATAAAAGCAACAACTTAGCCACTCTGAATTAAAATCATCGATGGGATTACGACAACCAGCAACCTGTTTATATGTTACCTGGAAACTTGTTTAAACACCTGTGATGTTTCCAAACTTTTTGTTCTCGCCGCCGTGTACTCACACCAAATAGATCACTGCTGTAACAAAACGGTGCAATAAAGATTTAACTATCGCCCGATATGCTACACGGCAATTTCACTAATGCACGATCTTGAGCATACTCCTCTCACCTGCTTTGTAGCGCAAATATAGTCCTGTATCTATCGCGTTCAAAAAATCCGACACTATCCTATAGCTGCCATTTTAGAGTGTAAATCCAAGTATTAATTACTATTGAACTTCAGCTTCCTGCGTTGCATCAGCAGTCCGTGTAAAAACATACTGGTGCAAATATTAAATATTGTCACTAGTTCAAAGCTGAAACTCAATTGCCTATCGGATCATTTAAACAAACGTACTCATGTTTCAGCTGTAAGTCACCATATTCCTGAAAGCATGTATACATATGTCTATACCTTTTGCTAGCAGCATCGTATATAAAAGAAATGTGCAAATAGATGTATACCTGTGTTTTATACGTCTATCAACTTCACATGCATAATACGTATTAGAATACATGTGCAAGTAGAGACATACCTCAGTCACAAGACCATCCATATCTTAAAACTTGACAGACTGCACTTCACATTTCAAACAGACACCTAGATTTATGTGGCATACTTCAAGCAAACTTTTCCACAGACTCTTACAAATTACCATAATCACTAATTTCTTACCAAACATAACTTAAACATCACTTTTCTGCTGCTGCTGCTTCACCATTGTACTACTACACAGGTATTGAGCATAGCTAATAACAAAGCAGCAACCCTTCACATGTCTCTGCTGTAAGTCTCCCCATTTTTCAAAAAGCATGTATGCATGTGTCTGTACCTTTTGCTAGTGACACCATATATAAAAGAAGCATAGAAATGGATGTATACCTGTGTTTTACACGTCTAGCATCTTCAGATGGATAACACATATCAGAATACATGTGTAAACAGAGATATACTTCAGTCAGAACACCATGGAGACCTTAAAACCTGAGAGACTGCACTTCATATTTCAAACAGACACCTACATTTATGCGGCGTACTTTAAGTGTACCTTTCCACACACTAATACAAACTAGCCTAATCACTAATCAGTTTCCTAACATGTCTTAAACCTCACTTTTGTGCTTGAGGTTCACCATTCTGTGACTACTTATGGTGTTGGACCTAGCCAAATATAAAGCAGCAATCAATCACATGTCTCAGCAGTAAGTCGCACCATATTCTTGAAAGCATGCATGCATGCATATGTCTGTACCTTTTGCTAGCAGCATCATATATAAAAGAAATATCCAAATAGATGTATACTTGTGTTTTATACGTCTAGCATCTTCAGATGCATAATACGTATTAGAATACATGTGCAAGTAGAGACATATCTCAGTCACAACACCATAAAGGCCTTAAAACTTGACAGACTGCACTTCACATTTCAAGCAGACACTGAAAATTACGCGGTATATTTGAAGTGTAGCTTTCCACAGACTCATACAAAGTAGCGTAATAACTAATCCATCTCCTAACATGCCTTAAACCTCACTTTTGTGCTGCAGCTTCACCATTCTACGACTACTTAGGGTGTTAGGCCTAGCGAAATATAAAGCAGCAATCCTTCACATGTCTCTGCTGTAAGTCTCAGTAATATCCTGAAAGCATGCATGGATATGTCTGTACCTTTTGCTAGTAGCAGCATATATCAAAGAAACATACAAATAAATGTATACCTGTGTTTCATACGTCTAGCATCTTCAGATACATAACAGATATCACAATACATGTGCAAGTACACACATACCTCAATCACAAGACCATGAAGACCTTAAAACTTGACAGACTGCACTTCACATTTCAAACAGACACTTAGATTTATGCAGCGTACTTCAAGTGAACCTTTCCTCAGACTCATACAAAGTAGCCTAATCACTAATTCCTCACCTGACATATCTTAAACTTCACTTTTCTGCTGCTGCTGCTTCACCATTCTACTACTACTCAGGTATTGAGCATAGCCAAATACAAAGCAGCAACCCTTCACATGTCTCTGTTGTAAGACTCCTCATATTTCTAAAAGCATGCATGTATGTGTCTGTACCTTTTGCTAGTGCCACCATATATAAAAGAAGCATACAAATAGATGTATACTTGTGTTTTACACATGTAGCATCTACGGATGGATAACACATATCAGAATACATAAGTAAGTAGAGACATATCTACATAGATACCTACATTTATGCGGTGTACAAACGTATGCATGCATGCTTTCAGGAAGATGGTGAGACTTACAGCATAGACATGTGATGGGTTGCTGCTTTATATTTGGCTAGGCCCATCACCCTAAGAAGTTGCAGAATGGGGAAGCTGCAGCACAACAGTGAGGTTTAAGACATGTTAGGAGATGGATTAGTGGTTAGGCTACTTTGTATGTGTCTGTGGAAAGGTACACTTGAAGTTCGCTACATAAATGTAGGTGTCTAAGTAGATATATTTCTACTTACTCATGTATTCTGATATGTGTTATCTATTTGAAGATGCTACATTTGTAAAACACAAGTATACATCTATTTGTATGCTTCATTTATATATGGTGGCACTAGTAATAGGTATAAATGCATGCATGCTTTTAGGAATATGGTGAGATTTACAGCAGAGACATGTGATAGGTTGCTGCTTTATATTTGACTAGGCCCAACATCCTGAGTAATCGTAGAATGGAGAAGCAGCAGCACAAAAGTGAGGTTTAAGAGATGTTGGCAGAGGGATTAGTGATTAGGCTACTTTCTATGAATCTGAGGAAATGTACACTTGAAGTACACCGCATAAATGTAGGTGTCTCTTTCAAATGTAGAGTGCAGTCTGTCAAGTTTTAAGTTTAAGGTCTGCATGGTCTTGTGATTGATGTATTTCTCTACTTGCACATGAATTCTCATATGTGATATACATCTGCAGATACTAGATGTATAAAACACAGGTATACCTCTATTTGTATGTTTCTTTTATATATGATAGTACCAGTAAAAGGTACAGACCGATGCATACATACTTTCGGGAATATGGTGAGATTTACAACAGACTCATGTGAAGGTTTGCTGCTATATATTTGGGTAGGTCCAACACTTTGAGTAGTCGCAAAATGGTGAAGCTGAAGCACAAAAGTAAGGTTAAAGACATGTTGGCAGATGGTTTAGTGATTAGGGTACTTTGTATGAGTCTGTGAAAAAATACAGGTACAGAACTATTTGTATATTTGTTTTAAATATGGTGTCACTAGCAAAAGATACAGACACATGTATGGTGTATATTTGTTTTGTATATGGTGTCACTAGCAAAAGATACAGACACATGTATGGATGCATTCAGGAATATGGTGAGACTTACAACAGAGACATGTGAAGGGTTGCTGTTTTATATTTGGGTAAGGTTAACACTTTAAGTGTTATTTTGAATTGGGAACACCAGTCTGTGAAGTTAAACGGACTTTATGGTGTTGTGAATGACGTATGTGTCTACTTATACATCTATTGTCTGATGTATTATAGATGTGAACCTGATTGGTTTGAGTTGTAGTAGAGAAATCCTTTAGTTCTGCTCTCTCATTCTGTTGCAGAGGTTGTGATGTCTTCTAAATGAAGGAATTGTTCAGTGTCTAACATAGCTTTGCAATGCAATTGAAAGTATTTGTTTATTTATAGATGAGAATATTTGTATATAAATATTTTAATAATACAAAATTATTTTTAGAAACTTTTTTAACTTTTCTTTTTTTCCCAGATATTCACCATTATTAGTAAGAAAGATTGAGTATGACAAGAAATGTTCAAAAGAAAAGACAAGAAAAAAACACAGTACTATTTAAAGGAGAGAGAAAAGCAGAAATTAGATGAAGTTCAAAATGTGACATTGAAGAAAAAGACTTCTGGTAAGGGAACTAAAGAATTTGTTAAAAGACTTTTAAAGAATGTAATGAATTTTCAAAATGTGGAAAAGAGAAAGAAAAGTTGTACAACAAATCAGAAGGAAACGAAAAAAGGGCATATTAATGGAAAATCATGTTATGGGAAAACAGTCCATGTTGAAAGAAGGATGAAAGAATATAAAGACATTAGGAAGAGAATGTATAAAAGTAGAGTACTACAAAATGTATTGAAAGATTGTAAAAAAAAATATAAAAGAAGATCAGCAGCTTACAAGAAAAAGCAACAGATTGAAAGTGAAGCAGAAAAAGCTTTTGAATTGAAACGAAAATCATTTATATTGGTATTGAAGAGAATGAAAACATTGAATAAAACAATGCACTTTATGAAGGAGAAAAGCAAAAGAAAAAGACTGGTTAATAGAAGTAACTTTTGCAAAACTTTTTCTGGTGAATGGAAGCACACTTCTAGTACTGAGCCTTTTTTAATGAAGAAAGCTATTTTCAACAAAATACATTAGTTTATGCAGTTGATACTAGTGGTCATTGTTATGAGATAAAAGATGGTTGTAAAAAAATGTAAAATGTAAATCTGTATTTGTAAAGCGCGAACTACTCACCCTTACGGGTCTCAAGGCGCTGGGGGCCGCCGTGGAAATTAAGTGAGCTATTGCCCAGAGTCACATGGTGCTGAGCTGAGCTGCCGCCGGAGCCGGGGATCGAACCGTGAGCCCTGTGCTCCGAAGTCAGCTGCCCTGGCCGCTGCACCACACCTCTCCACTTGTCCAATTGAAAAAGAAAAGATGGTTCCTAGAAATGTGGAAGAAGTAATAGCTGTGGGATTGTAGTAGTATTCAACAGGAATCTATCGATATATTATGAATTTTCTTACGCGAATATGCAAAAAAAAGTGTTAAACAAGATTAAGATGTTGCAAGGACTAGATTCTTGTAAAGTAAGAAAATATACTAAGTTGCAGGGTCATTCTCTGGCTTGTCTTTCTAGAAGAGTGTGTCAAAGTACTTTTCATCATTTAAGAATGTTAGCAGTACATCACTCAGAAATGCGGAAGTTAGTAAGGAGATTGTACTACGTAAAAAGTCTTGCATTATCTTTAAGTGAAATGGACACAGCTCTTTTGCATGGTTCAGTATCGGATGTAAAAAAAGTTTGTGATGACATACAGTTTCATTTCTTTGGTTCACAAGAGGAGTGTAGAGAATGTGAGAGCTTGATATATGTAGGTGTTGAAGAACAGGTGGAAGATATTAGTACTGAGAAGTTTGCAGAAGAATTTACAAAGTTTAAGATACTTTCATGTGAAAAACCAAACTATGCTTGTATTTGTTGTCGACGTACTCACTATAGAAGTCAAACCGGGAACGTTGATGTGTATTTAAAAAGTGAAAAGGAAAACTATGATAAGTGGGAGCAATTTGGTGCTTATTTGTTGGTGGAAGGTTGTTTTGAGTTGGGTACTGATCAACGTATTTGTAAATATTGTTACAACAAATTAGAAGAGAACAAAATGCCAGCTACAGAAGTACATAACAACTTAGAGTTGGTAGCTATTCCTCCGGAACTGTCAAATTTAAATACATATGAGTCCATTCTTATTCAATCTGTGCACCCGTTTCAGGCTATAGTTTGTATGGAGGCTAAAACAGGTAAGCTGCCTCCAACAGATTTACAAAGAGGTCTCAAAGGAAGAGTTGTATACTTACCTTTAGATTTTAAGAAAAATATTGAAACTGTTGGTATAGAGAGAGAGGAAAGTGAGCCTATAGTTATTTTAGTTAATCGTGTACCAACAAAGAGTCGGAATATGGCAAGAGTTAGTAGATGTCACCAAACTTCAAAAGGTTACATTATATCTTGTACATAACAATAATTATTATAAAACTATAAATGTGGAAGAACAGGAAATATGTTTAGAAGATAAAACCGAAATTTCAACTGGCCAAATAGAAAAAGTGGACAAGTTCAGGAGTGAAGAGATTTAAGAACATTACAGTATACCACCTCTACATTCAAAAGAAGTGATTGGAAACACTATTGAATTATTTCAAATGAAGAAAGCAAAGGGAACTCCCCTAAGTGTACGGGAAAAAAGTTTAGAAGCTCGTTGTTTTCCACAGCTGTTCCCCACTGGAGAGGTGGACAATATGATGAACGAGCAGTACAGATTCCAGCTTCAGAATACCGCTCGACAAGATTGTACTCAGAAGATCCAAGATTTCGACAGTGCATTCCATATATATTTCATCTTCTGTTTGAAAGTGACTTGTCTGGACTTTCATATGCAGTGAACCACATATTAAAAACAGGAGTTCATCTTATACATGTTTCTGCAAAGGAATTCATGGACAAAGTTCAACAAAGAGACGATCATTTAGAATCCCAGTGAATTAATTTGATGGCGTGTCAACGTGGTACCAATGAATATTGGTATCGTCGTCACGGAGAACTTGAATGTATGTTAAGAAACTTAGGTACCACTATGTGGTTTGTAACACTTAGCTGTGCTGAATATGCGTGGGACGATTTACTTGAATTTCTACTACAAGCAAATTCAAATGTAAAAAACATTGAATTGAAGACAGCTGGAGAACTGTGTTCCTTGGATCCTGTAAATGTGTGCAGATATTTTAATCATAGGTTTCAAGCTATGATGTCTTTTATCTGCAATAAAAATAATCCACCTCTTGGAGAAGTTACTGATTTCTTTTGGAGAAAGGAGTACCAAGCCAGAGGTGCTCCTCATATACACATGCTATTATGGATCAAGAATGCACCAAAATTTGGAACTGATACTGATGAAAGTGTTTTGTCTTTCATCGAAGAGTATGTTACCTGTGCAATTCCAAAAAAGGAGGAGAAAACAGCTTGAGACAACAAGTTTTATGGTTTCAGTCATCGATGTGGAAAATATTGTCGACGAAAATACAAGTCAAAGGGAAACTTTTATACAAAATGTCGTTTTGGATTCCCACGTCCAATAATTTCAAAAGGAAGAGTCAATAGTTTTATGTCAGCAGTAAGGCATACTATAACTCGAAAATCTCAGAAGAATACATACAACTTAAAAAGAACTGAAGATTCAAAGTATATTAATGACTACAATCCAGTGATTTTGACAATGTGGAATACAAACATGGATATTCAATATGTTGCAGATAATTCAATTGCTGTTGCTCGCTATGTTACGTCATATATAACCAAATCTGAAAAGACAGAGTTGAAAGAAATGTGGGAAGAAATTTCACAAGAGAAGAGTCTTAGTAAGAAATTGTACAGCTTTAGCTTGAAAATTTTTTCCCATTGAGAGATTGGATCCTATGAATGTTCAGATCTGTTGAGCTCTGCCAGTTTATATTTAAAGTCAAGAGGAATCATAAGGGTAAGTCTAGGTCTTGCCGCCACACGAAACAGAGTATTGAAATCTCTACAAGAAATCGAATACTTAGCATTGAATGAACCAGAAAGTACAGATATTGTTAAAACTAATATGTTGGATACGTACTATCCCAAAAGGAGTCCACATCTGGAAAACCTATGTCTCTATGAAGTACTGCAACATTACAGCTTTAAGAGAAACGTTACAGAAAATTTAAATAAAGAAAAATATGCAGTAATTGGATGTGACGGATGTTTGGTAAAACATGCCAAAGGAAATCTTATTATCCACAGAAAACTCAGTTGTGAAACTCCAGATAAAAGGGAATTTTTCTATTTAGCACTTCTACAACTGTTCAAGCCTTGGCGTAGTGAAATGGAATTACTTGGAGATTTTAACTGCTATGAAGATTCTTTTAATGCATGTAAAGATAACATTCAATGCACAATTTTCCCAACTTATCTACAAATGTTAAATGATGAGATTGAACAAGAAACTACTATTGCAGCTGAAATAGCTAGAGACAGTTCTCAAGATAGTCAAGGTTCTGCTCCACTAAGTCAAGATCCACTAGGACAACCAATTATTGAAAATGAAGCAGCAATAGCCATGAATGAAGTAGAAACGGCAATGCAACAAGCACAACAGGATATTATCCAGTTGGGAAAGTAGGAAGAAGAATTAAATATTGAACAAAAAGAAATATATCAGCAAGTGACAGGACAGATACAGCATGGTTTGCTGCATGAAAAAAAAGAATGCCAATGCACATCATTTAAACCTATTCTAATGTACATCAGTGGTCAAGCTGGAACAGGAAAAAGTTTCTTAATTAAAGTTTTGACCAGTTATCTACACAAAACTACTGAATCACATTTATCTTCTGTTGTAGCAGCTCCAACTGGATTAGCAGCACACAACATTAAAGGGATTACTTTACATCGATTACTTATGCTACCAGTTGAACATGAAAATAAATTGGAATATCAGAAGCTATCTGGAGAAGCTTGTTGTGAAGTTTCAAGAGTACTGAAGAAAATGAAACTTCTAATCATTGATGAGGTGAGCATGGTCTCAAACTTAATGCTCGCCTTTGTACATTTAAGGATGCAACAGATTATGATGTTCTGTTTGGAGGAAAACATGTAATTGTATTCGGTGATCTACTACAACTTACTCCTGTAAAAGGGCAACCAGTTTTTAAAACACTTGTCCATGAAGACACTAGGAAATCTTGGGGAAGTATTGGAAATGTGAATATTTGGTTACATTTTTAATATAAAGAACTTATTAAGAATATGCGACAAGCAAGTGATGAAGATTATGGAAATATTCTTAAAGATATAAGAATTGGTGTTTTGACGAAACATGGTAAACAAGCTTTACAAAGTTGGCTACTGAGGAATTTGTTTACAACTGAAAACACAGCACCTGAAATAATGTACAAAAAATTGGAGAAAAGAAGTCTATAGTTTGCCTAATGCCTACACTGCAAGAGTGTTCTACATTCAGTCAAGACCATTTGAAACTGGAAAAACAACCAATAGTGAAAATGGAAGCTATTGATAAAAAGGAACACAAAGGAGTGACTATTCTTCTCTCAGCGAAATTACAGTCAAAATTGGATTCTTTGGAAAAGTCTGTATCTAAGACTGCAGGTTTAGAAAAGACTTTACATGTATGTATAAACTGTCGGGTAATTTTACGACGTAATTTGAATGTAGAAGAAGGTTTAGTAAATGGAGCAATGGGAAAAGTTGTTGATTTTGAAAATTTTCAGAATAGAGATAGAATTGAATTTCTGAAGATTAAATTTGTTCAGAATGAAGAGGTAAGACAGATTGGGCATTGTGCTGTACGTTTTTTGCTAGTAAAAGACTTGTATGTTCGTAGAAAACAGTTTCCTCTGTCTTTAGAATATGCAGTAACTATTCATAAATCTCAGGTTTTAAGTGTAGACAGTGCTTTGGTAAGTATTGGAAGTACAGTGTTTAAAGAGGGAATGGCATACCTTGCATTGTCTCGAGTAAGAACGTTATCTGGTTTGTATTTGATTGATTTTGATGAGAAAAAGATTAGTGCTGATGCAAATTGTGTAAGAGAGTAAAATCGGTTAGGAAGACTTTATGCTCCTAAAATTGGAAACCAAAATTAAAAGTTTTGTGGCAAGTCAAGTATCAATTTCAGGAAGAACTTTTAAAGCAATGGCTATTATTTTCCATGCTGGACCTACTACAACATCTGGACACTATACTATGTATTTAAAGTGCAATAAAGGATGGACACATTGCAATGATGCCCATTTGGAATTCAAATCTAGGTTGCCTTACGAATTACCAAATTCACATCTGATATTTTTGATGACAAAGTTTTGAATACACAATTCGGCCTATTGGGAAGATGTGAACACAAATTAACAAATTTATTTTGGATATTTTCAAAGCAAAAGTTTCGGAAACATTATTCGGTCTATTGGGAAGATGTGAACAATTAGTGTATGGATTATTGTTTGTGCTAATTCATATTGCATTTGGAAAATTGTGTTTAGAAACAAATAGTTTATATATTTACTATATTATACAAGATGTAAATGAGAGTGTACATTTTACAAAATGTACTTGAGAGAAATAAAAGACTTAATGTACTTGAAGAATGTAATTAAGAAACTGTATATAGGTAAACACATAGCTACACATATTCTAAATAATGCTCAACGCTGATTTCGTTTTTTTTTTACAATCTCGTTGATTGTTTTTTCCCCGCTGTTGTATGATGATACTACATTAAAATCATTGTGTATGGTGAAATTCAGTAGAATCTGAGAACAGCAAAAAGGGAAACTGAAAATGTTATGTAATTCTAAAATTATTTTGTGTTCTTAAAAGTATAATATTATATTCAATAACAGTTTTTCTTCTTTTTTTACAGAGGGTAATGGTGAAGTTTGAAAAGATTTTCAATTCAGTTTACAACAAAACTACTCTAAAATAGTACACATGTACTCCTCCAATCACCCAGGCACTACCCATGCACTCATGCAATCACCCAGGCACTACCCATGCACTCATTCATGTACTCAGGCACTACCCATGCACTCCTCCAATCACCCAGGCACTACCCATGCACTCCTCCAATCACCCAGGCACTACCCATGCACTCATGCAATCACTCAGGCACTACCCATGTACTCATCCATGTACTCAGGCACTACCCCTGCACTCTTGCAATCACTCAGGCAGTACACATGCACTCCTCCAATCACCGAGGCACTACCCATGCACTCATGCAATCACCCAGGCACTACCCATGCACTCATCCATGTACTCAGGCACTACCCCTGCACTCATGCAATCACTCAGGCAGTACCTATTCACTCCTCTAATCACCCAGTCACTACCCTTGCACTCATGCAATTACTGAGATACTACCTATATACTCCTTGAATCACCCAGGCACTACTCATGTACTCATGCAATCAGCCAAGGACTACTCATGCACTCCTTCAATCACTTAGGCACTTGTATTACACTCATCCATTCTCTCAAATACTACCCATGCACTTATCCATGCACTCAGGCACTACCCCTGCACTCATGCAATCACTCAGGCACTACCCATGCACTACTTGAATTACCCAGGCACCACCCATGCACTCATCCATGCACTCAGGCACCACTCAAGTATTTCTCCAATCATCCAGGCACTACTCTTGCACTCATGCAATCACCCAGGCACTTCTGTTGGACTCATCCATTCCCTCAAACACTACCCATGCAGTCCTGTAACCACTCAAGCACTATCTGTGTACTCATGCAATCAGCGAGGAACTACTCATACACTCTCCAATCATTCAGGCATTTCTATTGCACTCATGAATTCCCTTGAACACTACCCATGCACTCATCGTTGCACTCAGTCAGTACCCATGCATTCATGCAATCACCCAGGCACTATACAAGTACTCATGCAATCACCCAAGCAGTACACATGCACTCCTCCAATCACCCAGACACTACCCATGCACTCATGCAATCACCCAGGCACTACCCATGAACCCATCCATGTACTCAGGCACTACCCCTGCACTCATGCAATCACTCAGGCGGTATACATGCACTCCTCCAATCACTTAGGCACTACCCATGCACTCATGCAATCACCCAGGCACTACCCATGCACTCAGGCACTACCCATACACTCCTCCAATCACCCAGGCACTACCCATGCACTCCTCTAATCACCCAGGCACTACCCACGCACTCATGCAATCACTCAGGCACTACCCATGCACTCATGCAATTACTCAGGCACTAACCATGCACTTATCCATGCACTCAGGCACTACCCCTGCACTCTTGCAATCACTCAGGCAGTACACATGCATTCCTCTAATCACCCAGGCACTCATGCAATCCCCCAGGCACTACCCATGCGCTCATCCAGTCTCTCAAATACTATCCATGCACTCATCCATGCACTCAGGCACTAACCCTGCACTCATGCAATCACACAGGCCCTACCCATGTACTCCTTCAATCACCCACACACTGCCCATGCACTCTTCCAATCACCCAGGCACTCCCCATGCATTCATACAATCACTTAGGCACTAGCAATGCACTCATCCATGCACTCAGGCACAATTCATCCACTCATGCAGTCACCCAAGCAGTACACATGCACTTCTTCAATCACCTGGACACTACCCATGCACTCATGCAATTACCCAGGCTCTACCCATGTACTCATCCATGTACTCAGGCACTACCCCTGCACTCATTCAGTCACTCAGGTTGTATACAGACACTCCTCCAATCACCCAGGCATTACCCATGCAATCACCCAGGCACTACCCATGCACTCAGGCACTACCCATGCACTCCTCCAATCACCCAGGCACTACCCATGAACTCCTCCAATCACCCAGGCGCTACCCATGCACTCATGCAATCACTCAGGCACTACCCATGCAATCACCCAGGCACTACCCATGCACTCATCCATGCACTCAGGCACTACCCATGCACTCCTCCAATCACCCAGGCACTACCCATGCACTCCTCCAATCACCCAGGGACTACCCATGCATTCATGCAATCACTTAGGCACTACCCATGCACTCATCCATGCACCCAGGCACTATTTCTGCACTCATGAAATCACCCATGCAGTACACATGCACTCCTCCAATCACCCAGACACTACCCATGCACTAATGCAATCTCACAGGCACTACCCATGCACTCCTCTTATCACTCAGGCAGTACACATGTACTCCTCCAATCACCTACGCATTACCCATGCCCTCATCCATTCTCTCAAATACTACCCATGCACTCATCCATGCACTCAGGCACTACCCCTGTACTCATGCAATCACAAAGGCACTACCCATGCACTCCTTCAATTACCCAGGCACTACCCATGCACTCCTCCAATCACCCAGGCACTACCCATGCATTCATGCAATCACTTAGGCACTACCCATGCACTCATCCATGTACTCAAGCACTACCCCTGCACTCATGCAATCACTCAGGCAGTACACATGCACTCCTCCAATCACCCAGGCACTACCCATGCACTCATGCAATTACCCAGGCACTACCCATGCACTCCTCCAATCACCCAGGCACTACCCATGCACTCCTCCAATCACCCAGGCACTACCCATGCACTCCTCCAATCACCCAGGCACTACCCATGCACTTATGGAATCACTCAGGCACTACCCATGCACTCATCCATATACTCAGGCACTACCTCTGCACTCTTGCAATCACTCAGGCAGTACACATGCACTCCTCCAAACACCCAGGCACTACCCGGGCACTCATGCAATCACCCAGGCACTACCCGTGTACTCATCCATGCACTCAGGCACTACCCCTGCACATTTGCAATCACTCAGGCAGTACACAAGCACTCCTCCAATCCCCCAGGCACTAGCCATGCACTCATGCAAACCCCCAGGCACTACCCATGCACTCATCCATTCTCTCAAATACTATCCATGCACTCATCCATGCACTCAGGCACTACCCCTGCACTCATGCAATCACACAGGCCCTACCCATGTGCTCCTTCAATCACCCAGGCACTACCCATGTACTCTTCCAATCACCCAGGTACTTCTGTTGCACTCATCCATTACCTCAAACACTACACAAGCAGTCCTGCAACCACCCAAGCACTATCTGTGCACTCATGCAATCAGCGAGGAACTACTCATACACTCCTCCAATCATTCAGGCATTTATATTGCACTAATGCATTCCCTTGAACACTACCCATGCACTCATTGTTGCACTCAGGCAGTACACATGCATTCATGCAATCACCCAGGCACTACATAAGTACTCATGCAATCGCCCAAGTAGTACACATGCACTCCTCCAATCACCCAGACACTACCCATGCACTCATGCAATCACCCAGGCACTACCCATGCACTCGTCCATGTAGTCAGGCACTACCACTTCACTCATGCAATCACTCAGGCGGTATACATGCACTCCTCCAATCACTTAGGCAATACCCATGCACTCATGCAATCACCCAGGCACTACCCATGCACTCAGGCACTACCCATGCACTCTTCCAATCACTCAGGCAGTACACATGCATTCCTCTAATCACCCAGGCACTACCCAGGCACTCATGCAATCACCCAGGCACTACCCGTGTACTCATCCATGTACTCAGGCACTACCCCTGCACATTTGCAATCACTCAGGCAGTACACAAGCACTCCTCCATCCCCCAGGCACTAGCCATGCACTCATGCAATCCCCCAGGCACTACCCATGCACTCATCCATTCTCTCAAATACTATCCATGCACTCATCCATGCACTCAGGCACTACCCCTGCACTCATGCAATCACACAGACCCTACACATGTACTCCTTCAATCACCCAGGCACTACCCATGTACTCTTCCAATCACCCAGGCACTACCCATGCATTCATGCAATCACTTAGGCACTACCCATGCACTCATCCATGCACTCAGGCACTATTCCTCCACTCATGCAATCACCCAAGCAGTACACATGCACTCCTCCAATCACCCAGATCTACCCATGCACTCATGCAATCGCCCAGGCACTACCCATGCACTCATCCATGTACTCAGGCACTACCCCTGCACTCATGCAATCACTCAGGCAGTACACATGCACTCCTCCAATCACCCAGACACTACCCATGCACTCATGAAATCACCCAGGCACCACCCATGCACTCACCATGCACAAAGGCACTACCAATACATTCCTCCAATCACCCAGGCACTACCCATGAACTCCTCCAATCACTCAGGCAATACCCATGCACTCCTCTAATCACCCAGGCACTACCCATGCACTCCTCCAATCACCCAAGCACTACCCATGCACTCATGCACTATCCATTCACTCATCCATGCACTCAGGCACTACCCCTTAACTCCTTTAATCACACAGGCACTACCCATGCACTCCAATCACCCAGGCACTACCTATGCATTCATGCAATCATTTAGGCACTACCCATGCACTCATTCATGCACTCAGGCACTATCCCTCCACTCATGCAATCACCCAAGCAGTACACATGCACTCCTCCAATCACCCAGACACTACCCATGCACTCATGCAATCACCCAGGCACTACCCATGCACTCATCCATGTACTCAGAGACTACACCTGTGCTCATGCAATCACTCAGGCAGTACACATGCACTCCTCCAATCACCCAGGCACTACCCATGTACTCATGCAATCACCCAGGCACCACCCATGCACTCATCCATGCACACAGGCACTACACATACACTCCTCCAATCACCCAGGCACTACCCATGAACTCCTCCAATCACCCAGGCACTACCCATGCACTCATGCAATCACTCAGGCACTACCCATGCATTCATGCAATCACCCATGCACTACCCATGCACTCATCTATTCTCTCAAATACTACCCATGCACTCAGGCACTACCCCTGAACTCATGCAATCACACAGGCCCTACCCATGCACTCCTTTAATCACACAGGCACTACCCATGCACTCCTCCTATCACCGAGGCACTACCCATGCATTCATGCAATCATTTAGGCACTACCCATGCATTCATTCATGCACTCAGGCACTATCCCTCCACTCATGCAATCACCCAGACACTACCCATGCACTCATGCAATCACCCAGGCACTACCCATGCACTCATCTATGTACTCGGGGACTACCCCTGCACTCATGCAATCACTCAGGCAGAACACATGCACTCCTCCAATCACCCAGACACTACCCATGCACTCATGCAATCACCCAGGCACCACCCATGCACTCACCCATGCACAAAGGCACTACTAATACATTCCTCCAATCACCCAGGCACTACCCATGAACTCCTCCAATCACCCAGGCACTACCCATGCACTCCTCTAATCACCCAGGCACTACCCATGCATTCATGCAATCACTTAGGCACTACCCATGCACTTATCCATTTACTCAGGCACTATTTCTGCACTCATGCAATCCCCCATGCAGTACACATGCACTCCTCCAATCACCCCGGCACTACCCATGCAGTCCTCCAATCACCCAGGCACTACTCATGCAATCACCAAGACACTACCCATGCACTCATGCAATCACCCAGGCACTACCCATGCACTCATCCATGTACTCAAGCACTACCCCTGCACTCTTGTAATCACCCAGGCACTACCCATGCACTCCTCCAATCACCCAGGCACTAGACATGCACTCACGCAATCACCCAGGCACTACCCATGCACTCATTCATTCTCTCAAATACTACTCATGCACTCATCCATGCACTCAGGCACTGCCCCTGCACTCATGCAATCACAAAGGCACTACTCATGCACTCCTTCAATCACCCAGGCACTACCCATGCACTCCTCCAATCACCCAGGCACTCCCCATGCATTCATGCAATCACTTAGGCACTAACCATGCACTCATCCATGGACTCAGGCAATGTTCCTGCACTCATGCAATCACCCATGCAGTACACATGCACACCTCCAATTACCCAGATACTACCCATGCACTCATGCAATCACCCAGGCACTACCCATGCACTCATGCAATCACCCAGGCACTACCCATGCACTCATCCATGTACTCAAGCACTACCCTTGCACTCATGCAATCACTCAGGCAGTACACATGTACTCCTCCAATTACCCAGGCACTACCCATGCACTCATCCATGCACTCAGGCACTACCCATGCACTCCTCAATCACCCAGGCACTACCCTTGCAGTCCTCCAAGCACACAGGCACTACCCCTGCACTCTTGCAATCACTTAGGCGGTACAGATGCACTCCTCCAATCACCCAGGCACTACCCATGCACTCATGTATTCACCCAGGCACTAGCCATGCACTCATCCATCTACTCAGGCACTACCCCTGCACTCATGCAATCACTCAGGCAGTACCTCTACACTCCTCTAATCACCCAGTCACTACCCTTGCACTCATGCAATTACTCAGATACTACCTATATACTCCTTGAATCACCCAGGCACTTCTCATGCATTCATGCAATCAGCCAAGAACTACTCATGCACTCCTTCAATCACTTAGGCACTTGTATTGCACTCATCCATTCTCTCAAATACTACCCATGCACTCATTCATGCACTCAGGCACTACCCCTGCACTCGTGCAATTACTCAGGCACTACCCACATACTCCTTGAATTACCCAGGCACTACCCATGCACTCATCCATGCACTCAGGCACTACTCAAACATTTCTCCAATCATCCAGGCACTACTCTTGCACTCATGCAATCACCCAGGCACTTCTGTTGCACTCATGCAATCAACGAGGAACTACTCATACACACCTCCAATCATTCAGGCATTTCTATCGCACTCATTCATTCCCTCAAACAGTACTCATGAAGTCATCCATGCACTCAGGCAGTACCCATGCACTCATGCAATCACCCAGGCACTATACAAGTACTCATGCAATCACCCAAGCAGTACTCATGCACTCCTTCAATCACCCAGTCACTACCCATGCACTCATGCAATCACCCAGGCACTACCCATGTACTCATCCATGTTTTCAGGCACTACCCGTGCACTCATGCAATCACTCAGGCAGTACACATGTACTTCTCCAATCACCCAGGCACTACCCATGCACTCATGCAATCACCCAGGCTCTACCCATGCACTCATCCATGCACTCAGGCACTACCCATGCACTCCTCCAATGACCCAGGCACTACCCATGCACTCCTCCAATCACCCAGGCACTACCCATGCACTCCTCCAATCACCCAGGCACTACCCATGCACTCATGCAATCACCCAAGCAGTAACCATGCACCCCTTCAATCACCTAGGCACTACCCATGCATTCATGCAACCAGTTATGCACTACCTGTGTACTCATCCATGCACTCAGGCATTATCCCTGCACTCATGCAATCACTCATGCAGTACACATGCACTGCTCCAATCACCCAGACACTACCCTGCACTCATGCAATCACTCAGGCACTACCCATGCACTCCTTGAATTACCCAGGCACTACCAATGCACTCATCCATGCACTCAGGCACTACCCAAGCATTTCTCCAATCATCCAGGCACTACTCTTGCACTCATGCAATCACCCAGGCACTTCTGTTGCACTCATCCATTCCCTCAAACACTACCCATGCAGTCCTGCACCCACCCAAGCACTATATGTGCACTCATTGCACGCAGAGAGGAACTACTCATACACTCCTCCAATCATTCAGGCATTTCTATTGCACTCATGCATTCCCTCAAACAGTACTCATGAAGTCATCCACGCACTCAGGCAGTACCCATGCACTCATGCAATCACCCAGGCACTATACAAGTACTCATGCAATTACCCAAGCAGTACACATGCACTCCTCTAATCACCCAGACACTGCCCCTGCACTCATGCAATCACACAGGCACTCCTCCAATCACCCAGGCACTACCCATGCACTCATGCAATCACCCAGGCACTACCCAGGCACTCATCCATGCACTCTGGCACTACCCATGCACTCCTCCAATCACCCAGGCACTGCGCATGCACTCCTCCAATCACCCAGGCACTGCCCCTGCACTCATGCAATCACACAGGCACTCCTCCAATCACCCAGGCACTACCCATGCACTCATGCAATCACCCAGGCACTACCCATGCATTCATACATGCACTCAGGCACTACCCATGCACTTCTCCAATCACCCAGGCACTACCCATGCACTCCTCCAATCACCCAGGCACTACCCATGCACTCAAGCAATCACTCAGTCACTACCCATGCACTCATCCATGCTCTCAGGCACTACCCCTGCACTCATACAATCACCCAGGCACTACCCATGCACTCCTCCAATCACCCAGGTACTACCCATGCATTCATGCAATCACTTAGGCACTACCCATGTACTCAGACACCACCCATGGACTCATGCAATCACCCAAGCAGTATCCATGAACTCCTCCAATCACCCAGGCACTACCCATGCACTCCTCCAATCACCCAGGCACTAGCCATGCACTCACGCAATCACCCAGGCACTACCCATGCACTCATTCATTCTCTCAAATACTACTCATGCACTCATCCATGCACTCAGGCACTACCCCTACACTCATGCAATCACAAAGGCGCTACTCATGCACTCCTTCAATCACCCAGGCACTACCCATGCACTCCTCCAATCACCCAGGCACTCCCCATGCATTCCTGCAATCACTTAGGCACTAACCATGCACTCATCCATGGACTCAGGCAATGTTCCTGCACTCATGCAATCACCCATGCAGTACACATGCACACCTCCAATCACCCAGATACTATCCATGCACTCATGCAATCACCCAGGCACTACCCATGCACTCATGCAATCACCCAGGCACTACCCATGCACTCATCCATGTACTCAAGCACTACCCTTGCACTCATGCAATCACTCAGGCAGTACACATGTACTCCTCCAATTACCCAGGCACTACCTATGCACTCATCCATGCACTCAGGCACTACCCATGCACTCTTCAATCACCCAGGCACTACCCTTGCAGTCCTCCAAGCACAAGGCACTATCCATGCACTCATGCAATCACTCAGGTACTACCCATGCACTCATCCATGCACTCAGGCACTACCCCTGCACTCTTGCAATCACTCAGGCAGTACAGATGCACTCCTCCAATCACGCAGGCACTACCCATGCACTCATGTATTCACCCAGGCACTAGCCATGCACTCATCCATCTACTCGGGCACTACCCCTGCACTCATGCAATCACTCAGGCAGTACCTCTACACTCCTCTAATCACCCAGTCACTACCCTTGCACTCATGCAATTACTCAGATACTACCTATATACTCCTTGAATCACCCAGGCACTTCTCATGCATTCATGCAATCAGCCAAGAACTACTGATGCACTCCTTCAATCACTTAGGCACTTGTATTGCACTCATCCATTCTCTCAAATACTACCCATGCACTCATTCATGCACTCAGGCACTACCCCAGCAGTCATGCAATTACTCAGGCACTACCCACAAACTCCTTGAATTACCCAGGCTCTACCCATGCACTCATCCATGCACTCAGGAACTAGTCAACCATTTCTCCAATCATCCAGGCACTACTCTTGCACTCATGCAATCACCCAGGCACTTCTGTTGCACTCATCCATTCCCTCAAACACTACCCATGCAGTCCTGCAACCACCCAAGCACTATCTGTGCACTCATGCAATCAACGAGGAACTACTCATACACACCTCCAATCATTCAGGCATTTCTATTGCACTCATTCATTCCCTCAAACAGTACTCATGAAGTCATCCATGCACTCAGGCAGTACCCATGCACTCATGCAATCACCCAGGCACTATACAAGTACTCATGCAATCACCCAAGCAGTACTCATGCACTCCTTCAATCACCCAGTCCCTACCCATGCACTCATGCAATCAACCAGGCACTACCCATGTACTCATCCATGTTTTCAGGCACTACCCGTGCACTCATGCAATCACTCAGGCAGTACAAATGTACTTCTCCAATCACCCAGGCACTACCCATGCACTCATGCAATCACCCAGGCACTACCCATGCACTCATCCATGCACTCAGGCACTACCCATGCACTCCTCCAATCACCCAGGCACTACCCATGCACTCCTCCAATCACCCAGGCACTACCCATGCACTCATGCAATCACCCAAGCAGTACCCATGCACCCCTTCAATCACCCAGGCACTACCCATGCATTCATGCAACCACTTATGCACTACCTGTGTACTCATCCATGCACTCAGGCATTATCCCTGCACTCATGCAATCACTCATGCAGTACACATGCACTGCTCCAATCACCCAGACACTACCCCTGCACTCATGCAATCACTCAGGCACTACCCATGCACTCCTTGAATTACCCAGGCACTACCCATGCACTCATCCATGCACTCAGGCACTACCCAAGCATTTCTCCAATCATCCAGGCACTACTCTTGCACTCATGCAATCACCCAGGCACTTCTGTTGCACTCATCCATTCCCTCAAACACTACCCATGCAGTCCTGCACCCACCCAAGCACTATATGTGCACTCATTGCACGCAGAGAGGAACTACTCATACACTCCTCCAATCATTCAGGCATTTCTATTGCACTCATGCATTCCCTCAAACAGTACTCATGAAGTCATCCACGCACTCAGGCAGTACCCATGCACTCATGCAATCACCCAAGCAGTACACATGCACTCCTCCAATCACCCAGACACTGCCCCTGCACTCATGCAATCACACAGGCACTCCTCCAATCACCCAGGCACTACCCATGCACTCATGCAATCACCCAGGCACTACCCAGGCACTCATCCATGCACTCTGGCACTACCCATGCACTCCTCCAATCACCCAGGCACTGCCCATGCACTCCTCCAATCACCCAGGCACTGCCCCTGCACTCATGCAGTCACACAGGCACTCCTCCAATCACCCAGGCACTACCCATGCACTCATGCAATCACCCAGGCACTACCCATGCATTCATACATGCACCCAGGCACTACCCATGCACTTCTCCAATCACCCAGGCACTACCCATGCACTCCTCCAATCACCCAGGCACTACCCATGCACTCAAGCAATCACTCAGTCACTACCCATGCACTTATCCATGTACTCAGGCACTACCCCTGCACTCATACAATCACACAGGCACTACCCATGCACTCCTTCAATCACCCAGGCACTACCCATGCACTCCTCCAATCACCCAGGTACTACCCATGCATTCATGCAATCACTTAGGCACTACCCATGTACTCAGACACCACCCATGGACTCATGCAATCACCCAAGCAATATCCATGAACTCCTCCAATCACCCAGGCACTACCCATGCACTCATGCAATCACTCAGGCACTACCCATACACTCATCCATGCACTCAGGCACTACCCTTGCACTCTTGCAATCACTCAGGCAGTACACATGCACTCCTCCAATCACCCAGGCAGTACACATGCACTCCTCCAATCACCCAGGCACTAGCCATGCACTCATGCAATCACCCAGGCACTAGCCATGCACTCATGCAATCACCCAGGCACTACCCATGCACTCATCCATTCTCTCAAATACTACCCATGTACTCATCCATGCACTCAGGCACTACCCCTGCACTCATGCAATCACAAAGGCACACCCATGCACTCCTTCAATCACCCAGGCACTACCCATGCACTCTTCCAATCACCCATGCACTAGCTGTGCATTCATGCACTCACTTAGGCACTACCTATGTACTCATCCATGCACTCAGGCACTCTCCCTGCACTCATGCAATCACCCAAGCAGTACACATGCACTCCTCCAATCACCCAGACACTACCTATGCACTCATGCAATCACCTGGGCACTACCCATGCACTCATCCATGTACTCAGGCACTACCCATGCACTCATGCACTACCCATGCACTCCTCCACTACCCATGCACTCCTCCAATCTCCCAGGCACTACCCCTGCACTCCTCTAATCACCCAGGCACTACCCATGCACTCATGCAATCACCCAGGCACTACCCATGCACTCATCCATGTACACAAGCAGTACTCCTGCACTCATGCAATCACTCAAGCAGTACCTATACACTCCTCTAATCACCCAGTCACTACCTTTGCACTCATGCAATTACTCAGATACTACCTATATACTCCTTGAATCACCCAGGCACTACTCATGCAATCAGCCAACAACTACTCATGCACTCCTTCAATCACTTAGGCAATTGTATTGCACTCATCCATTCTCTCAAATACTACTCATGCACTCATCCATGCACTCAGGCACTACCCCTGCACTCATGCAATCATTAAGGCACTACTCATAGACTCCTCCAATCATTCAGGCATTTCTATTGCACTCATGCATTCCCTCAAACAGTACTCATGAAGTCATCCATGCACTCAGGCAGTACCCATGCACTTATGCAATCACCCAGGCACTATACAAGTACTCCTGCAATCACTCAGGCACTATCCCTGCACTCATGCAATCACTCAGGCAATTTTTCTATTTTTAACCAGTTTATGTGGTTTCGTAAGAACCGTTTTTTAAAATTTATTTTATTAACTATTTTAAAAAAAAATGTATTTTCTAAGTTTTTTCTTTTTTTTGGTGTTTTTGACTTTTTTTTCAAACAAAACAAAATTCAACAGTCCAATATGACTATTTGAAAAAAAAGACGAAAAGGAAGATTTGGGAGCATATAAAAAAAAAATTAACACTTGTGTGTTTTTATTGCATTGAGTATAACATCAATGCATTGCTCCCCAACGCAGAGTTTTGCATCACATTTTTTGCAATTAATAGAAGCATCCACAAGCTCTGGGAAAATGTGTGGCCGAGGTGAAGGTGGAACTCCTGCACTTGACATAGATGGTGCATTTGGGTCAACCTGGGCAGCTTGTTTATTTTTTTCTCTCAGTATGACTTCTTTTGCCAAATGAACTGGCTGAATGGTCTCGAGGTGCTTTTTCATTGAGGATGTTCCGCAAGAGTACTTTTTTTCAGATCCTCTTGAAAGTTCTCTTTTGCACAATTTGCAAGTAACTTTTCTTGCGTTGACCTTTTTTTCGCCCTCTGGCACTGTAAAAAAAAGCCCGAACTACACTCTCCTTTCTTTTTTTTTCAGGCTCCTCCACATCGTCTACCTTTTCCAGGAGATCTTCTTCTGGATGACTGGAGGCCATTTTTAAGAAAAATAGTCAAAGAACAACCCAAAAAAAGAAATTGCAACAGCCTAGAATAAACAGTTCTTGCCAGGAAGACACACCAAAAATAAGAGAAATAAAAAAGGTGTTAGATCCTCCCTCTAAAAGAATGAAAATGTTTTAAACCAACCAGAAGCTTTCTTTTCAGGTCACATGGAGTCGCGTAGGGTGCGCCCATCCGTCGCGTACACGTCGCGCCCACGTAAAATTTCGTATACATTATTACAAAGTATAAATTGGTGTTTATAAAATATTTTGAAAAGTATATTAGTGAAAGTGTTTAAGCAAAACTGATATTTAAACTTTGTACAGTGATATTTCACACTTTGAAAATTACGCCGGAGTTGCGACCCCTGCGCGACCCCGGAAATACGTGCAGGTAAGGTTTGCGCACCCTACGCGCATACTTCGCGCCCTCGTAAAATCTCGTACAGTTAATTTTAAAGTACAAATTCCGGTTTATAAATTGTTTTCTAAAGTATATTAGTGAAAGTCTTTAACTAAAACTGATATTTAAAATTTCTACTATGATATTTCATACTTTTGAAATTACGCCGGAGTCGCGACTCCTGCGCAATTCCGGAAATACGCGGCAGCAGGGTTCGCGCACCCTGAATCCACGCACCCATCGTGTAGGTTTGCGTAGGGCGCGCGACTCCTTTGTAAAAATAAAAATAAAAAATAAAAAATATCATAACAATACAATAAAACAACTTTCACAGTATTAAAAGCATTATTTCAAGTAAATATAAATTTAAATTGTTCACATAAATAACAGAATACATTTTTAGTATTGTATGATATATGTATTTTAAAAGTGATTATAATTATTAAAGAAGATTTTAGAAAAACTATGAATAATTTTAAAAAGAAAAGTTCAAAATATACTTCCAATCATTTTTAAATAAAAGGAATTCTATAAAACACTTAGAAATACCGTAAAAAAGCTAAGATTACAATAATTTTATACTTAAGATTTAGCATTTTAAAAAACCTTAGAAATTCAATGAAAAAACCATAGGTTTCAGGGAAGTTATAGTTAGGAATTAGCATTTAAAAAACCTTAGAAATTCACTGAAAAAACCACAGGTTTCAGGGACGTTGTTGCTAGGTTGACATTTCACTCGTACAAAACTAGAGAAATTCAGCCGTTATAGTTAGCTGAGCTAACTATAACTCGCGCCCCCACAATGCACTGCTGATGACGTCACATATTACATCACTCATGACATGGTCAGTGACTTCACTGATGACATCACTGATGACATCTCAAATGACATCACTGATGACATCACTGATGACATCATCCACATGATCATCTGATACACCTCCTCACACCCTAATATAACCTTTGTTACACCCACTCTAAAATACAGACTACCAATATCGAAACCATAGACAGACCAATACCAGTTAGTACATGCCCACTCACTTATTCATACGTCTACACACACATCCACTCACTAACCCATACACCCAGTCATTCATCAATACAGCCACTGATATATCCACTCATACACCTATATAGACACTCACACACCGCCACTCACCCAAAGAGTTACTCAAACACCTAGTCAGTTACCTAAAGAATCAATCACACTGCCAGTCAGTCACCAAAAGAATCAATCACACTGCCATTTACTCACCTATACAGTTATACACACACACCACCTCACTTATTCATACAGATAGTACCATATACTTACTCTCTTCTACAATTACTGACATAAGCACACACTTATCCATGCAACCACTATCACAATCACTCACTGTCACATTTAGTCACTTATATACTCCAACACTCACATATACTGCCTTTCACATATGTAGTTACATACATATATACCACTGAGAGATCCATTTACTCACCGACACAGCTATACGCACACTCACTCACCCATACAGCCCCTAACACATGCACTCATGAACCCAGTAAATCACCAACTCAGACATCCATGCAGGGAGTCACACCCCCCCCACACACCTACACAGACACTCAGGCAGCCATACAGGTAATCAGATAATCAATCATTAACCCATATAGACACTCATCTACCTACTCACCAACCCATACAGCCACTTATACACCAACTGACAGACTGATACAGACATCCACACAGATTAGTCATTCACCCATGCATTCACTAAGATACGTTTAATCACTCACTTATACAGTCAGCCACACACCCACTAAATCATCCATTCAGACACTCATACACCCACTCATTCTTCAATACACCATGGTATATATATATATATATATATATATAAATAACATTGATCTACTTTTTAGAAACACTCATAGTCACTGGATGATGTCATCAGTGATGTCATCAGTTATGTCATTTGAGATGTCATCAGTGATGTCACTGACCATGTCATGAGTGATGTAATATGCAGTGCATTGCGGGGGTGCGAGTTATAGTTAGCTCAGCTAACTATAACGCCCGAATTTCTCTGGTTTTGTACGAGTAAAATGCCAACCTAACTATAACGTCCCTGAAACCTGTGTTTTTTTTCAGTGAATATATATATATATATATTTTTTTTGCCATACGTCCACCCGCTGCTTCTCTCACGACACGGGTGCAATCCTCCGCGTTGGTGAGACGCGAACTCAATTCCTCCTTGATGGCCCTTCTCGAGGGCCGTACACGAGGCGCACACTGAGGGATTATTTTCCTTGATTTATTGAAGCCACACACAAACAAACACACCCGACAGACGCGTTTCGGCTACACGCCTTCGTCAATGTCGGTAGGGTAAACATTTCTTCGCCCCCAGCTACGCAAATCTTTTCGTGGGCTGGTGGGAGAAGCAGGTGGCCTGGTCGCAAGAAAATAAAAAATGGATGGACAATGTAGTAGCATGGCATCGCTATATCGATGATTTGTTTATAGTTTGGCAACCGTTTATTTAAACATTAATTGAAATTAAAGAAAAGAAGTGACTCGGTTGTCCTACACTGCTTATCTGATAGAGCCATCTAGCTGCAGATTCCTTAATTTTTGAATTCTCCCCAGGCGTCAGACTGGATCCAGAAATTTTTCAGCAGTCCCTCTGCGCACCGGGGGATGGCGCCTTATGACTCCATGATGATGTAATCTCCAGTTGTGATGCCAGAGAAGTCATACAAAACTCCTCCGGCACACAAACATCAGTTTCTTCTTTCCGTGCTGCAACACGGATACGGAAAAGCGGTTCCTCAAGCCATTTTTTTGGCCTGCTTCAACAGTTTTTGTCGGTTGTGAACAGTGTTCCTTTCTCTAATGTTGTCGGGCTTCAAGCCTTGTGGGTCCTGTACTCAACAAATGTAGGTTACAGACCCGCATTCCATTTGTATGGGGTGTTTGGGAGAACACCACAACTCCGAGTATTTTGGCTCCTGCCAGAGACTGAAGCCAAAAGCGCTCAAGGAACCCCGAATGAAGTTACTGGTGGCACGTCTATCGCGGTCCTCTGAGACTTTGCAGCCTCAGTCTTCATCTCATGTGGATGTCAGTTCACGAGTCCATTCAAGGAGCCGGAGCTGTTCTCAAGGACGTCGTACTTCAGAAACGCCCGAGTTTGAAGTCGCATCATCTCCCAACTTTGTCGCACGGAAACTTCGTCTCCCACGGCTCCTCCCGCTCACCCGTTGAGGAGGCCGTTTGGGACTCTGCCTCACGTCTTCCCTTCTTTCTGGGAGCCGGGGCATCAATGGCCGAGCTGAGGGGGCATTATAACTCTCTACATCTCATCTTTGGGACCCCACCTTACACTGGAGTGCTCACGGTCCCCAAGGAGGTGAGTGGAGCCATGCCGGTGGGTTAGTCTTTGGTGTCGGTTGGGCCATTTGAGTCTTTGGGTCGGCGCCGGTTGGCATTGGCCGACTCCTCTACTGCACCAATGTTCAGCCCTTAGGGAACTCCACCTTCGGCGTTCATTATCGATCATCCGACATTGACGCCGGCGGTGCCGATCAAAGTCTCTCCTCCTCCTATCGATGTCGAAGCGTCGCCTTCTCGACGTCGATCGGCTTCAGGTGCGGAGTTGGTAGAGCAAATTGGGGGGAAATGTGGTATTTTCACTTCCTTCTCAGGGTGAGACTTCGGAGGGTCACCTTGTAACGAGTGATGCAAGAGGGTCTGGGCCCATTCAGCCCATTTCTGAGATCATTCCATCTCAGGTGGAGGAGAGTTGGATATCTGCTCTTGGTGAGGCTAGTGGGCTGAAGTCCTCTCCAGGCTCGGGGCTTCTTTCCCCTCTTAGTCTTGCTACGGAGGCAAGTTCCTCCTTTCCAGATATGTTAAGGAGAGTGGCAGCAGTGTTGAAGTTGTCACTACCTACGGTAGAAAAGCCCATTGACCCTTTAATTGATGTCCTTTACCAAGGTCAGTCAGTTCTTCCAATAAAGTGAAGCCCTGTTCGACATATTGTTAGGAACTTGGGCCAAGCCTGATTCAGGGGTCTCGGTGGACCGTGCTATATCTCACAGGCATCTGCCGGCTCCAGGAGATCCAGTTTGTCTCCACAGACATCCTACCTCTCGTAGCCTGGTAGTTCAGGCGGCTACAGTCCTCAAGATATCGATTCTTCACCTAAGACTCCATAAAACAGGGACTCTAGAAGTCAAGATGCATGTGGCAAACATGTCTTTGCTTCTGCTAGTTCTGCGTTAAGGTCTACCAACACGTCTTGTGTTCTGGGGCGTTTTTCCCACGCTCTGTGGGATACCTTGCAGACTAAATAGCCTCCGTTTTGATGTTAAAAACTTGATTAGAGATGGCCAACAGGCAGCTAAGCTAATAATCGGATGTGGCATGGATAGTACTGATTCAGTAGGCTGGGCTATGGCATCTTTGGTGACGCTCCGGGGTTGTGCATGGTTAAAAACGTAAGGCTTTTCAGAGGCTGTGCAGGCGACTTTAGTCAATATGCCCTTTGCGGCGCCCATTTTTTTGGGGCTCAGGCTGATTCAGCATTGAGACGCTTCTGTGATAGGAGAAGTGATACAGAGTGTTAATTATTTTCTCCCTGTTTATATGTTCTTTAGTTTTGTCCCTATCCTTGGGTTGTATAGGTGATAGAGGATTTTTATTTTTTCAAAGGACTAGCCTTGTTGGGGCATTGACATGTACGCCTTTTGGTTACACCGGATTCGTGTTCCTGCGAGGAGCAGATGTTATTGTTTCAATACTGTCTTTAACAGTTTATGTGATACACGGGTTCCTGAGGTATGTGTTTTCCCTTTTTTCCTCTGAAAATGAGCTTCATGTTCAAGAGGTCATTTTTGGGTGTTGTGTCTTCCGGATTGGAAGTTTACCTTTTTACATGTTTCTTCGAAGCAGTTCGGTATGCTGGTAAGCATTGATGTTGACTCACAGTATTTCTGATAGAGACATGTACTTATGCCAATTATGAGACCCTGTATACATAGTGTATACTTGTTTTTTGTGACTGCTCTGAATTTCAACTTCAGGGTAATTTTGGTCTCTGGTTTGTCCAATGCAGTCCTTTTTGCTACTCTAGCGAAGTGCACTTTTCATTCAATTCAAGTGGTGTACTGATATATTTTACGATGGATAATTTTTAGATTATGCTTCTTGGCTAGGGGGGCAGGCCAGCTTTATTATGTGATGGGTTCCTTACCTGCATATAGCAATTTGTTCAATGGAAGTGTGCTCCTTTTTGCTGGAGACATTACGTTTGGCAATCCAAGGTGTCTGATTAGTATTCTTCTGAATACTTAAAGTCTTGGTTTCCTCCATTTTTGGAGGTGATACTTATTCTTATGTTCAATTTTGGAACATGGTTGTCCCATGAGCTCTGCTTCTGAAGTTATCTGAGATGCAGTGTCTGGATATTTACCCTAGGGCTGGTTACGGCCATGTCTTACATGGCTGAAAAGATTTCTGTTTTATCAGAAGAGAAGGTTTGCTTTTTGATCCTTCTTCACTTAAGGACATACTGGATATTTCCATACTCTTTGGCTTTGGTACTGTTGATGGTCATACAATTCCCATTGGGAAGTTGGATGTTCTCTGTCTCCTTGGGGACATTTTTCTTTCTTGATTAAGCATTTGTTGTTTTCTGTACCCCACAGCCCATAGTGTGAGCGTATGATCTGGTACTTCATGTGTTCTTATAGAACTAAGTATGTATACTTGAGCCCTTGTCTGCCTTACGGTCAGATTGGATTTTGGCTCATATGCCTTGTGGACAGTTACTACAACTGGGTTCCCTTTTTGGGTATTTTCCAGGGGCGTGGTTTATTTTATTCATCTTGTCACTCTAGGCCAGGTGGTGTCGGAAGTGCTTGTGGCTGGCAAGGGCTGATTTTCATTTGGGTTTTCTTTAGGTAATATCAGCCTGTTGAGATAATTTTGAAAGGCAGCATTATCTTAATGCTAAGTCACCCAAGGTGTTTCATTGAGGGTGCAATATCACACTTGATATTATATTTCATGGCACTTTGGGACTGGTTTTTCAATTACATTTATCTATGGGTGTATACAGACTTTACATAGGTGTGTTGCATATGTGTTTACACGTTGAGCTATAGTTCTGCTATATGTAATAAAATGAATATTACATAACAGTAAAAAAAAATATTATGCAATGTGGTTGCTTCTCTCTTTGCTATACGTTTTGGGTTCGGATCTAAATGCATGCGTTGAATGCGGATGTATAGATTTGGGTATAATTGATCAATATTTATAGCAGATTCATATCTGTTTAATTGCCATCTTTCCGTCTCTATGGGCTCTAGGCATTGTGAACCTTAGGAGGTCTTTTTGTTTTTTAAAACAAAAAAGAAATATCCTTTATTTTAGGGATGGACTATGACGTCCTCTAGGCATTTGTAACCTTGGGGTGGTCTTTTTGTTTTTTAAAACAAAAAAAGAAAAAAAGAAATATTCTTAATTTTAGGGATGGACTATGACATTCATCTGTCTAGATACTTGGATTGATCTTCCCGACCTTGAAAGGATTGGGTTTATTCATCTTGGTTTTAATGGGAATAGGTTTTGGAAGCCCTTCTATTCTGGAGTTATCAGGGTAGATTTTCTTCAGATTGTTCTTTACTGGGGTAGAGGATGCTGTTTTTTTTTTTTTTTAATTTTCAAAACCTTTATCGACAGATTCAGCATAATCAAAATACACGTCTGCATCAGATCAAAGCATCGTACATAGCAGGCTATTTACGGAATATTATAGACATAGTGAAATCACATTCAGATAGAAGCATTATTCTGTACAACACGGCTATGGCACCATGAGCAACACTTAGCTAAAGGAGGTGGTGAAGCAGGCACGGTCGGAGGGGAAGATAGGGACAGGGAGGAAGGCAGTTACTGACCAACGCCGGCGACCGCCGCGGGCGGAGTGCCGGCGGGGAGCGCGGGAGAGGCAGTTCGGCTCAGATGGGGTCGGGAATGGAGGTATGTCACTAGGGGACCCCATATGTCAGATGGGCGGGACCTCGCAGGCATAAGGTCCCAGAATTCAGATAATAAGGTCTGGCATCTCGAAGCATCTTCAATCCAGTGAGCGAACTTGGGCGCCGGTCTGCGACCCCAACACATGGCCACCCTACGCCGAGCAAGGACGAGCAGCATTGCGATCAGGCGGCGCGAAACATCCGGGCAAAATTTGACAAAGCCCAGCAGGCACAACGGCGGGTCGGGCTGAACCTGTGCGGAGGTAATCTCAGAGATGGCAGCACAAACCGCCAGCCAGAAATCCGATACCTTGGGGCACAACCACGCAAGGTGAGTAAAATCCGCGGCAGGGGCAGAGCAACGCATGCATCTATCGTTGGGAACGAGTCCCAGTTTATGTAGCTGAACAGGAGTGCGGTATAGCCTATGCAAATATTTGAAATGTATGAGACGAAGCCGATAGTTGGGAGATAATTTCTTCGTCTGGTTACAGCAATAAAGCCAATCAGCTTGAGCGATGTCCATGCCCAACTCTTCGCCCCATGCCGCACGTGCGCATTCAGTGGAGATGGAGGTGGTCGACAGCGTTAGGGCGTATAGTTTAGTTACCAACTTGCGGGGAGTGGGGGATGTATATATGAAGTCAAGAGCAGGCATCGAAGGTGGAGGCTGGGGGAACGTGGGATGCAGCTCCTTGCAAATAGCCCGCAGCTGATAAAAGAGCAGTGTGTCCATCGGACCAGAGGAAGCAGGAAGAGAATAAAACGTGTTTCTGGGGTAAAGATCCGCCAGGGTCGTCAGCCCCAAGCGAGCGGCATGTTTAGACATGCCAGTTGGTTGGAGAGGAGGGAAAGCAGGATGACGTACAATCGGCATGGTATTAGCCGATAACGACGGAGCATTAGAGAGACGGCGCAGTCCCAACCAGGCCCAGCGCAGTGTCTCAACCGTGTCCACCTCAGCACGTGGGCGACTCGCCGGGGCAAACAAGGCAGTGGTCAGCGGCCAAGGAGTTGCAAGGTCGGCTTCAACCGCAACGTGCGGCTGATAAGGAGTGGGGTGAATCCAGAAATGTAAAAAACTGGCCTGGGCACTTAAGGCATAAAGTTTAAAATTGGGAGCACCCATACCGCCAACCGACATAGGGAGAGTGAGGATGTCATATGCAATCCTGGGCTGTTTGCCAGCCCAGACCAAAGAAATGATCAGAGAACGAATTTTACGAAAGAAATGTGCAGTGAGAGGTATTGGGATTTGCAAAAAGAGATAAAGGGATTTCAGGAGGACCACCATCTTGGCGATGGCTATGCGACCAGCCAGGGACAAGGGGAGTCGGTTCCAATGGGGTATTCTAGACTCGAACCAGTCCACCGCGCGCCCAAAGTTGGCCCTCCAGAGGTCATCCAAGTCCCTGCTCAGCCAAATACCTAGGTAACGGGTGGGGCCGGAGGCCCAGACAAAGGGAAAGTCCGGAGTGAATGGCTTGGTGGCATCAGTAAGAGGGAACAACACTTACTTGCTCCAGTTCACCTGTATACCGGACAATCCACCAAATCGTATTATTTCACGCACAAGGGGGCTGAGGTTGTCTTGGGGATGGCGGACATACAACGTAATGTCATCGGCATACATGGAGACCAAGAGGGCGCGGGCCGAGAAGCCGATACCCTTCTGAGTATGGTGTTGCAGGAGTCTGGCCGCGAGAGGCTCCATCGCAATGGCGAAGAGCATAGGGGAGAGCGGGCATCCTTGCCGAGTGCCGCGTTCTATCAGAATAGGTGCTGATACCTGACCATTGATCCGAAGACGGGCGGAGGGGCGAGTGTAGAGGAGAGATATCTTACGGATAAAAATGTTACTAAAGCCAAGGCGCGGTAGAAGGAAAAATAGAAAAGGCCACTCCAGAGTATCGCATGCCTTGGTGGCATCGAGTAGAGCGGCCACTGCGGGGAGGCTAGGGTTGATTTGATGAAGGACCGAAAAAATAGTCCGAAGGTTATGCGAGGTGGCACGGCCAGGGATGAAACCGGACTGATCGGGGAGGGCGATGAGGGGCATAAGGTGGAGAAGACGGGAAGCCAATAACTTTGCAAAGATCTTATTATTGATATTAATTAAAGAGAGGGGGCGGTAAGAATCGCGGCTGTCAGCTGGTTTGTCCGGCTTGAGGAGTAGCATTATCATCGCCTCGCGGAGTGACTGCGGGAAGAGGCCAGTATCGAAGGAATCGTTATACATGGCGGCCAGATGTGGCACAAGAAGCGAAGCAAAAGCCTTGTAGAACGAGGCGGGTAGGCCGTCCAAACCTGGGACCTTATCACTAGGTAGACTATTTATGGCAGCCAGTATCTCTTCCTTAGAGAAGGGCTCGTCTAAGAATTCACGATAATAGTCCTCTAGCCAAACCAGCGCAAGGGTATCAAAATATTGTTCAAAGGCCTCACGCGAGGGAGGGGAGCCCGCGGCGTAGAGTTGCGAGTAGTAGTCCATAAAACGAGCCTTGATTTCGGCGGGGGAGGTGGTTCTGGTGGGGCCACCATCTCGGAGAGCCGCAATATACGACGCCGCATGGGGGGGACGTAGGAGGTTGGCCAGGGTCTTACCGGGCCGATCGCCCTCTCCGAAGCGACGGGCTCGGGCCTCCCTGCCAAGAAAGGAGAGTTCCCTATCGGCCTCCACAGCAAATTCAGAATGCTTTGCACGCAAGAGCGCGAGGGTCTCAGACCTGGGGTGGGCCGCATGAGCAGTGTCCAGAGCCTTAATCTCCGATTCTAGCTTGTCCAATGAGGCGCGGATGGAGCGAAGGACACCGGCCTGTTTAGAGATGCACTCGCCACGTATCACTGTCTTAAAGCCTTCCCACAGGATGGACGCGGAGTCCACAGAACCGACATTTAAATCAAAGTAGTTGGTAATCGCCGTTTGGATCTCGTCGCAGAAGACGGAATCACGGAGAGCATTCGGAGGAAGCCGCCATGTGAAAGCGCGCTGTGGGGAGTGAGGAAGACGAAGACAAATCTGGACTGGAGCATGATCTGAGAAAGTGCGTGCCATATGAGTAGCGGAGGTAAGCCAAGTGAGGACATCCGGTGAGGTAATCCATAAATCAATACGGGACCAGCAGCCCCGAGCACCGGTGGACGCAAGTGCCCTCACGGGCCTCGGGCCACATGTGCCGCCAGGCATCATATAACGAGTTGTCAGTGAGTATGGACTGAAGTAGAGCAGTGGAGCGAGGGTGAGATGAGTGGGGGCCAGAGCGGTCTAAGACTGCGGAAAGTGTAACATTGAAATCCCCCCCCCCAGATAAGGGCCGCCGGGCCCAGGGAAGAAATGAGGTGCCATATATGAGTGAAGAGATCGGGATCGTCCGAATTAGGGCCGTACACAGCAGCAATCGTCATTGGTTGGACAACAGGGAACCATGCAAAATCACATACCGTCCGTCCGGGTCCGTGAGTACCTGAGTAGTATGCCAGGGGAGCCCCCTACGTGTCAGAATGGACACTCCCCTAGAATAGGAGGAATAATAAGAAGAGTGCACTTCACCCCAGTGGCACGACTGGAGTCTGGTGGAGGTCGCAGGCAACAGGTGGGTTTCCTGCAAGAGGCAAATGTCGACCTTGTGTCGGTGCAAGTGAGAGTGAATGAGCCTGGCCTTACGGTGATCATTAAGACCACGGATATTCCAGGTCCAACCTATGGTGTCAGTCATGTTATTCTATAACTGGGTAAAGCTAGGACACAGAGCAGGAGGCCAGATAGCGGAAAGAGCCAGTGTAGGCACTGGGACAAACAGTACCTGACCAGGAGGAGAACAGGGCATTCGCCAGAGGCAGATAGTGGGGCCGGCCGGTAGCCTGCAATTCTAGAAGGCCCAACAATGGGGGGATCATCCAGTGTACTAAGAACAAAAAGGGAAGGGAAAACAGTGCCATTCAGGAGGAGGAGGATGTCGTGAACAGTCGTGCTAAATTGAACATGTCTTGCGGTGAAGTGAAGATGAGGACACGGAAACAAAAAGGTCCCCATAGAATGGTAAGCAAAACCCACGAAAAACCCCCACCCCAACCCAACCCGCCGCACAAAATGCAGTCGGGAAACCAGTTCCTGGCAAGTCAATAGCAGACAGAGTGCAGACAACCACATTCCCAAAAACACACCCACCCAACCACCCCACCCTTGCGACCCAAAAAACAATACCAGAAGACCCGCCACCCCCGCACCCACTCCAACCCCCCAATCAGGCTGAGCTACCTCCCCAACCCACCCCAGGAACCCGCAACTTGGAAGAAGGAAAACAACGTTAAGAAAGGGAATTATCCCGTGAGGGCATGGCAGAGCTCAGCGTACTCCCCCGCAGTAAAGCAGGGTGGCCCAAGCTATGAGGACAACAGACAGCGTTCAGGTCAGTATTAACCAGTAAGTCCCAACAGATCAATCATTATCACTCAGGTGGTCGGTTGTAGCGAGCTGAGAGCCAGATGGTGGCAAGTGGGATGATTTGTCCATTTTCTTGGCAAATGCAAGAGCGTCTCTGGGGTCAGGAAACATGAGCGTTTTTTCACCCTGTCGGACTCTTAGCTTTGCTGGGTAAGCCAATGAGTAAACGACATCATGTTTTTGGAGGATCCGCTTAGCTGGGAGGAATTCGCGGCGAGCGGCCTGGACTGCCAGAGTATAGTCAGGGTAAAATGAGAGCGACTTACCTTGATGATTGATTTTGTCCTTATCGCGTGCTGCACGAAGGATGGCGTCTCGATCTCTGAAATTTTATATTTTTGCAATAATGGGGCGAGGAGGTAATCCAGGACCATGACGCGGACCAAGAGAGCGATGAGCACATTCGACAATGAAGACTGAGGAGAGAATGTCACCAAAAAGTTCCCTGACAAGCTGCTCCACGAAATCCTCCATGCGGGAGATATTGGTGGACTCAGGAACTCCCGTGATGCGGAGATTGCTCCGACGGGAGCGCGCCTCCAAATCCTCATTTTTATTTCGGATAACGTCCAGTATTTTGTCCATTTGCAATAATTTCTGATGATCCTGAGTGGCGGCGTCCTCAATGTCCGAGATCCTGGACTCCACGTGCAGGAGGCGCTTGTCGTGGGAATCCACACGGGGCTTGACCGAGTCCAGGCGTGCGGAGAGTTGGTCGAGTTGGGCAGCGATTCCGGTGACCGTGGACTTAACGTCGAGCATGATCGCCTTCAGGTCATCTTCACGAGCGGGAGGGGCCTCCATGTTAGCCGCTTGGTCGCCCCCGTCCGGTCCCACACCGTCCTGGCGAGTAGATCGGCGCTGGTCGAATGCGATTTTGGGGTGCTTGGGGTCAGTCCGCCCCATGGCGGTCGGACTCAGGCAGAAGGCATCACCAGGGAGCAGTGAGGCGGAATAGCGGCCAAGAGGGGCAGAGGGCACAGCAGGCGGACCACCACACCACAGCCAGTACAGTCAGAGTCTAGGAGGTAACAGAGACCCCAGCACCAAGACCCAGCCGCGGCCAACCACAACAGGTAGTGGGCGCAGAGGGGCGACAAAGGGAAGTGGTTGATGGCACGGGCACCAGAGCGGCAGCACAGCAGGGAGACACAGGAATAACTCAGCACCTTAAACCAGAGGCGAGGAGGATATCAAGGCGGTCTATTACACAGCGTGGGGTCGGCACCTCGGGACCGATGATAGCAGGGCTGGGCTGGCGGCAGGATGGAGAGTAAGTGCAGATGGGCACACCGAGCGCCACGCAAGGCCCAGGCAGTGACACAGAAGCCGCCACCGTCGAGACGCCTAAGGTGAGGAGAACGGTCAGATGCCCCAAGTGAGCCGGGGAACGTCGCAGTGCAGCTCCGCAAGGGCGCAAGGGCGCAACTCACAACGTGCAGGATGACCTTCCAGGGGCCACGCTGGGGCACAATGCAGCTGGCGCAAGGCAGGCCCCGGGGCCCAAGCAGGTCTGGAGTGTGGAGAAGAGGAAGCCCAAAAGCAGGGTGCAGCAGCCGCTGTGGCCCAGTGCCAAGCACGTCAGGAAAGCGAGGGTAGCACCAGGTACGAGGTCCCGGTGTATTGAGGCAGGGACATTGCGGACCACGGAGATAGGCAGCAGGGGATGCATGTGGGCACAGGGCTTCCCGCCCACCTCGGCGGCCGCACTCAGACCACCAGGAGCCAAGCAGGGCCGGTCCGCGGCAGAGAACAGCCAGTCCCCCGCCGAAAGCCATCGTCGCTGGGGCCCAGGGCCCGGCCCGTCCGGGGAGCAGGAAGGGCGTCCGATATCAGGCGCCGGGAGCGGTGAGGAAAAGGCGCGTCAGGCCGTTGGAAGAGGCGGCCGGGGCGCGGGTACTCTCAGGGCGCCACGCACAGCTCAGCAGGGAGTTGGCCGGGAGCGCGCGCCGATCCGAGGCTACCGCGGCGGGGAGGCGCGGGGGTGCACCGCTTCCGTCACCAGGCCCGGGCTCTAGCGGCAGTCAGGGAAGGTGCCGGAAGGGGAGCAGTATGCCGCCGGAGTCACGGAAGGCCCGGGCCGGGCGGTGCAGCTCGCGGACCCCCAACCCCGTCACAACTAGCCTCAGTGGCCGCGGCACTCACCGGATCGATCAGCGTGGGAGCCTCCGGCGTCCTCCAGGCGGTGCGACATCCCCAGACGACCAGCCAGACTTCAGGAAGAGGAAGGCCGGGCCAGGCCTACCTCGAGAAGCGGGCCCAGCGCAGCGCCCGGGCCGCAGATCCCAGCCTGTTCACGTTGCCAGGGAGCAGGAGCGGCACCGATCTACACCGCAGGTAATGCCAAATCGGGAAACGCTGATTGTTGGCAGTATTAATGCTGTCATCTGCAGGATTATGTTGGATTATGAACTTGGCCGGCAGAGCCCACTTAAAGTGCGGCCATCTTGCAGTCGGCCAAGCAACCCCCCGGGGTAGAGGATGCTGGTTGAATGACATTCGCTTTGCCTTCAACCCTTCTAGTCCAAGAGCTTACTTACACTTTGGGGGTTAAATACTATGGTCTGACTGTTGTCAGATGTCTTCTGACAGGCTATTATACTGTTCCCCTTGAGGCTCTGGGTTGTCTGTGCCTGGAGGGGTTGTTTCTTATTTACATTGTCTATGGTCATTGCCACGGTTTTTATAGAGAGCATGCTCTTTTGTTTAATTCCTACGTATGTCTGGTCTGTGGTGAATTTTGACCAGCTGGTTCTCTTTGAGAGCTTTTGTGGAATTAGTTCGCAGACCCTCCTTCGGGTGGGTATAACGATGGTATTTAATTCAAAAGTTAAAGAATCTTTGGCTAGATGTCTGTATCAGATGAAGAAGTTACTTACTTTGGTAACATATTATCTGGTAGAGACACAGTCTAGCCGCAGATTCCTTAACGCCCTGCCCATCCTCCCCGCTCTGCAAACGATCTGTAGTGTAAGGGTTGTTCCCTTTTCAGTACTGGTCATATATACCAGTGATCACTGTTTCACGTGATTGTGTGATTCAACGGGCCATTTGGTCTTACTTCTTAAATCTTGACATAGTATTGAGATTAATTTCCTATTGCTTCTTCACACCGTTGGGTCTTTCCTTATGGGCCTTGTCTGGGTATTATCATACCATTTATTTCCATTTTCTAATTGTGTTTTTAAAGATATATTGATCTTTTTTGGCACACCGTTTCC
Source organism: Calotriton arnoldi (assembly GCA_963921515.1). Lineage (NCBI taxonomy): Eukaryota > Metazoa > Chordata > Amphibia > Caudata > Salamandridae > Calotriton > Calotriton arnoldi. The sequence continues at coordinate 812,847 of CAWUFW010003706.1, forward strand.
ACAGCCAGTTTCTATAATGGCTCAACTTTTTAGCGCAGAAGGTTTCACAGAAGAAACTGACGTCCGCGCGCCGGAGGGGACTTGTATGACTCCACTGACATCACAACCGGAGTCGACGTCATCACGGAGTCGTAAGGTGCCGTCCCCTGGCACGCAGAGGGACTGCTGAAAAATGTCCACATCCAGTCTGATGCCTGGGGAGAATTCAAAAGTTAAGGAATCTGTAGCTAGACTGTGTCTCTACCAGATAATATGCTACCGAAGTTAAGTAACTTGTCCAACTTTGGAAACACTTCTATTTTAAGAACATATTGCAGCAAAAGTGTAAAAATATGTTAAGGTCTCTTCAAAAATCATAAAGTGTATTTCATTAACCTGCACAACCATTTCACCTTAGTACATCAGATTATATCAGTGCTTTGAGAAGTATTTTCTTTTTAAGTGATAGTTTTCAAACATAAATTCAGAAACATTCATTCTTCCCCCACCCTGAAAACAAGGCCAATAGTGAACTAAGGGGCAAGTCAGTTAATATGTGCACTCTTTGGGTGGCCTGGGTGCCTATTATACATTTATTTATTTTTATTTATTTAAAGGTTTTATATAGCGCTAGCTAGACCCAAAGGTATCAGAGCGCTTTACATAAGATGCAGATCATTCAATTGAAGTAAACACAAATATACAGATCAAGAAAAAACTTTGTACAGTCAGGGTAAATACAATATGAGGCCAATTAACGCATCACAAGATAGTGGCAAGAAGGAAATAGAAGAAGATTCAGCAATCAAATGACCTCCTTAAAGGATCAGGAAAGATTGGGAGTGAACTTTGGGAACATAACTCAGATTGTTTAGGATTTAAGAAATTTGTTAAGCAGTAGGTATTTAAGGCCCCGTTTGAAGCAGGAAAAGGATGAGTTGCAGCGGAGATCTCTAAGGGAGTGAGTTCCAGATCCTGGGAGCATTACCAGAGAAAGAGCGGGTCTGCGAAGATTTCTTTTTCAGTTTGGGTGGAATGAGAAGAAGTGCGTTGGAGCTTCTCAGAGCCCTAGCTCTTCCTGCTTTGGAAATTTTGGCACCAAGGTAGATTGGGTTGTGAGTGTGCAGGGCTTTATGTGTAATGCAGGCAGTTTTGTAGACACATCGTCCTTCAATGGGAAGCTAGTTGAGGCTCTTGAGGGCCGGTGAGATGTGCTCAAATCGTTTAACACCTCTTAGAAGTCGTGCGGCTGAGTTAAGAACAGTTGTAAGGGGGGAAAGGTGGGATTTCGGAGTTCCTGTGAGGATGGCGTTGCCATAATCCAATTTTGAGAGGACAAGAGACTGCACTACCAACTTAAAATCATTGGACAGAATAAAAGGTTTGATTTTCTTGAGGTATTTAAGAGTGTACAGTGCCACTTTGGCAGAGTTGTTGATGTGGTCCTTCAAAGACAAATTTTTGTCCAGAGTGATGCCCAAGGACTTTACGGAGTTGAATAGTGTAAGAGCACAATTTAGTGCATCAAGGTTTGAGAGCCAGACTACATGAACAACATTATAGGAGATTCAAAAGAGGAGGAGAGTCAAGGCTAAAGATCCCACACCAGTCAGCAATACCCTGTCTAGGCTAAATCTATTTATGCATTTTATGGTGCACAGGGGCCTGGAACATGACCTCCATATGTTCCAAAAAAAAAGTGACACAGGTGCCACTAGAACAAATTAAACAAGGGGTGGCCCAGCACTCAACTAGTGTATCATGTGAATAGAGCTTGTTTATACTCCACAAATTTTAAGACTCAACATCAACAAAAAAAACCCAGTATATTAAGATTTTCCCAAAAGTAAAAGAAACACAGATGAATCTTGATTGTAGTTGTGAAAATCTTTATTCTTTTCTTAATTTCTTAAAATTCATAATCGCCAATCGCCACTGCGTTTCGTCCTCATACGGACTTCTTCAGGGCTCCGATGTATTTTAAGATCTTTATTTGGCTTAAGGGATTCTTATATGCGATCCAATTGAGTTTTAAAAAAACAGCAAGACAGTATGCTACGTAGACACAAATGCATGACTCGTGTTGTTCCTCTTGATTCGGATGGATCTAATTTCTATTCAGGTTTTTAGAGTTAGGTTATTTGGGATATGTATCTCCCCTCCAGCACAAGTAACGTCCGGTTCAGCACTCGATGCTGAATCCCTTAAGCCAAATAAAGATCTTAAAATACATCGGAGCCCTGAAGAAGTCCGTATGAGGACGAAACGCGTTGGCGATTATGAATTTTAAGAAATTAAGAAAAGAATAAAGATTTTCACAACTACAATCAAAATTCATCTGTGTTTCTTTTACTTTTGGGAAGATCTTAATATACTGTTTTTTTTTATGTTGAGTCTTAAAATTTGTGGAGTATAAACAAGCTCTATTCACATGATACACTAGTTGAGTGCTAAGCCACCCCTTGTTTAATTTGAACAACATTATAGTTTAATAAATCAAACACAGGGGAAAGTTTTGAAATGTGCAGATCCTGAAATCATGCAATTTGAAGTTCTCTTATATGTGATATTGAATAAAAAGGAGGGAAAGTCAAATAAAACAATTGCCTAGGGTCACACAATTTAGTAAAGTGGGGAAGTTGGGATTAATCCCAGGTTTTCTGGTTTCACATTGTGTAAATCAGCCACTAGATGTATATACTTCACTTTTCCTACACCCACCATACTGCCACAACCCTCCCTCCCCCCAAAATGTCCCCTTCATGACCTCCACCATGCTAGCATCAATGCGGCCCCAGTCACAGCACAAACCAAACTTTGTGGCCCCTGGGAAAATGTTTGCCAATACCTATACAGTAGGTATTGCTTGAGAAGAAGGGTTATGGTGACCTGGTTGAAAAGTTGGCCAAACCCTTGGTGGTTTTGGTATGTATATAGAAGGCGAGCAGCAAGGGTACCAGGTGTGATTTGCCAGTCCTGAAGAATTCGCTAGTGAAGTCATCCTCACCAAGGGATCTACAAATGAGTGGGCCAGATATGGCCGGGAACACCAGCTTTATGCAATTCTGTGGCTGCAGCATTTTCCTCATAATTATGGACTTGCCACATAGTCCATCATCAACTCGAAAATGTGCAGACTGCAAAAAAATGCTGTTTCTAGCTCAAACGCATCAAAGTTACTAAAAACGCAGCAACACAAGTTGCTGCGCAATGGAAGATCCCTTGCGTTAGTCGACTGGTCACCTTTCAATTGCCCATTACTGTTTTTGAGTGTTAAACTGTTACTAATGTGGTGGAACCTTTACCCAGACGGTGTTAACATGTGTAAAAATGACATAATAATGTTCTAATACTGTCACAAAAGGTGGTGCATTACGCTGCATAATTGGCCTATCCTTGCCACGTAATTAGATTTTTCCTTGCTGCATAATTCCAGTGGCCTTGGATATGGTCTCTGTCATCTCATGCTCCGATATCTCAGTTTCTAGCAAAGCTCTACCTTTCGGGCTCAACAATGGGATTTGATGGGGTCTAACATTATATTCATCTTCCTTAGTGTGAACATGTTCCGAGTTCTTTAGGTCCTCATAATAGGTAGCAAAGGCTTCCACTATATGAAAAAGGTGCGTGAGGAGCTGTGCGACCATATAATGAATGATTGTAATGGACTGTTGAGACTTCAGCTGGAAGAGTTCTGCTGCCAATAAACACTCAGCGCTATCCACATGTCAATAATGCTTTTGTTTTAATTTAACTAAAGTCTGACCCACTATCTGCATAAAGTGAGAGTTGAGTAAGTGCTTAGCTTATTAGCCAGTTCACATTCAATTGGCTTCCATTGAATCGCTTTGTCGGTTCCCCAACCTCCTGTCTCTGTCTCTTTTGTACTGATTGGGTAGCGTGCTTGGCTAATACTATATTGCGCATCGGAAGAACTCGCCACGTTACCTTCCTAGTGGCCCAAATAATCTGTGCCGATGCTGTAGGACCCTCTTTCTCCTTCATATGAGTCATTATAGGAGATTTAAGCACATCTTGTTTCAGAGGGAGCCCTATATCTGGTGCCATGCATTCTCCATTGTGCTGGTGGAGAGGCAATATGGCTCAGATCCAGGCCCAGCTGGACTGGCCAATGATCATTGATCCTGCCCTCTTAAATCTCAGTGCATCACTTCAGGCAGAAGTTGTCCCTGAACCAGGAAGTTATCAGTACGGGATGACATACCAAGGGGACAGGACAGAAATGTGAAATCTCTGTCTGTCCAATGGAGAAGACGCCACAAATCTAATAGCTAATCATCTTCCAGAATATCCGTCATCATGACTCTATCTGCATAGTATTGTCTAGACTTGTCCAGGACGGTTTAGGGGCAAAGCTCCAGTCTCCTCCCATGACCAATTTCACTGAATCAAATTCAGCAACCAACTTTGTTGGAAATGGCCCTTTTTGCAGGGTTATCCCCAAACTTTTTGCTTTTTCCTCCTATTTTTCCCTGACCTGTTTGTTTTGGTTCTAGGACTCTGGGCACTTTACCACTGCTAATCAGTGCTAAAGTGCATATGCTCTCTGTGTAAATTGTGTTATGAATTGGTGTTTCCGTAATTGGATGCTTGATTTACTTGTTAGCCCCTAGTAAAGTGCACTGCGTGTGCCAGGGCCGGTGAATCAAATGCTACCCGGGGGCCTGCAGCACTGGTTGTGCCACCCCGTGAGTAGCCCTGAAAACGGTAACTCAGACCTGCCATTGCAGAGTCTGCGCGCAGTTTGTAACTGCCATGTCGACTTGACCAGTGCACACACTGGCCGGTCCCTAACCTTCCCTTTTCTTACATGTCAGACATCCCTCAGGTAGGCCCAAGGTACCCCTGTGGGCAGGGTGCAATGTATGTGAAAGGTAGGACATGCCCTGGTGTGTGTGGCATGTCCTAATAGTGAATTACAGCCAATTTCGTTTTTCACTATTGCAAGGCTACCAGTTCCCCATAGGACAGAATGGGAGGTTTGTTCATAACATCTTATGAACATAACTGGCCCAGGGAATTCGGTAAGAAAATGAAGTTTCGTATGCCTGAACTCAGAATCTAAAGATGCCTCTTGTAGTGAAGGTGATTTTTACATTCTGTGTTTGAAAATACCACTTTTGGAAAGTGGGTATTTTCTTGCTCAGTCATCCCATGTGCCTCTACTGGAATGTGGATTGCCTGTCTGGGTTTTGGATGACAGAAGGCTGGGGGAGCAGGAGGGGCGCCAGATGGTCTAGGTAGGTCAGGAAAGGGCTGAAGAGACCTGGGCTTACGATAGGGGAATGGGGGAGGAGATTTCCTTGCACCTCAAAGGGCCTGCTCTGCCTCTGACAAATGCTGTCTCCACCTCCTGCCAGGAATTCACACCAGAGAAGGCAGAACTGGTCCTGACCGGGCACAGGCCCTCTCTGCCTAAGAGATCAAAGGATTTTTGGACATAAATGCTGGGTCCCAGACCCCTGAACTTTAGAACTCATCTGGACAAGAAGACTGCCAAGAAGAAGAGCCAGAGAAGCTCGAAAAGGAACGACTGCTTTGCTGGGTGCTTTGCTGGGCTGACCTGCAGTGGCTGCTTTTGTCTTGGGCAGTGAAAGGCCTGGACTGGACTTTCTGCAACCTAATTTGTGAGTCTCTCCAAGGGCTTGAGGTAGAGCTTGCCCCCTGTTCACGAAGTCTCAGGAACAGCAAAGACTTCAAGTTCTTCGACCCGCAGCACTGGGGACTGTGTGTTTTGTGCTGCAACCCGAAGAACACCAACTCGACGACGTCTACGATGCCACTGCCGACTCCGTGTCCTCAAGGCAACGCAGAGGGCACCGCCGCAACGCCGCACCGCAACCCTGGTCTCACCGATGATGCCTGTTGACGCCGCCACCGAGCCGCTGCTTGCACCGCGACCTGTGGGCACCGCACTCCGTACCGCCTCGCTTCACGCCGAAGCTTTGGCACCGCAGAGAGCACCGCCGCAACGCCGCACTGCGACCCTGGTCCCACCGACGACGACGCTGATGCCACCACCGAGCCGCTGCTCGCACCGCGACCTGTGGGCACCGCACTCCGCACCGCCTTGCTTCACGCCGAAGCTTTGGCACCGCAGAGGGCACCGCCGCAATGCCGCACCGCGACCCTGGTCTCACCGACGACGCCTGCTGATGCCATCACCGAGCCGCTGTTCGCACCGCGACCTGTGGGCACCGCACTCTGCACCGCCTCGCTACACGGCGACGCCGTGGCCTTCCTGACGCCGCCACTTCCCGCCGCAATCGACGCCGCTGCTTGCACCGTGGTTCGAGGGCACCGCTCGTAAGTCACATGAAGCACCGCCCTCATCCCACATCGCAGCTTTGGCCCACCGACGCCGGCACCATCGACTCTTGCTCGTCAGCCGACGACAGCGCTTCAGCCGCGACGACACCGCTGTTTGCACCGCGACCTGCTAGCACCGTGACGAGCACCGCCTTCATCTCGCACCGCGACCCTGGTCTCACCGACGACGCCATCTGACGCCGCCACCGAGCCGCTGTTCGCACCGCGACCTGGGGGCACCGCACGCTGCACCGCAGCACCCGGCGCCTGTTGGCGCCAGTGCTCTTGATCCCACCAGAAAGGGGCTCGACCTGCAACGCGAGTGACTTCAAGGGCCCCATCGCCCTGCATTTTTGAAAGGTACTGTTTGCGGGTCTTCCCGACACCGTAGCTGGCCTGCGACCCCGCGGTCAGCCAGAACTGTTTTGGATTTGTGTGTTCACGACGCCGTGGTAGCCCGGACAGAGCTATCCACACAAGGAACTCTTTTTAATCAACGTATTTTTGAACTGTGAACTTTTAAATATAGTATTGTGGATTCTTATCGTTCTTGGTCTTGTTTTAATTCTATAAAAATATTGGATATTTTTCTAAACCGGTGTGGTGTCCTTTTGTAGTGCGAACACTGTATTACTGTTGGTTATGTGCAAATGCTTTACACACTGCCTCTAAGATAAGCCTGGCTGCTCGTGCCAAGCTACCAAGGGGGTGAGCAGGGGTTATTTTAGACGTGTAACTCCCTTATCCTGACTAGAGTGGCGGTTTTTGCCTGGCTTTGGCCCACACCCTAGCCTACCAAAAATCCAATTTCTAACATTGGTTGTCAGCGGTGAGGATAGGACTTGCGTTTGCACTTGACTTACAGTGATTGGTGTGCACTACTACCATATCGCAGACCATTACGTACCACATACTATTTTCTTTTGATCTATTTTTGCCTTTCCATTGGTTTTGAACTTGAACTTTCTAGTACAACATGCCTGAATCAATTGCATCATCTGTTGCATCCTTGGAAGTGGCCTTTGAGGAGGAGAGGTTAGAAACCTACAATGTTAAGGAGTTGAAGGCGATCTGCAAAAACCTCAAAATTCAAATCAGAGGCCTCACCAGAAAAGAGGAGCTACAAAAGGCGCTGAGGGCCTGGATAGCGGCCAGACATGCTAGTGAGCAGTCTGGGGATCTTAGCCTGGAGGTGGAGGAGCCTATTCCAAGGGTGGATGTGCTTTTGGGAGGGGGGGCTCCCTCTAAACCAGACAGCAGCAGTGCCTTGTCCCCAGAGGAGCTGGAGGACAGGCGGGAAGCAAGGAGAGTTGCTGTAGAACTGGAGAAGCTTAAGTTAGCCATGGAAGAGAAAAGGATGATGTTAGACCATGAGTTTAAAATGAGAGAGCTGGACTGGGAAGCCAGTAGGGCTAGGCCCAGCCCAGATGGTGGCAGCAAAAGTGTTAGGTCCAGTACTGAGGATGAGGTACACACACACACAGATTTGGGGCCCTACTTCAAGGAGGGGGTTGACATACACCAGGGGGTTCAGGATTGTGAGGTTACTCCAGTGGTGCGCAGTGTCCCTGAGGTGGATTGGGGAACTGGCACAGGGGATCATTTTCCTAGTAGTGGGAGGGACGCTCTACTGACTCTAGATGAGAGGTGCAGGGAGAGGGGTTCCCCCATGATAGAAGCCCTAGTAAGTGAGTATGGAGACCAGCCAGAAGAGTATGGGTTAAGAGACAGCAACAGTCAGACACTGTCTCACCAGTCTTGTGAGAATGATGTGGGGTACTTTTCTGAGGCACTGGATGGTTGGGTGAAGGGTAGTTTGGTTAACACCTGTGTGGGGCTGTGTGATTCAATTGTTGGAGAGCATATTTTAAGTCCCTGTTTTCCAGAGCTATGCCAACACCCAGTGGATTGTGAGTTCTCTGACCCCAGGGAGCTTGCACAGGAGGCAGACCTTTTGGTGGATTCCAGAGGGTCTGGTGAAGCATCTGGGGGTGACCCGAAGGAAGTGGCCTAGGTATTTCCCAACCAAGGGTGGTGGGAAAGGTTCATGGTAGCCCAGATAGGTCCCGGTGTCGTGGGAAGGGTGTAGGGACTCACGTCCTGTCTCTGCGGAGAAGGAGTGGGAATGGGCTGTGGCCCAAGGAGCCCATAACCCGGTCCCAGAGCCTGGGTAGTTCCAGGAGGGAACATCCGGTGGGGAGCCTAGGCTGTACTGGTAGGCCGTCTGTCGAGGGGGATCTCCTAGTGGCAGGAGAACATGGAGTGTCTGTAAACAGAGCTCCAGCGGTTCAGGTGTCTGGCGGTGCCGCCCCTAAGTGGAGGGTGCAGAAGTCCAGACTGAGGGGTGAGAGGGGGATGTGTTCCCCAGTGGGAGAACCAGTGGATCAGGGGCCAGCCAGAAGGGCTGAGCCTCCTAGGAGTGACCATGGTGACACCACTTCTGTCCTGGGGGATCTTCGCGCACTGTCAGATGGACAGGGGTCGGGAGATCTGCGCCAGGCAGACTGTCACACAACACATGAATCATGTGTTACCCTCAGGGGGGGCATGCGTGCTCCCACGGAAGTCCTGGTGCGCCGGGCATGTGCTCAGCTGCAGGGTTTAGTCCCTGGGTTGGGAGGCCAGGTTCAGGTCCTGCCTGACCTGGAGGGAAGGACGACTGTAAGCAGTGTCCTGACCGGTTTGTCTTCTAGGGGTACCACTCTGGGTGGGAGGGTACAGAACTCTGGAAGGGGGTGCAGAGGGAGGGAGTCCTCGCCTCTGACCCCGGTTCAACCTGAGGGTTTAGATCCGAGGGTGGTGGATCAGTTGCAGGGTCAAGGCCCTGAACTGGTAGAAGAACTGTGTAGGAGGTCCGGTTCCAGCGTCCTGACAGTTTTTGGTTCTGGGGGTGCTTCTCCTGGGAGGAGAGTGCAGGACCCCAGAAGGAGGGGTGAGGGGAGGAGAGCCTCGCCCGAAACCTCTGGTCTGCCTGAGGGTACAGACCCTGGGTTGGAGGACCAGGTTCAAGGTGTCCCCCCTGACCTGGGGGAAGGGGCGACTGCTAACAGTGCCCCTACCAGGTTGTCTTCTGGGGGTGCCGCTCCAGCTGGGAGGGTACAGAGCCCCAGGGAGGAGGACCGGGTATGGGGGAGCCCACCCCAGTCCCTTGTTCAGCCTCAGGGTACAGACCCTGGGCTGGTGTACCAGTTGCAGGATAGCACCCCTGAACTGGTGGGCGAATTGAGCAGGACACCTGCCACAGGTGCCCTGACAAGTCTGGAGGGGGTACCGCTCCAGATGGGAGGGTACAGAGCCCCAGGGAGAAGGAGAGGGTGTGGGAGAGCCCACCCCAGTCCTCCTGTCCAGCCGCAGGGTAGAGGCCCTGGGCTAGTGGGCCAGTGCTCAGGATGCCATACCTGACTTGGCAGAGGGGAGAGTGGAGAAAGGGTGCCAGGCACCTGGGGCTACCGCCCCCCACTCTCTGACGCCACAGCGGTTGGAGTGGCCTGAAAGGCCTAAGGCCTGGCTCTCATCACTGACATTTGTCAGTGACCACTGTGGCTGGCTGTCCTGGTGGACAGAGTTGCCCCTGGGAGGGGGACAGGAGTCACACTCCGGAGGTGGACTGGGCCACACGATTGTGTTAGCCATGGGGATCCTGCCTGCCTGTTGGGACACATCTGTGAGCCAAGTAAGTTTAGGTGCTGCACAGATGGGGTCCACAGGTGAGGAGAAGGGTCCCCATGGGTCAGCTTAGTGGGCCCTGAGAGTATGGATAGAGGGATCCAACTAGGTTCAGGAAGGCGTAGAACGGGAAGAAAACCCTGCTGTTGCGGGCCAGGTCCCATGTTCTGTCGCCCCAAGCAGGGAAGTCCATTGAGGTATGCATTGGTCTCCCTGGCTTTAGGCTGGAAGGGGTTGTGTTGGAAATGGCCCTTTTGCAGGGTTATCCCAAAATGTTTTGCTTTTTCCTCCTATTTTTCCCTGACCTGTTTGTGTTGGTTCTAGGACTTCTGGGCACTTTAACACTGCTAATCAGTGCTAAAGTGCATATGCTCTCTGTGTAAATTGTGTTATGAATTGGTGTTTCCGTAATTGGATGCTTGATTTACTTGTTAGCCCCTAGTAAAGTGCACTGTGTGTGCCAGGGCCGGTGAATCAAATGCTACCCGGGGCCTGCAGCACTGGTTGTGCCACCCCCGTGAGTAGCCCTGAAAACGGTAACTCAGACCTGCCATTGCAGAGTCTGCGCGCAGTTTGTAACTGCCATGTCGACTTGACCAGTGCACACACTGGCCGGTCCCTAACCTTCCCTTTTCTTACATGTCAGACATCCCTCAGGTAGGCCCAAGGTACCCCTGTGGGCAGGGTGCAATGTATGTGAAAGGTAGGACATGCCCTGGTGTGTGTGGCATGTCCTAATAGTGAATTAAAGCCAATTTCGTTTTTCACTATTGCAAGGCTACCAGTTCCCCATAGGACAGAATGGGAGGTTTGTTCATAACATCTTATGAACATAACTGGCCCAGGGAATTCGGTAAGAAAATGAAGTTTCGTATGCCTGAACTCAGAATCTAAAGATGCCTCTTGTAGTGAAGGTGATTTTTACATTCTGTGTTTGAAAATACCACTTTTGGAAAGTGGGTATTTTCTTGCTCAGTCATCCCATGTGCCTCTACTGGAATGTGGATTGCCTGTCTGGGTTTTGGATGACAGAAGGCTGGGGGAGCAGGAGGGGCGCCAGATGGTCTAGGTAGGTCAGGAAAGGGCTGAAGAGACCTGGGCTTACGATAGGGGAATGGGGGGAGGAGATTTCCTTGCACCTCAAAGGGCCTGCTCTGCCTCTGACAAATGCTGTCTCCACCTCCTGCCAGGAATTCACACCAGAGAAGGCAGAACTGGTCCTGACCGGGCACAGGCCCTCTCTGCCTAAGAGATCAAAGGATTTTTGGACATAAATGCTGGGTCCCAGACCCCTGAACTTTAGAACTCATCTGGACAAGAAGACTGCCAAGAAGAAGAGCCAGAGAAGCTCGAAAAGGAACGACTGCTTTGCTGGGTGCTTTGCTGGGCTGACCTGCAGTGGCTGCTTTTGTCTTGGGCAGTGAAAGGCCTGGACTGGACTTTCTGCAACCTAATTTGTGAGTCTCTCCAAGGGCTTGAGGTAGAGCTTGCCCCTGTTCACGAAGTCTCAGGAACAGCAAAGACTTCAAGTTCTTCGACCCGCAGCACTGGGGACTGTGTGTTTTGTGCTGCAACCCGAAGAACACCAACTCGACGACGTCTACGACGCCACTGCCGACTCGTGTCCTGAAGGCAACGCAGAGGGCACCGCCGCAACGCCGCAACGCAACCCTGGTCTCACCGACGATGCCTGTTGACACCGCCACCGAGCCGCTGCTTGCACCGCGACCTGTGGGCACCGCACTCCATACCGCCTCGCTTCACACCGAAGCTTTAGCACCGCAGAGAGCACCGCCGCACCGCGACCCTGGTCTCACCGATGACGATGCTGATGCCATCACCGAGCTGCTGCTCGCACCGCGACCTGTGGGCACCGCACTCCGCACCGCCTTCCTTCACGCCGAAGCTTTGGCACCGCCGCAACGCCGCACAGTGACCCTGGTCTCACAGATGACGCCACTGATGCCATCACCGAGCCACTGCTCGCACCGTGACCTGTGGGCACCACACTCCGCACCGCCTTGCTTCACGCCGAAGCTTTGGCACCGCAGAGGGCACCGCCGCACCGCGACCCTGGTCTCACCGACGACACCTGCTGACACCATCACCGAGCCGCTGCTCGCACCGCGACCTGTGGGCACCGCACTCTGCACCGCCTCGCTACACGGCAACGCCGTGGCCTTCCTGACGCCGCCGCTTCCCGCCAAAATCGACACCGCTGCTTGCACCGTGGTTCGAGGGCACTGCTCGTAAGTCACACGAAGCACCGCCCTCATCCCACACCGCAGCCTTTGTAGTGTAGTTCCTATTTCCCTAATAGGCTCTGCGCATTGGAATAATATACCCTATAGTTTTGACATAGGACTGAGGTCGGTATGTCCCTATCGAGTATATTAAACTTAATTACTTTGTGCCAGCTAGCTCAGAGGCCACTAGAAACTCCTTGAAAACAAGAAGGGAGTAGTTTCTGGCAACCGCATAAACATGACAACTTTGTTTCCCTTTAGAATCGTAACACGTCTCAGAATCGTGGAAACAATAGATAACAGTTTCACTCAGCTAATCGTGCATGCTTAGTTTCCTCAGAGTTTCACAGAAAGAATAGACGGGCGTTTCAATAAAAGGATTTATTGGACAGTCTTGTTTCTCGTGTAAGAGATATGAGCTGTTATGATCACAAGACAATATGCAAGATATATAATGTACAGCGTAAGGAGTAGAAAGAAATAATACTGCGCTAGCATTATCTTTTAGCATATATTCACGTACATAAATAACATGAGCTAAAAATGCGAGTATTCATAAGATGCTTCTCTAAGCTAGTTCTACCCCAGTGTACCTAACCTAAGTGTGGTGCAAGGTAAGAAGTAGGTGAAGTATTCTATAGTATGATATACTAAGAGTCTGATATGCCAAGAGTTCTTCTAGGTTCTAGTCAGCTCCAGACCTTGAGAATGAGAGAGGTGGGAATCTCTTTCCGGATCTGGAACTCTAACACCCCGCGAAGGGAGTCAGAACACTGAAAGCTGGATTCTCTGCGAGCAGGGATGACAGCGACTTCTCAGTGCGTCAGGCCGGGACACGGGCTCCTCTAAAGTCGAGGTCTTCTCCTAACTTGCTTGGGCAAGGGAAGGTATATTTATACCTGGTAGGTGCCTTGGAATGTTAGCATTGACGTGAAGTCGGACAGAGGAAGACGTCAGGAATGAACCCTTAAGGAATAGCGGTTCATGCATAATAAATTAGTTCTAGGAGAAATCAATAATCCTGTGCTAGGGGAACTCCCAAGAGCTTAAGGGTCTGGTTTCTAAGAACTCGTTGTGACGTTAGGGTGGACGGATGTCGGTGACCATGCCTGTATTTGGAGTGCATGGCTAATGCCTAAATAAGGACTGGGATTTTATGCCTATATAAGGGCAATGCGAATTGTGCCTATATAAGGACATGTTTCTGGAAAACCTATATACGGACACCTAAAGCGGAATACAACACCCACTCCACTTTCGAATGAACGATAGTACTAAATGCTAAACATGAAATGCTAAACATTAAAACTGAGTACCACATGTTGCTAAAAACATTTCTAAAAGCATACTAAAAAGTTTTAAAAATACTGTTGCTAAACATGTAATGCAATAGGTACTGTACACTTTTAAAGCATTTTCTCATTCTAAGCATATATTATAAATAAAATGCAACATGAATGAATTAACGGAAATATATACATATGACGAAATGGTTGATAAGTTTTCAAAAATCAAAGCCATTGCATATCATGGTATTAAATGAAAGTTTTAGACAGATAAGGTGACAATGTGTCCCTGGAAGTATTCAAAGAAGTCTGTTTTATATGAATAGTTCTACTGTAAGCAGATTGTTTTGCCATGTATTTAAAAAAAAAAAAAAAAGTTCAATTTTAGGAAGAGTTCCAAGTTGTGAAAATATGAAGGCCAAATTCATTGCGTCCCTGGTACACTGTGAGCCGAATCAAAGTCAGTGTATGGGTCTGGTGTAAACATGAAATCATCTATTTCAATAGACAAAATATCGTCTACCGATGTTGGTGACATTTGGAACACCTCGTTCAGAAGGTTAATCGCACAGAGATGAGAAGCATCGCCTTCAGCATAGGATGCCGCTGCAATGTTCGCGTCCGTTGTTACCTGTGTGCCTGTTGATCCATCTCGTACCTCAGCAGCAGCAGGAAGCGTCTGTGAGATCTCAATGAACGCCGTCATCAGGATTGGTAGCCTTTGGGGACAACACAGAGCATGGGCCGTTATCGGGTCCAGCAGAGCATCGATATCCGTTGGCATGACTGATGGGAGTGTTAGACAGGTGTCTAGCACGCATTCTTCACCGCAAAGCAGGCAGCGAAGAACAGGTAAGATGCAATCTTGCCAGATTGGTCTGAATGACAGAAACCATGTTGTATTAAGTTCCCGTAGACGAGGTATGCCAAAAAGTTGCACTATGCGCTCACGGCACTTCCGTTCTAGGAGAGCTTTCTCCACATCGCTGGGAGTGATGCCGGTGAATAGGCTTGCCATAGCGTAATAGTAGGAATAGAAATAAGATTCCTGCAACAAGTGCTAGAATTAATGGCACACCACCAAACACCGAATGTGCGAAGTTTGGGATGATTCTGAGGACTGCTTGGAAGGGTGCTAACAGTCCTGAACAGATGGTCTTAAATACATGTACAATTCCGCTCGTATCAGACATGTTAAAGATACGTCCCATCATTTCTGTGAAATGTATAGGGCCGTTTGTACGAATTAAAGCCTGTATCTCAGCCGAAGTCCTTGCAATTTGCAAATCATAGATTTCTTTGGCCGAGGTCAAAGGCACAGTTTGTTGTAAAAGCATGGCTTTCATTCTGCTTAAAGTATCAAAATGTATATAAGAAACATTCAATGAAGGCCATAGAGGCGACTCCCTGACTGTCTCTGTTTGGGGGAACAATACTTGCATACAGCAAGTAACCCTGGAGTCGACCGTTACCAGATATGGGATGCCTGGCAACATGCCACAGCAACTCTGATCATTCAACATGAGGTAACTCCCATTAGAAAGTTGGCCAAACGTTGGATTAATCACAGGAGCTGGTGTACCTTGCTGGTGGCAGGACAAGTTTGCCACAGAACCATTACAAGCCCCGTGTAAAGAAATGTCCTGACATATGAGTGAACCGCTTAGTGCATTTTCACAGTGTGTACCGCTTAGAAACACTTCACGATCCCCACTCCAACATCTGTAGTCGTAAGGTAAATCCCAGCATGTCTTAATGTATTCTTTACCCAACGTTTCATATTTGCCTGCTTGCATTTGTTTGAGGCAATACTGAAACTGAAAAGTAGTGACAGGCAGAGTGATTTTGCCATGAATAAGCCATTCTGTAGCTGGTTTTTCTGCTACCGTAAATGGTAATTTTTCCAGTTTTTCAATACTCAGCACTGTATACTTTGCTCCCCTTTGTGCCAGTTCGATCTGTTTATCAGTTAGATTGTATTCTGCAAACAGAGACGACGTGTTGATAAAACGCCAAGGCACATAGCCCGCACGCAAAGATTGCAGCGTCCAGCTTAATAACATAATAGAATGTAACTGAGATTGGCCTTGTTGTAACATGGCTAAATCTTGTTCCAGTATGTCAATAGCAGAGGATACAATGTTGTCCAATGAATAAATTCTGGATGACAAAGTTGTTAACCCATTGTCGATCACAGAGAGAGTTTTCTCTAAGTTAATACGATCAAGTTCACGTATTCTTTCTGCGGCCTCTGCCTGTGAAACCTTCCATATCTCATTATAAGCAGCATAGATGCCGGCATATATGAAACGTTTTTGGCGCGGTTTTCTTGGTCCTAGCAAGAATTCCCTAAGGTCTGCGTCTTCTTTAAGTAAAGATAAGTGTTGTTTCACATCCTCGAGTGTAGACTTTTGTAACCAGTCAAGGCACAATTTTCCTACACTGTATGTTGTTACTACCCCTGGATGTTGTCTTTGAACATATCGTGGGTCTGGCCTATGTATTGTAAACCCCTGTGTTTTGTTCAGGAATCTTTCTTGACAGATGTTTGTGTCTGTGGGCCAGAGTAACCATTTTTTCCAATCAGGATCTGTTCTGTTGGGTTGTAGTATTGTGTCAACTGTAACCGCTGCCTGTGTAGTGTTATTACTTGCAGGTGTTGGTACAGAAGGTGTATTCATGTCTTTGATCTTGGCTAAACCAAGGCAAGACGTTTGTTGCACAGTGTCATTCAAAAACATTATTTGATGTGGGATGATACATGCTCTAAACAAAGCTTCAATCCCCTGCACTTGCCAATCTTTATAACCCCAGACAGTTTTTGTGTCTATTGTGTCTTTCCAAAAGTCAAATCCTCGTCTAGACAGTTGGGTAATAAAGGCTGCAGAATAAATTTGTTTTGTATTAGTTAACATAATTTTCTGTCCTGTTTTGTTTACATTCTTAGAGTAAAATGATTCTGGATCAGATGTATTGTACCCTGAAAAATAGGGAAACTTTTTAGCAAACGTTTTTGAACTACCTTTTGGTGGTGTAGGACAATGTTCCCATTGGTTAAACATAAACACATTTCTAGGTGTTGCAGATTTATGCAAGAAATGATGACCATAGTGGTTATAACAATAAAGCTGTTCATAGTCTGATGAACCCTCTAAGTATTCATTGTTAGAGAACTGCAGACTTTTCTATATCAGACATCATATCATTTACAGTCTCAAAGTCCCAACCATCAGAGAAGGTACTGGAGGTAATAAAATCACTTAATGAAATTTTAAATAAATGTGGAATGTTCAAAAGTTCAGTCGGGCCGAATATGTCGAAATCGGTTTTGTCCCACACTATACCATCCTGTATAGGAACGGCTGTGATGTTCACTGCTGACAAGTCTCTTGTTTCACGATGGGAAGATTTGTGTGGTTTTAAAAGTAAGTTCACATTTTTACTTTCAATGTCCAAACGGATGTATCTGCCATTTATAAGCATGCTGATAGTCCTAACCAAAGCTAGCCAAAGCAGAAAGAAAAATATTCCAGAAATAATCCATGGTGAAACCAGATAAGTCTCTTTCAGGAAATGAAAAAGGTCTTGTACTTGTTGTTTGAAAGTTTTTGATGCTGGCGTCTGTTTCAGGTTCACTCGGATCCTCAGAAAACATATCAAAGTTAATGAAATAGCCAGAAGCAGTTCGGTCACTTGTTGGAATTGCATCAGGATTTGTTGAAATCGCTGGAACCAGTTGATCACTTGTTACGTTGGTGTAGACAGGTGTATCTGGACGAACTGTTACTTGAGTTTCAAGAGGGATGAGTTCCATAGCATTGTTGCTTAGTCCTTCATCTGTTACTGCTGAATTCTCGATGGTTATGAGTCTTTCAGTCTGAACCTCTTGGATAGTAGCGAGGGGAGTGCGTCTGCTACTAGGTCGGAGTCCACGAGGCCTACTATTTAGTATTGGCCACATACTGTGGTTTGATGAGGTCGATTGACACAAATCTTTTCTCCTTTTTTCCAGCAAGGAGTGGCAGAAGTACTGTTCTTGTTCCGTGGATGGCTAGGACAGGTACTGGTTGTCTGTAAGAAGGTCCAAATTCCTTCTTATCCGCAATTTTCTCTCTGACTAGATCCCCAACTTTTGGGATCCAGACAGGCCTTGCTGGGACTGCCGGTTTTTCCCCAGTGGTGGTTGGCTTCAGGAACACGTTGCTTTGTTTCGATCTTAGTTCATTTAGATCCTGTAAAACAGCCAAAAGATCTTTGATATCAAAGGGTTTATTTTCCACCACTGTGCCTTTACATTCGAGATCGGGAACCCACATTCTTGTCCCAAATAGGACCTCATATGGAGTGACCCCCCCTAGAGAACTTCTTGGCAAATTATTTAATGAGCGTTGGACCCCATAAAGATGTTTGACCCACCCTTCACCCGAACCTAATACTCTAGCTGTAATAGACTGCTTTATGTCCCGGTTTTTCCTTTCCACAACAGAATTTCCCTCAGGATGAAACGGAGAGGAGTACCGCAATGCAACGCCCAAACTGGCCATGGCTTCTTTGTAAGCCCGAGAGCTAAACGCAGGGCCCTGGTCAGAATGTAGTGTGCCTATTGCGTATGTGCCGATAAAGACTCGCAAATCTTTTATACAGTTCAAGCGTCAGCCGAGCGCTGAGGCCATATCCATAGGAACCTTGAGCACGAATCCACTGCGACCATTATATATTTATAGTTACCGTCCCTTTGCAAGGGACCGCAGTGGTCCAGGTAAACACAAGCTAATGGTTTGTCTGAAATCAACAGGGGTGTCTGCGCAGGACGTTTCACTGTGGAGACTTTCATCTGTTGGCATATTTCACATTCTAAAACATAGTTCTTGGTCTGTTTCCTAATGCCATGCCACCAATATCTTTGTTTCAGTAAAGATACTGTTGCAGAAACACCTGCATGGGCAGAGGCTATCCCTTCATGTGCTGCTAGGATTAGTCCTAATCTACGTTCCTTGTTTGGAATTACCCTATCCCCCACTCCAGGGATTCGAGTAAAAGGAACGTTGTTCGCATCAATTACATAAGAGTACTTGAGTGGAAACTTTTAGGTAACGCTGCACCACTGCCTTTGCTTGTAGCATTGACAGCCAACAATATCTCACTGTCTATTCTCGATTTTGAACGAGTGATCGCAGCTACGGAAGCCGTCTGAACAGCCCCCTTTGCGGCTTCATCAGCCAATGAATTCCCTGCAACGTGAACGCCATCACGTTGATGACTCAGCGTGTGTATCACGTGAGCCTTTGGTAGTTCGTTTTTCAACTGAACTACTTGTTCCCAAAGCGTTTTATGCTTTATTGTGCCACCTTTTGCAGCTTTGAACCCGTTTTCAAGCCAATTTTGTATATATTCATTATACGACTGAACACAGTAAAAAGAATCGCACACTATAAGTGTGGGGAATTCGTGATCTGTATTTTCAAGTGCCAGTTTGAATGCTTGTAGTTCAGCTCGCTGAGCTGTACAATCTCCTAGAGATTGAGTTTTGGTGACCATTGGTCTGAAGTTACCATCGCGCATGCGACCTTTAACGATTACGCACGCTGCACTGTAAGCTTGCTTACTCCCTGTAGTGGGTTGTGCTGATCCGTCAGTGTAAATTATAAATTCGTACTGATCGAGAGGCAAAATTTCAGTGGGCAGAGGATATTCATGTTCATATTGCAGGAACGCTTGTGTTTTTAAATCAGGATCAAAAACATATTCAACATCTGTTGCAGCAAGAGAATTAACCCATTGTATCCATCTAGGATGTAAAGCTTTTGCATTTGGAATGCTCGCTTTGTGACCGCCTCTAAGGCTGGTACTGGAGTTACGACAATAATGCGTTTTCCTTGAGCTAGAGCTCTTTCTTTTGCTACACCGGTTTGAACTGCTGTCAGTATTTTTTCTGTTGAAGTGAAGCGCATTTCTGCTTGTGTATACAAATGTGATTTGTATGCTATTGGTACTTTTTCACCCTCATTACATGTTAAATAGGTGAATCCGCATTGTCCCGAAATTATTCGGATCACTAAATTGCGTTGACTTACGCGTGTTTGCAAGTGATTTGTTGCTAACGTGTTAGCTTGGAGTGAACGCAGGATTTCTGTGTGTTCCTGTGTCCAATGTTTGATTGAAAAATCAGGTTTGATTAATTCGTAGAGAGGTTTAACCCTTTCTGCGTAATTTAGAATGTAAGTTCTTCCAAAGTTTAGGAAACCCAAGATAGATTGTAAATTTTTCAGCGTTTTTGGAGGTTGGAGCAGCACGCACTTGTCAAAAAAGTTAGCTGCTAAGCTCTTGCCTTCACTTGAAAGCTCATATACTAGGAAAAGGACATTGAGATGGGCAATTCTGGATTTTTTAAAGTTGAATTTATAGCCCTCAGAGGCGAAGCCCAATATAATGGTACTCACCCTGTTCAAGTGCCTATCTAGGTCATCGTCTGTCAGATAGATGTCATCGACATATGACAATGCCTCATTATCATAAATTTGTAGTAACTCTGTTACCCTTGCTGAGAATAACCCCGGGCTGTTCTTGAACCCTTGTGGGAACCTACAAAATTGACGCTGGGTCCCCATTATTGAGAAAGCTGTTAAGTACCTGCTTTCAGGTGCTATGTTTTGACAAAAGAAACCATTTGAAATATCCAATATGGTTTTATATTTTTTACGCACAATGTTATTCATTAATGCTGTACTATGTGCATTTTGCACTGCAAATGTTTTAGAACAAGTGTTTAAGTGTCTGTAATCCAAAACTAGACGATATGTATTGTCTGGTTTGGATACAGGAAACAAAGGATTGTTCATTGAGGAGGTGCATGTTTCAATCACCCCTTGGTATTCAAGTTGATCTAAGATCTCCTGACCTGTTTTTTAGCTTCTTGCTTTATTGGGTACTGCCTTTGTGCAGTAGGTTGATTTTTTAACTGTATTTTGTGGTGAGGTGAGTCCTCATCCCATCCTACATGGTTTTTATATAATGCTGGGGCCTGGGCAACTGCTCATTTCCTGGCATAAGTATATTTTAGGTGAATTGGAATATGGTTGGAGAAGGCAGGCATAATAATGTCCTCGCCATGTGGGCACTCCCTGACAAATTGTGGTGGCCAGTCTTTTTCTGCTAAAAGTATATCATAACCCCTTGAAAGTTTCTCCCAAAAGAGTGCTTTCACTTTTCTTGGTATGTCTCCCTCCATTCGGAGTGTTATTTCATATAACTTTTGTGGAGAACTAACCCTGGTGTCTACAGTTTCTACTGTGATGTACTCATTCAAGTCCACTATCTCCAGAAGTTCCTTCAGGTTCTGGTGAGCTATTGTGACTTCTGCTGCACTGTCCAGCATTGTCTGAGCCCATTCTCCATTCTTGAGCTGTGTTCTCAGTATTCTCGGCATGTCTGATCTTCAGACCAGCTACCTTCTTTTTTGAGAATTGAGGGTTTGATTTATTTTTCTGAACGTGTTTATCGTCTTTGGATTTCACGCGTTCTTCTCTATGTTCTGACCGCCCTCTTCTTTCCGATGTCTGTGACGATATCTGAAAGGTACGAGAGGAAAGTGTATCAGTATCTTGATACCTGTCAGGTTTTCTTAAATTATCCCTCTTCCTGAGGTTATACCTCCTTTCAGAGGGCTCCTTTTGAGGAGACCTACCTCGGGATTGAGAACGTTTCTCGTTTGAATTTTGTTTATTAGTTTCCCACTTCTTTTAGAAGATGTAGGAGTTTGTTTAATAGAGTCCTTCTCAGGACTTTCAGATAGTTTTGGCTTCAAAGCTTTTCCACCCAAACTATCTCTGCCTAATTCTGCATAAGATTGTTCTATTATTCTGGGTAGTTCATGTTGATGTTCTATTACATCAAATTCCCTTAGCTGTTGGCGGATCGCCACTGATGCTGCCTCCCCTTTAATTTTAGATAATATTATTGTTGAGACCTGGTCGAAATTTTTCAGTAATTTCATACCTAAATTCAGATCAGGCTCTGCCCCGTATTCATTTTGAATTTGTTTCAGGACATCTAGTATTACTGCAATTGATGGAACACCATGTGTTTTAGTATAGATGGCAGCAAAGACTGCGCCCCAAGTGGTGCAATCTTCCAGTTGTGGTGTGATCCCCATTGGTAAACAGATTGTTAGTATTCTGTGTTTCTCATAAGGGCTAGTATTAGGAAATACTGCTTCGATTTGAGTAATTTTTTGAGCTATCCAGAATGGAATTTGCTCACGTTTGTGGGCATTTTACCCATGACTGCGTCTAAAGTCTGTGGTGAAATTTTTTGTGTATTCCCCTGTTGAGGGGTTTGATTTGGAATGGTCATTGGTGGTTGGACTGTGAAAGTCCGCATGACATATTGGACTAATTGTCTGTAAATTTTTATTAACTCTGTAAGTTGAGTAAGTAATTCCTCGTCTGACATTACATCGATGTCAGGATGAGGTGTGTAGCCGGCTAAAATCGGCCATGTTGCTCCTGGTCTACCTAGTGGACCGAGCCTGGTAATGTTTTTGTGATGTTTTAGGGCACCTTTAAACCAGAGCTGATGCTCCTGGTATGTGAGTGGAATTTCAATATCCTCGAAAGGAATATATTCCTCTGGTGGTTCATCTTCTTTGTAGAAGTGAAACACTTTTGTTACTGGATTTGATTCTGGGAATACTATCCATGAATAGAATACCTCTGTCTGAAAGGATTCGTGTGCCTCTATCACGAAAACTGCTCTACCCCCTCTTGGTGGTAGGCCGTGTTTTATAAGTTTTAGAGTGATGGCTCTTCTTAAGTTTGGAGCGATGTCTATAACACCCTCCTTGGTTTCATTTAAACCGGTAAAATTAAAAGCTGTTACGACTGGATCAGCCGCAGCTACACCGTTCCCGGTGTCATTGTCCCCGTGTTCGGACATTTGTTTTTTGAAAAATGTAGTACAAGTTTCAAGGAAACAAAAGATAAGGTGCACAATATTTTGGAACACTGTATCCTTCAACGTTGAACAAACCAAAATAGCTAATATATAGGGTTTTTGTCCTATTTAGCTTTGGCGGATATTTAACCCTACCCACTCCAGACGTCTTATGGACTATGTGAGTAGGGGTCTCTGAGAGAAAAGCACAACTGAGTTACTCAGTATCTAGCGTTTAATTACTGCCTTACCAAACGGTTGGGCGCCATGTAGTGTAGTTCCTATTTCCCTAATAGGCTCTGCGCATTGGAATAATATACCCTATAGTTTTGACATAGGACTGAGGTCGGTATGTCTCTATCGAGTATATTAAACTTAATTACTTTGTGCCAGCTAGCTCAGAGGCCACTAGAAACTCCTTGAAAACAAGAAGGGAGTAGTTTCTGGCAACCACATAAACATGACAACTTTGTTTCCTTTAGAATCGGAACACGTCCTCAGAATCGTGGAAACAATAGATAACAGTTTCACTCAGCTAATCGTGCATGCTTAGTTTCCTCAGAGTTACACAGAAAGAATAGACTGGCGTTTCAATAAAAGGATTTATTGAACAGTCTTGTTTCTCGTGTAAGAGATATGAGCTGTTATGATCACAAGACAATATGCAAGATATATAATGTACAGCGTAAGCAGTAGAAAGAAATAATACTGCGCTAGCATTATCTTTTAGCATATATTCACGTACATAAATAACATGAGCTAAAAATGCGAGTACTCATAAGATGCTTCTCTAAGCTAGTTCTACCCCAGTGTACCTAACCTAAGTGTGGTGCAAGGTAAGAAGTAGGTGAAGTATTCTATAGTATGATATACTAAGAGTCTGATATGCCAAGAGTCCCTCTAGGTTCTAGTCACCTCCATACCTTGAGAATGAGAGAGGTGGGAATCTCTTTCCGGATCTGGAACTCTAACACCCCGCGAAAGGAGTCAGAACACTGGAAGCTGGATTCTCTGCGAGCAGGGATGACAGCGTCTTCTCAGTGCGTCAGGCCGGGACACGGGCTCCTCTAAAGTCGAGGTCTCCTCCTAACTTGCTTGGGCAAGGGAAGGTACTCGTTGTGACGTTAGGGTGGACGGATGTCGGTGACCATGCCTGTATTTGGAGTGCATGGCTAATGCCTAAATAAGGACTGGGATTTTATGCCTATATAAGGGCAATGCGAATTGTGCCTATATAAGGACATGTTTCTGGAAAACCTAAATACGGACACCTAAAGCGGAATACAACACCTTGGCCCACCGACGCCGGCACCATCGACTCCCGCTTGTCAGCCGACGACAGCGCTTCAGCCGCGATGACGCCGCTGCTTGCACCGCGACCTGCTAGCACTGTGACGAGCACCGCCTTCATCTCGCACCGCGACCCTGGTCTCACCGACGACGCCATCTGATGCCGCCACCGAGCCGCTGCTCGCACCGCGACCTGGGGGCACCGCACGCCGCACCGCTGCGCTTCGCACCGCAGCACCCGACGCCTGTTGGCGCCAGCGCTCTTGATCCCACCAGAAAGGGGCTCGACCTGCAACGCGAGTGACTTCAAGATCCACATCGCCCTGCATTTCTGAAAGGTACTGTTTGCGGGTCTTCCCGACACCGTAGCTGGCCTGTGACCCCGCGGTCAGCCAGAACTGTTTTGGATTTGTGTGTTCACGATGCCGTGGTAGCCCGGACGGAGCTATCCACACAAGGAACTCTTTTTAATCAAAGTATTTTTGAACTGTGAACTTTTAAGTATAGTATTGTGGATTCTTATCGTTCTTGGTCTTGTTTTAATTCTATAAAAATATTGGATATTTTTCTAAACCGGTGTGGTGTCCTTTTGTAGTGCGAACACTGTATTACTGTTGGTTATGTGCAAATGCTTTACACACTGCCTCTAAGATAAGCCTGGCTGCTCGTGCCAAGCTACCAAGGGGGTGAGCAGGGGTTATTTTAGACGTGTAACTCCCTTATCCTGACTAGAGTGGCGGTTTTTGCCTGGCTTTGGCCCACGCCCTAGCCTACCAAAAATCCCATTTCTAACAAACTTTGATAAATGGGACAGGAAATTTACCTGTCGCTACTCGGGCCATACACCACACCCACTATCTGTAACCTGTCAGCTGTCTTCAGTTTGACAAATGCATATCATCCCTGAGGGTCGATCCATTCTCTAACGACCCCCCGGGGCAATGATTTCCTTACAAGGGTGGCCACATCAAATGTCTGTGAGGATCGTTTGCTAGAGTCATTCAACTGTCCCTGCTACACCATTTCACGGCACCTGCTCCCCACTGTACCCACCCAGTCCTTCTACAGCTTATTTGACACCGCTTCCAGCAAATGGATGTTCTGGGTGAGGGATAGGTCTGACTTCTTGGCATTTAGATAATGGGATTCATGTTGAATGAAGTGATTAGTAGGGTTTTAGTGGAGGGCTGTAATGGTGTGATGGTGTCATTCTAACAAATGGAGACCGAGACATCAGAAAGAGCAGTCTAAGACATGAGTACGGTCCTGAGAAATTACACAGAAGTCACGTGAACGATATGGAATAGACCAGGAGGACAGAAAACAGGATTCTCTGTCTATGGTCATCATAGGGATGCCAGAGGTAGAGTATATAATAAATTGTGGTGACTGCCGGAGGCCCCTATGGAGTAATGTAATAACACCGAAAGAAAAGAGGTAGTGTAAAGAGGACAAGGATCAAGAAAAAAAGGGGTGTGGCAAGTGTAGGGTACTACAAACAGTAGCTACTGAAACCGCTTTAGTCGAGGAGATGTTCGCTCCCAATGGAGGTTATCACTCCTCGGAGGTCACAACGTCACAGTATTCCATAAAGCGGGTGTGTAGGACTAAAACCAGCCAATCCGGAGGCATCAAAGGCCAAGTGGCTCTTGCCTGGTGCAACGACAAGAAAGCCTTCGCCAGTCGCAGAGGTCTCAGGATCATCACATGGTTGATTGGTAGATTGATTCCTCAGCCTTGACTAGAAAGTATAGGCTCGGATATATCAAGAGCTAGGGACTTTCTCCATAATTTGGAGAGTAGCAATTATGTTTGTCAGCCAAAACCACACTCGATTTGCCAGAAGGGATTCTAACAGCCCCCCCATTCCTATTAGAGAACAAAATCTGCAACAATAATTCAAGAATTCAAAGTAAAATTACATACATAATCAACTCTATCTTATCGTATATGAAGGAACATACAAGAATACTGGTTCTCAGCTCCTAGGTTGCCGTACATGGAAGACAGGCAGGGCATTGGAATTGGACAATCAGTTTACAAGAGTCTCAGAAGATTCAGCTGTGATGATTTTCTTTTAGGGCGATCCAGAGTTATCTCTGTCCCTGATTCATGTTTTTGACTATCTTGTGGAGACCACCCCTGTCATACAGGCTCTTCTAATCATCAGTCAGAACATTCAAATCAAGGTTGAGGATGGGTCACTGATGTCTGTCGGCTCCTGGGTGATCTGGGGTCCCCACTGGGTGGTTCATAGACACCGCCATTGACACATTTTCAAGAGTGTCCAAATAGCCTTCCAGGTCCTCTGGTTCATCATACTCTGTGGTCTTCCAATGTTCATAGAGCATGTTCCGTGAGCGTCCATCTTTGTCACGGGCAGGCTCTGCCTCCCTGCAGCTGACCTCTATGATCGTCAGTGCTGTGAGACAGCCATGAAGATCTCTACTGCTCCAAATGGCTTACCAACCCCATTTTCTGACTTGCTCTTGAACATCTTTGGGTCCTCAACACAACTGGAATCTCTGCAACTTTATAAAAAACAGCATTGGATTGCTTATACTGTCAAAACCATGTTTAGCTGTTGTCAATTTATGAGACAATCACATCATGTATTTTCAGTGATCACACCTTTGCAGCTAATAAATAGTGCTGTATTTCTTATTCTACTGTTTTGGAGGAAATGAGTGCTAAATATCCAACTTTCCATCAACGCCAGATCATGGTGGAAAATATTTTGTGGTAGATCACCTCAGCAAACTGTTTTCGTACGTTACCTGAAATCTGCACAGAATGTCCAAAGCACTCGTTGTGTGACTTGTTTTCTGGTGCAGAATTTGCAAAGCAAGGATCGTGCTGTTTTTCACTATGGATGACAATAAACTAGTGCGGGTGAATTGCTGTCTGCTGACATCTCTGCTCGTCAAACATTTTGATCAGAGTAAGTGCTTCATCAGGTCTGGCCCCAATACTGAAACATTTCAACTTAGAATTTTGAGACCTAATACTGCCAATACAGCATCGGCTACTGTTCTACCTGGCACAGGTGCAACACCTGATTCAGTGATGACTATTTTGAGCAACACGGCTCGTGCATTCTCTTCAATTTCCAATGCTAAACCTGCATCTCTAGAAACCACCACTCATGGTTCCACCAACACCATCTGATATTTGCATCTGGCAGTAATTAGTTGTCATTCTACCCATGACTTTGAAGAGGTTGTTGGCTGCAGTTTTGTCAATATTTAATTTCTGATTCAATCCTCGTCTGTCCTGGCATTTCTGTCAGGCAGCTACAACACAAACTTTAATATGCTATAAAAGGCACACCAGCACTTTAAGGGGCTCATTACAATGGCGGGCGGAAGCACAACCGCCGTGCTGGCGGATGCAAAAACCACCAGTTACCGCCAGCACGCAGCAGTCCACACGCCCGCCCAATTACGATGCGAAAAGTAGGCCAAACACCGCCGGCAAGCCAGCAACACCGTCCGCCATCAAAGTGCGCCCGTACACGTAGCGGCGCAGCCCAACTGACACACACCGTCCGACGAAACACGTCCCGCCCGGCGCATAAATTACGATGCCGCAAACAAACGGCTCCCACGGCCAAGAGATACCGTACGACAAACCGAAGCGGTAACACGGACGCCGAGCACGGACAACGAAGAAGCGGCTCCCCGAGCATGAATCCAGCACTGCAGGCCCTCCCCATGCTCTTGCTGATGCACCACCAAGGACGCAACATACCGCGGAGACGCAGGTAGGCACACACACAACAAGTGCACGCAAACAGCGCACACAGTGCAAGGGCGGAAAAGCGGACAACCCCCACCAGCGCGTGTACACTACACATCCACCATTGCATCCACATATGACACACAGGCCAAATCGTAACATCGCGTAACACATGTGTACACACCACCTGGGACTAGGAACCAACGACCCCGTCACGGCCCCAAAGCGGCGATGACGCCGCCACACATGCGCACAACGCAGAGGCCAACCGCAGCGCCATGCATGCGTCGCACACAGACACAGGGACACAACCAAGCAGCACACACATCAGCCCCACCCCGAACGCACATGACACGTGACAGGCCTGCCACAGACATGTCCCCAACGCCCAATTCACAGACAACACCCAACGCCACACAACCGACGCACACATGTCAGTGAAGACACGCAACAGCAGGACACACCCCAGTGTAACAAACATGGCATAGCACACAGCGGCGGCAACACCAACTAGGAGAAGCAGGGCTCCTTCGGGAAGAGGAACGCCAGTACCACACTGAAACACCCATACCACCCTGCACATATGAACAAGACATATAAAACGGAACACCAAAGAGCCCGGGGACCGACAACAGGTGGCCCAAGAATAACATTCACACACAAGGCCCAACGCAGAGCGGAAAGGCAGCCTGCCGCCCACACAAGGGAGAGCAGACAGCACTGAATGACCTTCCATTCCAACTCCGAAACCACAGCCCTACGACAGAAGCCGGTGAATACAGCCATTGTCCAAGAATAGACCAACACAGGCTTGCCGAGGAGACCGACCACAGGGCAGATAGCGCATATCACAGAAGCACACAACGGACGGGGAAGAAAGAAGAAAACACTCCCCCATGTCGGCCACATGCAAGTTAATTGGAAGGAGTCACACATCACTGACCTTGAACTGTCTGAGAAGCATGTGGGAAGAGGGCCCGTGTCCTCCAAACAAGCCAACAGAACACAAGTCCTGTCTCCCTACGACTACACAGAGCTCACAGCAACCTCGGAGCGTGCACATTGCAGACTGCACACACAGCCGGAGCACGCCACCACAACGCACCGCTGCGAAATGGCAACCGCAACACACCTACCCAACTACGCCGAACAGCTCAAGCTGTACAAAACCAACCTGTTTCATACATTGGGATGCGATCTCCTGTCCCTGCTGAACGTAAGTTACCGACTGACTTACCGCATCACATTGTTCAGCTGCGTCATGCCCGTCTTCTACTGTCGGAGGTGTCCCTACCAGCATCCCGTGGAGATATGCCTCTCCAACCCGGCATGTCTGAAGGCGGACCTGCTACCACTACTCCTCCCTCTGGACGCACACGACAGGGCCTGCTCTGCCTATGGGGGCATGGCGTATGCGGCCAACATCGCACCCGCACTGAAATGGGACCACTGTGCCTCCACACGACGGATCATCGAGAACAGCTACATCGAATGTCACCCAGCATGCCCCATCATGGTCCTCCAAGGGACAACTTACGAACAACACCTTGACAGCCACCATCCGCTACATTGGCTGGCAAACATGTACACCACCAATGACATGGAAGCCCTGCTGGACGGCATCGCATACCTGACAACCTGTAAATTCGTCGGACCACAACGCAGGTTCCCCGATTGACCTATGATGTCCAACCCCGCACCCATGCTTAGCTTCCGCACGGACTGGCCAGTCACCACCACAACAGCCATACCAAACGACCGGCAACTGTAACCACACCATCAACGACATCGCCATGACATCGGATATGACCGGGACATGCACACTGTTCCCCATCACATCCAGGAACACCGCATGCATCGTGGGAGGCAGTGGCATGGGCTCTGTGTATCGCACCCACATGGACGGAACTGCACGAACAACCAGGACACGACATGGATCCAGCGCCCATGGACACACACACCGCTCAGTGGACATGAATAGGTCGCCTGGAGTCTGTGGGTGCTGCACCCCTCCCACCCCCGCCCCGGGAATCCCATACCAGGACCTTTGCATGGACGACAAGTGCATACAACAACAACACGACCCCAGTGACTGTGACATGTCCAGTAACCACCACAGTGCAACAACAAGTGGCACGCCGCTGCATGCACGCAAGCACATGCCCTGATGTCATCTCACATGCACGCGTGCATGAGGAACAACCGCAGCAAACCTGTCACATGGAACTGAGATGGACTGTGCCCATGATGCCAAGCGGTCTGGTAGGCTACATGTATACCGTCTGTGTCAAAGTCCGCAGCTCCGCAGCTATACGTAAATGTACATTAGCACAGCCTTGGCCAAGCAGATGTCACTCTGAAGCCCACATCCCACATGCAACAGCCAATCACATGTAACCCCACACCCTATCCCATTTGCAATCATGCTCAGTATATCCTCAACATGTATTCCGCTGCCAGTAGTGTCCACTATACTGCATCACAGAGGACAGAAGACTCAATATAATGTTTGAAACCAAAACTGTCTCCGCTGACTCATTTCACAAGTACGAATGAGAGAGGATGAGAGTATGTGAAGTACACGGCAGTCGTGACATGACCATGTAGTCCACTGGTATTGGATGTCAACGCAAATGAGTAGCACAACTGTGGAAGACACACATGTGTCGTGTGAAGTCGTATGGACGCAGTGCTCAGGTGGGTGGGTGTGACGGGTAGATGCGCACATGCCAAGTTGGAGCACGCCGTGTTGGGAGGGCTCATGAACAGTACACCACCGCTTCCCTGGGCATTGTGAGAGGACACCTGTCGGGGGGAGTGAACACGTGTGTGCACAGCAGCCGGGCACACGTACAAAGCGGTACCAGGCGCACCTCAGCCCACCCTCTGTGGACAAGCTGGATCCTGTTGTGCGCCCGCCATGCCCCTTGACAAGGCACACACAGCCCCAGTCGACCAGGTGTAACCCCAACATAGTCAATCCGCACAGGCGATACAGGGCACGGGATGGCAGTGGAGCATGGTGTGTGAGAGGTCTCCTCGCGCTCCTCCTGGTCATATCACGCAGGCAATAGAACCTCAACGTCTAGCATGGCACAAGTCAAATGGAAGTGTAGGGGGACGCACCACAGCACGAGCAGCACTGACGTCACGGGAGGTGGCTCGCACCATCCCATCCATTGCCCATCATACCAACCACGCCACATGCCATTGCGACTAAGTGCAAGCGCGTGCGCCACCACCCCCGAGCCATCCCCAGAGAGGCCAAAGAGTGAATGTGTGGGCCATCAGTCACAGACGGACGCGGCATGGCCGCAAGGGCAGCCACAGCCACTGGGTGTCGCAGGTGGCGGATCCGGAAGGCGAAGACTGTGATGCATAGTCCATGCAGGCCGGGTCTCCATTTGGGGCACCACGCAGGTGGACGGCGTCCCGCAACACATCATACCCTGAGACAGCCCACTCGTGCAACTGGACCCACACATACACTCCTTGCCCTCTCTGGTGCGAGCTTGGGGCTGCCTGTGCAAGCGCTAGCCTCGCAGGTGAGCATGCATATTGGGGGAGCGAGGGGAGGACATGAGGGCTGGGGCGAAGATGACTGTATCACTGTCAGTTAGTACAAGGGATGACCCAGATGTGGAAAGGAAGAGACGTGTCCCGTGTGTACTGCAACTAGTCGCCAATCCAACTACCCCCCATGTCCGGAATGTAAGCCCGCACCTAGGCCCGCCCATCCGCCACATCGAACATACCACCAGCACGACAACCTTCCCATTCGAAACACTGACTGGGGGTGGCGACCAGTGTACAATCATGTGTAGCCTACCCACGCGTACATGTGGGCCCTCCATGATCCATGTCACCTGCGGCAAAGTCATGACATGCGCAATGAGGGAAGTGAGGAGAGCTGTCCGCCCCACGCGCAGAAGGTGCATCAGCTCCACAGACCCAGCAGCGAGTCCAGCAGGGGTCACATGTGCAGGGGCAGCTGTGCCTGGTGTGAAGGCACATGCATATAGACAGCACATCGACCAATGTGTAGTCTGCCCACATCTACAGTCCATCATCATGCGGACATAGGAATTGAACACAGGGCAACACATCTTCAGTTGGTGCACCCACCGTGACCAACAATGCGCAATCATCGACGTACCCGCCCTGTGCATGGCCCCCCACCCAACGGAGGCACATCCAGTGCCACCATCCCACACACACAAGCCTTCCACGGAACATGCTGTGTCCAATGGTCAGTACAGAGTCAGCGCCCATCTGGTGGATCCTGAACAGGAGACACATGCACACACATGCCAGCTCCCACTATGTACGTCTGCCACCTGGCACGTGCAATGTAACCTCTCACCTGTGACGTGTGACTGCAAGCACACAGCCGTCTTGGCATGGGGCTGTCAATGTGGACACCTGTCAATGTTTCGGGAGGTGTGATCCGTACAGTGCTGTACATAGGGTGCAGTGCTGACACCTACTACTGTCTCATATCCCCTCGTGCCACAGGTCCCACTTGTTTTGGCCGCTCAGCCTGTGCCCACATCGTCGTCGTCGTGTGCCATACTCATCCAGCCGCGGAAGCAGTTCCATGCTCAGCAGACATTCATGTTGCCGTGGCGTTGCCGCTTGACGGATATGCAGTCAGTCCCCATCAGCACGCCCCGCAAGTCATTGGGGCCTAGATCCCCATGTGCATGCACATGGCAGTGGTTTGTATCACTAGCCATTGTCATTGTTGGGAGACCTGTGTAAGTGTATTGTGGCCGTGCCGCCCCAGCTTGACAGCTGGGCTGTGGCTCATGTGCTTGCTCAGTCATGTCAGTGATGTGTATGCGAAATTGCTATGTGTCGTGTTGCTTTGACATGTGTCCTCTGCCATTGTCCCTAGGCGGAGACCGAACATTGACCGCCCATACCAATTGCTGGCGGACATGGACGATACAGAGGTTATTAGGAAGTTTCGGCTGGACAGGCCAACCCTGCATCGACTGTGTGCCATGTTAGAACCCCATCTCCGTCCCCGCAGGGTGTATCCGACTGCTGTCACCCCCACGGCTAAGGTGATGGCCGCCATGCATTTCTTCGCCACTGGGTCATTCCAGCACACAGTGGGCATTGGAGGAGGGATGTCCCAGCCCATGTTCAGCAAGGTGCTGAGGGATGTACTGGCAGCCATGATGCTGTACCGAAACAGGTACATCCGCTTCCCCAGGGCTCGTGAATTGGCGGCAGTGAAGGGTGCATTCTATGCCCTTGGCAGAATCCCACACGTCGTTGGAGCCATTGACTGCACACATGTCGGCCTTGTTCCACCACAGGCCACTGAGCACCTGTACCGCAACAGGAAGCACACGCACTCCCTGAATGTGCAAGTGGTGTGCCTTGCGGACATGGTGATCACCCACGTGTGTGCAAAGTTCCCAGGCTCGGCCCATGACGCACACATAATGCGCAACAGCATCTTGCCACGACTGATGTCCAATATGCAACAGGATCGTGCCTGTATTGTCGGTGAGTATGTGGAGTGGTGTAGCGTGCTGGTTGTGCGATGCTGTCCCCTGTCCAGTTGGAATAGCAACGGTTCTCTGTGTCCCTCACACCCAGGTGACTCTGCGTACCCGAATGGGGCATGGCTGCTCAGTCCATTGAGGAATCCTCGCACCCCAGCAGACGATCGCTACAATGAGGCACATGGGAGGACCAGACGTGTGGTCGAGCGTACCTTTGGCCTCCTCAAGTCCAGGTTCAGGTGCCTGGACCGCACCGGGGTGCGCTGGCGTACTCCCCACAGAAGGTGTGCCGGATAGTGGTGGCGTGCTGCATGCTGCACAATCTGGCCATTCGGAAGCAGATCCCCCTCATCGTGGATGACGGAGATCAACCAGGGCCCCAGCCCGCAGACCAGGACAGCTCGAGTGAGGAGGACAGCGGAGAGGAGGAAGCTGGTAATGTGCGGCAGCAGCTCATCGCCCGCTACTTCACTTGACGGTGAGTGTCCATGTACGACGGCTGATGTGGCTGTATCTGTGCAGGTGTGTGTGTGCTGTGTCAGGGTGGCCGTTTGTTCACTGCGTGCTGTGTGTCAACGCTCCATGGCCAGGGTAGTATGCCACTGTTGGTGGCTGTGGCATTGTGCCCTATTGCTCTGTGCGATGTGTGTACATTGCTTGTAGTTGTTGACATGTACTGTGTGATGGGTGTGTGACACACTCATTGAATGTGCTCCTGTTCTGTCTCCCACCCCTAGGTCCCTACAGGCCCTCCGGATTCAATTGCCATGCCACGCATCAGGTGCCTTTCCGCCCAAGGTGGCCGTTGTATTCCGTACAAATAAAACACAGGGCACAAACAGCAGTTAGTGTAAAAGGTGCATTTATTTCAAACTGTGACATGTGATTGTGTGTAAGGTGATGACAAAAGTGGTGCGTGCAGTGACAATGAGCTGTCGGTCATGGCTGCGTGATGCTCAGGGTGTACCCACTGGTTCTATGTCCATAGTCCAACACACACATGCCATCCAGATGGCTGTGTGGAGTGGGATCGTAGTCCAAGTCAATGCAGTGGCTGGTCAAGGAAGGCTGGCGGAAGGCTGGCTGGCTGCCTCACTTGCGTTTGGAGCGTGCGAAGTCCTCCCGGGAGATCTGTTTCCACTTCGGACGGCCCCTTCCACGTTTGCGAGGGGGTGCCTGCTTGCGACATGCTGGTGGTTGAGGTGTGCTCACTGGCTGTGGACGCAGGGGAACTGGACACTGCTGCTCCACCCTGCGCCCCGGCAGGTGGTGGCAGAGGGGGAGCTGCTGTCCCTGGCTGTGACCTCACCGCCACCACCAGCTGGCCCATGAGGTCCACGAGTTGGCCCATACGGGCGTCCATGGACCTCAGCACCCCCAGCACCTCACGCGTGTCTGAAGCAGACCGGACCCATTGTCCTTGGGCCTCTTCATAGGCCCCAAGGACTCTGGCCATTTGAGGCAGGGCATGGCTCCCAGGGGAGGCTGGCGTTTCCCTGACCCTGCTCCTCCTACCAGTCCTGCTGCCACCGGCCTGCCCACTAGCCACATTGCTCACCACGGTCCTCGCTGTGGCTCCCAGGGTGGATCCAGTCGGCCGGGCCACCACCTGCGCTGGGGCTGGTGCCAGCGAAGACGTGGTGGTGGTGGCGGCGGTGGTGGTCGGTGCGGCGATGGTGGCGGTTGCGGCAGTGGTAGTGGCCACAATGACCGTGGGTGTGGCCGCAACGACAGTGGCAGCAGGGGGCTGGGAATGTTCAGCAGCCCTGGATGATGGGTTGGTGGGTAGGAGGGGTCCTGGGGAGCGGCTGGGCCCTGCCACACCAGATGGGCCTGCTTGGTGGTCCGTGTCCGAAGAGGAGGACAGATCCTCCAGATCCGTGTGTCCTCGTTGGGGGCTTGTAGGCTGGCTGTGCTGGCTGCTGGCTCCATCCCCAGCATCCAGCAGTTCGTCACCTGTGGAGAGAATGAGATTTGTTATTGTGTTGCACCTGGCGAAGTATGTATTTGTCGTCTGACATTAACAGTTCGTGCAATCTCGTACATGGGTTTCCCGGAGGCGTGTGTGTGGCTGTAGCATCTGTAGTTGTGTGTGCTTGGCAATGGGACTGTGTGCTGTGCACATGTGGCATGGGACGGATTGGCCATGCCGATGGGTGTGTTGCTGTGCCCCTACTTATTGTGACTCTGGTGTATGCGGGCTCCTGGCCCATCCTGGGTCTGGTTTGTACTTTGCTTTTGGTGTTCAGATGGGACGCTTAGGAACGCATATGGCAACATGGGGGCCATGCCCCAGATTCGCATTTGGGAGGGAATATGCTTTTGGGGTTCAAATGGAACGCTTAGGAACGCATATGGCAACATGGGGGCCATGCCCCAGATTCGCATTTGGGTGGGAATATGCTTTTGGGGTTCAAATGGAACGCTTAGGAACGCATATGGCAACATGGGGGCCATGCCCCAGATTCGCATTTGGGAGGGGATATGCTTTTGGGGTTCAAATGGAACGCTTAGGAACGCATATGGCAACATGGGGGCCATGCCCCAGATTCGCATTTGGGAGGGAATATGCTTTTGGGGTACATGCTGTGAGCCATGGGTGCCGAACGTGACATGTGTTGTGGCAGCATGACAGTGCATGGTTTGAGGTGTGTGCATGCTTGACATGGCCTGCATATTTGCTGTCTGTTGTGATTACTGGACATGGCATTGGACGCATCGTTATGAGTGAGTGATGGTTGTGTGCCAGCCAACGTATTGCAGTTGTCCCATCTCCTTGGTGTGCGTGCTGCCCTGTGCCATGTGCATCACTGCAGTGCTCGGGGGGTGTGGCCCATGTTGTGTGTTGTTGCTCACAGTGTGTCGTGCGCTTCATTGACTTCTGGCACATGGTTGGTCATGGGCATGTATCTTAGCGTGACTGCTGTATGTGTGGCAGCTGTGCGGATGACATGCCTTTCATGAGACTGGGGCTGACGGATGGGATGGATGGTATGTTGTATGTGCATGGTGTGTCTGTGTGTTTGATGGGTTCAGTGGTGTTCGTGTGCATTTATGTTGTTCCGCTCTGTTGCGTCTAGTGTTGTTTGTCTTACATAGGCGTAGTTGTGGGGTGTGTGGTTGACAGGCAGTAGGGGCTACATGGACAGGACTTCAATGGTGTTTCGGTTGTGTGTGATGAGTTGCACAGTGGCTGCCGTGTGGTACTATATTCAGTGTGGCTTGTGCATGCAGACGTGGCTCCTTGGGTGTTGCTATGTCTGTGATGGGTCATGTGGGGTGTGAGTCTGTTGTTCATGTCCGTGTGCACATTGTTCACTTGTTCGTGACGGTGGGCGGTGCTGCGTGTTCGTCTGCTACGTGACATGTCCCATGTGTTGGTCGTGTTCCGGTCCTCATGCCTCCAGTAATCCAGCCCTGTCCAGTTTCCCACCTGCAAGTTGTTCGTGCGTGCACTGTACTGGATGCCACATGGCTCTAAGCGGGGGTGCTCCATGTTGCAGGTCTGTGGGGGTGGGGGGTGTTGTGGGTCGTGGGGTGGCTGGACACCCACTGACACCGATTGCTGTGGACCGTGATGTCTGCCTTTCGGCTGTCGTTGTGCACTGCGGTGGCTGACACGTGGCTGTGGGGTGTGGGGGATGCTCCTCCTTGCTGTGCTGTGGGACTAGGGGCCTGGTGTGTGTTGTACTTGGGCTGTCCACCGTCCCACCCACTGCACTTTGTGTTCCTGCCACTTACCTGTTACTTGTCGGTTAGTGCAGCTGTGTCGGACACATGGGTGTGGTGGGTGCTCGTTGTGGCGCTTCTGGCATATTTGGGGACCTGTTGGTGGTTACGTGGCTGGCTGAGTGTACACATGTCCCCACGTATCTTACAGTTGTTCGGTTTGGGCTGTGTGTGGTGGTGTCTGTTGCATGTGTGTGTGATGTGTTGTGTATTGTGTGCTGGACATGGGGGTGTTTGTCCCTGGGAGCTGTGGCATGGTGGTAGTGCATGTGAGTACATAGCGGTGTGCTGGTATACATTAGTTTGTACTTACCAGCCTCCACTCCCCTGCTAATCCGGCGAGGATCTCCGGATGTATTACGACTCGCACCTTCTCCTCCCACGCTTTGAAGGTCTTGAAGAGCGCGGGATTCCCTCCGCCAGTGACGGCAGCCAGCTCTCTGTTTTTGCCCTCCTTCTTCTTGACCAGGCTCTTGACGTCATTCCAACGTTTGTTTATTTCTCCTCTGTTCCTGGGCAGGGTCCCGACTGCATTGACCTGGTCTACGATCCGGTTCCACATTCTGTTTCTGGTGGCTAGTGGTGTGTGCTGGACCATGTTCCCATAGATTTGTGGGTACACCTTGATGATCTCGTCGACCATGACCGTCAGCTCAATGGGCGTGAACTTGGGCATTCTTTGTGGTGCCATGGTGTTTGTGGTGCTGGTGCGGTGTGTGTTGTGTAATGTGCAGGGGGTTTGTGGTGCAGGTGTTTGGTGGTGGTGGTGGTGGTGGTGGTGGTTGTGATGTGTGCGTTTCTGTGGTGTGCTGCTGTCCTTGCTGTGTCACTGTGTCCTCTCCTCTCCTCTCTGGTTTGCAATGTAGCAAGGGGTTGTGGTCTGTGGGAGTGCTGCTTTTGTACTTACCTATGTGCGTGTGTCCTCATGGTCTGTTGTTTTCAGGTGTGTTGTGTCTGGGGTTCTGGCCTTTGTATTTTTTGTTTGTCCGGGGGGGTGTTTTCGGGATGTGTACTGTGCTTGTGTATTTGTGCGTGCCTTGCTGTGTGGACTTGTTGGCCATGTTGTGTGCTATTGGTTTTGTGAGCGGATGGTTTCTGTGCAGGTACGTGGGCGCCATGGCTTCTGCCGTGTCGATTCTCATCGGCGTTGTTTGCGCTGGCGGGCGGTATATTTGTGGTTTTCCCGCGCTCATGGCGGTGCGATCGTAATTTCACGTGCGGTGTGTCGGCCGTGAGGGCGGGCGGTTTTGTGTTGTCATGCGTGTTTCCGTCCGTGGCGGGCGGTTTGACTCCGACTCGGACGTTGGCGGGCGGTATTTTGTGTGATTTTTCCGCCGATGGCGGTTTTCGGTTTGTGTCATCGTAATGGTGTGGTCGGTGTTCAGACGGTGTGTGCGGGCGGATTTTTGCCGCTTCCATGCCTGGCGGATTCTTTTACGCCGGGTATCGTAATGGGCCCCTAAGCCTCCAGGCACTTAGACAATTCGCCGTTTCGAATGAATGCGTCCAGCCTTTTTCCTTCATGCTTTCCGAGGGCATCAAGACCAGGAACTGACATTAACTTTTAAACTAATGGCTGCTAAGAGATATTTTTTATGGGAGTCATACATGCAAATGACCTTTTGGAAGAACAGGCTCTGTTCATAATTTTAAGTGCGAATCTAACGAATTTTAACGATTGCTTTATTTATTTAGGAAATATTGCAAATGATTTTAAGTAATTGTGCAATACAATTATTTTTCATTCATTTCTGTCTCCATATCTGATGACCTCTGGCCTTTTAACTGAAGACTGTCCTTTAGAATTTGCTGTTAATTCATCAAAAACTGGATTAAAACTTTACCACTGGTGCTCACTCTAGTTAGTATTTTTGGAATAAAACATCGTGCTCCCATGCTTTAAAATTACTTCTGATTCTTCATTTTGTAACTGAAGAAGCCGCCACTTCCAGTAAGCATTCTTTGAATTGGTTTTGCACCTGTCATATTTTCCAATTTGCATTAATATTTTTCGAAGTCCAGTCTTGTGCCCATCACATCCACTGCCAGAGCATTGCTTTTCTCATTATCTCAGGTAAGTATAACCTCTCAAACTAAGGTGCGATGAGCGCAGTGATAACGACTACCCTCACATTTTCTAAAGGAAGACCGCATAAAAAACCCTGGTTTTAATTTCTCAGAATATTTTTGATTTCGGTGGCGGGGCCGCACTGGAGAAGTAAAAGCAGCCCTGGCAAAAATGCTCTAAGTAGCTCACTCACTTCGTCTCCTCACAATTTCTCTCTTTCCTCCCATCATTCCTCCCCCCCCTCGCTCCTCTCTCACCTCACTCTCTGATGCTCTTTCTGTACCTTCCCTCCATCTCTTCAAGCCTCCTCGTGCCTCTTGCAATCAACCTCTGGGAGCTGAGGAAAGTGACAGAGGCAGCAGGAGCGGCCCTGATATTTCAAGCCTACCGGTGAAATGCCCGGTGGAATGCAAGGCCCGTCCGGGCCTGTGGGGGAGATGCTATGCCAGCCAGCTGACTGCCCTAGTCTTGAACTCTGAAAATCAACTCTACAAGGGAAGGAGGATATTCTCTCCATTGCTGACCCAATGAGAGGCGTGAAGGAATTAGGTTTACATTTCTGGCAAATCGGTAGGGGTTCAAATGCATGCATTTTCATGTGTTTAAGAAAATGTTGGCTATTGAATGTCTTTTCACATTTTTAATACTCACCTGTGCTAATGCTTTAATTTTTTTACGGTAATAGTCTTGCATATTTTGTGGTCTAGGTTAGTATCGAATAAAGGTTTGCAAAATGCGTAATTCTGGTTGTCTTTGACTTCTGGTAACAAACCAGGGTAATACCACATTTCTTAATGTATCTTAATGTATCCAGCAAAGTCCTTAGCAGGTCTGGAGTAGTCTACATACTGGTTCATTCTTGCGGACTACACCCTTAGGGGTCTTGGGGAGACCGCTGTCTGATTGCGTAGACTAGCTCTATAACTCTGACAGTCAGGGGATATATAACTTGGCCAAAAACATTTTTTGGGCTTGTGTCAGGGAGAGAATGTAGAAATGGCCATCTATATAGAAACCCTCCTGTTGTGATTGGTGGATGTAAGAGGAACAACAAGCTCAACCTTGTGAGAAGAGTCAGATTCTTCTGGATTTTGTTTTTTTTATTCCTCATTTTTCCTGTCTATGATTTGAGATGAGGCAAGAATCTTGGCTGCCCCATACCTCTTTACGGTGTGTTCCCGCTGAACAAAGGGAAGTGAAGGATAGCAAGGGCTGAACTGACCATCCTCACTGCTGCAGGCAGGAGTAGAGTGCTTTGAAGGGGTTGCCATTACAGTAAAACATCTCATGAGGGAGACTTCACCAGGCTCCAGGGAGATGGATGGGGAGGAGGACCTACGAGCTCCCTATCAGAAACGCGTTCATCTTCAGGTTTTCCTGCTCTGGTGTCCCTGCAGGAGATTGGTCTTCTTGCCCTGCATGTGTGAAGGATGGAGCCGCTTTACTTGGCTACATCAGAAGAGCTTTGCTGTTGCAACTCCTACATTTGCACTTTGGCTCCTCCGGAAGGGGGTCTTCAAGCGTCCGTTGCCTCCAAGAGTAGATGCTTTAGAACTGTGTGCCTTTCATATTCTGAGACTGGCTGTGGCACTCCAACAAATAGTACAGGGGGCATCAACAAGGTGAATTGATGCTTCATGGGTGGACAGTGAGGTGGGTCAAGAGTGGAGGTTGACATTGTTCCATAGTGGACACGTGCAGGGCAGCCACTTGGGCTTCTCTTTCTACATTTATCCTTCTATGAATTTCAAATATGTAAAAGACTTAATCATAGTTTGTTAATATCTGACCAGCAGCCAATGTGGTTGAGTTAAAATTAAGTTTGTTTATTTGAATTCAATAATGTTTGATAATGATTTGAGTTTGGAATATTAGTTGTTCCAACTTTAATATTTTTATTGCTTAACACTGAAATTTCCTGGGTTCGTCTTTCTTGTTCCTTTAGTTTCTTTCCTGTTGCTGTAGTTCTGTGAGCCTTGTGACTGGGTGTGGTTGGCATGGTACTTAATGAAAGTAGGCTTCTTACAGGGACATGTTTTAATCTTTCCAGGGGGGAGATGTCCTATGAAAGAGTAAACATTTCTCTCTATTTATTAGGTAGCGGGATGCCTGTCTCTAGAGATGTCCTTATCATTAAAATGGTTGGGGAAGAAACAACGATACGTAACAAAGACTATGGATGTGTTTTTATGGATGTCTATATAAGGCATCTATAAACTCATAAAATCCCTCCACAACTGATATTTAGGTAGATAATTGTTCTGCACATTGATGCAGTTTAATTGTGTTTATTTCAAATGTGCCCATGGCAGGTCAGTGACGGTCAGGTGTGATGTATACGAGAACGTAAAGAATTGTGTTTGCTAGAAATAGAACTGTATTTCCACTGCGCTGACATGTGAATTCATGTTAGGATCATGACCCAAGTAGACACCAAGATTTTTTACCCTCTTGGCAGGGGTCTCTAAGGACCTATTTGAACTCAACTTCAAGCCTTGTTATGGGAAGCAGTGACTCTTCTTTCTGACCTAGGAGGGCGCCATGCTACTGTGGGTCTGTGGTGGACATCAGCATAACATCTGGATGGTGGCAGAATCCCAACCTTGCAAAGGGCCAGTTTCACTGAGTGGCGAAGCAAAGCCTCCTGGTGGACCTTAGAACTCAATACCGCAGTGCCAGCCACACTCCTAGGATTGGACAATGCTAGGGCACCCCCACTGGAAAACCTGTGTGGCACTGTGCAGCAGAAACTGCAGGGAATGCCAAGATCCTGGAGACAAGGGGGATCTTTTCAATGACCCTTTCATTATGATACGATAACGTCACACACCCCTCTGGGATTTCTCTAGGCCTACTGCATGGCAGGTGTAGGGAAATTCCGGCTTCCCCAATGACTAGGACACCATGCACACCATGTAGAGGACAATTTTAAGAGATGCCCTTGCTCTCAATGCTGGTGTATAGCTGTGCCCAACTTCCATTACTTAGGAAGCCCAGAGGTTCTGCCACTTGGGAAGGTTTCCTTTAGGTTCAGGTGGTGGAGCCAAGATGGGTTATACCAAACTCCTCTGCCTCTTGGCCACCAAGCCCAGCTGCTCCTCTGACCCCTAGGATCTAGACCCAGTGTATGTTGGCTAAGCCCGACGTCTGCACATCTACCCCTCGTTATTGGACGTAATAAAGAAACAGTACCAGATGTATTTATACTCAGTGGTGCTATTGTGCTACCAGCACCGAGCCACCTTTGGTGCAAATTGACCGCACTTAAAAAAGTGCAGACCTAATTTCTAATACCAGAATATGACACTCAAGCACACACAGTCCAGTTTACTTTTGTTAGTTCTGTTCTTTGTTAGGTTCCACTCTTCCAGGAGTTAAATCCAGTCCAAGCAAGCACAGTACTTCAATCTTATTTTACTTCAGAAGCAGATTCTTATAAAGTATTGTCCATAAACACCGCAGCCGTCACATGTGTCATCCTCCTGGACCTTTTCAAGGCTATGCGCATGGATAGAAGTCCATATGACACGTGTTTCAACGTGGCAACAGTAACAGTGAGGGCCATTATTAATGTCAGGATCTGTGTCTCAGTATTAACAGCACAGGTGAGTAATTCTATCTACAGCTGTGAACTCTGCAGGTAAATGCAGTCATTGAAAGAAGGATCTCCTCGCCCTCTCTTTCTTATCTGCTCTTCACCCGTGAGCTAGGATCTCACATCTGTCCTCCTTTCGTCTCCCCAATCTTTCTCCTGGGTCGCTACCTTCCCTGACGTAGACAAATGATAGCACATAAGGGGCCAGATGTACAAAGATTTTTTGTGTGTTCAAATGGGTTTTAGGCCCGTTTGCGCCCGCAAAAAACCTGTGGCCCATGTACTTATCCCATTTTGCGAGTCGCAAATCAATTTGCGACTCGCAAAATAGGATTAGCAACTCGCTATTAGGAATGGGCGTTCCAAGGATGTCCCTTCCTAATAGCGACTTCTTAAGCTATGTAAGAATATTTTGCGTCCGCAATTGCGGTCGCAAAACACTCGCAGTTTACCACCCTTCTCAGGAGGGTGGTAAAGCACTCGAAAATGGGAAGGGGTCCCCAGGGGACCCCTTCCCATTTGTGAATGCATGCGCAAATATTTTTTAAGGGCAGGCAGTGTTCCCAGAAAAATGAAAATGAAAGGTTACATTTTTTTTTTTTAAGGAAAACGGGCTGCATTAAAAAAAAAAAAAAACCTGCTTTATTTAAAAGCAGTCCCAGACATGGAGGTCTGCTGACCCCAGCAGGCCACCATCCCTGGGAGTGCTAGCCATTCTCAATCGGGTCGCAAATTGCGACAGCCTCATTAATATGCATGAGGCATGCAATTTGCGACCCCATTGGGACTCGCAAACAGTGTCTTAGGCACTGTTGTGCATCCCAATTAGCTAGTCGCAAATGCGACGCAATTTGCGACTCGCTAATTGGCGGGTCGTACATCTGGCCCATGGTCAAATGTATGACGCACCTAAGTTATTAAATAAATAGTTCTGTAAGAACAAACAGGGGGCGGTATTACCAATATAGAAAGCGGTATTGTCAAAGTAGGAGGGAATATTAACAATATGGGAGCAGTATCAAATCAATCTTTATTATTTTTTTGACCTCAAAGGAGATCAAACATTTAAAAATAATTTTTTTTTAAATGCAGTAAAATGAATGGAACCTTCGTATCTTAAAACACCTTAAAACTAGTACAGAAGGAAAATGGTTTGAAAAAAAATTGAAAGCGTTAAAGTCACTGATCTAATTTTGTGGCGGTAATGTAAAATGACGTCTTTTACAGATGAAATTCCATATCTGAGAAAAATGCGACGGAAAAATCTTCTTTGAAGGTGTTAGGGCTGGACAGACAAAAGTCACATTATTAAAATCTTGTACTCCGTTATTACATAAAGTGAGTCGCGTTCCTTTTATGGTAATTTTTACCAAGTTCCTGTTACAGCTCTTAGCGGGCGAGCACTCGCTCTTAATAAGAACATTCACCTGACCTTATGCTCAAGAGACTGTTCAAGGTATTATTGCATTTTTTAATCTGTGCAGAATCCGAAATCGTTTTATAATTAAGGGACTGTGCATGGTAATCTGAGTCAATTTTACTACTTACTTGAGAAGCTGGGATTTTTAGATTTGATTTTAGTTGGCCTTGAGACCAGCTGGTGAGAGTTGTATGGCGAGCTGAAGAGTTGAAAAGCACAGGAGAAGTTCTTGGGAAGGAACTGTGGGAGGAGTTATGGCCTAGGGCTGATAATGCTGACTTTGAAACAGGGGGAGCAGGTTCGAATCCCAGCCTTAGCTCAATGTCCTGCGATTCTGGACAAATCACTTAACCTCCCCGTGCCTAAAGAAAAGTGTAGCATCTGGGTCCCATGTAAAACGTCCAGTTCCTAGGTGAAGTTTTTTAACCCCTGTTGGAAGCCGGAGTCCCCGTCACGCGTCACTGTCACAATGCGCGATCCGGGACTCCCCGCTCAACGTTAGGCCAAGTAAGGACACCGTTTGAGATGGATCAGTGACTAAATATCGAGGGACAGAATATCGACTGTTCAGAATATCGATGCCAAAATATCGAGGGACAGAATATCGAGTCCCTATCTACAAACAGGTAAGTACTAAAATATCGAGTACAAAATATCGATGTTTAAAATATAGTTAACTAAAATATCGAATTTTTTAAATGTATTAAAAATAATATAAAAGTAACTAAATAATAAACACAATTAAATAAAACATAGTTAAAATAATGTGAAAAAGCTTAAAATGTAAAAATAATAAATGTAATGTAAAAAAAAACACATTAATTATTTTTTAACATATATATATGTACTTAATAATATTATAAAATAATTATTAATCTTGATTATAAAATATTTAAAACATTATTAAAAATATATTTACATATATATATATAAATAAACATATTATATAAATATAAAAATAAATAATATATA
The DNA here is from genome assembly GCA_963921515.1 of Calotriton arnoldi. Classification (NCBI taxonomy): domain Eukaryota; kingdom Metazoa; phylum Chordata; class Amphibia; order Caudata; family Salamandridae; genus Calotriton; species Calotriton arnoldi. The sequence goes on from CAWUFW010003706.1 coordinate 857,616, forward strand.
ATAATTTAAATAATTAAAGTAATTTTTTTATGTTAATTAATAATTTACACTACATTAAATATAACAAAATTAAAAACGTTGCATAGCTAAGGGAATAAAATTAGTATTCACACTCCAGCAACTGCAAAAGTAGGGAATTTGTTGGATAGCGGGTGGGTACAAATTACTATTCCCACTCAAGTGAGTGGAACAGTAGGGAAAGTGTTGGATAGCGGGTGGGTAAAATTTACTATTCCTACTCCAGCGAGTGGAACAGTAGGGAAAGTGTTGCATAGCGGGTGGGTAAAATTACTATTCCTACTCCAGCGAGTGGAACAGTAGGGAACGTGTTGGATAGCGGGAGGGTAAAAATTACTATTCCCACTCCAGTGAGTGGAACAGTAGGGAAAGTGTTGGATAGCGGGAGGGTAAAAATTACTATTCCCACTCCAGTGAGTGGAACAGTAGGGAAAGTGTTGGATAGCGGGAGGGTAAAAATTACTATTCCCACTCCAGTGAGTGCAACAGTAGGGAAAGTGTTGGATAGCGGGAGGGTAAAAATTACTATTCCCACTCCAGTGAGTGCAACAGTAGGGAAAGTGTTGGGTAGAGTAGGGAATAATTGAGTAGACCCACTCCTACAATATAATTAAAATTAATTAACAAATAATTAATTAATAAATATATATTTACCTTCCAACATTTTCCCCTATAAACGTCACCTCCAATAGTTTAAAATATTAATGAATCAACATAATTAATTAACATTTAATTAATTAGCTAATTACAATCAACAATCAAATTAATAACCATCATATCTAAATTAATTAACACAATTAACACTATACAATAACTTTGAATAAATAATATTTAAAAATTATTAAAATTTGAATTAAATTTAACTTAATTCCCACCCTACTCCCCTATCAACACTCAACACACTACTAAAAAAATGTACATAATTAACATATTCATAAATTAATTTTTAATAATTAATATGTAATTAATTACAAATTAATAAAAATTAAACAATTTACATAATTATCGATTAATTAAAAAAGATTATTATTCACTTTTTATATATTTAATAATAAATTAATTAACTTAATTAACAATAGTAATTATTAAACAATAAATTATTAATTAATAAATTATTAATTTTTATAATTTACATTAAATTGCTTCCCACCTTATTCCCCTAAAAACCCACAACCCGCTACGGAACTAATATACGCAAAAATTATTAAACAATAGTAATTATTAAACACTAAATTATTAATTAATAAATTATTAATTTTTATAATGTAAATTAAATTACTTCCCACCCTATTCCCTATAAACCCACAACCCGCTACGGAACTAATATACGCAAAAATTAATTCCCTAAAATCCATTACCTTAAAAAATTGTAACATACATTAAAAAAATATTATATATTTTTAACACATATACTAACATATAAAACAATAAAAAAATCGATATAAAAAATTCGATATAATGACATTCGATACTACTTACCTATATGTCGATATTTTTTCCAACTATATTATGTCTTTTCTATATTCTGTCCTCTCGATATTTTGTACTCGATATTTTGTCCTTTCGATATTAAAAGTTCGATATTTAGTCTCTACACCGTTTGAGATAGCCCTGCTCACCCCCTTAGTAGTTTGACACGAGCAGCCAGGCCTATCTCCAAGGCACGAGTGTACAGTATGTGCAACCACGCCCACAGCAATCCCCTGGTGACACCACAAATGGACTCCACACGAGTTTGATAAAACGAGTATAAACTTTATATAGAAAGATATACGATCAAACCACACGTTACAAAAGCCAACATATAATAAAGGGTAATATTCGTTCCGGCTGGCTGGTAGGTTCAAATCCCAACCACCGCTTTCCAAACGCTATGCTGGTCGTAATGCTAGAATCACACACGTTGCAATGGACAAACAATAGTGCTCTGCGTAACGATACAATCCTGTGCCGGGCACAGGAGAAATAATACAATGCGTAACGATACACTCCTGTACCTGCAATTGGAATTGCAATGCGTACCGCTACAATCATGTACTGCGCAATGAAGGAATAATACAATGTGTCACACCCCAATCACGTACTTTGCAATGAAGAAACAATGCAATGCGCGCCGCCACAATCATGTACTTTGCAATTAAGGAATAATGCAATGCGTAGCTACAATCATGTACGTTGCAATGACGAAATAATGCAATGCGGGCCACTACAATCCTGTACTTTACAGGGGGGACATAATGCAATGCGTAGCGCTACAATCGTGTACTTCGTTAGGCGGAAATAATGTCAGGCGTCATAAGACAGTCCGGCAGTTCGTTAGCAGCAATATTGGCAATGTGTATTACGACAGTCAGCCTCTTCCATAACAGTTGCCCCCCATACGTATTCACGATGAAATAAAGTACAGCTTCCCACTCGGGCCCCAGTACCACCACTCCTTGGTCAGTACGGGCCCCAATCTGAGCCGAAGCAAAGGCTCACGTCGTCAGAAGGACTGAGAGGCCGAGAGAGTGTCCCTCCGAGCCCGCACCCCGCCCAGGCAGTGATCCACGTTACCTGGGGGGCGCGACCCCACTCTCCTCTCCTCCTTCAATGAACTAGGCCTTCCGTGCAGAACTTTCTCAATGGGCCTCAGCGGCTCGGCCTGGCAGCTCAGCTCCTCCGGGGCTGGCGGTCCGGGCCGCGACTGTTAGGAAGGTCTCAGGCGGCTGCAGGGCACACGTACCCCATGCCCCTGAGATTACGTTACTCCGGGTGCACGTTCACCACCGCACCCTCCGGGTCTCTTCTGGCACGAAGCCACACACACAACGCTGATGGGACTTCACGTCGACTCCGAGTGCACGTTCAACTGGCACTCCTTCCTGCGGTCTCAGTTCGCACCCAGACACGCACACCACGCTGCAGAGACTCACTTTCTTCCGGTGCACACGATGATCAGCCGATCACCTCCACAGTCCCAGGTTGCACCAAAGCACGCACACTGCTTCACTGAGACTTACTCCAATTCCGGTGCCCCGATATCCAGGCGCTCTTCACCAATGCCTCCGGCCGCACCTCGACACGCTCACCGTGTCCGAGCCTCGCTTCTCCTCCGGTGGAGGCTCGAACACCAGGCGCTCTTCACCAATGCCTCGGTGCACCCCGACACGCAACCTGCGCGTCCGAGACTCACTCCACTTCTGATGCACGCATTGACCAGGTGCTCCTCGCCAACGCCTCCAGTGCACCACGACACGCACCCAGCGCGTCCGAGACTCTCTTCACCTCCGATGCACTCGCTCACCAGGCACTCTTCACCAGCGCCTGCGGTGCACCCCCGACACGCACCCTGCGCGTCCGAGTCTCACTTCACCTCCGGTGCACACTTCACCAGGCGCCCCTCACCGACGCCTCCTATGCACCACGACACGCACCCTGCGCGTCCGAGACTCACTCCTCCGTTGATGCACACGTTCACCAGGCGCTCTTCACCAACTCCTCCTGTGCACCACGACACGCACCCAGCACGTCAGAGTCTCGCTTCTCCTCCGTGTGTCCAAGATCACAGGGCACACCTTCTGAGGGTCTCAAGCTGCCACAACACGCGCCCACCGCGTTGCTTGAAACTTCTCCGGAAACTTTTATGTTCCTGTGTTTCCAAACAGGGAGCCAGCTCACCTTGGGCCCTTGGGGTTACAAGACACAGCACAAAGCACAGTCTTCTTCAAGCAGGGGGATCCAGCACCTCCAAGCACAGTCCCAACAGCCTCTCCCTTAGTTAGAACAGCAAGCTGCAGACCAGCCCCAGATCACGAAGCAAGGATTGGTCTTTCCACAGCAGTCTCTTCAGTTGCTCCTTCTTTAGCAGAGGTTCCTCTTGACCACAGAATGGGTCCAAGCCTTTTCAGTCTCAATCCATTTCTGTTTCATTCCAACGTTCAGGGGTTTCAGCTCTCATAGATATACCCCTAAATGTCTTTGAAGTTCGTTGTGCTCAGGGGTCCCTGACCCCTGCCTAAATCAGTTCTGGGTGTCTCCCTCCCAGTGTCACCTTTCTCCCTTTGATACTGGGGGTCTGGATCCTTAATCACTCAGCAGGAGATGGGTCAATTGTTTTATAGCCGCAACCCAGGCCTCTTCACCTTCCGGGGCTTCTCCTCGCATACTCTCCAGCTGCAGGTCAGCCTGGTGCCATCTCACCCCCTCCCCTCTCAGATCCAGACAGTCAATCCACATTCAACAGAGACACACAGAAATGCCTAAAGCACAAAACTCAGCCACTTTCTAAAAGAGCGGCTTCTGAACACACAGTGACAAAACCACCTTCATAGAAAGATGGGTTATGACGCTGTGAGTTCATACATACCAAACTTCACCTCTCCATTTTAAACCTATGGGAAACTAGGCTAACAAACACAATACCTAGCCTCCCCCATTCTGTCCTATGGGCAGAATGGCCTTTCACCAGTGAAAAACGAAATGGAGTGTTTTTCACTGTCAGGACATAACACACACCTCAGTATATGTCCTGCCTTTTACTTACCCGGCACCCTGCCCAGGGGTTACCTGGGACCTACCACAGGGGTGCCCACTGTGTACGCAAAAGGGAAAGTAAGGCCTGACAAGTGGTTGCACTTGTCAGGACAACATGCTAACTTAGCAAACTGCGCGCAGGCCCTACACTGCAGGCCTGAGTTCCCTTCTCCGTGCACCCTTTGCATTACTAGCCCAGGCACACACAGTGCACATCACTAGGGACTCTACTAGTAAGGCAAACATACCAATCATGGCCAACCAATTACCATTACACTTTACACAGGGAACTACTGTACTTTGACACTGATCAGCAGTAGCAAAGTACCCAAAGCATCTAAATTGGCACTCTATGTCAGGAAAACGGTCTAGGGGGAAAGCAAAAAGTTTTAGGGAACTTTAGCCAAAAAGGCCAAGTCTTACACAACCCCCTCCCAGCCAAAAGCCAGGGTAGACCAATCATTACCTTGATGGACTTCCCAGCTTCGGGCGATAGAACCAGGACGCAGGCCCTCTACCACAGGGACACCCTCCTGTTCCACGCCTTCCTGACCCCAGGGGGTCTTCTTGATCACTACTCCCTGAGCCAACAATGCTGTTCCATGGATCCCTCCCGGCCTGGGGGACCCCTCCAGGGGTGTTGGTCCCATGCCAACCCCCCCCTGGAGTGGTACTCTGGGAAGGCCCATCGGTCAGGATACTACCTCCAGTCTTCCTGCCCTCTACGTTAAAAGTGGGTTCACCCTGGTCATTTCTAGGGGACCCAGCCCCACTGGCTGGACACTGTCCCACTGGTGTTCCCCCGGGGGAACACAACCCTCTTTTAACCTTCCATTTATTTTTCTGGGCCTGCCACTCAGGAATGGCACCCACAAACTTCAGGATGGCAGGAGCTCTGGCTACAGACTCCCCATGCCCTCCTGACGCTAGGTGTTCTTCCTCACACCTCTGGCAAGTAGGCACTAGGCCTCCACCCGGGGGCTCCCCTACGGCCCTCCCAGTTTCCTGGGTGGTGCTGCTGATCCGTGGGGGTGCTGCTTACTCTTCCTCCCCCTCTTTTGAGACAAGGGGCTAGCCAGCAACCCCTCCTCACTACTCTGGGATCTCCTTGCGCCACTTGGCCCGTCTTCCCTCTCTGGGTCCTCTTCAGGCCCCTGGACCCATGACCAGGGGTCCGGTTCTCGTGCAGGTTCCCGGGAATCAAGGAGCCTACACCTTAACCCGGGGTGGCGCAATCCTGGAAAATAATTTCGGAGCCTAGGCTCCCCTGGGGCCACACTGGACAACCCCTCCAAATCATTTAACATGCTAACCACTACCCAATCTTCCAGTGCACTCTTGTACTCCTCTGCACTTGGCACTGGCTGTACGCTGCCACCATACGAACTGGACTCTACTTGTTTACCCTTAATGTCCAGTTCCCTCATGCTTAACTCATGAGCGAAGAGAATCCGTTTCTCTTCCAACGCGAGAGCGCTCCTGCTCTCCTCTGCTTGAGTTTTAAGTTTTAATACCTCCAACTCATGCAGTCTGACCCTTTGGTTTTCCTCCAACTCCTCTGGTGAAAAACTCCTCCCTGAATGGCTACTACCAGCCCCTGCGGCTGGTCCCTCCACTGGCAAATCCTGTGGACCAAATCCATTCCCTGGGTCATCCTCATCCACCTCAACATCACCCGCCTCCTGAGCCTCTTTGGCTTCCCACCAGGCCCTCAAGGCCACTTGCAGCTCCTCCTTCTTGGTGCTACCCTTCATGGGACATCCCAAAGCTCTGCAGAATTTCCTCAACTGATCAACCTTGTAGGTCAACAATGCCTCAATGTTAAACTCTAATTCTGCAGCCCCAGCCTCACCGACTATCTGGCTCCCCTCCTGAGACATGATGTGTGGTTTAAAGGTTTCTCAACAATAGAACCAACAATTCAAAACAATATGTTGTTGCGTCATGGTCTGCGATCAATTTATGATGTACACCAATTACTGTGAGTGGTTTTGCACACACGCGTTTGAATTACGCTAGGATCGTATCCCACCGCTGCCACCAAATGTTGGAAGCCGGAGTCCCCGTCACGCGTCACTGTCACAAATGCGCGATCAGGGACTCCCCGCTCAACGTTAGGCCAAGTAAGGACACCATTTGAGCTAGCCCTGCTCACCCCCTTAGAAGCTGGGCACGAGCAGCCAGGCCTATCTCCAAGGCACGAGTGTACAGTATGTGCAACCACGCCCACAGCAATCTCCTGGTGACACCACAAATGGACTCCACACGAGTTTGATAAAACGAGTATAAACTTTATATAGAAAGATATACGATCAGACCACACGTTACAAAAGCCAACATATAATAAAGGGTAATATTCGTTCCGGCTGGCTGGTAGGTTCAAATCCCAACCATCGCTTTCCAAACGCTATGCTGGTCGTAATGCTAGAATCACACACGTTGCAATGGACAAACAATAGTGCTCTGCGTAACGATACAATCCTGTGCCGGGCACAGGAGAAATAATACAATGCGTAACGATACACTCCGGTACCTGCAATGGGAGAAATTATGCAATGCGTACCGCTACAATCATGTACTGCGCAATGAAGGAATAATACAATGCGTCACACCCCAATCACGTACTTTGCAATGAAGAAACAATGCAATGCGCGCCGCCACAATCATGTACTTTGCAATTAAGGAATAATGCAATGCATAGCTACAATCATGTACGTTGCAATGACGAAATAATGCAATGTGGACCGCTACAATCCTGTACTTTACAAGGGAGAAATAATGCAATGCGTAGCGCTACAATCGTGTACTTGGTTAGGCGGAAATAATGTCAGGCGTCATACGACAGTCCGGCAGTTCATTAGCAGCAATATTGGCAATGTGTATTACGACAGTCAGCCTCTTCGATAACAGTTGCCCCCCACACGTATTCACGATGAAATAAAGTACAGCTTCCCACTCGGGCCCCAGTACCGCCACTCCTTGGTCAGTACGGGCCCCAATCTGAGCCGAAGCAAAGGCTCACGTCGTCAGAAGGACTGAGAGGCCGAGAGAGTGTCCCTCCGAGCCCGCACCCCACCCAGGCAGTGATCCACGTTACCTGGGGGGCGCGACCCCACTCTCCTCTCCTCTTTCAATGAACTAGGCCTTCCGTGCAGAACTTTCTCAATGGGCCTCAGCGGCTCGGCCTGGCAGCTCAGCTCCTCCGGGGCTGCCGGTCCGGGCCGCGACTGTTAGGAAGGTCTCAGGCGGCCGCAGGGCACACGTACCCCACGCCCCTGAGATTACGTTACTCCGGTTGCACGTTCACCACCGTCTTCTGGCACGAAGCCACACACACAACGCTGAAGGGACTTCACGTCGACTCCGAGTGAACGTTCAACCGGCACTCCTTCCTGCGGTCTCAGTTCGCACCCAGACACGCACACCACGCTGCAGAGACTCACTTTCTTCCGGTGCACACGATCAGCCGATCACCTCCACAGTCCCAGGTTGCACCCAAGCATGCACACTCCTTCACTGAGACTTACTCCAATTCCGGTGCCCCGATATCCAGGCGCTCTTCACCAACGCCTCCGGCCCCACCTCGACACGCTCACTGTGTCCGAGCCTCGCTTCTCCTCAGGTGCACTCGATCACCAGGCGCTCTTCACCAACGCCTCGGTGCACCCCGACACACACCCTGCGCGTCCGAGACTCACTCCACTTCTGATGCACGCGTTGACCAGGCGCTCCTCGCCAAAGCCTCCAGTGCACCACGACACGCACCCAGCGCGTCCGAGACTCTCTTCACCTCCGATGCACCCGCTCACCAGGCACTCTTCACCAGCGCCTGCGGTGCACCCCGACACGCACCCTGCGCATCCGAGTCTCACTTCACCTCCGGTGCACACTTCACCAGGCGCCCCTCACCGACGCCTCCTGTGCACCACGACACGCACCCTGCGCGTCTGAGACTCACTCCTCCGTCGATGCAAAAGTTCACCAGGCGCTCTTCACCAATGCTTCCTGTGCACCACGACACGCACCCAGCGTGTCAGAGTCTATCTTTTCCTCCGTGTGTCCAAGATCACAGGGCACACCTTCTGAGGGTCTCAAGCTGCCACAACACGCGCCCACCGCGTTGCTTGAAACTTCTCCGGAAACTTTTATGTTCCTGTTTTTCCAAACAGGGAGCCAGCTCACCTCGGGCCCTTGGGGTTACAAGACACAGTCTTCTTCAAGCAGGGGGACCCAGCGCCTCCAAGCACAGTCCCAACAGCCTCTCCCTTAGTTAGAACAGCAAACTGCAGACCAGCCCCAGATCACGAAGCAAGGATTGGTCTTTCCACAGCAGTCTCTCAGTTGCTCCTTCTTTAGCAGAGGTTCCTCTTGACCACAGAATGGGTCCAAGCCTTTTCAGTCTCAATCCATTTCTGTTTCATTCCAACGTTCAGGGGTTTCAGCTCTCATAGATATACCCCTAAATGTCTTTGAAGTTCGTTGTGCTCAGGGGTCCCTGACCCCTGCCTAAATCAGTTCTGGGTGTCTCCCTCCCAGTGTCACCTTTCTCCCTTTGATACTGGGGTCTGGATCCTTAATCACTCAGCAGGAGATGGGTCAATTGTTTTATAGCTGCAACCCAGGCCTCTTCACCTCCCGGGGCTTCTCCTCGCATACTCTCCAGCTGCAGGTCAGCCTGGTGCCATCTCACCCCCTCCCCTCTCAGATCCAGACAGTCAATCCACATTCAACAGAGTCACACAGAAATGCCTAAAGCACAAAACTCAGCCACTTTCTAAAAGAGCGGCTTCTGAACACACAGTGACAAAACCACCTTCATAGAAAGATGGGTTATGACGCTGTGAGTTCATACATACCAAACTTCACCTCTCCATTTTAAACTTATGGGAAACTAGGCTAACAAACACAATACCTAGCCTCCCCCATTCTGTCCTATGGGCAGAATGGCCTTTCACCAGTGAAAAACGAAATGGAGTGTTTTTCACTGTCAGGACATAACACACACCTCAGTATATGTCCTGCCTTTTACTTACACGGCACCCTGCCCAGGGGTTACCTGGGACCTGCCACAGGGGTGCCCACTGTGTACGCAAAAGGGAAAGTAAGGCCTGACAAGTGGTTGCACTTGTTAGGACAACATGCTAACTTAGCAAACTGCGCGCAGGCCCTACACTGCAGGCCTGAGTTCCCTTCTCCGCGCACCCTTTGCATTACTAGCCCTGGCACACACAGTGCACATCACTAGGGACTCTGCTAGTAAGGCAAACATACCAATCATGGCCAACCAATTACCATTACACTTTACACAGGGAACTACTGTACTTTGACACTGATCAGCAGTGGCAAAGTACCCAAAGCATCTAAATTGGCACTCTATGTCAGGAAAACGGTCTAGGGGGAAAGCAAAAAGTTTTAGGGAACTTTAGCCAAAAAGGCCAAGTCCTACATCCCCCTAAGGCCAAATCTGTGCTATGTAAACATGCAAGAAAAAGAGCTATGCCCCCCCCCCCTTCTACTCAAAGCTCTCGGTATATAGCAGCTTTTTCAAAGAATGCTCTGTGAGGTGGATCAGGCCATGGCCCCATCCGATTACTGTAGCGAGACCTACAACATATGCATTAGAAGGCCCAAACCCTACTCTCAAAGCTTGTACTGGAGTTGGAGAGTTCAGTGAACACCGCTGACAACAAATCGTTCCTTTAGTTCCATTAAGGATGGGCCACTGGGTACACAGGAGATTTTCAAGTGTGTAGCAAATGAGGAAAAAATATATTCTATAAATCGGAAACAGGCGATTAAAGGGGCTACTAACTAGTGGGTTATAAAAAGATCCCAACCCTTTTCCATATGCTTGTCTCTTACCCTTCAGTTGGGAGGTGTAGTACGGAAATCCAAAGAGAAAATTCTCCAGAGATATGCATGGGTTTTCACAGTTTCAAGGTTTTTCTTTATTTAGTGTCCCTCCATATTTAACACATTTTGTGTGCCTCTTGCCCCTAAACAGTGGCAGCTGCTCCTGGGCAGTAGTGGTGGGGAGGCGGGAGGTTTGGGGAAAAAAAGGGACGGTCACTTACCGGCAGGTCGGCCAGCTGGCCGGCCGCCGCCTGCCGCCTCTCCTCCGTCCTCTCCTTTGTCCTCTCCTTCTGTGAACCAGAAGCACACACACTCCCAGACTCCCCTAGCCAATCACGACGCTGTTGTCACCAGCAGGACAGCAGCGTCGTGATTGGTCTGAGCGCCATGGTTCAGCGCTCAGACAGGGAGTGCGAGCCTGTGCATGGTCTCCACCCAGGCTGTGCCATACAGTCGAGTGGCGAGCATGCAAAGTGCGCCTAAATGTTTGGCCGGCCCAAGACGGCCGGCCAAATCGTGACACGCGCACTTAACTGCACTCACCACTCCTTGCCCTGCTGGCTGTGATGACAGCGAAGTCCCCCCCCCCCCCCAAAAAAATGGCTTCAGAAGGGAAAAATAAAATGATCATAGCATTGTGTTATTATCATTTTATTTTTCCTTTTTTGCGCTGCGGAAAAGCTGTGGGGCGGCGCTCCTCCTCCTTAGCAGAGGATCCGCCCCTGCCCCTAAATACCAGCGCTTTACTATTCAAGATGTATATGCATAAACAGTGTTTTGATGCATACTGATTGGACTTTTTTGAAAAAACCTTTAGGAGTTAGGTCAAAAATGATGACATTATCAGTATAAAATTAGGCGTGTATCGAACAATTACCTGTTTTTGGAGGTGCGGGCTGATTTAGCCTAAGTGGCAGATCATATATAAACATGAACAATACTAAAGAAGCAAACAGACAGCCTGACCATTCATATTCTGTATTTTATGAAGAGGGCAGTAGTATCATTGTGGTAAGTAGTATTAGCCATGTTGGAGGCAGTATTACCAATGTGGAGAACAGGGGTGTGTAGAACAATGGATTTTAATCCCACAAGATCCTGGTGTGTATACAGCACCAACCTACTTTGTATCACAACCCCTCATGCTCTGTGGTGGGGCTGGCATGGACTTGGGGGGTGTGGGCACCCTGGGTGCAGCGCTTAATTTGTGAAACAAAGAGTGCTGGTGCCGAAGCTCTGCTCAGAAGCCGGCGGCTGGTGCAATTGGATGTCAGCACGCCAGATACTGTGGCTGGTAGTCCCTAATCCACTTCCAGACACTTTGACCCTTTTTCTTGGTCTTCCAGGTTCCCGCGTCATCTCTTTGTGACAAGTTTTCCGTCTTTCCCTTCCTCCATCTTTTTGATCCCCATGTTTTCCCCTTGTCTTGCACTCTGCAAATATCTGATGTGGAAAAATACGTGCCGGTCCCCAGAAATAAGTGCCTGTGGCCACCACCGGCTCAAATTAAACTCTGCCTGGGTGCCTCTGTGGACTCTGTAGTACATCCGGCTGCTGGGCCATGAGCCGATGGAATGGCGGACAGGCCTGTTGTGCAGCCTTGAGTTTACTGGAGCTCCGGAGCCTGCTTGTTGGAGTGGCTGCGGTAGAGCCTTACGCCTGGGATAGCACACCCCACCTAGGGTGTAAGGCTCTGCCACCCCGTCCCTGGAGGACCAAAACACTATCCCAATATGCGCGCAGTGGTGGGAGCCGATCTTGCTGGGGCAGTGGGGAGGAAGGAAGTGGGCGGCCTCGCAGCCCTCATACGACCAGTCGCTCCAATGTGAGACAGAAGGCATGATCGGTGACGGTGGTGGCTGTGCCCCGACCCTAACAGATACTGTGGTCACCTCATGAAGACTGAAGTTTGTAGCAAACTAACTGACATTGGAGGGGGCTCAGACGTAGTCCTCATTCCTGACCGGTCTATCAAAGTACTCCTAGGATACACTTACTGATCCTTATTTTAGGGTTGGGCTTCTGTTCTGGTGGATTCTTTCTCCCACGCCACTTCCTGGGTTCTGTGGAGGAAGGTGTTCTTAGTGTGTTCTTTATCTGTCTTCTTCTTGAGTGAGTTGGGTGTTATTGGGCGACAGATGCTTCATGGGAGGAAGTACGGGGAGGGGGAAGCTGGGGTGAGGGAATGTTTTTAACTGTTTTCACAGTTTTTTTCTAGTTTTTGGCTCTTGTCTTGTGGGACTGGGATCGCTGCCTAGTGATAGGCGCATGTGCCTAGTCTGTTGCAGGATATACACTGGGCCTTCCTGCCCCACAAGTGGGAGAGTTAGAGGGGCGACTGACAGGATGCACTATGAGACGAGCAACCCATGGCATTACATGCACGCACATAAGATTCATCCAGTGGTATTTTTCACATTTGAACACTATACATACACCTCATAGAATCCAGAATCCACGTAAAGGCCAGTATAGTATAATTTCATGGAATGTGAATGGCCTCAGTGACAAGGTTATGATAGGGGCAGTCCTGATGTATGTGCAGCGACACAGCCCAGATGCTTTGCTATTACAAGAAACCCACCTTCGGGGCTCCAGGTGCATCTTCCTCAGTAGATTCAGATACACATGGGTTTTCCACATGTGTGTGTTCGTAAAGTGCATGTTCACCCAAGGGTATCTTGACGCTGAATAACAAATATTTATTGTTACCCAACTCAATGATACTCAGTTTATCGACCTCAGAAGGATGAAAGGCTGAGTGGACCCGCTGGGATTTGAACCTGTGACCATGAGGTTGAACACAGGCCCCTACAGTGGATGCATTAGTCCACTAAGCTGCCATACCCGGATTATAAGTGGCGATGAGGGGTGTCCTGGAGGGTTCGTACTGGATGCTCCTCAGCATTTACACCCCGCACGGCCTACTTGGGGATACACTTGAGCGTATATCGAGTTTGGTCTTGGACTTACCCTTGGGGGTGGTTGCTATTGGTGGAGACTTTAATGCGGTAATGGATCCGACCACAGATGTGCTTAGTACTGCACGTACAAATAAGAGATCCCGCTTGTCTGGCTGGGCATCTTCGATGGGGCCAATAGATAACTGCTGCTGATGACACACAATGGCTAAGCAATACACCCACTTCTCAGCCATGCACCACCAGCTGTAGATTCTGCCCCGGGGACTCCCCGACCACTCCCATTGGAAATTTGGCTCACCGGGCAGTTGAGAGGACTTAAAGCCTTGTGGCTTCAGGACCCCCAACTGGTAGGTCTACTGTAGGAAGGTGTGGAGGAGTATTTCCTGCTCAACAAGGGCTCTGTCAACTCCCAGATTGTTATTTGGGATGTTTTTAAGGCCGTAGTTTGGAGACAGACATTAACAAACTGTAAAGGTAAAGAAAGGGAAAGGGACTAGGGTATATTTTCCCTGGAAGAATGGGTGCAGCTCCTAGAGGCTCAACAGGTGGATACTACCACTGACACCAGACGGGGCAGCGTGAAACGGTCAGGGAGACATTGAGTGGGAAGCTCCTGGCCGGGGCATATATCAGTGGCTGGTGTCACAGCACTGAATATATGAATGGTGTGGTAAGGCGGGCAAACTCCTGTTCTGGCTAGCCCACAGGGAGAAGGAATTACGTGCTGTTCCAATGATACAGGAAGCAGAGGGACGGAGCATCACTGTGGCGGCTAAAATGGCAGATTATTTTGCAAAGTACTGTGAGGCACTTTATGCCCCCTGCACTCCTGCCCTGATCAAGCATGTGTGTCCGATTGTGGATTATCTCCCTGTGCAGTCTCTGTCGGCCACGGATAGTGTGGTTCTAGATCTGCCTCTCTCCGCTGAGGAGCTTCAATGGACAATTTTCAAACATGCCCTCAGGTGATGTGTCAGAGTTCTACAAGATATACGCTGCATTAATGATATTACACCTGTTGGGGGTACATGAAGAGGTGCTCAAGCTGCGACATTATCACATGACATGAGGGGAGATATGATTATGGTTCTCCCTAAGCTGGGTTGCCCAGTGGATTCCTGTGTTTCATAAAGGCCCATTTTTCTTATTGATGTGGATGTGAAGATTGTGGCTAATGCCTTGGCCACTAGGTTGAGGGGGAAGATTCACACATAAGTTCACTGAAACCAAAATGGCTTTATGTTGGGCAGAAGTACCTGATATTGTCTTGAGTGCCTGCACATGGCGATGGTAAACTTGGGCGACTTACAGGGACAGGCTGCTTTGTTCTCACTGGACTTTCACAAGGTTTTTAACACAGTACACTAGCCCTTCATGCATGGGGTGTTCCGTAGAATGGCTTTTGGCTGGCATTTTGTAGGCTATGCCAAAATGGTATATTCCTCTCTGTGGGCCCAAGTTTGGGTCAATTGTGCCCTGGCTGAGGGACACATCAGAGGTGCCCCTGTCTCTTGTGTAAGTGGGGGAACCCCTAGCAGAGTGGATTCGCTGAGATGCAGGCATGTGGGGTTTCCAATGGTGTAAATCCGAAGATAGAGTTTCCCTTAACACTGACAATCTGATCCAGCAGCCCGAGTGCTTGCTCCCCAGGGTGTTCCAAATTCTGCAGATTTATACAAGGCTTCGGGCCTCATGGTGAACTGGGGTAAGTTGGTGTCCATGCCCCTAGAGGGAGGCACATCTATTGTGGTGACCATAGAGGGCTGTCATAATGCATTTCAAATATTTAGGCCTAATGGTCACTCGAGATGCCAGTCTATGCTGGCAACTCAGTGTTGCCTCCTTAGTGGACTGAAGCAGAAGGGACATTAAGGGCTAGTCAGCGTTGCCACTCACTATAATGGGGTGCTGTGCCCTATTTAAAATGACGGCTGTTCTGTGATTTTTTTTTGTAAGTTCTTCAGAACCATCTCTATTCCCCCCTACCTCATTCAGTGAACAGCAACCAGCCCTGGCAGATTGCTGCTTGACCGGCCTTGGGAGCGGGGGGGGGTCTAGCAAGAAGCACCGCTCCCGCTTTTGTAACAGGGGGCCGATATTGTACCACTGCTGCAAAACCGGCCCCCACGGGCACAAAACCGGCCCCCACCCCTCCGGCCCACCGGGGAAATGCCCAGTGCCCGCTACGACCATTCCGGCCCTGCCCGCATTTCTTTCATTCTTTAAGGACAATGCTCACTGGTTTTCTGTGGATGGGAAGAATCCCAAGGATTTATTTAGCTAAATATATGCAATTGCCCTTCGATGGTGGCTTGGGGATTCCCAACTTTCAATTTTATCATTGGGCTTCCCAACTGATGCCTCTTAATTGCTGCTCTTCTGTGACAGGGGGGACCCAGCAGTGGGCCTGGAGCTGGACACCATTGACTCATTTTGGCTACATTCTATTCTGTATGGCGCCCCAGGGCCGCACACGTTGCCCTGTTCACTAGGCCCCTCTCAGTTGTTGGAAGGCTGCAGTGAAACATATTGAGTGGTATGGTATGGTGACGACGGAGACCCTGGTGTGGGATGGGACACTGCAATGACAAATGTCGGGCTGGAGAGATTCCTTTCTTGGGATCTTATTTGCATCTCCAACCTTGGGGATGTATGGGAATGGTGCCACATTAAATCCTATGAGCAACTGACACCTATGACCTCCACAGAAGTCAATTCTGTCGTTATCTGCAGCTTAGGCATGCCTTGGATAGCCATGGAGATGCTCTGGTAGAAGTGCACGAATTCCACTCACTGGATGCACAGGTGATGATGGCAAAAAACTAAAAATAAGGGAATTTCCCAGGCATACAGATCCCTTATAGTTTTGTTTTTTTAAGAATGCATTTATTTTATTGGGTCAAACAGTACATTACATACACTGTACCAATAAAAAATGTGAACAGTTGACCTATCATCCCATACATGTCATAAAACAAATCCCTTATAGTTAAATCCCCTGACCCCTTTCACAGCCTTGAGGAAATATGGGAGAGTAACTAGGGTCATTTGAAGGAAGAAGATGGGGTTGAGGCCAAAATGGCGCCCGAGTCCTAGCCATATCACGCTGATCCGTTTAACTCCATTTAACTTCTTGCATCGTGAATATTTTCACTTTACCAGGTTGTGGAAGATGAATAGGGCTCCCTCCCCAGCCTGTCAGAGATGTGGGAATACATGAGGCAGGTCCCTGAATACCGTAGGGACTGTTGTGTCGTCTCCCACTACTGGTCCACAATGCACAACCAGCTAGTGGGTGAGATTGGCCTTGCCGTTCCCATTGGATCCTAAGGTTGCATTGTTGGGGATAATGTAAGGGTGGGATGGTGGTCGAAGCTCCTGTACACTTGTGGGGTTTGGTTTGTTGTTTGTGAGGCAAGGTCCTCAATGAGGCGATTCACCAGAGTGCTGGAAGTGACCGACTGGGTTCACATATCAATGTTAGGACCTGCAGCTGTTGATGGCTTTGGTTGTGGTGGTGGAGGTGATGGTGGGGGGCTGGACTGTGTGTACTTGTGTTCGTTACACTGATGAAAACCTGTTTCCTGTCAAGAGCCACTGTTGTCTACAGTTTGTTGTTGCTGTAGTGTTTTAAAATTGCAAAACTGATTGTGGGAGAGCACCATAAACAACGTGGGGGACAATATTAACAATGTGGAGAGCAGCGGTATCGCTGTGGGGAAGCAGCATTAATACTCTAGGAGACAGAATTAACAATGTGGAGAGCGGGAGTATCATTATGTGCAGCAGTATTAACAATGTAGGAGGCAGTATTAACAATGTGGAAAACAGTAGTATTCTGGGAGCAGTATTAACAATGTGGGGCAGTATTAACAATGCAGGTGGCAGTTTTACCAATGTGGAGAGCAGGAGTATCATTGTGGAGAAGCAGTATTAACAATGTAGTTGGCAGTATTAACAGTGTGGAGAGCAGTAGTACTATTCTGAGGAAATAGTATTAACAATGTGGGAAGTAGCAATATCATTGTGGGGAAGCAGTATTAACAATGTGGAGAGCAGTAGTATCATTGTGGGAAAGCAGTATTAACAATGTAGGAGGCAGTATTAACCATGTGGAAAACAGTAGTATTGTGGGGAGCAGTATTAACAATGTGGGGCAGTATTAACAATGCAGGTGGCAGTTTTACCACTGTGGAGAGCAGGAGTATCATTGTGGAGAAGCAGTATTAACAATGTAGTTGGCAGTATTAACAGTGTGGAGAGCAGTAGTACTATTCTGAGGAAACAGTATTAACAATGTGGGGAGTAGCAGTATCATTGTGGGGAAGCAGTATTAACAATGTGGAGAGCAGTAGTATAATTGTGGGAAAGCAGTATTAACAATGTAGGTGGCAGTATTAACAATGTGGAGAGCAGTAGTATCATTGTGGGAAAGCAGTATTAACAATGTAGGTGGCAGTATTAACAATGTGGAGAGCAGTAGGACCATTGTGGGGAAGCAGTATTAACAATGTGGAGAGCAGTAGTATCACTATGTGCAGTCATATTAACAATATAGGAGGCAGTATTAACAATGTGGAAAACAGTAGTATCACTGTGGGGCAGTATTAGCAATGTGGGGCAGTATTAACAGTGTGGAGCGCAGTAGTATCGTTGTGGGGAGCAGTATTAATGCGGGGCAGTATTAACAATGTGAAGAGCAGTAGTATCATTGTGGAGAAGCAGTATTAACAATGTGGAGAGCAGGGGTATCACTGTGGGGAAGCAGCATTAAGGCTGCAGGAGACAGAATTACCAACGTGGAGAGCAGAAGTATTATGTGCAGCAGTATTAACAATATAAAAGGCAGTATTAACAATGTGGAAAACAGTAGGATCATTGTGGGGGCAGTATTGACAATGTGGGGCAGTAATAATATTGTAGGTGGCAGTATTAACAATGTGGAGAGCAGTAATATTGTGGGGAAGCAGTATTGACAATGTAGGTGGCAGTATTAACAATGTGGAGAGCAGTAGTATCATTGTGGGGAAGCAGTAATACTAATGTGGAATGCAGTAGTATCATTGTGGGGAAGCAGTATTAACAATGTGGGGCAGTATTAACAATGTGGAGAACAGTAGTATCATGGTGGGGAAGCAGTATTAATGTGGGGCAGTGTTAACAATGTGGGGAACAGTAGTATCATTGTAGGGAGGCAGTATTAACAATGTGTAGAGCAGGGGTATCATTGCGGCGAAGCAGCATTAATACCATAGAAGACAGAATTAACCATATGGAGTACAGGAGTATCATTATGTGCAGCAGTATTAACAATGTAAGAGGCAGTATTAACAATGTACGTGGCAGTATTAACAATGTGGAGAGCATGAGTGTCATTGTGGAGAAGCAGTATTTACAATGTAGTTGGCAGTATTTACAATGTGGACAGCACGAGTATCATTGTGGAGAAGCAGTATTAACAATGTAGGTGGCAGTATTAACAATGTGGAGAGCAGTAGTATAATTGTGGGGAAGCAGTAATACCAATGTGGAACGCAGTAGTATCATTGTGGGGAAGCAGTATTAACAATGTGGGGCAGAATTAACAATGTGGAGAACAGTAGTATCATGGTGGGGTAGCAGTATTAATGTGGGGCAATTTCAACAATGTAGGGAGCGCTAGTATCATTGTAGGGAGGCAGTATTAACAATGTGCGCTTCAGGAAACTCCTTAAGACCGCTCTATTTTAACATCTGCCGACAGCCTGTCTAGCAGTAGAGTCCAAAGCGCTGAGATACCCCTTCGGGGGTGATTCAAGCGCTATATAAAACCAAAAATAAATAAAAAATAAATGTGTAGAGCAGTAACATCTTTGTAGGAAGCAGCATTTCTAACGTAGACGACAGAATTAACAATATGGAGAGCAGGAGTATCATTATGTGCAGCAGTATTGACAATGTAGGAGGCAGTATTAACAATGGTGAAAACCAGTAACTCCATTGTGGGGGATCAGTATTTGCAATGTGGGGCAGTATTAACAATGTAGGTGGCAGTTTTAACAATGTGGAGAGCAGGAGTATCATTGTAGAGAAACAGTTTTTACAATGTAGTTTGCAGTATTAACATTGTGGTGAAGCAGTATTAACAAAGTGGGACAGTATAAACAATGTAGGTGGCAGTTTTAATGATGTGGAGAGCAAGAGCATCATTGTGGAGAAGCAGTATCAACAATGTGGGGCAGTATTAGCAATGTAGGTGGCAGTATTAACAATGTGGAGAGCAGGAGTATCATTGCGGAGAAGCAGTATTAACAATGTAGTTGGCAGTATTAACAGTGTGGAGAGCAGTAGTATCACTATGTGCAGTCATATTAACAATGTAGGAGGCAGTATTAACAATGTGGAAAACAGTAGTATCACTGTGGGGCAGTATTAGCAATGTGGGGCAGTATTAACAGTGTGGAGCGCAGTAGTATCGTTGTGGGGGAGCAGTATTAATGCGGGGCAGTATTAACAATGTGAAGAGCAGTAGTATCATTGTGGAGAAGCAGTATTAACAATGTGGAGAGCAGGGGTATCACTGTGGGGAAGCAGCATTAAGACTTCAGGAGACAGAATTACCAACGTGGAGAGCAGAAGTATTATGTGCAGCAGTATTAACAATATAAAAGGCAGTATTAACAATGTGGAAAACAGTAGTATCATTGTGGGGGCAGTATTGACAATGTGGGGCAGTAATAATATAGTAGGTGGCAGTATTAACAATGTGGAGAGCAGTAATATTGTGGGGAAGCAGTATTGACAATGTAGGTGGCAGTATTAACAATGTGGAGAGGAGTAGTATCATTGTGGGGAAGCAGTAATACTAATGTGGAACGCAGCAGTATCATTGTGGGGAAGCAGTATTAACAATGTGGAGCAGTATTAACAATGTGGAGAACAGTAGTATCATGGTTGGGAAGCAGTATTAATGTGGGGCAGTGTTAACAATGTGGGGAACAGTAGTATCATTGTAGGGAGGCAGTATTAACAATGTGCGCTTCAGGAAACTCCTTAAGACCGCTCTATTTTAACATCTGCCGACAGCCTGTCTAGCAGTAGAGTCCAAAGCGCTGAGATACCCCTTCGGGGGTGATTCAAGCGCTATATAAAACCAAAAAATAAATAAAAAATAAATGTGTGGAGCAGTAACATCTTTGTAGGAAGCAGCATTTCTAACGTAGACGACAGAATTAACAATATGGAGAGCAGGAGTATCATTATGTGGAGCAGTATTGACAATGTAGGAGGCAGTATTAACAATGGTGAAAACCAGTAACTCCATTGTGGGGGATCAGTATTTGCAATGTGGGGCAGTATTAACAATGTAGGTGGCAGTTTTAACAATGTGGAGAGCAGGAGTATCATTGTAGAGAAGCAGTATTTACAATGTAGTTTGCAGTATTAACATTGTGGTGAAGCAGTATTAACAAAGTGGGACAGTATAAACAATGTAGGTGGCAGTTTTAATGATGTGGAGAGCAAGAGCATCATTGTGGAGAAGCAGGATTAACAATGATGGTGGCAGTATTAAAAATGTGGAGAGCCGTAGTATCATTGTGGAGAAGCAGTATCAACAATGTGGGGCAGTATTAGGAATGTAGGTGGCAGTATTAACAATGTGGAGAGCAGGAGTATCATTGTGGAGAAGCAGTATTAACAATGTAGTTGGCAGTATTAACAGTGTGGAGAGCAGTAGTACTATTCTGAGGAAACAGTATTAACAATGTGGGGAGTAGCAGTATCATTGTGGGGAAGCAGTATTAACAATGTGGAGAGCAGTAGTATCATTGTGGGAAAGCAGTATTAACAATGTAGGTGGCAGTATTAACAATGTGGAGAGCAGTAGTATCATTGTGGGAAAGCAGTATTAACAATGTAGGTGGCAGTATTAACAATGTGGAGAGCAGTAGGACCATTGTGGGGAAGCAGTATTAACAATGTGGAGAGCAGTAGTATCACTATGTGCAGTCATATTAACAATATAGGAGGCAGTATTAACAATGTGGAAAACAGTAGTATCAATGTGGGGCAGTATTAGCAATGTGGGGCAGTATTAACAATGTGAAGAGCAGTAGTATCATTGTGGAGAAGCAGTATTAACAATGTGGAGAGCAGGGGTATCACTGTGGGGAAGCAGCATTAAGACTGCAGGAGACAGAATTACCAACGTGGAGAGCAGAAGTATTATGTGCAGCAGTATTAACAATATAAAAGGCAGTATTAACAATGTGGAAAACAGTAGGATCATTGTGGGGGCAGTATTGACAATGTGGGGCAGTAATAATATTGTAGGTGGCAGTATTAACAATGTGGAGAGCAGTAATATTGTGGGGAAGCAGTATTGACAATGTAGGTGGCAGTATTAACAATGTGGAGAGCAGTAGTATCATTGTGGGGAAGCAGTAATACTAATGTGGAACGCAGTAGTATCATTGTGGGGAAGCAGTATTAACAATGTGGGGCAGTATTAACAATGTGGAGAACAGTAGTATCATGGTGGGGAAGCAGTATTAATGTGGGGCAGTGTTAACAATGTGGGGAACAGTAGTATCATTGTAGGGAGGCAGTATTAACAATGTGTAGAGCAGGGGTATCATTGCGGCGAAGCAGCATTAATACCATAGAAGACAGAATTAACCATATGGAGTACAGGAGTTTCATTAAGTGCAGTAGTATTAACAATGTAAGAGGCAGTATTAACAATGTACGTGGCAGTATTAACAATGTGGAGAGCATGAGTGTCATTGTGGAGAAGCAGTATTTACAATGTAGTTGGCAGTATTTACAATGTGGACAGCACGAGTATCATTGTGGAGAAGCAGTATTAACAATGTAGGTGGCAGTATTAACAATGTGGAGAGCAGTAGTATAATTGTGGGGAAGCAGTAATACCAATGTGGAACGCAGTAGTATCATTGTGGGGAAGCAGTATTAACAATGTGGGGCAGAATTAACAATGTGGAGAACAGTAGTATCATGGTGGGGAAGCAGTATTAATGTGGGGCAATTTCAACAATGTAGGGAGCGCTAGTATCATTGTAGGGAGGCAGTATTATCAATGTGTGCTTCAGGAAACTCCTTAAGACCGCTCTATTTTAACATCTGCCGACAGCCTGTCTAGCAGTAGAGTCCAAAGCGCTGAGATACCCCTTCGGGGGTGATTCAAGCGCTATATAAAACCAAAAAATAAATAAAAAATAAATGTGTAGAGCAGTAACATCTTTGTAGGAAGCAGCATTTCTAACGTAGACGACAGAATTAACAATATGGAGAGCAGGAGTATCATTATGTGCAGCAGTATTGACAATGTAGGAGGCAGTATTAACAATGGTGAAAACCAGTAACTCCATTGTGGGGGATCAGTATTTGCAAGGTGGGGCAGTATTAACAATGTAGGTGGCAGTTTTAACAATGTGGAGAGCAGGAGTATCATTGTAGAGAAGCAGTATTTGCAATGTAGTTTGCAGTATTAACATTGTGGTGAAGCAGTATTAACAAAGTGGGACAGTATAAACAATGTAGGTGGCAGTTTTAATGATGTGGAGAGCAAGAGCATCATTGTGGAGAAGCAGGATTAACAATGATGGTGGCAGTATTAAAAATGTGGAGAGCCGTAGTATCATTGTGGAGAAGCAGTATCAACAATGTGGGGCAGTATTAGCAATGTAGGTGGCAGTATTAACAATGTGGAGAGCAGGAGTATCATTGTGGAGAAGCAGTATTAACAATGTAGTTGGCAGTATTAACAGTGTGGAGAGCAGTAGTACTATTCTGAGGAAACAGTATTAACAATGTGGGGAGTAGCAGTATCATTGTGAGGAAGCAGTATTAACAATGTGGAGAGCAGTAGTATCATTGTGGGAAAGCAGTATTAACAATGTAGGTGGCAGTATTAACAATGTGGAGAGCAGTAGTATCATTGTGGGAAAGCAGTATTAACAATGTAGGTGGCAGTATTAACAATGTGGAGAGCAGTAGGACCATTGTGGGGAAGCAGTATTAACAATGTGGAGAGCAGTAGTATCACTATGTGCAGTCATATTAACAATATAGGAGGCAGTATTAACAATGTGGAAAACAGTAGTATCACTGTGGGGCAGTATTAGCAATGTGGGGCAGTATTAACAGTGTGGAGCGCAGTAGTATCGTTGTGGGGGAGCAGTATTAATGCGGGGCAGTATTAACAATGTGAAGAGCAGTAGTATCATTGTGGAGAAGCAGTATTAACAATGTGGAGAGCAGGGGTATCACTGTGGGGAAGCAGCATTAAGACTGCAGGAGACAGAATTACCAACGTGGAGAGCAGAAGTATTATGTGCAGCAGGTTTAACAATATAAAAGGCAGTATTAACAATGTGGAAAACAGTAGTATCATTGTGGGGGCAGTATTGACAATGTGGGGCAGTAATAATATTGTAGGTGGCAGTATTAACAATGTGGAGGGCAGTAATATTGTGGGGAAGCAGTATTGACAATGTAGGTGGCAGTATTAACAATGTGGAGAGGAGTAGTATCATTGTGGGGAAGCAGTAATACTAATGTGGAACGCAGTAGTATCATTGTGGGGAAGCAGTATTAACAATGTGGAGCAGTATTAACAATGTGGAGAACAGTAGTATCATGGTTGGGAAGCAGTATTAATGTGGGGCAGTGTTAACAATGTGGGGAACAGTAGTATCGTTGTAGGGAGGCAGTATTAACAATGTGCACTTCAGGAAACTCCTTAAGACTGCTCTATTTTAACATCTGCCGACAGCCTGTCTAGCAGTAGAGTCCAAAGCGCTGAGATACCCCTTCGGGGGTGATTCAAGCGCTATATAAAACCAAAAAATAAATAAAAAATAAATGTGTAGAGCAGTAACATCTTTGTAGGAAGCAGCATTACTAACGTAGACGACAGAATTAACAATATTGAGAGCAGGAGTATCATTATGTGCAGCAGTATTGACAATGTAGGAGGCAGTATTAACAATGGTGAAAACCAGTAACTCCATTGTGGGAGATCAGTATTTGCAATGTGGGGCAGTATTAACAATGTAGGTGGCAGTTTTAACAATGTGGAGAGCAGGAGTATCATTGTAGAGAAGCAGTATTTACAATGTAGTTTGCAGTATTAACATTGTGGTGAAGCAGTATTAACAAAGTGGGACAGTATAAACAATGTAGGTGGCAGTTTTAATGATGTGGAGAGCAAGAGCATCATTGTGGAGAAGCAGGATTAACAATGATGGTGGCAGTATTAAAAATGTGGAGAGCCATAGTATCATTGTGGAGAAGCAGTATCAACAATGTGGGGCAGTATTAGCAATGTAGGTGGCAGTATTAATAATGTGGAGAGCAGGAGTATCATTGTGGAGAAGCAGTATTAACAATGTAGTTGGCAGTATTAACAGTGTGGAGAGCAGTAGTACTATTCTGAGGAAACAGTATTAACAATGTGGGGAGTAGCAGTATCATTGTGGGGAAGCAGTATTAACAATGTGGAGAGCAGTAGTATCATTGTGGGAAAGCAGTATTGACAATGTAGGTGGCAGTATTAACAATGTGGAGAGCAGTAGCATCATTGTGGGAAAGCAGTATTAACAATGTAGGTGGCAGTATTAACAATGTGGAGAGCAGTAGGACCATTGTGGGAAGCAGTATTAACAATGTAGAGAGCAGTAGTATCACTATGTGCAGTCATATTAACAATATAGGAGGCAGTATTAACAATGTGGAAAACAGTAGTATCACTGTGGGGCAGTATTAGCAATGTGGGGCAGTATTAACAGTGTGGAGCGCAGTAGTATCGTTGTGGGGAGCAGTATTAATGCGGGGCAGTATTAACAATGTGAAGAGCAGTAGTATCATTGTGGAGAAGCAGTATTAACAATGTGGAGAGCAGGGGTATCACTGTGGGGAAGCAGTATTAACAATGTGGGGCAGTATTAACAATGTGGAGAACAGTAGTATCATGGTGGGGAAGCAGTATTAATGTGGGGCAGTGTTAACAATGTGGGGAACAGTAGTATCATTGTAGGGAGGCAGTATTAACAATGTGTAGAGCAGGGGTATCATTGCGGCGAAGCAGCATTAATACCATAGAAGACAGAATTAACCATATGGAGTACAGGAGTATCATTAAGTGCAGTAGTATTAACAATGTAAGAGGCAGTATTAACAATGTACGTGGCAGTATTAACAATGTGGAGAGCATGAGTGTCATTGTGGAGAAGCAGTATTTACAATGTAGTTGGCAGTATTTACAATGTGGACAGCACGAGTATCATTGTGGAGAAGGAGTATTAACAATGTAGGTGGCAGTATTAACAATGTGGAGAGCAGTAGTATAATTGTGGGGAAGCAGTAATACCAATGTGGAACGCAGTAGTATCATTGTGGGGAAGCAGTATTAACAATGTGGGGCAGAATTAACAATGTGGAGAACAGTAGTATCATGGTGGGGAAGCAGTATTAATGTGGGGCAATTTCAACAATGTAGGGAGCGCTAGTATCATTGTAGGGAGGCAGTATTATCAATGTGTGCTTCAGGAAACTCCTTAAGACCGCTCTATTTTAACATCTGCCGACAGCCTGTCTAGCAGTAGAGTCCAAAGCGCTGAGATACCCCTTCGGGGTGATTCAAGCGCTATATAAAACCAAAAAATAAATAAAAAATAAATGTGTAGAGCAGTAACATCTTTGTAGGAAGCAGCATTTCTAACGTAGACGACAGAATTAACAATATGGAGAGCAGGAGTATCATTATGTGCAGCAGTATTAACAATATAGGTGGGAGTATTAACAATGTGGGCAGCAGTAGTATCATTGAGGGCAAGCAGTATTTTCAATGGACGAGACAATTTCTAAAGTGGAGAGAAGTATCATTGTGGAGATGCGGGATTAACAATGAAGGAGGCAATGTTACTGTGAGGAGCAGCAGTATCATTGTGTGGAGCAGTATTAACACTGTAGGGCAGAGTATTAACAATGTGGAAAGCAGCAGTGTCATTCAGTGGAGTTGTGTTAACACTGTAGGAAGGAGTAATACCAATGTATGAGCCAGGAGTAATCATTTGGAAAGCAGTGGTATCTTTGTGCTGTGCAGTATTAACATGATGGGAGAGAGTATTAACAATGCGGGAATTGACAATACTATGGGGACCAGGGGCATAGATATATGTAGAGCAGCAGGTGCAGGGGCACCAGGGCCCAGAAGTGGGTGTGACCTTTGCACCCCAAATGCAGCTTTCACTGCCCAGCCAGCGATGCTCTGGGCCATCTTCATTGCTTGCGTTAGGACCAATGACATCCTCTGTCCGCAGTCTGTCCGGCTGCAGTGTGAACAACACAGGGCGCCAGACCACGCACCGTGCACTTCTTGCACTTTCCGATTGTTCACTATTTTGTACTTTGTGAAATCTGAAACAGAGACGCAAGTATGGATTAATGGACTGATGAATACATAAACAGGTTCAGTATTTACATCGTATCAACAATGTAGTATGCATTAATAATAATGCATTACATAATATGATAATACATATAATAATTGCTATATATAGTAACGCATGTTAGTGTATGCATTATCATTGATAATACAGCGACTTGAAGTATCTTTAAGGGGCAGCTTTAACAATGCAGTTAACGGTGTTGTCATCGAGGACAGCACTTAGCAATGCAGGGCACAGGGCAAACAATGTGGGGGTTCGGAACAAAGATTGGGGTGCAGAAGTGGCAGTTCCGAGTAGCCCGTCACATCTAGTCTAGTGTAGCGCTTGCAGCACCGGCGCCATACCCCTTAATCGTGGCAGCAGTGGTAGTGCTGGTACCCAGAGTCGGCCAGCGGCGGCACAGGTGCAGTCGTGCGGACCCCCACCGCTGCCTGCAGCTGGAGGCAGGGCGCCTCGCTCTCCCAGCGCCTGGCGTGGCACATGCGTACATGCGGCTCAGCCAAGCGTGCGAGACGCACATCGACCGCGCGGCTGAGGGGGGACGAGGCTGCGCTGTGCGGGCGGATAGCGCTGCGGAGGGGGCGAGGCGCGCGCGTGACGGCGGGGAGGCTGCGGTGCGGAGGGGGAGGTGGAGAAGGAGAGGCGCACTCCGGCATCCCTAACCTGTGCGCACAGCTCCGGACTCCAAGAGCCAGCCTGCGCTCACCCAAGGACCCGAGGGTCTCTTCACAAGAAGGTGCAAGCAGTGAAGAGTGTGCCACTGCCCCCACCAGCGTCCATCTCCAGGCACGACCCCACATGTCCAGGGTGTTGTGCACAGGGCTTAAGGGGTCAGAGTAGCACGGGAACCCTATCCACCTCCGACCTGCCTGCACAGCTCCGGGATCCCAGACATACATCTCTGTTTACATGAGTAGATGGGGAAGGGGGTTGCACACTGGAACGGCGGCCCCTGCAGCACTGATCACCCCGCACTTCACCTAGGCACGGTGACCCCCTGATCAGGACTGGAGGAGCCGCGGACCCCACAGAGGTGGATTTACCTGCTACTAGGACAATCTCTGTTCACCCTCTGAGATTACTCCAAGGGCCGGAGCGAGCATTGAAATGCACGGAAACCGCACTCACCACAGCCCCCTGCAGGGCTCACCTCTGCGTATATCTTTCTCGTGACAACATCACACTCCACGGGAGCAGCACTACAGTCCTCCGCCCCCAGAATCCATGAGGCGAGCCCGTGCTTGCACAGTTCACGCGCCCTGAAGCCAACGGGTGAGGCTGCTTCAGCACCGTGGACCACTGACTGCTCCGGCGCGCACCCTGAATCCCTGCTTCAGCACCATGGACGACAGCGCAGACCCGCCTGCACGGCTGCACGGACCCGGGCATTCTGCACGCGACTAACCGCGGGTACCACACAAACCTGTGTGTCTGTGAGCGCAGCTCCCGGGGCAGAGAACAACCCCCCCCCCTCCCCGCCGCACAGAGAACCCAACCTCCTGCACAGAGAACCTAACACCATACACAGCTCCTGAACAGAGAACCCACCGCTGCACAGCTCCTGGGACAGAAAACCCAACCCCCTGCACAGAGAACCCAACCTCCTGCACAGAGAACCCACCCCCTGCATAGGGACTCCAAACCCATCCCTTGCACAGAGACTCCAACCTCCTGCACAGAGAACCTAACACCCTGCACAGAGAACCTAACACCCTGCACAACTCCTGAATAAAGAATTCAATCGCTGCACGGCTCCTGGGACTGAGAACCCTTCCCCCTGCACAGAGAACCCAGTCCCCTGCACAGGCAACCCAACACCCTGCACAGCTCCTGAACAGAGAACCTAACACCCTGCCACAGCTCCTGGGACTGAGAACCCAACCCCTGCGCTACTCCTGGGACTCAGGACCCAATCCACAGCACAGTGCCGGGGACTCAGAACCCAACCCTACGGGACAGAGAACCCAGCACGGGTCCAGGGGCAGAGAACCCAACACCTGAACAGCTGCTGAATAGAGGACCCACCCCCGCAGATCTCATGTGACGGAGAGCGCACCAATTACACAGCTCCCGGGGCACACAACCAAAGCATAGCTCCCGGGGCATACAACCCAAGCATAGCTCCCGGGGCATAGAACCAGCACGGCTCCTACAACAGAGATCCAGAAACTGGGCATTTGCATTTAGCTCCCTGCAGACCCCCGCGCACAGGACCTGAAGCAAAAGGGCGTCCCCGCTCGCTCGCATGCACCGCCCCCACATGTGGAAACCTTGAGCAGTGCGCCCAGAATCGGTGCACCCCCAACCCACTGAACGACTCACGGGGAAGCCCGTGCACGCCTCCATGTGACGAGGTTTGAACTACAGTTACAGCAAAATCACGGAGCAGAGTCGGTTCTTGCAGCCTTGGCCTCCCTGCACAGCTCCTTGAAGCCTGGAGCGCGGCACAGGCCGAAGAGAGTAGGCGCTCTCATCCAGCGCCAACAGCTCAAACCTTCTCGCACAGCTCTCGGACCAAGAAAACCCCCTCCCCACAACTGACTGCACGGCACTGTGGTGGGGGCTGCACCCACTGACAACATCTGCCCCTGAGCAGCACTGGAGGACGGGCAGCACCCCACCCATCTCAACGCTGCACCGCACTGGAGAGCGCGCGGCACAGCACCGTAGAGGGCACAGCACATCCCAACCACTTCTGCCACAGCACAGACCTGGAACCGAGTCTGACCTGCACAGCACCGCAGAGTCATAACCCTATTAATGCCCTAAACCCCTGGAGCACAGCCAGCTCCCCCGATGGAAGTGGGCGCCAGTGGGGCCAGAGAAGAGCAGAGGGGCCCCGGCACCGTGCACTGCGCTCTTCTGGGGAGTGACACCCGGCACCCCTTCCTCAGGAAGCGAACGGGGATTGGCATGGCCTGGGCAGGACCCCAGCGCCGTCCAGCGGGTGGGACTGCATCCTGAGCCGGTGTTAGAGCACTGCCAGCGAGGTCTGGGAGAATAAACCGGTCGCTGGGTGCCTCCGTTCCCCTGAGACTCTCTTGGCGACAGAAGTTGCGATAGAGCGGAGACAGGAGTCTCTTGTGACAGAGTCCGCCCCGGAGAGGATAGACCGGCCCGCGGGAGCTTCAGTCCCCGTCGGTGTTTCCCGCCACCAAGACTGGAGTTGGAGCGGTGCCCGCCAGTGCAGCGAGGTCGCTGCTGAGGAGAGACCGGTCCGTGTGTGCTCTGCCCCTCCGACCTGAGCAGACGACAGAGCCGTCCCTGTCGGTGGCGCTGGAGAAGATACAGTGCTTCCTGTGTGTTTACATCCCCATGTACAGCCCCCTGCAGATCCAGGAGCGAATTGCGCGGTCCCTGCCAGTGGAAGAGCCGGTACTGGCGAGGACGGACCTCTTCGTGTGTACTTCCGACTCCAGGGAGAGCCGCTGCACCCGGAGCAGGCGATAGAGCGGTCCTACCGGTGACCGAGGATAGACCGCTCTCGTGCGTGCTTCTGTCCCGAAGGAGACCTCCAGTTGACAGGACTGTGGAAAGAGCGGTCCCTGCCAGTGCGGGAGAGGGTAGATTGTCCGTCCCCACGCACAGCTCTAGCTGACAGAGCTGTGGATAGAGCGGTCCCTGCCCGTGACAGGCAGCGCGGGAGTGGATAGATTGTCCATGTGTGCTTCCGTCCCCAGGCACAGGTCTCGCTGAGAAGTCTGTGGATAGAGCGGCGTGTGCTCATCTGTGGTTGAAGATAGACCGCTCCGTCTGCGCTTCTTTCCCCACGAGGTGTACTTGACGCTGGACTGGGACCTGCAGTGTCCGAGCACGAGGATGCAGTGACTGCTTTCAGTGCCTGTGCTCTCCGCTGCCAGTCTCAGGACTGGGCACGGCGGGATGTGTGCCGGTGCCCCCTGGTGACACCCCCTTGGATCCGCCGGCAGGACCCCCATGTGCCACCGCTGATTGCAGTTCTCCCGGTGCCCTGCATGGACTGGCAGCCCGGGTCGCCGCCCTGGTGCAGGAAACATGGCCCTGGAAAAAGTCTACTTTGTACTGAAAGGTAAGTGAACTTCGCGTGCAAGCGGTGCGGGGTCCTGTGTACACGCAGTCCCCCATCCGAGGAAGGGTGCTCGTAACCCGTGCACAGACCTTGGGTTCAAGAGAGGCGATTCAGTGCGTGCAGTATAGAGAGCCCATACTCCGAGCAGGCAGTGCCAAGCGTCAATGTGTGAGCAAGCAGTGTGTTTACTGATAAGTTACAGCGTCCCCAGTGCAGTGCCCGAGACCTATGCTTGTGCCAGCAGAGAAATAGGGGCACCCTTACAGTGTGAGTAAACCGCGATACATGCAGCGTTCTAGCACAGCTTGCCGCTTTCACGTTGTGAGTAGTGAGCGTTTTCATTATTGAGGCGCAGTGCCCGTGTGCAGTGTGTAGGTTTCCTGCTGTGAGCAGTCATTGTATTCACTTATAAGATGTAAAGTCCCACTGCAGTGTACCAGGCCAGTGCGGTCACTGCAAAGAAAGATGCGTTGCCCACTTACACTATCAAACAATGATGGCTGCAGTGCTCCAGTGCTGTGTGCAGGTCTCATGATGTGAGCAGGTGGCGTTTTCACTGTTTCGATTAAGTGCCTTGTGCAAGTCTCATGACGTGTGTAAAGAGCGCTAGACCAAGTGCTCCAGTGCAGTGTTCATGTACCATAATATGCTCAGGCAGTGAGTTTAGTGATGAGATGCAGTGCCCCAGGGAAGTATGCAAGCCTCATACTGTGACTATGCAATGTAAGATACAGTGACCGCTTGTACTGTGTATGTCCTATACAGTGATCCTGCAGTGCTCTATGTTTATTTCGCATATGCGATATACAGGTCTCATGTTGTGAGCAAGCTGAGCTCGAATGAATCTCTAATGCAGTGCAGAATTGCAGTCGATATGTATTATGATGTAAGCATGCAGTGTAGGTGGAAGTGTCCCAGTGCTGCTGACATGTATATGATGCAAGCAGGCAGTGTAATAAGGCAGGGCGCCGTACCCTGGACATATACTGTGCTGTAAGCAGACGGTGTAAAATGCACTGCCCGAGTTCAGTAGGGAGGTCTCCAGTTGTGAACAGACAGTGTGTTCACTGTTAAGATGCGGAACTCCTGTGTAAGTCTGATGATGCAAGACGTACCACGCTGCAACAAGACTTTGGAAGACACAGTCCAGTGCCCCAGCGTCCGGGTCTCCGTCTATGACGACGCAGCATGAAATGCAGCGCTCTGGTTCAGCGTGCAGGTGTTGTTCTGCTCACAAGTATGTGCTGAATGCGGCGTTTTCACGACCGTGTTTAAGTCTCATGCTGTGAATTGGCAGCGTGTTCACTGACAATATTCAGCACTTTCTGCGTCACACGCCGGTCTCGTGCCGTGAGAAGCAGTGCAAGATGTGGAGCCCCATACAGCAAGGTGGTCTAATGGAGTGCGCATGCAGTGTAAGGTGCAGCGCCCACAACTGTGCAAGCCTCGCACTTTAAGATGGCATTCACTAGTGATCCGCACACCCCACTGTCTCACCAGGCAGTGGAGCATTCAGCATCCTCCACTGCAGTTTGCACATCTCCTGCTGTGAGCATGTAGTGGCTTCTGCAGTGACCCAGTGCAGTGTTATTGACGTTGTTTGAGATGTATTTACACGATATAGCGCCCAATCGGCCATTAATTAGTAAGTGAGTGTGCAGGCAGTGGAAGATGCACACCCTGCCTGGTGAGACAGTGGGGTGAGCGCATAACTAGTGAATTACATCCCACACTGCCATCTTAACTTGCGAGGTTTGCACAGCTGTGGGCGCTGCGTCTTTCTTACACTGCATGTGTACTCCATTAGAC
This sequence comes from Calotriton arnoldi, assembly GCA_963921515.1. Lineage (NCBI taxonomy): Eukaryota > Metazoa > Chordata > Amphibia > Caudata > Salamandridae > Calotriton > Calotriton arnoldi. Next base: position 890,237 of record CAWUFW010003706.1, read on the forward strand.
CACTTTGCCTGGTGCATTCTCCAGTGACGAAGCGCCCGGTGCAGCCTCCAGTGCAGTGCGCGTAACTCATGCCGTCACCAGAGCGGAGGTTAAATAACGAGTTGCAGTGTGATCCCCACTGTAGCGTGACCATCTCATGCACGTGATCTAGCTTCTGAATATGCAGTGCCATGTGCAGTTTGCACGTTTATTCTTGTGACCAAGCAGCGTAGGACGCGATGCCTCTTCAGAAGTATGCTGTTAATTGGCACTGTAAGATGCAGTGCCTGTGTCCAAGGGATTGCACAGCTTTCCAGCGGTGAGCACGCACAGCAAGATACAGTGCCTACAGTGCAATGTGCTCCTCTCGTGCGCTAAGCATGCAGTGTAAGATGCTGCGTTTGCACCCATCACTGTGAGCAGGGCAGGCAGTGCAAGATGCAGCGCAAACACCCCTCAATGTGAGCAGGAAGTGTTAGAGACAGTGCCTATTACCTATCCTATGAGTAGGCAGCGTAAAAAAAGCAATACTGCGTTGCAATGTATATGCCTGCCAGCAAAGAGTAATCTTTTTCGAGTTTCTATGCGCTTTGCTATCGGTATGTGCAGTTCTGAGTGGCATGCAGTGACAGCTGTCGGGTTTCTCTGAGCTCCATGTACAGGACAGCCCCGCTTCCCTCCACACACTGCTGCTGATGTAGTCTGGAGCGCCCTCTACGGGAGACAGGAGACGTGGACGGCAGCCGCGTGGCTTGCTATAACGCACGAACATGGAGTAATTGAATTAAAGCTGATGACGCAGGCCCCCAGGCCATGAAACCACAATACTTTAAAAGCAACTGCAAACTATCCCCGTAGCATTAGGGCAGAGCTACCGCCGAGAGCAGCTGATGCACACAAATTACCCGTGTGTGTGTGTACACAATAATAATCTGTGTGTACCCTTAGATACCAGCGAGGTTAGTTTATGACACAAATAATAACGTGTGAGTATGCATGAGTGTGTGTGTACAAATAACCCGTGTGTGTGTGCGCGCGCGCGCGCGTGCACGTGCGCCTAGGTACCAGCTAGACCAACTGATGATGTACACAAATATTTGCGTGTGTGTGCGCGTGCATACGTGCGCGCGCGCTTAAGTACCGGCAAGGCCAGCTGGAGGACACAAATAATAACACCTGTGTGTGTGCGCGCGCGCGTGCGTGCTTGAGTACCGGTTAGACCAGCTGGTGCAGGGCCTGAACTCAGCCCATCAACATGGGACCCCGAACTAGTGGAGCATGGCCAGGGCAAGGCACACTGGTCCTCTTGTCACCCGAGGCCATCCAACTGAGAGAGGGGCCTAGTTCCAATTGTGCCCACCGAGGGGCCCCCTCACATGGGCCTTGCAGGCACGGTGTGGAGCTGCAAGACCAGGGAGGCCCTCATATGGCCCCGATGCAAGGACACACACTCTGCAGGATTCTCCCTCGTGCCCTGCTGTCCATAGAGAGGCACCAGGGACCCATTGTCCCTACTTTAGTTCCCCAGCAGTTTGAACCCTCTCACATGACAAGCAGCTCTCACACATTCAGCCCTTTATGGGCTGTGAAAGAGGTGCTTGTGGGTGGCTGAGAGGGAGGGGCTGCAGCCCAGGGGGGTCTGCACAAGGGAGCTTCAGGAGCAGGGTCATTTATAGAGATGCAAACAGCTCTGAATGTGCAAATTTGAGGGGCCTCATACATTCCTTTTCTGCCCGGAGCCCCAAAAAGTCCAGAACCGTCCCTGAGATGATGCACACTTATAGTAACCAGTGTGTTTGTGTGAGTGAGAGTGTGTGCATAGGTACCAGCTTGATCAGCTGATGATGGACACTAACACCCGTGTCGTGTGTGTACGTGCGTGCGCTTAGGTACTGTCGAGGCAGGTTGATGGACACAATTATTAACTTGTGATTGTGCGCGCGCGTGCTTAGGTACTCGCTAGATCAACTGATACACAAGTGATAACTCCTGTGTTTGTGTGTGTGTGCACGCTAAGGTGTCAGCGAGGCCAGCGGATGGAGACACTAACCAGTGTGTGTATGCTTGTGTGTGTGCACGTAGGTAGCGGCAAGACTAGCTGACTTATACGGATAACCCGTGTGGGCGTCTGCAACAGATGCCTCTGACTCTTCAGAAACGAGGGGACAGGGCGGGCAGGCATTGACACGACTCTGTCACCACCTGCCTCATCCTCAGAAGAGGCCTCAGGAGAAATAGATCCATCCACGTGCCGTGCCACCCTTAGCACAGGCGGCAGCCCTGGCAGAGCCTCCTAGGTGTACGTCTCTGCCACGAGGTTGCCCTAACTCAAGAGAGAGACAGAGAGAGAGACAGAGGGGGAGAGAGAGAGAGAGAGACAGAGAGAGAGAGACAGAGACAGAGAGAGAAAGAGACAGAGAGAGAGAGAGAGAGAGACAGAGAGGGAGAGAGAGAGAGAGAGAGCACCATGTTGGCAGGTCCCTACCACACCCGTCGCTGAATCTGCAAAGGCGTATGGGCAGGCAGAACTCACAGTGAAAAGACTCTGCCAATAACTGCGTGTCTGCCCATGGCATCAGATGCCCATCTCTCTGCAGAGTCCTCAGGACCGACAGAGTGACTTAGCGAAACGTCCCTGAACACAGCTGCCCATAGCTCTGCAGAGAGACATGCCAGGGTAGACAACCTCGTAGCGACACGTCCCTCCACCCAGCTGCCCCTAGCTCTGCAGAGAGACATGCCAGTGTAGACAACCTCGTAGCGACACGTCCCTCCACCCAGCTGCCCCGAGCTCTGCAGTGAGAAATGCCAGTGTAGACAACCTCGTAGCGACACGTCCCTCCACCCAGCTGCCCCGAGCTCTGCAGAGAGACATGCCAGGGTAGACAACCTCGTAGCGACATGTCCCTCCACCCAGCTGCCCCTAGCTCTGCAGAGAGACATGCCAGTGTAGACAACCTCGTAGCGACACGTCCCTCCACCCAGCTGACCCTAGCTCTGCAGAGAGACATGCCAGTGTAGACAACCTCGTAGCGACACGTCCCTCCACCCAGCTGCCCCTAACTCTGCAGAGAGACAGGCCAGTGTAGACAACCTCGTAGCAACACGTCCCTCCACCCAGCAGCCCATGACTCTGCAGAGAGACATGCCAGTGAAGACACGCTCATAGCGACACGTCCCTCCACCCGGCTGCCCCTAACTCTGCAGAGAGACATGCCAGTGTAGACACCCTTGTAGCGACACGTCCCTCCACCCAGCTGCTCCTAACTCTGCAGAGAGACATGCCAGTGTAGACAACCTCGTAGCGACACGTCCCTCCACCCAGCTGCCCCTAACTCTGCAGAGAGACATGCCAGTGTAGACAACCTCGTAGCGACACGTCCCTCCACCCAGCTGCCCCTAACTCTGCATAGAGACAGGCCAGTGTAGACAACCTCGTAGCGACACGTCCCTCCACCCAGCTGCCCCTAACTCTGCAGAGAGACATGCCAGTGTAGACAACCTCGTAGCGACACGTCCCTCCACCCAGCTACCCCTAGCTCTGCAGTGAGACATGCCAGTTAAGACAAGCTCGTAGCGACACGTCCCTCCACCCAGCTGCCCCTAAATCTGCAGAGAGACATGCCAGTGTAGACAACCTCATAGCGACATGTCCCTCTGCCCAGCTGCCCCTAGCTCTGCAGTGAGACATGCCAGCGTAGACACACTCATAGCGACATGTCCCTCCGCCCAGCTGCCCCTAACTTTGCAGTGAGACAGGCCAGTGTAGACAACCTCGTAGTGACATGTCCTTCCACCCAGCTGCCCCTAGCTCTGCAGAGACATGCCAGTGCAGACAACCTCATAGCGACATGTCCATTCACCCAGCAGCCCATGACTCTGCAGAGAGACATGCCAGTGAAGACACTCATAGCGACATGTCCCTCCATCCAGCTGCCCGAAGCTCTGCAGAGAGACATGCCAGTGTAGACAACCTCATAGCGACATGTCTCTGCTGCTAGCTGCCCCCGGCAAACGCACCATGAGATTCGGAGTCCCAAGGTGGCATGTTCCAGCGCCACCCACTCCCTCTGCTGATTTCTTTTTAATTTTTGTCCTTTTCAATTTTTAAGGACAAAAGAAGTACATTAAATGGAAGAAATAACATAGTAAACAGCATTAAGTAATATATTCCAAGATAGTAAACTATACATCCACCTTTAAATCTCTCTCTCTCTCTTTCTCATTCTATATATATCACTCACTCACTCACACACACACACACACACACACACACACACACACACACACACACACACACACACACACACACACACACACACACACACACACACACACACACACACACACACACACACACACACACACACACACACACACACACACACACACACATATAGTGAAGTGAAGGGGGAGGAGTAGATAGAGAGAAAAAGAAGAGAAAACCCCTTTCAGTATAGCTAAGGACAATGAATGATCATAACAGAAATTCATTCAATGATATGTATGAAGCACTCCTCTCCAAAGGTGAAAAGGTGGCCAGAAGCTAATTCCTGTTTGTCAAAGGATCCTGATACAAGACATGTTTTAAGATGACTGGAGGGCAGGGCTGTTCCCCGATGAGCGGAGGGGAGTTTTTGGTTTTGTTTGGAGTTAGGTCAGAAGCTGGTCAGTTCGTTGGTGTCTTGGCTTGAGAACACTTGACACTGATTGAGGCTTTGTTGAGGAGGACACCTTGGCTGACAGTGGTGCTGAGGGTGGCTGCTTGTAGGTGATTTTCTTTTTTTAAAAGTGGGTGGTGTTGGCCCTATATTTTTTTTGTAGATTAGTAATTAGTGTTAAGATTTATCTAACTTGAGCTGCTCGCTAGTGGAGTAGTATTTCAGAATGAGTGTTCTATGTATCTGTCTGTTGGCCGACATTGCAGGCTCGTTCGTGGACGTGTTTAGTGTTTTTCTCAGGTATTGATTTTTTTTGTTTGTTTCTAAAACACTAACGGTGGATATTACAATATTCAGTTTTGGTACTGAATATGGCTCAGCAGTACGGGTTCAAAACACCGAGGGAGTTTAAGATAGTCTGGTTAGTCTGGAGTACTAACTGTTTAACTCTATGTTCGATGGGTAAAACTCCGGGTGTGTGAGGGTGCAGTTTTTCTTTTGTGAACTTCACCTAAAATGTGCGATTACTATGATTACTCTACGCAGCTAACAACGTTTTCTGCATGTGAATTTTCATATTAAAATTCAGACCTTCTCACCCTTTGTATATTATTTTGAGGTAAAAAGATCGCCAGCATCCATCCAGGTTCTAAGTTGAGAGGAAAACAGGTTTAGAGTAAACTTGTGGGAAAACGGCACCTACGTTTTCAGGGGGTGGCATGGGCGGGGGGGGGGGGGTTACCTGACACTCTTCTGGAAATATTGCTAGATTGTGTGGAAGAAGGACACCAGGTCATAGACATCAAGAAAAGATAAAATTCTGCGCGACCCTTGAGTGGGCGAATTAGGGGTATCTACACACCAGGTTTAAAGTTAAGGATTGGCAAAGGGACAGTGTTATTTGCACTTTTGGTAAGAGAGGCAGAGCACACTGCATTTACTGAGGAAGTCAAAACAGATTACCTTCATTTAGCAGCTAAGTGCATTTTTGGGCCTTGGTGTCCCATTTAGGCTATGACATTCATCTCCAAACCAGAATCGGAAGAGCTGAAACCTGTGGGGTAAATTTATCCACGCAGTTTCCAATTTAAATTAAAACATGCGCAATTTACACATAAGAACGTAGTATGTGAGACTTTGGTGATTCAGAAACATTTTTGTCTTATGCACCTGTACATTTTGGATCCTCTTCCCATGCCCCAGTGTGATGTTTTCATGTAAATTGATTTTAATTTTATGTCTCTTTTGCTGGTATGTGTTAACCCTAAGCTCTGAGTCCTTATGCATATGTATGGTTAGAAGAAATATGTAATTTATTTCAAAATACATACCTCTTTACATAAAATATTTATCTGTATTCAACATCACACACACACACACACACACACACACACACACACACACACACACACACACACACACACACACACACACACACACACACACACACACACTCTCTCTCTCTCTCTCTCTCTCTCTCTCTCTCTCTTTTACATTTGTGCATTTCTGCACCACCTATCTCTTGACCATTCACCTTCATATCAGATGAGAAAATAAATGTGGAAAGGGAAATAAACTGCAAAATGTTAGTAAATACCTCTTAACCTTTGACCTTGTGGTTGACCTTTCTCAACATTCCCCTGACCTCAACAGTGGAGGTTCACTGGTGTAACCTAACTCAAATTATATGTCTATTGTAGTCATGAGATGTGATCTGGTGGCTCAGTTTCTGATCTTGGTTTCCAGAGATCTCCCTGCTAATCCCGGTTTAGGCGCTTGGCCAAAAATAACATCCCGGTTTATTCAATTTGGTCTCATCCAAATCCGGCACTCCATACTGTTCTGTGTACAGCACCTCATGTTTGAAATGTTACTGCTATAGTCAGAGAAGCGTGGAGCTAGGTATATACCAGGGCCAGACTGGCCTAAAGGGCAATCAGGGAGTACTCGATGAGCTGGTCTGACAGGTCAGTGTGTGGGTCTTTGTTTTGGCTATTTATGGGCCTGTGTTAGGTCTGCTGGGCCGGTTTTTACTGTTAATTTCCCTGCTATTAATTTGAACATTGTCCTTAGCACGCTTAAATCACTGCGGTCTTCCATATCTCGAAAAACACTTATGCAGCTTGTCTTTACGCATTCAAAATGGCCCCATTTTGCAAACATACGCCACATTTTCAGCTAGCTAATTCACTAACGGAGGGCCACTTTTATGTTGGAGCATGGGCCTATTTCCTATTCCAGTCCGACCCTCGTAAATGCAATCATTTAAATGAGCAGGTGCTATCAGGGACTCTGTTTCTGAACTTCTTTAATTTGGAATGGATAGTAGTGATACTTCTTAGCAGTGCTCCAATGCTTTTAATGGGAGAGTGCTGGCTCTTCTCAGCAGCAAACAGGTACTCTGGGACAAGGAGTACCCGCACTTCCATATTTCCAATTCAAGATCTGGGTGTATGCTGTATCAAATACTTAAAAATAAATTACATGTGCTCTGCACACATCAAGCACCATTTCCAGCAAGCACCTGGTGTTCCACGCTTTGTGACTCATGTGCAAAGTATATTCCTCCTCCATCTCTCCTTTCCTTATCCCAAACCTCCTCCTACTGCTATGATCGCCAAATAAACACTTTCTAGACGCTTTCCTCTTCTATCCCTCCATTATCTTTTTCAATCCAACTAACAGACTCACATGTCAACCACTCAAATGAATTCATATTTCACTATACTAATTCACCACTAATCCTTTGTGGGTTCCAAAGTAGCGTGCTACTCGCCGAAAAGTGCTTCAATGCCTTGTCAGGGGTAGTAAGAGCTAAATAAATACAATTACATAATTATGGCTTTGTGCAGACATAAGGCTGCTGAACTCCAGGTAAAAGCTTTGTGAATGGGCCCCTGTGTTTAAGTTGACAAAAATTGTGCGGTTTCAGGTGCTGCTGATGAGCTTGCACCGGGGTTTAATAAAAAGAAGCCATGAAAGGTATGTGGGTAAACGCTAGATGCTAATGACACATAATGTAGATGGACCCGGAACCAATATAGGCCATATCCCTGCAGGCAGTGACCCCAACTGGCTGCTTCGACTTCAGGGTCCAGGGAAGTGTAGAGTAGTAAGACACTTTGGTAGACTACCCTGTCCTCCACGCAGTGGTCTTCAAACTTTTTCACCCGAGACCCCCCAGGGTAAAATCATTCGATCAACTTCCCCTTAGAACAACATGATTTTTTTATAACTGTGCAAAATGGTAAATGTTGTGAATAAGCTATAACATTGTAATCAGATTTGTGGTCCTTTACTCCAAGAATTAATGGCAAAAAAACATTATTTAATAGCGTTTTCAATTTATCATCCTAAATGCATGCAGGGTAAAACATTGCAAGTGACCGAAACACATCACGTGAGTGCGATCAGAGTGCGTCATCTTAAAACATACTTCTCCAAACTGCTCTTTTTTAAAAAATAAATCCATAGTGTAAAATTAAACATGTAGCATAGGTGAGACAGTCAAAACGTGTAAGACATTTTGGGCATTTAGAACTACAAATGGGAGGAATTGATAAAAATGGTCGTTTTTACCTTTTTTTATTTTCTCACATTAAAATAGTCAATTATTTAAACCCTGCAACGAAATTCCCCATAAAAGTACATTTTCTCTGTACACTGGCAAAGCGCTATTGGCTGATTTTCGAAGACTCTTGCCAAGAGAATGAATAAACTTTATTTTTCCTACTAGCCCCTCCCCAAGCCATGAAGAATCCTCGAGCCCCCCCCCCACCCCCACCACTGTTCACCCTCCTTAACACCCTCCTTTCCTCCTGGGAGGGCAGCGGGACATGGCAGGTCCTGATGCAGTCATCATTATTTACCCCCAGATTCCCCTTTCCTACGTCACAGCCTCTTTCCAGCCAGGCAGCAATGCCTCACTCCCATTGAATGTAGAGAAACAGGCTGCGATATAAGCTACTATGGGGAAAATAACTCATTTTCAACGCCACTTTCAAAAGTACTGACGTACATTTGTTAACGGAATTTGAGCACAAGCGGTGTGAGCAAAAGGTGCATTTAATTCCTCTCATTGCCTTATTTTCTGTGTTTTCTATGATGGTAAGTGCGGTCAATGAAGTCCTTCTGTGCTCATCGACTATGAAAGGTTTAGTCCTACTTCCACGTTTTTGGAATGTTTGTGGTTTTTGGTTCTCAATTCTGGCCCCTCCTCTCATCCAAGGGTTGTGAAACTCGAATACAAGGAATTCTTTTCAAGTTCACACAGTGCCCCTCCCCCACCGCTCCTCATCTCTGTCAGCATTTGTTGCCTGGTCTCTCTAAAGTGGGTTACTATGTGCAGCGGAATCTGCAGTGCACAATGCCGTCTTCCTACCCGTGACCACGCGGACATAAATAAAAGAAATGCATGCAAACAAACTCAAATTCACCAAAATCCATGAGAACGTTTCGTTCACCCCAAAACAAAATAAAAGGCTTCTGCTTTTCTGAATTTTGATCGAAGTATAACACCCCTGCCCTTTGCCTCCAGTTTTCCAAAGCTACTCACTACCATAACATTGTAAAAACACATCAATGTATTTTCTTTCAGATTTATTGGGGGCAAGCCATTGCAATTTATGCCAAAAAGCAGCCTTTTAATTACAAAAGCGAATTCACTGTGGCAGAAATCGATCAATCTAAAAAGGAATGGGAAAACATTAATTGATTTGAGATCTGCTAATTAAAGAGACTGCGACCCTATTACTATATTCTTAATGAGGTACATTTGCTGTGCTTTAATCCCAGTTTGCAATTTTGTTTTTTGTGAAGGCAAAAATATATTTTCGCTTAGGCCTAGGGAAATGTGTACTGTATTAGTGCTTATTTCTGTAAGACTAGAAGTTTCAGAGAAGAGGGGATTTTGTTCATTCTGGTGTACAGCAATAATATACATTTCTCTACATTTGCCTGCATAAGGGCCTTATTCATCTCTGAGAAGGAGAAATTCTATTGTATTACCACATAATCCACCATTCATAGGAGCGAAACTCATAACGCAGTAATACTGCACCTGGTAAATTCCACCCCTGGTACTGGTATCTTTTTTAGTGTGATATTACCGCATTGCAGGAGTTTTAATAAACCCCCGAATAGAGGAGTTCTGTTAAAACAAGCTCTTACTCCGAGCATCCTCACCCATGCTCTCTTCAATGGGAATTCAAGTGTTGGGCTTTGATACTCAAGAACACTCCCTCTTTGCTTTTATCAATGTCTGTGTTTGCTGAAATTTTCAGAAAGAACTTGTTAAACTCTAGAATTTACAGTGTTGATACTGTCAGTGAGTCACTGACTGGCTCTTCTAATTCAGATTATTTAAGAAATCAATTGAGAAGCATGTCAAAAGAAGGCTCTGGGCACCATTTTTTGGGCCTAGGTGGATGTACTGTTATATCATGCGATTTGCTTTTCCGGGGTGGTCACGCTGAATGGTCAACCACAAGGTGACCATGATTTGGTCACGGTTTTGTCTGCTCTCTACTGCAGATTATTCCGCACATTGCCCTCCGCCACGCCCCATCTTCTGTTGATTGGTAAATCTGAGGCTTCTTTCCCAGTCACATGACCTTGGTGAGCGAATCTCAGATGTCCTCCATCTCCGCTTGCAGTTTTCTTATTGGCTGGTCTGTTAAGAGTCTAATTCAATATAATATATTAGGAAATTATGTAGCCTCCAATACCAGTTCCACGAAAAGTCCCTTTGGGCACATGTTAGCCTTCGCTGACCAAAAGCCACTCTTTATGGACTAGGAGATGCTTCTTCAGCTTGCATTGAGATCAAGGGGGATTGTTTGTTGGTGATCTGAAATAAACCCCTGCCCACACCTCATAAGAAAATCACAAATTAACAGGTGTCTAATTTACACCAAATTTTAGGGATTGGTAATTCATTTGGAACTGGAAATTATGTGCAAATTTTGACCTGGAGAATCTTGCACCATTCCATGGAGATTAACTAATAGCTGGATTCATGTGCAGGGATACAACAGGCCGTGCATTATTCCCGCCCTAGTAATTCACAAATTACTAGTAACTAGGTCCATGGTGTTTCACCTGGAGAATTCAGATCTCCAAGTGAAACACCTGGGGAAAATATGCTGGAATTGGTGCAGAAACACAGATTACCATTTTGTTGCACTAAAACATGTAGTGAGGAGTATTTCTGATCCCACCCGGACTTACTGATGTCCTCAGTTTCAGTACCTTTGGAGGGGGGGGTTATGATGTAGAAATCCTCCTGATTCAGAACCCCTTCCCTAGTCCTTCCTTGGTGCCTTCTTGTTGTCTATGTTGCTTAAACACTTATGAAATTGAACATCTTACAAAACCACAAATGAATAAAGAGCCATGTTGCTCAGTTGGTTCTCACTCTGTGTGTTTGAGGTAGCAGACACTCCACGCGCCCTCACTCCATAGTAAACTGTAAGGGTTTACACTTACATTGTACTATATACTGCTAGAGCGGTCTCTAGGCACTGGTGACTACAAGTAATGCTTTAGCTTGGAGATTGTGCTTTCCATATATGTCTATGAGAGCCAAGTGTTGTTGCTCATTAGAAAGCATATTTTAATATCATATTTCTTCCGCGTGCCTTTTTATTAGTCATTTGGTTACAGATGCAAACATCGCTCTCATTAATAAACATTGATTTGCCATACTTTCATGCACCTGCAGTAAATCAAAAGGTTTCTTGCTAAATTTATATTTGTCAACTCAAATACTCCTGAGCATGCTTTAAGCTTCCACGGTATCATAATACATATTGTAAATCAGACAGTTGTACACAACCAAATATGATGAATTTTAATTGGCTCCTAGCCGGTCGATATCTACCCAGGAGATTCATAGCCCGTACCTGAGACAGGCCTCATTACAGTATCAACCCACATATCATTGCACCTTCTTCCCATAGCAGCTCCCTGTGAGGATCACAGGGTTCCGATAAAGGAATAAAGGACTAGAATCTTCACCTATCCCATAGAAAGCGCCTGCTACTAGAGAATAATCACAGTCCTGCACAGAAGACTCAATATGTACATAATAATGTTTCATATCTCTGCTGCTTCAAGTTTATGAAATAAATACATCCCCATAAACATTCATTTCCATGTATTGATATTATAGAATTTAGAAAAGTGTTCCCAGTCCATGAAAACTGCAGTGGCGGCTGGCTTGAACCGAGGGTGGTGCGGCGGGGGAGAGGGGTAGGGGTACACAAAAAAAATAAAATAAAAATACATTCACTTACCTTCTTGCAGCGTGACGTCCTCCTTCCTCGGGTGTCTTCTCTCCTCACGGAAGCTCCTGATGCAGGAAACTGCACTACCCAATCCTGGCGCTGCTTTCACAGCATGAAAGCAGTGCCAGGATTGGATAGAGCGGCCTCTCCTAGCACTCCTAAGAGCACTGGAGGCCTGTACTTTCTCTAACCTAGCTGTCGTTAGAGAACTTTAAAAGGCGCATGCCTGGCTGGCCGGCCCAAGATGGCCGGCCAAAGAGACATTCGCATTTTGAAGCGCATAACTCCCTGCTACTGCCACTTGGCAGCGCTGGTCCCGCCCCGTCCTGACACTTAGTTGAGGACGGGTTGCGGGAAAATAAAACGGTAATAAATAAACTTTCTTACCATTTTATTTTTCAGCTCTGAGGTCTGTGGGGAGTCTATGACAGTTTTCGCTGTGTTTTAAAATAGTGACCTCATTGTTGTGTCTGATTTACAATGTTAATTATTTTACACTATGTTTTAGTCAACTATCTTTTATTGTAGCAGTTTATGATGTTTACAGAACACACTTTTATAGGCAATAAATAAATATATTACATGTGTTTTTATCATTTCCTTATATCTAACTTACAATAAATCAATTTTGAAGGGAATGTATATTCATGAAGGAATATGCAGCTACTGACAAGAGGTAGTTTGGAAAACGTAAAAAGAAAAAAATAATTGTCCCAACAGCAACTCTGTTAGGGGTCTCACTGCCCATTAGGACAGAAATCAATTAATTTTAAAAGCGAGATCTGTCTGTAAATAGGTTGCTACACCTCTAATTAATATATTCAGAGATATTTAAATGGATTTAAAAAAAACTCATTGTCTAACATAATGATACTATTTGAAAATGAGGGCGGTGTTGGGTGATAAAGAAGATGTTAGCCTAAGTAAACAGATGTGGAAAGGGGAAACTGCACTTAGCTAGGGATTTCTCCCTAGAACTATTTTTATCCCCTTTAAAAATACATTATGCCTCAAAGTACTAAAAACCTATACCTTCCCCCACATTTTTAACTAGCTGGTTTCATATCGAATTTAATACCTCAATGCTCATTTATTTCAGCTTGCTCCACAGCGAATGCTTTGAGGTCTACAGCTTTGATTCTAGCAACATGGTGTTCTAGTGTGCCTCACATTTGTCTTTGGTATAGAATGTTAGCACTCTAGTTGTTCTTTAGAACTCTGTAGTCAAGTTGCAGTAGAACACTGGGGCATCAACCAACAGGCAGCTGCTGCACTTGGAAGTAAATTTTTTCTCAACATGTCATACTTTTTTTCTTCCCACATACCTGAGGAAGATATTTGGGAATTTATGAAAAACGTGTTCCTATTTTTCATAAATTAGCTTGTGAAGTCCCTCCCATATCTTCTGTAGGAAAATCATGAGAGAAGGTATTTTTCCTCGGCCATGGTTCATCAAATCCAAGCTGAGCATCCACATTGTTCTCAGGGTAAAATCACCTAGAAACTCATCAGAATTCCTAAACTTAGTATAATACACCAATACATGATTTAGATTGTAATTAAAATGTGTTATCAAAGCAAACACAAGGAGATGATGGACGGAGCGATTAAACATTTCAGACACTCACCCCCAGTCACATATCTGGGTTGAATCCATCATCGTTCTTCAGCTCACTTCGTCACCTCAGTTCAGACCCAACTATATGCAAATCAGTCTTGGCCCTGTGCCTCATGGGAACAGTCCAGCCGGAAACTTCCAAGCCAGGTCTTCACTCAACCGGAAACAAGCATCCAGGGATCAACATTTATATTTGTGCCTTTTTGCAACCCTCAAACCTGGCATTTACTCTAATGAATTTCTGTGGGACAAATATGACGGAGATTTATCACCAAAAAATCAGACAGATATGCTTCTTGTAACCGTTCACCTAAGTAGTGCCATGAGAAACACCCCATCTAGCAATTTTGTGAATTCTACCCCAAATTTTAAGGGTGTTATGTACAATTATTTACACGAGGAATATTATATATGGGGGAGGGCAATTCCAGGTAGTTATGTACAGTGATTGAGTAGGTCCATTGACTTTGCCTTGGAACTTCTGATTCCACTGTGGAGCTACCTGGGAGTACTCTTCTCCCCTTGGATAATATTTCTCAAATATATACCAAACTTGCTGAGGTAATAACCTCCCTTATTGTGTCATATTCCAAACATTACAAATTGAAAAAATTCATATACAAATTATGATCTTTCCAAAGCATATGATTTTAAAGATATTTCTGTGTCAGTACCATTTCCCTACGTCTTCATACCTGGTGATCTATGACCACTAATGGTAGCTGAAATGTGGGTTTTATGCATAAATATGTTCAACATGTTCCTTGTTCTAAAAGGACAGGATAAAGCCACTCACCTTATAGGTCAGGCATTACGGCTTACCTATGTCTTATTGATCCATATAACTTCAACAACTACATCCCTCCTTTGACTCATCCCAAACCTAGCTTTACTACCATGATCTCCAAAGTAACAGTTTCTAAACTCTTCCCTCCTCTATCCTTCCTTTGACTCATGTCAAACCTCGTTTTATTACTATGATCTCCCTAATAACCCTGTCTGAACTCTTTCCTCCCCTATCCCTCCTTTGACGCATCCCAAATCTTTTTACTTCTATAACCTCCCAAATAACACTTTCTAGACTTTTCTTCTTTCTATCCCTCCACCCCTCCTTTATCCTATTCAGTCCAACTAACAGGCTCATATGTCCACCGCTCGAATTAACAACTTAGATTTCCCTATACTAATCTATCACTAATCCACTTTGGGTTCCGGAGTAGCGTTGTACTCACCGAAAAGTGCTTAAATACCTCGTCAGGAGCAGTAAGCACTATATAAATACAGTTACAATTACAGTATCTTTTTGAGGGAAGAAAGCAAAGGATATTTGGGATAATTCCACTTCTACGTTTCTCAATAATTTCTCTCCTTCTGCTCTGGGGTTTGCAGTGCTTAGTCTCACTGCATACGCTGAGTTTCTAGGAGTTCTTATTGTTTATTGTTCTGTGTAAGGTGAGCGCCCTCACCACTGTTGTTTTTCTTGTAAAACACACTGACACCTATATTTGCCGAGTGCTATATAAATATATGAAATAAATGCATATATATTTGTGTGAGAAGAGGAAAAGGCAGCAGCTGAAAAATGGCTGCACAATTTCTCGGCCTCTATGACACTGTTTACTGGGTGGAGCACCATGTCTGACTTTTTAATGTTGTTGTGGCCTGTTAGCAAAAAGACGGCCCTTCTTCAGACTGTAAAGGGTATGTCTAGTGGTATTCTTGCACTTTCATTGTTATCTGTTTTATATGTTAACTATTGTCATTTAGTAAGAATATTTGATCAGAATTTATATGCTAATAACTCAACCCTGCAGGGAGGGGAATATTTTCAAGAAAGTGCATTTTGGGAGTTCCTTCAAGAATTTATTTTGTCAGTTATACTTAACCAGTCTGTTATTCATGAGATGCTAATAGCCTTACTGTACAACAAATAGTATTTCTGATTAAAATTGGACTTTTATGCGTTCAACAAACATAGGCATTTACCTATTTTAAACACCCATTACATGCTATATTTATCAATTTATAAAAGGGGCACCTTTCTTTATGTGAATTACATAGCAATACATTAGTCTTACCTTGAGGCAGACAGCTGAGTGGTTTGCAAATGTCACCAGAACACAGAGATGCAATGTAAGACACATGTTACACGTTATCCATTGTGAGAAGCTGGCCTGGTATATGATGTACACTTATGTAAGTGGACACCCTGCACCAGTCCAGACAACCCTTATGGTGATTTAGGAGGTCTTAGACAACCTTAGAAAGCTCTCTAAGTGGTAGCTGTGGAGAGCAGCCTTCAGGCTTAGTCCAGAAGGAGTGTGAAGCAGCTTGTTTTACAAGAATGCAATCTTATAAGTATAGATTAAGTGAAAAAGAACTACACAAGGTATTTATAAAAATATGTATTTATTATATAATACTCTCTAACACATACACATATCTCCTACCCGGAGATATGCACAATGCACACAATACTTTGCATAGAAATCACATAAATAGCACAAAATACACAGGGGACCCCGGGGGGGGGACCAAACCATATACTAAGAAAGTGGTATACGGACCACGACTCGGATCAAGACAATGTCGACAATGTCGAGAGGACGTAGAAGTGCTGGAGACCTAAGGAACCACCCAAGGTGAGAGACTAGGAGCCCCACGGAGATTGTGTGCAGTGTGGGAACACGACCGCGTTCTCCGTACAAATCAACGTGTAAGTCGTGGTTGGAATTTTAAAGATTAAGGACCCTTCCCAGTGGACAATGAAGAAACCCCATGAAAGACAGAAGGTTGGCGAGCCACCCCACCTGTGGATAGCCTAATAACCACGTTACCTACACCAGGGAAGCTGGGTGCATAGGTGTGAAGTGACATCGGAAACCGCCATTGAACCCAATGGAGGACTTCAGGAAAGTGCCACTGCTGGAGAAAGAGAGAGTGTCCGGTGGAATCCGAAGGTGAATTCTAGTTGAGAGGTACCTGCAAGCAGAGGGGACAGAGTCTGTCACTCAGGAGTGACCAGGAGATCTGGAAGACGAATGCCCACCAATATCGGGAGTTGCAGGAGAGTGGACGGTGACCTTGACTCTGCAGCTATGAGGACCAGGCGACGCTGAGGAAGACCAGGAGCCATGCACGAGCTGTCCCACATCGGATGTCATGAGTTGAGGGTTCAGTGTCCTGCAGGAGCACCAACAAGCCTGGGCAACTGCAAACAACGTAGAAGTCGAAGAAGGTGCAATGTCGGGACCAGCAAGGTCCAGGGGACTCACCCCAAGCAGGGGAGTCAGGGCAGGCCCCGAGCAATCGGGGGAGCCCAAAAGAAACAAAGGTGACCCTCAACAGGACCCTCAGGCCAGAGGCACTGGAGTCGCAAGAGGACCTCGAGCAGCTCACCAAAAGAGGCAGACCACGGTGCAAACGATGCGATGTGGACAAAGACTTTGGTCACTGGAGATGCTTGAGGTTGGGGCTACTTGGAGCCCGAAGATCTTGGTGGAAGGAAGCCAACAAGCCTGTGCAACTGCAAGTCGACACGGTGCACAGGGGTTTGGTTCCTGCGGCTCCCACGAGGCATACTGGCTACAAACTTGGTGAGAGGGCAGGCCAGGCCTTGAGAGCTGTGGAGTACCACCACATGTGTTGCAGAACCTTTCGGAGTCCGTAGGAGCTCAGGATCAGCAGACCGGTCAGCTTAGTTGCGGTGCCTGCGAATGCAGGGAAGTGACTCCTTCACTTCGAGGGAGATTCCTTCAGGTGTCTTCGATTCCCACAGGCCTTGGAAGGTTCCTGTATGGTGCACAGGCACAAATGATGCAGCAGACTGAAAGGGGGACTAAGTCGAGCCCAAACGAAGTCCAGAGTGCCCAGACGGTGGAAGTTGAAGTGGTGTCTGAATTGAATCGTGTCCCACGACGAATCTAGGGACCCACCCAAAGGTAAGCCATTAAGTACCCTAAGGAAAGGGTTGGGACGATTCAGGGGACCCTCCCAGGGGAGGGTTTGGACAGGAGGGAGGTTTCTCCCATGTCGTTTGTCCAGTTTCGCGCCAGAGCGGGAGCCAACGGCTCCCAGAGCTGGTTTGAACTGGACTATGCAAGGAAGCACCAAATGTGCCCCTCATGCAGACTTGGTGGCGCTGGCAAGCGCACCCACCCGGCCCCAATACACTAAATCCTGTCTGGGAGGTGGTCACACCTCCCTGTGACAGGATACCTATTGTGCTGCCTTCCCCTGCTCGAGCTTGGCTCAGCAGCAGGGCAGAATCGTGTCTCTGGTCGGCAGCAGCCATGTTGTGCTGTCCGGGTCTAGAAGACTGGTACGGGGAACACTGAGAGCCTAATGGAGGTCTCTTCCAGTGCTAGGATTCATACCTCCCACATTGTTTACGGTGTGGGGGTATGATTCCAACATGTTTGATACCAAACATGATAGGATTTGTTGCAGCCAATTTCGAGATGGTCATCACGTAATAACGTGGTGCCCCTCTATATGGTATATGGCTGCTTCACTTACAACCCGGGAGAATGGACTCTGTGGGCTGTAGGGGTGTCCTGCTCATGCAGGGGCACCCTCACACTTAGAACCAAGCACCCTGCCTTCAGGATTGATAAGGCCTGCTATAGGGGTGACTTATAGGTTTTAAGTGCAGTGACCCTCGATATAGGAAACCTATATCTGTCGTAAGTGGTGCTAGCACCAGCTTACACAGGCTGCAATGGCAGGCCAGTAGTTGCATTTTGAATGGTCTCCCAAGGGTGGCATAATGCATGCTTCAGCCCATGGGGGACCTCTGGGGTACCTATGCCCTGGGTACCTTAGTGCCATATACTAGTGACTGATAAGGGTACACCGGTGTTCAATCTGGGATGTACCTAAGTACTAACCACAACAATTTAAGGGAGAAAGCAGAGAGACTGGGGTCCTGATTAGCAGGATCCCAGTCAGACTAGTCAATAACAGCTTAGCACCAGGCAAAAAAGTGGGGGTAACCATAAAAGCAGATCCTATTTCCTACATCCATTATGTATTTTTTGTATTGAATGTTCAACTTGGGATAGCTAGCTTGAAAAATGTGCATTTTTCTAACAGGGAAATGTTCACTGTAAACAGTAAGTAAGTCAAGTACTGATTGGCTGCTTGTAGTAAAAATAAGAGAAAGATACGTTGAAAGTCAAACGACAATGTTAATGCTCAGCTGTAATTATGATGATGAAACGCAGATTTCAGCGGGACCTCTGAAATATTTTTCCATATTTTTAGGGACCCTAGAAATAGTTTCAATATTTCACAAGTTTCTGCGAAATATGAGCTGGTATGCCACTGTACGTTCTGCCATAAAAGCACCCAAACATGTAATATACACACACACACACACACACACAATTACACATCCATTACATGATTGGCAATATGATTCTATTGTAAAAGGGACAACATGTGTAGGAAGTGTTGGGAATGTTCACAATGCTGGAAGGCGCAGCTAGGGACTCTTCTTGCGCCTTTACTTCTTAAAGAAGACATTGACCATAAACGAATCTTCGACTATTATCTTCGTTGCTCAGGGTGAAGACACTCTGCCCCAATTCCTGTTTCAAAGTAGCCATTAATGGATCAAAACGACAGTAACTTCGTCCTGTCACTTTTCCAATTTTTAAAGCGTGGCCCACTTAGCACCTGATGCTACTTCACCGAGTGGGTCACAGGATAGAGTTTGAAGTGCACAGCAATTTCTATCTTTATTTTAATTTTTTTAATTAATTTCTAAAGCAATAAAACCACATGCTTGACTTTAAGGACATGTAGTGACCTATTTACAGTCCGTTCGTCACTTAGGATTTAAAAAAAAAAACTCTTTGATCTGGTAAGGAATCCGAAAGATCACACATGGACATTCTCTTAATGGTCAGAAATCATATTACAACAATTTACTATCACTTCAACAAGACAGTGCTCATTCCAATGGCTGACACAGCTAGCAGCAACAGCGCACCTCCATATTACAAAACATTTTAAAGTGTAATAACTCCCCCTCCGATGGCCTTTGCAACAGTCTATTTTTGTCCACTTTCCCCAAAACAACAGACGATCAAAAATATACTGTATTTCTTTTTAATGGCTGCAATTATTTTATATGTCTCGTTTATGTTTCCTATTATTTTCTACAAGACATAAATCAGTGTTGTTGGTATCCATTGTTTTCCATTCATGCACCGCCTTCAATCCTGCAGCTGCCATTTTGTGGCATTAGCGACCTATTGGAACCCTGAGGTTGGATCAGTCAGTCAAATGGTCAGAATGTTGGCAGTAATCTTGTTTTTTGCCTGCTGTCTAGTTTCATTGAGAGTTTTAAGAAGCCAGGACATAGGGCAGATCTGGACTATTGACATAGTTGCCTGCCTGTGATTGGCGATTTGGTGCTACCAGCCTTATTGCCACAGATTGTGGTGCTAACAGTGGTTAATTGCCCTTCTCCTCTCTATATACCCTCGTCATTTATTAGGCACATAATTGTGGAGCATTCAGTTAATAGCAGTTAATGCCCTTAGCTTACGTTGCGCCAACTAGGAACCGTCAGATTGCCTCAATCAGAAGGCTGATGATGCTGGCATCAACTAAAGTTTGCCTGTAAGTTCAATGAGCGACTGAAAAATGGACATAAAAAAGTCTCAGAGGACAGTTTATTTGTTTGCATGCTTTTAGTGGGTGAATTTGGAGAGACGGATGCTAATACCCTTAGTGCCCACTGGCTGCTAGGCGTTAATGTGTGTAATAGCCACTCTCACAATGTGCTCTTTTCTTCAGATCAAGCCCATATTTGTAGCTGGGGCAGTAATGGAACACAGAATGATGGGGGCCCCTGCAAGATGTGGTGAGGGGCCATTGACGCTCACATAGCTCATAGATATTCATAGGCTTTGGACCGAAAGGGGCACTCTGAAGGCTGGGACCCCCTGGGCCACGTGGACCTCAGGGGCCTGCATTATGCCACTGGTTAGGGGGCAATTAACAGAATTCAGTGCCCTCAACATAGGGTTTAAAAATTGTTAAAATCCTCAGCAGAGTGCAATAACAAATGCTTTCCATGATTGTGTTGCTTAGATAGTTTAAGCATCTTACTTCTCAGCCCGACAGACAAGCGACTCCATCTTGAGATCAGTTTTTTAAATTTTTTGTTAGAGCCAAAATTTATTTGCAAAAGTTCTGATACAGGTTTCCCAGATTATTATCCCAGGATAGATGCTATCGTTAACAACTCTTTCCGAGTTTCTCGTTGTTGTGTGTACAATCAGAAATTTTGGTTGCTGTCTTTCAAAAACTTTTCAAAGTATTACTTTGTGTATCTTTTGTATGTTAGCTCCCAAATTAAAAATATATTTTATTTTTTTAATTAGGATCCAGTGTCTCGGGTGCTTTCTCCAGAAATTAGATAAGGCGTTTCCTATGATGATGCATCTTAATGTCTCGTGTTCCATTCTGTCCTAGCTCCATCTTTCTATCTCAACAGGGGCATGATCCAGTGATGCGGCTTGACATGTTAGGATCTGTAACTTTAACATTTTTATTTTCTAGAGTTCATTAGAATCCCATCATTAGGCTGCTCCAGGGAAATAAACGTTTCTCTATCATTTCTATAATTTTCTGGAGGCCTGACCCAAACTTTGGAGCATTCATGATGGCGTTGAGGGAGGAACTGCTGCACTATGGTTATCAATTTCCCTGCCTCATTGTCCCACGGCCAGAGGCTGTCTCCAATGGCATGCAAGGTCAATTTCAAAGCTAAGGGCCTGATTTAGAGTTTGGCGGATGGGATACTCCGTACCATCCACTGTATTACATACGATGTAAATAATTATTAATATGGCGGACGGATATCCATCCCGTTTGTGAAAGAGTACCCCATTTACCAAACTCCAAATCACACCCTTAAGTTATAAAACAAAGCTTGAATTTTATCCTCGTTGGATCTCTATAAATGAGTTATATTGAGTTGCTGCCTTCATTAAGGAAAAATTTGATTCCTTTAGGAATTACATTGCTTTATATTCCCAGCAACTGAACATCCTTCAGTGTTATACACATATAACATAACAGCTGAAAGATGTCTCATCACAGCACTTACAGCATTAATCAATTAGGAATGTAATGAAGTCAAACTTTTAAAATAGGCGTGAATGTAGATACACAGACTAGAAATGAAAAGCTGTTTGTAGATTTGATCCCAGTGTATGACAAAATTTAATGCATAATGACCACTTCCTGGCATAAACATATATAAAAATAAACAGGAAACATACTAGAATAGGGGTGCCCAACATAGGTCCAGACGGGTTGGATTCCTACCAGACTATATGGATATCCACATCAGGTAAATGTTCATACAATTCATCTAAGTGGAACTCATTAAGATTTTCTATGGTTATTCTGAAAACCTGTCATGGATATGACACACCTTGACCTATGTTGCACCTCCCCTGGCACAAGACAGACTGCATACTTAGTTAATGTTTTGTTGCTCGTGTTGGCCAGGATATTTTCTAATGACCTCCTTTACCCTGCAAACTTCTTACTTGCTCTTCTTTCCTGCTTCCTTACTCAGGCTCTGTTCCTGGAAGTGGCCTTGAAATAAAAGCTTGGTACATGTAATGTTCCCGTCTCCTTCCTTCACCATGTCTGTCCCTCATGATGTTAACAGAGAGTACGTGTTAACACCACTGGTTTACTATTGCTTAATGTTTTGGCAATTTTCACACGCTTTCTTATACTGGGACTCTCAACACAATGGTGTCTGCTCACAAAGCCTTTTCCATGCATAAGAACTGGACATAGAAGAAGTCATAATCTATAAATGCGTAAATTGTGGATCATTTCCAAAACACAAAGGGGCCTATCACAGAACAATTTTGGAGTACGTAAAGTAGAACTCCTGCAGTATTCTTTTATATACTCTTACACGCCTTTGTGAATTGGCCCCAAAATATCTAAGATGGGAATAAAATGGCACTATTCAGGGAACAATCAAATACAAATAATAAAGACAGGTGTGTGCCCTCTGCATTTTTAGCATGTGCTAGATCAAGCATCTCACTTGTGAGACACTGTTGCTAACAAAAAGGGCTTGAAGCCCGCCCGTTGCTTTCCCTTTTGTTGGCTTGCATAGCGCTCTTCTTTACAGCCTGGTAATTCGACAAGGCAGGCCTAATATAATTTCCGTTCCTCTTTGTGGAGCAAGGACCAAGCACTGATTGATTCAACTTAATCAGTGCCTGTCCGCTGCTCCCGACATGATTGAGGTACTATTTTGTTCTGTTTAACTTTTAGTGCCCTGCAAACAGAAGGCGTGTGACTGGCAAAAATGTGCCCAGCAGGACAAACAGAATTGCAAAAATTTATTTTCTATAGTTAACTTTCTTTTATTTTGTCAAGTCTTCTTTTCTGTTTTTGTATTCAAGTTTTCTTTTGTTTTTGCTCGTGGGCACTGTTCTCAAAAGATGAGGATTATTTTATTGCAATGCAACATTGTTTCTTCCTTATGTGTAATTTCTGAAATTATGCTTTAACACGTGCAGTACACCCCAATCCACCCACTCCAATTCGCCCCACTCAAGTCCACGCAATCCACCCCACCTTACCCTACATCAATCTGCCCCACTCAACCAATCCACCCCAGACCAATCCAAACCACTTACCCCAATCCAATCCACTCCACCACAATCCAATCCTCCCACCCCACCGACTCCAATCTGCCCCACTCCAATCCAAAACAATCTCCCCCACTAAATCCAAAACAATCTGCCCCAGTCCAATCTTCCGCACTCTAATCTGCCCCACTCCAATCCAAAACAATCTGCCCCACTCCAAAACAATCTGCCCCACTCCAATCTGCCCAAGTCCAGCCTGCCCTACTCCAACAACCTGCCCCACTCCAATCCAAAACAATCTGCCCCAGTCCAATCTAAAACAATCTGCCCCACTCCAATCTGACCCACTCCAATCCAAAACAGTCTTCCCCAATCCAACCTGCCCCACTCTAATCCAAAACAATCTGCCCACTCTAATCTGTCCCACACTGATCTACCCCACACCAATCTGCCCCACTCCAATCCAAAACAATCTACCCCACTCTAATCCACCATACTCCAATCTGCCCCACTCCAATCAAAAACAATCTGCCCACTCCAATCTGCCCCACTCCAACAATCTGCCCTACTTCAACAATCTGCCACACTCCAACAATCTGCCCCACTCCAATCCAAAACAATATGCCTCACTCCAATCCAAAACAATCTGCCCCACTCAATCTAAAACAATCTGTCCCACTTCAATCTGCTTAACTCAAATCAGCCACCCTCCAATCCAAAACAGTCTGACCCTCTCAAATCCACCCCACTCCAATCTGCCCCATTCCAAGCCAAAACAATCTGCCTACTCCAATCCAAAATAATCTGCCCCACTCCAATATGCCACACTCCAATCCAAATCAATCTGCCCACTCTAATGTTCCCCACTCCAATCCAAAACAATCTGCCCCACTCCAATCCGCCCCACTCCAAACCACCCCACTCCAATCCACCCACTCCAACCTGCCACACTCCAATTTGCCCCACTCCAGCCCAATCCACCTCATCCCAAACCACCCACTCCATCCCAATTCACCCCACCCCACTCCAATACACCACATACCAATCCAATTCAACCCAATCCAGCGCGATCCAATCTACCCCACTCCAATCCGATCCACCTCACCCCAATCCAATCCAACCCATTACCTCCCCAATACACCCCACTCCAATCCAATACACCTCACTCCAATCCAAAACAATCTGCCCCACCCCAGTGTGCCACACACCAATCTGCCCCACTCCAAAACAATCTGCCCCACTCAATCCAAAACAATCTGCCCCACTCCAATCCAAAACAATCTGTCCCACTTGAGTCTGTTCGACTCCAATTCAAAACAATCTGCCCAACTCAAATCTGCCCCACTCAATCCAAAACAATCTGCCCCACTCCAATCTGCCCCGCTTCAATCCAAAACAATCTGCCCCACTCCAATCCAAAACAATCTGCCCCACTTCAATCTGTCCCAGTCCAATCCAAAACAATCTGTCCCAATCCAACCCACCCCACTCCAATCCACCTCACCCCAATCCAATCTAACCGACTCCAATCCAATCTAATCCACCCCAATCCAGCCAAATCCAATCTACCTCACTCCAATCCACCCCACCCCACTCCAATCCACCTTAATCCAATCCACCCCAATACTGTTCACTCCACCCCAATCTAATCCATCTCAATCTAATCCACCCCACTTAATCAGATACACCTCACCTCACTCCAATCCAATCAACCTCACCTTAAACCAATCTACTCCACTCCAGTCTACCCCACCCCACTCCAATTCACCCCACTTCATTCCACCCCACTCCAGTCCACCCACCCCACCCCATTTCAATCCACTCCAATCTAATCCACCCCATCCAGTCTAGCCCACTCCAATCCAATCCACCCCAGTCCAATCCACCTCACTCTACTCCAATCCACCCCATCCAGTCCATCCCGCTCCATCGGAGTCCAATCCACCCCACTCTACCCCAATCCAATGCACCCCACCCCAGTCCAGTCCACCCCACTCAATCAAATCCATCCAGCCCACCAAACTTCAATCCAATCTACCCCACTCCAGTCCAATCCACCCCCCTCCAGTCCAATCCACCTCCCTCTACTCCACTCTAATTCACTCAACTCCAAACCACCCTACTCTAATCCAATCTGCCCCATCTCAATCCAATCTGCCCCACCCCAAACCAACCTAATCCACCCCACTCCAGTCTAATCCACCCCATTCCAGTCTAATTCAACCCAATCCACCTTGCCCTAACCCTATTTAAATCCACCCCACCACACTTCAATCTAATCCACCCCACTCAATCCAACTCACTCTACACCAATCTAATCCACCCCAAACTACTCCAATCCACCCCATTACCTCAATCCGCTATCACCCACTCCACCCTATTTCGTCCCACTCCACGACACTCCACTCTACACCTCTCCACTCTGACACTGCACTCTACGACACTCTCTGCCACTGAACCACTAAACTCTACTCCCCCTACTCAACTCTATGACACTCTACTTCCCCTCCTCCTCACTACAACACTCTACTTCAACAAATCCAGTCCACGACAGTCTACTTCCTCATTCGAACAGCAACCACACTGGTGTACAACATGGCAAAAACACACTGCCAAAGCCAATAGCTCTTGTGTAGGCAAGACCTATTGGATTTGCCAATGCTTGTTACTAATAGGTAGTTGAATGTTTTAGGCCGATTCACAAGGCATTTATGAGGATGTGAAAGAGTACTCCTGTAGTACTGTTTCCCGTACTCATAAATGCCTAAAACACGTACATTTAGAATGCACAAACTCTGTAACTGCTTAGTGAAGAATGCGTAAAATACACAATGTTATCATGTTTGCAATACTAAACTGGTATTAAGTGGAAAGGGGGTGGGCCTTCCCAGATCCACGTGGCAGCAGTAGCTACGAACACACAGTGGGCATTTTGTGAAATGCCCGTAAAATAGTGGAATACGAAAAAATGTTTGGGAGTGTACTTGCTACACCTAAGAAAATACGTAATGTACATGGACTTTGTGTGTTATATGTGAAAAAGTGGTAGCAGTGCACATGCATTTCTGCATATCTTGTTGTAAGCGTTGGGAATATGTTTTATCACGAGGAAAGAATCAGATAAATAAAATACATTTGAAATTCTGTAACTTCTTCAACCCTGTACATAGGCAGTAAAGGCAAAGCGGAAATTACAGATGTGTGTGGATACAAAATTAAGTTTATCTTAGTTTTCTTTGTCAATACCATACTTTCCCACATGTATTTGCAGAAAAGCGTAAGTTACAGATGCGTAGAAGACGAACACGGGCATTTCTGGTAACTAGCTAGCAGTTGTGAATCAAAATTGCGTACAGGTTTAAATCGTATTTGCGTGCTGTAGGTTTAAATCTTATTTGCGTATTGCAGGTTTGAATTTTATTTGCGTGTTGCGAAGGGTACATTTTCTAGGTGATTGTTGTGCATTGTCCACACCAGTAGCAGAAATAAGCAGGGTAATTACCTGGGCCCAGGCAGTCTGCAGGCCTGCTGACTCACTCTGAAGCAGCTCAAGGCATTATTCAGAATTCACCTCCTACTGAGTTGCCATCTTTAAATCGAACTTTGCTGAAGGTTTTTCATCTGTAAATCATGGTGTGCTTGGCAATGCTGCTGGATTAACGGCTTCTACTGACCCACCGTTAGAGTACATGATAACATCATTTTATGACTGTTTTAGAAGAAATGCATAGGGACAAATTTGAATTTTCTGGCCGCTTTAAATTAAAAAAAAAAATAGAAAAAGTTAAAGTAATAACAGGTATTGTGTATAACGCTTAATACCCAGACTTTCCTATTATTGTGTGCTGGCGTTACTACTACCTATATAAATGAAACTCAATTTACCGACCTTGAAAAGATAAGGGTTGATCCGGCAGACGTCAGTGGCGAGAATGTATATACCTGACATGACTTTGCAGGGATCGTCCAGCGAGAGGCGTGCTTCACTTTAAAATGAAATGAGGAGCAAAAGGTCCATGCGGTGTCAGGTGGAGGCAGATAGGTCCCCCTGCTTGGTGTTGGTATTTACATGGTGAAGTTCTTGGGCACAATGAGGTACTCAAGGGGCCACACTCTGGGGGTCGCAGTCAGTCGCTCACAGAGACTCTTTGGACAATGACAGACAGGGCCAGTCATGAGTCCTTAAGCCCTTGGTCCTGGTCGCTCACAGAGGCTGTTATGGTGACGTGTTGAGGGGTAAGACCCTCCCTCCAGGGCCGCAGACCCTCACAAACATCCCAGGGTTGACTAACAGTGCAGCAGTGGGGTTGTAGGCAAGCAGCCCTCATGCTGGAGAAGTAGTAGTTGTTCTTAGGCTGTTTTCGGATGATCATAGGTCAGGCAGCCCCAGTTACAGGCCTCTGTCTGTGCTGTATCGGTCCTTCGAAACCTCCACATGGCAGTGCACTGGTGCCCACCTCATGCCCTGTTCCAAGGAAAGGCAGGATCTTGACCCAACTAGGCAGTCTAGAGGTTCCTTTCTCTTGAGTTGCAGCAGCGCAACCTTCTTCTCATATTCCCTCTCCCTCTATGGAACAGAGCCACCTCCTCTTCTCTCGTTCACGTCTTGCTGCACGCAGGTGTGTAAAGGTTATTCCACGCCAACAGTGAATATTCATCAGCCAAAGGGCTCCGCTTCTATCGAATCCTGTAGCAGTTGGCCTCCAAAATTGACTCTTCCAAAATGTTTGGGACCATCTATAAATAAGAGTGGCCAATATTCATAGCTCATTTTTATAGTTGGTCCCATACATTTTGGGGGAGCCATCATAACAGAGTGCATTTTCTTCAGGTGTGCCAGGGCTCCTTGGTAACCAGCCACCAGAGGAACTGTCTTAGGCTGTGGATTGGAAATCAGATGACATCTGGCCAACCAGAAGCTGGTGCTGGGTCCCACCTTCTCTGGCAACACATGATACAGTACATGGAGGTCGGGCAGGTAGTACTTCACTTTGTCAGAGGCGAGTGTCTTTGTCGTTCATCTTGGCCACAGTCATGCATGTTGTTCCACAGGCCAACTGGCTTTGTTGAGAGCAGCTTAATACAAAATGATCTTCGCACTTCACTCATCTCCATGTGCCGTCCATCCAGACACACGTACTTGGCTTTACAATGGCTTCTCCCAGGAGGATGGGAATGAGAGAACAGTGCATGGGCACAGGCAGGGAAGTGGAGACAGCAGCACCAACTATCACTGGTCACCCTACAACCCAAGGGTCCACATACATACTAGGATGAGCCGACTCGTGGGGCGCCAAGTCATGACACACTGCACAGATTTACCCAGGGAGAGACGATTGGAACTCTACTTTATAGGTACGAGCAAAAAGGCCTGAACGCCAAGGCGATTAATCAGCTACACTTTCTATTAATTGTATCATGACCTGGTTATGGGCTCTGTTTTCACCAGTCTAAAAGAAGAACTGTGCACGCCAGAATCTTAACTAGAACTCATGAGGAGGTTTGCTCTTTAAGAGTGAATTTTATTCACCTGAATGACATGGGCGCTCCTGGCACTCCAGCAAAATGTCTAATAAAAAAATCTAAGCACAGTTAATTATCCCCTTGTCCAGCAATGGAAATTTCCTCAAGGGTTCAGTTCTCAGAATGGAAAACAGATGTGCATTCATTATACGTGTAACAACTTCTTCCTGCCACATTGATAACATTTTGTAAACAGTTCACTCTTCCCACTGCACCTGCAACCTTGAGAATATTTGCAAATGCCAGAACGAGAACATCATATCTCACTCCCTAATCTTCCCCTTTCATCCATAGCTGAGCTCCACAAAATACCCTTCATTGTTAGCCACTGAAGCTCATGGGCTCATGCGTGCATTTGTGCAACAGCAATGCTTTCATGTGAAATAAGCAAGATGGAGTCAGTTTTGTTTTTGCGTTTGCGGCCTAGGTGCCCAGAGTACCACCTTGGGTGACCCCCTATTACCCAGTGGAGTCTGGCACTCTGTTGGTGAGAAGCAGACAAAATATTGTAGAACACGTTTCAGGGAATTCATGACATGAGAGCCCCCAAATATATCAATTGGTCAGAACAAGAAAATTAGAAACTGGATGTGAAATGAGCATTGTGTCATTGACTTTCAATTCTACAACTGAGAAATGTTTTTATTTTACTATATTGCTTGGTGCAAACAAGGTATTTTGTAGAAGTAATTGCCAGGTGATGGGCTCTGGTGAATACCGCCTTACTTTACCCACTTTCATGTTACTCTTGGCTGGGTAACTAACCACAAGGAGGGGCCCAGTGCGGAAGATACGCCATCTATCACCTTTCTAACTCCTGCATTTGCTTTAGGGTTGGTACTGCTTGCAAACTCCCCTTTTGTGACATTGTCACTTGCACATGAACAATTACACCAGCTTACCTTCTGGTCACAAACCGGAGGTGTAGAGGCACGGTGTGGTCTGGTTTACACTCTATTCTCCATCCATGGCAACCCAAACAGACTTGAAAGGCTCAGTTCAAAATGGAGGATGGTGGTTTCATTTCCAAAGCTGCCTTTGGCAAGTAACATGTATTCATGCTATTGTGACATACCGCACTCCCCTTGGTGACCCAGGCTACGCCAGGGATGAGGTTGAGAATTAGGGGGCTGCTGGCATGGTGCACTCACTAAAATCACTGAATTGCTGATCCCAGATGGTAGTGCTTGCAACTAGCTCAGTCACTAAGGCATGTTTTACTAGAGATGGGCGAGCCAACAAATTAATAGTGAAAGTCGAGCGACAGGCAAGCTAAGGTCTGGCTCAGATCTTAGAACCCGCGCATGAGCCGAGCCCTAAAAATGTTTGTTTTTAAATCATACACCAAATATCAAGTAAAATATGATAGTCTCTTCAAAATTCAAAAAGGTGTGGTTTTTTTTAACACGTGGAAGCTTTGACATTAATACGTCACACAATAGCGCTCACTGACAAGCACTTATTGAAAGTGATAGTTTTCAAACACAAACTACTAGTGAACTAAGAGGCGAGACAGTTGTCATGTAAACCCTGTACATGGCCCAGATTATTACAGAGAAACATGTTAGTCTAATAAATGAAACACTATAGGTTTTTATACAATCGATACAATCGATATTCTGAGCTCACATACTTGAGAGTGCTTTCATACCCAATAATGAAGAATAAAGACTTTTGGTGAAATAAAGTATTTGCCTAAGATCACTCAATTTAAGAAGGAAATCGCTATTTATCCAAGTTTTGTGGATCCACTTTGCGCAAATTACCCAGTAAATTAGTATCTATTTGTCTTTCCTTTTACCTCTGTCATGTTTCTGCAGTTTTTATATAGCTCAAACCTAGAGGCTTTACATGAGCACTAGTTACATTACAAAAGGTCACATTCATTTTTTTAAGGCACAAGGTCCATTCTGCTGCTTTTAGATTACATTATTTTGTCGGCTCCTAAATTAGCCATTTAAAAACACGTACCACTTTGCCTCTTTATACTAATCTGATCGATCTTCTCATCATCGTTTACCTCCCTCCTACTCTTCCCTTCCTCCGCCCATTTCACTCTACTGTTCGGCCTCCCCTACCCGTCGACTACTATTTCATCTCCCCAACACCCCTCCGTCTTTAGCCATATCTAGGCAAGGCCCTTGCCCTGGCTTTGAGGCTTATTTCCCACCCACAGATGTTTTCTTCCGCCCCCTTCCACTCTTCCCCCCGTGCCTCTCTTCAACCTACCGCCTGCACAACCTGCTCCTTCACCTTGTTCATCCTGCTGAATTACCATGCCTCCCTCAATCATACCCTTACAGCACCGGATTCACTCATCACCAGGCATGGCCCCAACTCTTGGACCATCCTCTACCCTCCCAACCTCTCCAAAAATGCTAAGAAGAACTTTAAACGCAAACTATTAATACGTCACCAAGAAACCTTATTCATTGATAACTATCTTAGCCTCACCTCCATTATTAAAACTAACTAAATTTTTTACTCCAAACGCCCCTCCAAATGGAAAAGTATCTTCCTCCGCCACCTCCCCATAACTAAATCGTGCAAAATCCCATATGGTTTGAAATTGTCCACTACCCCTTCCTCCACTTTTCAAGGCGATATAGACATCTCCATTTTCAAATCCGGAAATATCCTCATACAAGCCACTGAGAACCACCTCACCTTCTTTGAGCACCACTTCAGCACCTTATCCTATCTATTATCTTCTCCCTCCCGCACCCCTTCAGCCTCTCAATCACAGGAAATCCTCCCGGCGTCGCTCCTCATGACGCCAACCCCTCTGCTCCCGGATCCTGCCTACACCTATGAAGCTTCCCAATACCTAACTTTTGAGCCTTCCGCCCCTTAACATCCTCTCCTTCGCTTAACATTTCCACCTCATACTTAGCCACCCAAACCCTCTCTCCCCTCGCCTCTTCTGTTTCCCCTCCTTCTCCTGACACTCCTTCATCCCACTTGGCCTCCCATACCATCTCTCCTCCTCTTGGCTCCTTCCTACTCAATCTTAACCACCCCCTTCCTCCCTCCCATTCCTCCCAGCCCCCTCACTCTGTCCCCCTTTAACGACCCCCTGCACACTGCGCCCCTTCCTATTGACCCCCCACTGCTCCATTAAGGACACCAATCTCCTGCAATCTAACTGACCTCCTCCCCTTAAACTAGATGGCACTCCATCTCACTCGCCCCATGCCTCCTCGTCTTCTCATAGCTCCCATCTGGCCCCTGGGTATACTGGCGCTCACACTCCAAGTCTCCCTCAGTCTACCCTCAGGAACACCCCTCACTACCCGCCACCGGGGTTTCCTCCACGTCCATTTCCTAGTCCTCTCTCCCCATCTAATTTAATACATGCCCCTCTCCCTCCCGACCTCCTTTCCTCCTCACCCTCCTCGCTTGTCACTCATTCACTTATCAACATAGAACTCCACCTCTCAATCTTGACGTCGGAACTCTCATCTCTCAGGAAAGACTTCAACACCCTCGTCGCTTCTAATCCCGCCAAGCATACCCATACCATAAGCGCCATACAAACTAACACTACATTCCCTCAACTAGGGAGTTCCACCCCTTGCGATATCCCCTTAGGTGGACCACCTCCTGGTAACTGTTCGCTTAGATCATCTCAAGCCTCAAGCGATCTCTCCTTAGGTGGACCACCTCCTGGTAACTGTTCGCTTAGATCATCTCAAGCCTCAAGCGATCTCTCCCCCTCGGACCCCCTGGACTCAAATAATGCCTACCCCCCCACTACCATGACTACTGATTCCCCCTCTCCTCACTCCGCTATTCCGGTGATCCTGGGGAGAAGCTGTATCCCTACCTCCCCAGGCTCGCCTAGACCTCCTCCGCAACTCACCACTATCCACTCTTGCTCCCCCCCTAAAAATAACCCTAAACCCCTCAACTGCATGCTGGTCAACTGTCGATCGGCTACACAACATGCAACAGAAATCTCGGAAACCATCCTCAGTGAAGACATTGACATTGCTTTTCTTACGGAAACCTGGCACAAAGCTCACTCTTCACCTATTCTTGACCTGTTCTCTTCCCCGGGTTACTCCATCCTCAGAAAAGACAGACCTGTCAAAATTGGAGGAGGCCTAGCTATTCTATAAAGAGGAACTCCAACTCTCCCTTGCTCAGAACTCTGATTATGCTACGTTTGAATACATCGGAGCTGAACTTAAAGTTTATGGTTCCCCTCCTATTCGGTTACATAACATCTATCATCCACCTGGCGACCCTTTGCCCTTTGTGGAGGAATTGTTGGACCTTCTCTCCCTATCCTCGTTCTCCAACTCTAAAACCTCTTCCTCGGAGACTTTAATATTCACTGGAACAAAAGGATGAGCCCTCGATTAACATCCTCAAGGATCTACTCGACATTAACAACCTGATTCAACTCTGCCATTCACCAACTCATTCCAAAGGGGCTACTCTCGATGCTATCATCACTAGCAAAGATCTGGCTTCCCTCTCCCACATTGTCCCCATTGACTGGTCTGACCACCTCCTCATCCTTTTCACCATTAATTGCGCCGCGCTTCCCCTTCCCCTAAAAACATCAAACATAGGAAATTAACCAGAAATCTTCACCTTATTCCTCCAGGCGAGCTGGAAACTAAGATTAAAGCAAAACTTCAACTTACACCTCCCTCACTAAATGCAAATGACCTTGCCGAACACTACAACAAATCCATCATCGAGGTCCTTGACCAAATCGCCCCAGCCAAACTAAAACTGCAAAAAAACATCCCGCCAAATCCTGGTTTAATGCTGAACTCAACAATGAGAGACGCTCGCTTAGACTGACCGAACGCATGTGGAGACAACACCCTTCCCCCTCAAATCTTGCTCTCCTCAGATCCGCAAGGGCTAATTACAAAAAGCACATCCTTAATGAGAAGGCCTCCTTCTTCCGCGCACAACTCGACCGGGCAAAAAATAGACCCAGGGAGCTATTTAACATCATCAAAAAACAAACTGCTTCTGCCCCCCCCAAATTGATGGCCTTTACCGAAAGATGTGAAGAAATTGCTAACTTCTTCTCCGAAATAATCTCCCAGATCGATCAATCCTTTAGCTTAACCCCCCCTCCACATTGCTTATCGCCCCTCCATGACCGCCCTCCCAAGTCTCCTTTCACGCCTTCTTCCTCCCCTGACTCTGTTCATCTCCAACTTGCTGTCGCCCCTCCTGATCACTTCTTCGACAATCCCCTGCCAAAAAACAATGCTTCTTGGCTTACCTTTCGCCCAGTTACAGAGCTTGAAGTCTTCAACATCATCTCCAAGCTCAAACCCTCCTCTCATACCATGGACCCTCTTCCCGCTAAACTTGTTCAAGACTTAAAACACATTATTGCACCATATTGGACCACCATCATCAACTCCTCCTTGGCCACGGGTTGTGTCCCGGTCTCCCTCCAACTTGGCCAAATCACTCCCATCCTTAAAAATACTACTGCCGACCCCAACGACCTCAACAACTTGCGTCCTATCTCTAATCTTCCGCTTCTATCTAAGGCCCTCGAAAAATGCGCCTTGCTACAATTGGACAAGCACATTGACACTTACAACCTTCTGGACACATACCAGTCAGGCTTTAGAAAGGGCTGCAGTACTGAAACTGCCATGCTCAACGTTATTGATGACATCCACCAATCCCTTGACAAGGGTGAGGCCTCCCTTCTCATTCTCCTTGACCTCTCTGCTGCTTTTGATACTGTTAACCACTCCGCCTTACTCAATA
Organism: Calotriton arnoldi; assembly: GCA_963921515.1. Classification (NCBI taxonomy): domain Eukaryota; kingdom Metazoa; phylum Chordata; class Amphibia; order Caudata; family Salamandridae; genus Calotriton; species Calotriton arnoldi. Next base: position 924,705 of record CAWUFW010003706.1, read on the forward strand.
CCCTCAATGTTCGTTTCGGCTTCAACGGCCCTGTCCTCAAATGGTTCACCTCATTCCTTCAACACAGAACCCAACAAATTAAAATCAGCAATTGCCTCTCTAAACCCATTCCTGTCTCCTTGGGTGTTCCTCAGGGTTCTATTCTCTCACCTTCCCTATTCAACCTCTTCATGGAACCCCTCACCCTCATTCTTAAGCAACATGGAATTAACTTCCACCTCTATGCTGATGACACCCAACTTTACTACAAGATTAAATCCCAAGCTGACATTCTACACCTCAATGAGGCCCTGACTAAGATTCTACATTGGTTCCATCACAATTATCTTAAACTCAACCCTAAGAAAACAGAAATCATTCTCTTCGCTCCTAAAAACAACCGGCTCCCCATTCATCTATGGATCTCCGACCTTAAAGCTCTCAACTGCTCTCTTTCCACTTCTAACTCAGTTAAATCCCTCGGAATCAACATTGACCAGAACCTCAGCCTCACTCCCCACATAAAAATTCTGCCAAAGGCGCTCTCTTCACTTTGCATCACCTCAAGAAAATCAAACCCTTCATTCCTGCTGATGACTTTAAATTAGTTGTTCAATCACTGGTATTGTCTAAATTGGACTATGGTAATGCCGCTCTCTCTGGAACACCGAAAGTCAACTTAGCACCAATCAAATCAGTCCTCAACCTCGCGGCCAGGCTTATTTCCGATTGTAGACGGTTTGACCACATCTCCCCCGTCCTCAAAGGTCTCAAATGGCTTCCCATCGAAGGCAGAACCACTTACAAGACCGCTTGCATTACGCATAAAGCCTTGCATCTTCACACCCCACTGTATCTTTCAGATAAACTCCACAAAGCTGGCTGCGCTAGAGAAATGAGGAGCACCAATGCTCTCATACTAGTTCCTCCTTTGCTAAACAAGAAATCTACTCAATCACGCTCCTTCTCCGGAAACGCGCCTACTATCTGGAACTCACTCCCTAAAGATCTTCGTTGCAACCCCTCCTACCTCAGCTTCAAAAAGACCTCAAGCTGCACCTTCTCAATAAATACTGGGGTCCTTAACCACCGCCGCCTAGCATGGTGTCTCAACCTGCTCCCGACTGTACTATGCTCCAGCACCTTTATTCCTGACTCACTACCCCCTCTCTACCCTTTTTCATATATTTATAACCTCCCCCTCTAGTTCTCCTATAATTACTGTCTACTCCCGCATGCTTTCTCCTCTCCCATCACCCGCCTCAGTTCCCTCCTTCTTTTAGATTCCCCCCCTCATCTTTGACCTCCATCCATAGCTGAATTATCCAATATTTGTTATGACCTAATTATTTTTATTATTTTTCTTGCTCATGTTATAATTGTCCTATGCATATTGTTCTTATTGTCCTGTATTTTACCTTTTTGTACCAATGTTATAATGCAATTATTGTCCTCGCCTTACCATTGTAAAGCGCTCTGATACCCTCGGGTCTAGCCAGCGCTATATAAAACCTTTTAAATAAATAAATAAAATAAATAAATAAGGTCACATTGATTTTTTTAAGGCACAGGATGGTTAAGTGGTTTGCCCAGAATCACAGGATGTTGAACAGATGCTGAAACTCAAACTTGGCTCCCCAGTTCTGAAGTTGGCACATCCTGGCACCCGTAAGGCCACATCCTGGGTATAGGGAGGGTGGCAGGAAGAAGCCACATGAAAGATCCGCTCATTATGGGTTTGTGGCAGTGGAAGCACTTTCGAACAAAAATGGGCGGTCTAGCACCAGGTCCATAGGAGTGCTATATTACAAATCTTCGCTTGGCATACCTTACCACAGAGGCATTGGTCCTCTGATGGATCTTTCTTCATTGTAGTAATGGGTGGAATCTAGGATAACCCACTGTCAGTCTACCCAATGAGGACCATTAATTGGTATCCAACTCCCAAGCACAGTTTCGAAGAAAGAACATTAATTTCAGATAAATAACTCAAACAGTTAATGAATTATTGTATTAGAGATTCAAAATTAATACTAGTAACATCTTTTGCAATTTTGTCATGCATACTAATGCATGCAGCGAAATTCTAAACATTTGGTAAATCAAATCAAAGAATGCAAAGGATGGATTCCAAGGTAACAGGATGGTTTAATTAGAAATCTCTCAAAGGGACACAGGATTCAAGTTAAAGTCCACTAGGGGAAAGTCCATGTGTATAGACAAAACAAAATGGAGCATTATCAAAGATTTAGGTCTGGATTCACACCAGACAGCTCCAAATAGTTCAGCAGATAAGCTCATTAGCATAAGGCAATAGGAAAATAAGAGAGTTTAGCCGGCAGAATAGAGTCAAGGAAGTTATGGAACAATGGGAACGTCTGCAGTTCTCAAGAGCATTGCCAAAGAGTCCTCCGGCAGCCAAAACCAAAGAATAAGCAGTGGGGGCCAGCACTCCTAAATCCAATAATCTTTATAATGCATATTTGTCATCATGATGTCGTTGTCAATCCACTGTGGAGTGCCCCCATGTGATCACTCTTCCGTTTAGCAGGTATAAATTGATACTCCAAGAACTTTTCCCATACGATTTATGAGAAAAGACAGTACATTGCATCCTTACAGGTTTGTCGACAAAAACTTCAACATTGTTGCTTTATCCATGAAAACGGTCAAAAGGTAATAAGCAACATTTAAAAACATGTCAAAGTTCATTGCATTAGTCCATGGAACGACACAGCCTAAAGAGAAAAGTTAATTCAAGCATCTTTAAACTCATATTTCATTTAGTGTAAAACTCCAAATTTATGTTAAAAGGCATTATAACATACTGTCATATATCATATATAAGCATTCTGTAATGTTTGTCAGTGATTAATTCACATAAATGTGCAACTGTGATTATGGCCTACTACTACATTTAACGTTTGTGCGACATGCACACACTCGAGCTGCGCACCATGCAATTGTCAAAACTTTTGCCTTTGCCAATGATGTGTTTACAGTGCTCTGCTGTTCTGGAGTGGAGCTTGCTTTCTATAAATGAGATACTTGCATATGTACATATTACCTACTGGCAGTCGCCAGTAGGTAGTTATAGTTAGGACCTTGTTTCTATTCAAAAAGCGTTTTTTCTTTTGTCAATATCTTTGGCGCTGTTTGACGAATCTTCGCAAAATTTGCAAAACTAATGGTTCACTCAGGTCAGCTCCTGTCCTGAAAGTTTCGGGGTGATTCGTCAAGCGGGGGCCGAGAAAAAAGGGGGCTCCCAAAACGCATTTTCCCCTTGTTAATTTCCATAGGAATTTTGGAACAGGCTACAGCCCGAACTGCTGAACGGAATTACACCAAATTTGGCAAAAAGGTAGCTCTTGGGTCAGAAAGCGACCTTTTTTTTTTAATGGTGTGAATCCGTTCAGTAGTTCCTGAGAAATTCAAAAAATAAAAATATCGATATCTGAGCACCGAGGAGGGTTCGCGAACCCTCCCGAGCATGAGCTTCATTCTGATTGGCTGCCAACACTCCAAACCAGAATGTGTTGGCATCCATCATGTGACTCGGTAACCGAGTCACAAGAAAACAGTAAAACAAAGGATAAAAAACAAGAAAAGGGGGCAGGGTAGAAACACCCTGACCCCCTAGGCCTGCTCAGGGGGTCCCACAAGCGCCCACAGGGCCAAAAAAAGCATTTAAAAAAAAAAAAAATCTGCCGAATTCGCGCTGGGTGCGCGAATCTGGCCGAAAAAACAAAAAATAAAATGAAGCGCGGGCTCCCGCGCTTCGTTATCTAAAAGCCTCCGGGTGGGCCAGGTCCCGGGGGCAATGCGCAAATAATTAGCGGGGGCCCCCGCAGCCCCGGGGACCGCCACCTCCCTGGGGCTGCCCCGGGGCTTTATTTTAAACTGCATGGGGGGGGCTCCTTTTCTCCCCCACGCTGCCCTGGGGACCGCCACCTCCCCAGGGCATTGTAAATTTAAGGCAGGGGGGCCTCGCGGGCCCCCCCAAGCCCCAGGGACCACCACCTCCCCGGGGCTATTATTAATTTTGTGTGGGGGCTTCGCGGGCCCCCCCGGGGACCACCACCTCCCCGGGGCTACAAGATTAAGATGCGGGGGGCACACGGACCCCCCACAGCCCCGGGGACCGCCACCTCCCCGGGGCGAATTCTAAAATCAAAGTGTGGGGGGGCTCAAGCCCCCCCACACTGCCTCAGGGGCCACCACCTCCCCGGGGCACAAATTATGCAAATACGGGGGTCCCTTCCGGACACCCGGGGACCACCACATCCCCGGGGCTTTAAAGAGTTGGGAGGGGGGCCATGCGGCCCCCCTCCGGGAGCCCTCCTTGGCCCTGGGGACTGCCACCCCCCAGGGCCGGCTCCTGCAATGTCCCAGGGTGCCCACCCCAGGACATTGCTGTTTGCTATGGCAGGGCGGGAGCACGGCTCCCGCCCTGTCATAGCAAACACTGCTTTGCTATGTTGAAGCGAGAGCAGGAAACCTGCTCTCGCTTCAACGAAGCAAGCAGAATTACTGGGCAAGGGGAGCTGCGTGTTAGCAGCTCCCTTGCCAAAGCAATGCCGGCTCCCGCAGGAGGGGGAGCCGGCAGGGACCGTGGGGGCATTGGGGCTCCCCCCACGGTCCCCAACTTGAGGGCCGGCCCCGGGGGATGGGGTCCCCGGGGCCAGAAGTGGCCCAGGGGAGGGGGGCCATGCGGCCCCCCCTCCCAGGATTTTTTTTTTTTTAACAACATAGGAAGGCCGATCCAGGGGGATGGGGTCCTCGGGGCCATAATTGGCCTTAGGAGGGGGGGCCACGTGGCCCCACCTGAAAAAAATGCAGGCTGGCCAGGCCCTAGGGCAGAGGTCTTCAATCTGTGGGGCGCGACCCCCAGGGGGGCCGTGGAGGCATGGGAAGGGGGTCGCGCTCTTCATTTTGTAAAAGAAAACATTCCAGACGGTCACCGGTAGTTAAAATGCTTTCCCTGGGGTGTTATTCAGGGACTCTCCGGTGCTGGGAAATGGAAGCCAACCAGACAGACAGCTAAACACACCTTTCTACTAGTGTGTTGCTGGTCTGAAAGAAATGCAAATGTGCACAACAAGTTAATCTGCAAATGTAAAGGATTTGCAGATTAACTTGCTGTGCACATTTGCATTTCTTTCAGTCCAGCAGCACAATGGCAGAAAGGTGTATTTAGCTGTCTACCGGGCTTTGATTTCTCAGGAGAGTGCTGTTGCAGTTACTTGATCAAATCACTTTAAGCTTTTTGAGTGGTAGTGCATAGTTAACTTAGCTGTGAAGTGCTTGCTTTTAATTGTTGTATTTACATAGCGCTTACTATCCCTGAGAATGTGTTGAAGGGAAGTTATGTAAAACAAAATGCATTACATAGGGTCTGGATTTTACTAAAATCTATGGGTCTCATTTACAATGAAATGGTGTACCGCGGCTCCGCAAGTATTTTTGCTGCGCTGCCCTATGCCAATTCAAAAGGGCAGGAATGGACTGTATTTATAAGATACAGTGCACTCCTGTCCTTTCTGCCGGTGCACAATTTGGTGCCTAGCGCCAACGCAGGCACCTTTGCACCATGGTGCAAGGGTGTCTGCATTGTTGGCAGGATTGTTTTTGTGCAGGTAGGCACGCCTTCCTGCGCAAAAACAACCCATGGAGGCCTTTTCCTCTTTCTATGTGTGCTACACATAGAAAGAGGAAACAATTGAGGAGAAATAAAGATATTTCTCCTCGTTACGCATCCCCTGGGGCAGCGCACAGTTTTGACGCATCCTCAGGTTTACAGATCCTTGTAAATCTGGGAATGTGTCAAAACCCATGGGAAAACCCACTGCAACGCCCCTGGAATGCGCCCTTATGCAGTGTAAAGCAATGCACCGACTTGTGCTGTGTTGCCTTACACCATATCTAGGAGGCCATTAAAAGCCATGCAAAGTGGCTCTGCATGGCCAAGTAGATATGGGTCTGCTCTCTGCGCAGCGGTAGCGCAAAGGGCTTATAAATAAGCCCCTATATTTTGGAAGCAGCCCGTATATTTTGGAAGCACCATTTTATCGTAAAACATTTTGCGTATTTTGTAGCGGCCTATCTTATACTGTGTGTAATGCAAGTATAAAATAATGACTTGCATATTCCCAGTGCTTTCTTTTCACAGGCTGTGACCTCATAGCAATAAAAATACACAAGTCACTATTCTCCACTGCACCAACCACGATTTAATTCTGTGGCTCTCTAGTTTCACACAGACTTTTGCAGTGCATTAACTAATAGAGGTTTCATATTTTATTATAGTGCATTTCCCACTGAGTAACAACTTTTCAAAATGTATTCATTATTCATTGAAGCTGTCCGTTATTTTATATGTAGATACCTGACGGTGAAAGTCTTAAAAAACGTACGTATGTTTTAATTATGATGAATGATGTTCAGCTACCTCCAGTGACATGCAGGTGTAAATGCCAAGCTGTCAGCATCCCATGAAATATAGTATGATTTTACTCTAATGTTGTGCAATAAAGTTGCAGCCCATGCATTACAGCTATTATACCAAGGGCCACTGGAAGTTTGTGATTGTGTGGCAGCAGCGATTTTAGCATAGTTATAGATTTGCTGCATTTGCCACATAATCCATCATCTGCCGCATAATTTGTTGATTTTAACAAAAAAAAATATTTACTCAAAAGGTTTAAAAGTTACTAAAAGGTAGCAACAGGTGTTGCCGCTCTGTAGAAGGCCCTTTGTAAAGCTGTAGTGGTCATGTTTTGTTGCTTATTGCTATATTTGGGTGTTAAACTGGTACTAATTGACCATTTCTCTGGAGAACACTTATGGTTGTCAATGATAAGGACTACCAGGTTGTAGAAATTTTTGTCGAGAGAGGGTCCTTAAGCCTAAAAATTTTTGATGGGGGGGGTCTCGGCATCAAAAAGTTTGAAGACCACTGCCCTAGGGGTATGGGGTCCCCGGGGCCAGTAGTGGCCTTGGGAGGGGGGCCACGTGGCCCCCCTCCAATTTTTTTTTTTTTTTTAAATAAGAAGGCTGGCCATGCCCCAGGGGGATGGGGTCCCCGGGGCCGAAATTGGCCACGGGAGGGGGGCCGCGCGGCCCCCTTCCCGTTTTTTTTTTTTAATGTGGAAGGCCCTGGGGGATGGGGTCCCCAGGGCCCAAAAAATATTGAAAGAAGGGGGGCCACACAGCCCCCCTTCTAAAAAAGATAAATTTAAAAAAAGCCGGCATCTCGCCGGAGGCCCCGCCCCCTCCCTGCACCACTCTGCAAACGCACCCCCTGGTGCCTTCTAAGTTGGGGAATTAAGTCCCCTTGAATACTGAGGGTCCCTGTGGGCCAACTAGCCCACCAGGTACCTCCAGTAAGCGCCACACAGCTGGATTGCTGAGAGGTGGTCCAAGGCCACGCCCCTTTTTACACCACTCTGCAAATGCGCCTCTTGGCGCACTGCTGGTGGGGCGATGAGGTCCTCTTGTGTCCTGAGGACCTCAGGACACAAGTGGACTTCATCCCCCGAGCAGCAGTGCACCAGGAGGCGCGTCTGCAGAGTGGTGTAAAAAGGGGGCATGGCCTCGGACCAGTCTCAGCAATCCAGCTGTGTGGGGCTTACTGGAGGTATCTGGTGGGCTAGTTGGTCTCCAGGGACCCTCTTGAGGAAAGGGGACTTCATCTCCCAACCAAGAGCGAGCCAGGAGGCGCGTTTGCAGAGTGGTGGAGAAAGGGTGTTTGGCCTGTGTCCACCTCTCAGCAATCCCACTGTGTGGGGCTTACTGGAGGTAAGAGGTAGGCTATTTGGCCCTTAATGACCCCCAGCAGTGAAGGGGACTTCAATCCCCATCCAAGAGTGCGCCAGGGAGCGCGTTTGCAGAGTGGTGGGCGAAGGGGGCGTGGCCTGGTGTGAGAACTTAGCAATCCTGCTGTGTGGTACTTACTGTAGGTAATAGGAGGGGTAGTTGGCCCCAAGGATGTCCTTGGGGGCCAAGTACCCCTCTTGTTACCTCCAGTAAGTCCCACACAGTAGGATTGCTAAGATGTCTTCGGAGGCCACGCCCCCTTTCTCCACCACTCTGCAAACGCGCCTCCTGGCAGACTACGGGATGGGGGATAAAGTCCACTTTACTCCTGAGGGGCTCTGGGGGCCAATAAGCCCTCCTGGTACCTCCTGTAAGTCCTACACAGCGGAATTCCTGAGCGCTGGTCGGAGGCCCAGCACCCTTTCTCTACCACTCTGCAAACGCGACTACTAGTTAAAGAAGCATCTTTCTGCACCTCTGACTTAGAGGTAGTTTTAATCCCCCTGCCCTATTATGTACTAGGGCCTTTCAGGGAGGTCATGCCAATCACAGGGGTACCCCAACCCATAGTGTACCCTAGTGTATGTAGGTGTTTTCACTGTATTCTAAGTGTCTTTTAGCATAGCACTGGCTCTAGGCCTGGTTAGTCAGACTCAGTTACCACCAGTACCCGTCAGCAAAAAGTTGGGGGCACAGGATGACTTTGCAACAAGGCCTCTTTCTGCCCCTCTGTTGGTTCTTTCTGCATATCTCTTGCGTCTTTCTGCACCTTTCTTTGTCTTTCTGGACTTCTGTTGCCTCTTTCTGCATTTCTCTTGCTTCTTTCTGCGCCTTTCTTCCTCTTTCTGCATATGTCCTACCTATGTAGGCATAGTTTGAAATTAGCATTTAAAAAACCTTTGAAATTCACTGAAAAAATCATAGGTTTCAGGGTCGTTATTGTTAGAAATTAGCATTTAAAAAAACCTTTGAAATTAACTGAAAAAAACATAGGTTTCAGGGTTGTTATAGTTAGAAATTAGCATTTAAAAAACCTTTGAAATTCACTGAAAAAACCATAGGTTTCACGGTCATTATAGTTAGAAATTAGCATTTAAAAAACCTTTGAAATTCACTGAAAAAACCATAGGTTTCAGGGACGTTATAGTTAGTTGGACATTTCACTCGTACAAAACCAGAGAAATTTGGCCGTTATAGTTAGTTGAGCTAACTATAACTCGCGCCCCCGCAATGCACTGCTGATGACGTCACATATTACATCATTCATGACATGGTCAGTGACATCACTGATGAGATCTCAAATGACATCACTGATGACATCACCGATTACATCATCCACTTGATAATCTGATGCACCTCCTCACACCCTATTATAACCTTTGATACACCCACTCTAAAATACAGACTACCATTTTCGAAACCAAAGACACACCAATACCAGTTACTACATACCCACTCACTGATTACTAGGTCTACACACACATCCACTCATTCACCCATACAGTCACTCATACATGCAGTCACTCATCAATACAGCACTATCATATGCACTCATACACCTATATAGACACTCACACAGAGGTTTCAGGGACGTTATAGTTAGGAATTAGCATTTAAAAAACCTTAGAAATTCACTAAAAAAACCACAGGTTTCAGGGACGTTATAGCTAGGCTGACAATTCACTCGTGCAAAACCAGAGAAATTCAGCCATTATAGAGCTAACTATAACTCATTCCCCCGCAACGCACTGCTGATGACGTCACATATTACATCACTCATGACATGGTCAGTGACATCACTGATGACATCACTGATGACATCTCAAATGACATCACTGATGACATCATCCACGTGATAATCTGATGCACCTCCTCACACCCTAATATAACCTTTGATACACCCACTCTAAAATACAGACTACCATTTTCAAAACAATAGACACACCAATACCAGTTACTACATACCCACTCACTGATTCCTAAGTCTACACACACATCCACTCATTCACCCATACAGTCACTCATACATGCAGTCACTCATCAATACAGCACTATCATTTGCACTCTTACACCTATACAGACACTCACACACCGCCACACATCCATAGAGTTACTCACACATCTAGTCAGTCATGCAAAGAATCAATCACACTCCCATTTACTCACCTATACAGTTATACACACACCACCTCACTTATTCATACAGATACTAACACATACTTACTCTCTTATACAATCACTGATACAAGCACACACTCATCCATACAGCCACTCTCACAATCACTCACTCTCACATATAGTCATTTATATACTCCAACACTCACATATACTGCCTTTCACATATGTAGTAACTCACACATGTACCACTGAGACATCCATTCACTCACCAACACACCCATACACACACTCACCCACCCATACAGCCCTTCACAGATGCACTCTTGAACCCATACACCCAGTGAATCACCCACTCACACATCTATGCACAGTCACACACACCCACCCAGACAGGCACTCAGGCACCCATACAGATACTCAGACAACCAATCAATAACCCATATAGACACTCATGTAGCTACTCACCAACCCAGGCAGCTGCTTACACACCAACTGACAGACTGATACAGACATTCACAGATTAGTCAGATTCAGTAAGACACGTTTAATCACTCACTTATACAGTCAGTCACGCACCTACTAAATCATCCATTCAGACACTTATACACCCACTCATTCTTCAGTACACCTTGGCATATATATATATATATATATATATATATATATATATATATATATATATATATAAAACATATATATATATATATAAAACATATTTAAACTTTACAGAAAAACACAGTCACTGGATGATGTCATCAGTGATGTCATTTGAGATGTCATCAGTGATGTCACTGACCATGTCATGAGTGATGTAATATGTGACGTCATCAGCAGTGCATTGCGGGGGCGCGAGTTATAGTTAGCTCAACTAACTATAACAGCCGAATTTCTCTGGTTTAGTAGGAGTGAAATGTCCAACTAACTATAACGTCCCTGAAACCTATGGTTTTTTCAGTGAATTTCAAAGGTTTTTTAAATGCTAATTTCTAACTATAACGACCCTGAAACCTATGTTTTTTTCAGTGAATATAAATCAAACATACATTTTAAGGGAGCGTCAATAGCCTTGAGTACCATTTTAAGAGCAGTGTATTTTCCTGACTGGTAATGCCACACAAGCATGGGCCTCTGAGCAAACAGAGCGTGAGGTTCTCTTATGACTGCCCCAGTCCTTTACCGAGGGTGGATAACTGGATTTGAGACGCGGTTTATTGTAATGAAACCCCTGACTACTTTATAACATTGTTGCCACCTCGGAGTAAGCCTAAAGATATCTGGGACCCACTGAGTATATAATTAGCACGTCAGACTCACCTTGACACCTAGAACCTGATTATGAGTAGAGGTGGTATTTATCGCACATGATAAATAACGATACCACGGGGTACGTTATTTATCGAGTGTGATAAATAACACTTATTATTTGTTATTGGGGAATAACATATGGATTTTGATGTTTAACGCAACAAAATCTGCATAAGGTAAATACTGTATGGTTTTCCTATGTTAAATTTTGGCAGGTTTGACCTACTGAAATTTAAAGAAGGTTGACTTATTTAATGCATTCGTGCAATCAATCAGGGGGCTTGTATTGCGCGGCTACTCACCCGTAAGGGTCCCAAGGCGCTGGGGGAGGGGGCTGATAGATGGACTGGAAGGAGGATAATTCGAAGAGCCAGGTCTTGAGGTCCTTCCTGAATTGAGTCCATGGTGCTGATTGCCTGAGGTGCAGGGGCAGCGTTTTCCAGGTCTTGGCGGCAAGGTAGAACGATCTTTCGGATGCGTTAAATAACTAACATCTCATCGTTACGACCCGTGCGTAAACAGGGATTTACGCACGGGTTGGAATATATTGCCTTTTAGTTATTTAGGGCCATAGTATTGGACAAGTCATGCTAGCTGAAAGTGAAATTAGCTGTAAGTCTAGTATTGACTTTCTGACAATAGGGAGATATGTAAATGTATCATGGAGCCTATTGTGTTTAATCATATCATGTTTGACGCAGTATCTTTGTTATTGATATTGATGATTTAGATACTTTGCCATGCCAATCGAGCCTGTCTAGGCTATCAGAAATTTTAATATTGCTTATTTCTGAATCGATGCCTGATTTTCTGTATATGTTAAGCTATGCTGTGCTTTATTTGTAACCATGTAATTCCACTGCACTGTTTTTTCAAGGTTAACTCAAATTTAGATTAAATTTAATAAAACAAGAGCCATAAAAAGTGGAAATCAATTAACTTCTCTAAATTTCATACAAAGAGCCAGTTGCCCTTGTTTGCCTGACAAATTGCAATAGATTTTTCAGGATAGTGAGTGATTGCGTGAAATATTGCCATTTAGATTAAGTGTGTGTAAAAATCGTAAAATTCTTGACTGCTACTGCCCACCTTGTCTACCCCATGCACCCCTGATCTCACAGCCTCTGGGAGCAACTTACGATGAAGTTGTATTTGAAAACCTTGGCTCCAGCATTAAGAGACCACTTTGACTAGGTTGCAGAAAATGATAACATTTGGAAACATGGTGACCTACTTTATTGAGTTTCGAAATTTGAGATGGGAGGGTCAGTTCTCTGTAATGGGTCTTGAATTTAGTAATGGACATTTTAATTTTGAGGAAATTGCAAGAATTCCTGGTCATCTATATGATATTGCGTCTTTAGTTTCGAGGTTAGGGGGGTGGATATGGAACCTAGTTGTCTAGGGAAATATATACCTTTGGTGATCCATGAATCCTAACAGAGGGTCTGGCCTTTGTATGTGATGTTCAGGTTGTGCCAAGGAGAGGCTAGACTGGAAAACCTTATCTTGGAAGGCAGTTTATTGTCAATGGCCAATAAGGCATTCCTGGAGTTTTTGAATATATATTCGGACTTGGTGAGATGTTTGCAGGTGATAGTGAGCAGGGTAGAAGGATCCCGATTGTCCAAGATGGCCCATTTCAACTTGCCACTTCATGGGAGTGTAATTTTCAGGTGTGGAGAACCAATATGTGCCCTGTTTGGCTAAGAAGGCTGGCTGATAATTTCCAAAATTTGTGAGATTAACTCCTCCTAGTGTGTTAGAGAGGCATAGTGTTTTCAGTGCTATTCTAGCCTTTTTACTTTGCCAAATAAAGTTTGTGATCAGTTTATCTAACTTCCGGTGGAAGTCGTCAGAAAGCAATAGGGGGAGCATACTGATTAAATAATTAATTATTGGGGTAACCATCATTTTTATGGTTTCAATGCGGCTCCATCAAGTGATGAATTTTGGTGTCCAACTCTCTAATGATTCCTTGATTTTTAGAATGGTTATTTGTTCATTGTGTTTTAATGTATCAATTAGGTCAGAACTGAATTAGATGCTGAAGTACTTGATGGATTGGGGTTGCCAAGTTAGGCCTGAGTCTCCTTAGAGGTCTTTTGTTCACCACTCCTCCACCCCCCACGTCTGAAGCCGAATGGAACGTCATTTGAAATCGGTTACCACACACAAAGTAACACCTGTACTCTCCCAAACTAAATATTGGCTAATCCATAAAGTCGAATGGACTCCCTCCCGTTTAGAAAGCCCTATATGTTGGAATTGTAAGGAAGAAACAGGAGACCTTGTCCATCTGATCTTTCACTGCAAATCTGTGAAATGTTTGTGGGACAATGTCTTCTCCTTTATCTGCAAGCTCTTCAAAATATGCCCCAAGAGGGAATTCTCCTTTCTTATCAAAGGTTTCCTTGACCCGAATATTACATGCCCTGCTGATCGTCTCCTACTCAAACTCTTGTTGACAGCTGCAATTAAATCGCTTACCTCTAACTGGAAATCCACACACAAAGCTTCTTTCATAGCCTGGTTAAACTGGATATTCCACATCAGAGGGGCATGGAAATCACAACTAAACCATATACGGAAATCCTTAGATGACTACTTTGCTGTTACCAAACCCCCTTGAGCTGGTACTCCTTGCTTTACAACTTGGGAACCGACATGGCTGAATTTTTATTTGCGCCAGTGCGAACATCACATATGGTTCGAGCAAGACACTCTGCTCTTTTGCCTTTCTGCTTCCTTGTCATGACTCTTTATTTTGTAGCTCTCTTTTTAAGTATTGATCTTATTGTTTCATTTACACAAAAATTTGTGGAAGGTTCTTCATTAATGTTTGCAATACTGCATTTTTCCATCTCAAATGACATTGTGATCCTTGTATGATTTTCTATGTCTATTTTTTCGTTTAATAGCGGTGACAATTATAGTTTATAGTTTATTCTGCTGCTATTTGTGTATGAAAATCAATAAAGATTATTTTGAATTTAAAAAAGAGACCACTTTGACAAAGCACCATAGCAACATTTACATTTTTATGGTAGTCGACTGCTCAACGCGCTCTGCCATTCATAGCCGGGCTCTGGCGATGTCACTGAGGGGCATCCCTCAAACAGGGCCTGCTTGGGAACCAAAAGCAGCCCTGGCAAAAATGTTCAAACCAGCCCTGCTTCCTTCCTCCCTCCTCACTCTCTCATCTCTCTCTTCATCTTCTTTCTCTTCTGAAGCACTCCCCACACCCCCTCCTCAGAGCCTGCTTTAATTTCCTGGGGAAGCTGGAGAAAGTGGCAGGGGCGCCAGCAGCAGCACCCTGGACTAAAAACCGGCTTCCAAAGGCTCCAGCCCACTAGTTAAATGTCGGGTAGAAAACACGGGCAGTCAGACCCTGCCCTCAAATGGAGTCTATCGATGCCTGAATCGATTCTACCAACTTTTACATGATCAGAATCGTTTTCTAAAGCAAATAAAATTGTACATTTTAGCTAACAATGGACAGGCATTATCAGTGTTTAAAAAAAAATGTTAGTGGAGGCTCTGCAGGTGACCCCATCGGAGTGGAGTATCTGATTAATTTAACGATCAAATGGGGCGCCTAACTGCAGGACGCAGAGAGGGAAAATGTCATTCTAGGAAAGAAGCTGCGTTGAAGCAGCTTGTTGTGGGATAACCCAGTTGTTGACATAACACTAAAGGTTGGCGGTTAGGACCTGTCCAGGACATAATTCTTCTTAAATCTTGACCTGACATCACTATGGCCTTTAAAAGCATAATTGATCTTTGTATCTAATTCATTTTACTGTACAATTTAACAGCAGTGTTCCATCCTGACTTTTCAACGTTTATCATTCGGATATTATTAATGTTGATGTTGCCTTGAGACTATGGTGGAGATTTACAAAAAGTTCACGCAGCGCAGTCCCCCTGCGAGGCTGCGCTGCATTGCGCGACAGGCAGGGAGCAGGAGAGCGCCATATCTTCAGAGATATGGCTCTCTCCTCCCCTTTCCCTTGCGCCAGTGCCGATTTCAACAGCCGTGCACCATGCACACACCTTAGCGCCATAGCGCTAGGGTGTGTGCTTTAGTCTAGCATAGGTCTATACAGTAAGGGTACCCTTCCTGTACAAAATACGATGGCCAGATATATTGCAGTTTTTCCCACTTTGTATGCATGCTGCACAGTGCAGCACGCATGCAAAGTCGGAAAAGGAAGGAGAAATGAAAGCATTTCTCCTTCTGTGCGCCTACTTGAAAAGGGCACAGTTTTCTCACGCTAAACCTAATCTAATTTATTTAATAAATTGGGTCTAGCGTGACAAACCTTGGGTGCTTGCATGGGAACGCACATGCTCCACCCTTAATATGCCCCCATGGCGCAAAGTAATGTGAAGCAGCGCTATGCGATGCTTCGCATTACTTTTCCGTTATTTCCGGCGCTAAACCAGTTTAGCGCTGGAAAGTAAATAGGGAAAAAAAGATTTTGCGCCGATTTGCATCACTTTTGTGATGCAAGCACGGCGCAAAATCTTAGTAAATCTCCCTCCAAATGTCCTTAAACATTGTGAGTTATTTTCTTTTCTTAGATCTAGCCCTGTGTCCCTTACTTAATCAATTCTTCCATTGCAGAATCAAACTGTTTTTCAACTAAGTTTCATCAAATGTTGTTGCTCTGCCTCGGAACAAGTGAGATAACACACTGGTTGCTTACGGCAGAGTAGAAGATAGCTCATACAGGGGAGTAGACAATTAAATAATTAATGCTGCTGCTTTTCCCTCTATTGTCAATTGGTTAGGTTGGTGGTGGTAAGTGATGTGTTCTAGTTGTGACCATAGATCTAATTGGATACATTTCATTTCCATCTACTTTGATCCAACCTCTTTCGAAGATAGCCAGTGAGCAGAGTAGTGTAATCGTAGCCGATAGGTAACTTTTGGTGTTATTGAGTTTGGCGCTTCCCAGTTATAAACCCTCTATGTGTCCTTTTTTGGTGTCTTAATTTTTTAACGTTCATCTTCAGAAATCGTTGAAGATACTATAGCCGGCTTTGAAGGCGGTAAACAAATATTTGTTGCCTTTGCATCAAAAGTGAATACAATTTGCCCAGCAATCCCAGGAATAAAGCTGGAGAAAATGTGTCTTCAAGATTGGGTTATAATGTGTGTGGCCCTGTATAAAAAGAGCGTAGCACAGCATACCTGTCTAAGCATGGCTGTTCTCTTGTTGCCATGACACTGTCTGCTACAATATCTGAACGTGTGATGGCCTGCCCACGGAGAACGACAGCGAGAATACAGGACCGCCTACAAAGCTTAAAACAACAGGAACTAGAAATACACAGTATTTAATAGAGACAGTGCTCACAGCCAAGGCTTTAAGTGGGCCGGGTCTCAGTGGTGCTGAGCACCAGCAGTTTTTTAAAGGGGGCCTCGAAACGGGTCTCTATAGGGCTCTGTTTTGTGCCCTGGCCCAGGCGGTCCGTTTTTTTCCGCACATGCAGTGACAGCAGGCACATCGATGTGCGCGTGCTCACACTGCTCACTTCTCACTAGTGGAGATGTTATGGCATGACGTCATGCCAGGTGAGCTTTTCAGGGGAAGGGACATCCTTCAAAGAGAGTCATTTTCTCTCTGGATTTCCCTTCTCTTTTTGAAACTCAGGAGCAGCAACATTGTCCTGGTGTCACCAGGGCTTTAAGTGGAAGCTTTTTCAATATTATATACAAACCATAGTTGCTGCTTATTTATCTTATGCAACTAACAACCATTGACAAAGCCAATAGTCCTGACTTGTTGTAGGTATGATGTTACTTGTTGTATCATATATCTGGATGCAATGACAAACAGCAAAATACAAGTCAGGCGGTACACTATGCTAAGCACAGATTTTTAGCTTACGTGGTTTTAAGCCACTCCCTTAATTACATTGGCCACGCCCCTTTGAGAGACCCCCCCAGTTTTTTCATCCCACTTAAAGCCCTGCTCCCAGCCATCAGACAACACAATTACGCTAGGGTTAGGAACCCTGGCTTGAGGCTGTGGAGCAACACATTTAATACCCTATAGAAGCAAATGTATCACTAAACCTTTAAAATTCAAACAACTCCACAGTGAGTTCATAAGATATAAAGGCGCTGTAAGGTAACATTACATGTCTAAGACTTAACACCACATTCAACATGCAGTGACAAAATAGCACCTCAAAGGCACTTGATTGATTCCTGTTTCATCACTAAAAATATGTTGATCTAGAAACTTACGAAGTATGGCGAGTTAATAAAAGT
Organism: Calotriton arnoldi; assembly: GCA_963921515.1. NCBI lineage: Eukaryota > Metazoa > Chordata > Amphibia > Caudata > Salamandridae > Calotriton > Calotriton arnoldi. The sequence continues at coordinate 942,208 of CAWUFW010003706.1, forward strand.
CAGAAGATTTCTTAGTAAAGCTTATATATGCACAGATGTACATTTGGTTTTGTGTTACAATGCTAATACTTTTATTATAGTTGTATTATATAAGTCTACATTTCGCACTAAAACCGCATAGACATGTAAAAGTGTGTGTACATTTATTAGATAACTAAAATGTGAATATATACCCGTTGCAAAGTTGATTCACCTCACATATAGTACATATGGAGACAACAAATAAGATTTGCAATATTAGATCTGGATAAATACAGAAGGGAATGGCAAAAAATAAATGTCATAAAACCCTGAGAGAGGGATAATTCCGGGACTTCCAAGCTAGGATTTTAATGAACCTAAAGTGAAGAACCATGAGCGATGTTCTTCAGTTTACCAGTAGATGCAGGAAAGGGTTTAGAGGTCATACCGCTTCACAAAAGATGGAGCAGGGATAGGGAGGTGCCTACTAGAGAGTCAGCTTAGCATCAATCTTGGGTAAAGTAACAGAACCAATAAACAGGAAGTAGTTTCAAAACTGTGGTTTGCAGTATCTACAACATAGTTTAACAAGACATGGTAAAAGCTTGCTGAATAAGTTTCGGCCATCTTTGCAACCTCTCTAGTGATAACTTCAGTTGTCTGTCACAGACAGCATTGCACACAATACTACATAGAGTGGGCCTTGTGTTAGCCGCTTGCTCATGACTGGATGACTTTCTTGTTTATCTCAGGTCCCTGCAACTAATTTGATGAGTCTTCTCCCTATTCTGGTTTTTGTTCTGCAACTGGAGCATTTCTTCCTTACCCTTGCCTGTGATTGGCTGAAATGTACCCTTCCATTGTTGACATCATGGAGCTAGTTTTTTTTTTACATTCATTTCTCATTTAGAACTCCATGGGAGTGTACGTCCTGCTCCTTCATCTTCCTCTCTGTGCACGTAGAGTGCTCTTGCACTCTTTCCTTGCTCCCCAACCTCCCCCACCCCATGTTTCTACTTCCACTCTACTTACGATTCTCTGACTGCAAGCACTGCTGTGTCTTGATACCGCTTTCTTTCTACTCACCTGCCTCTACCTTCCCTCCTCCAGCTTGCTGTCGGCTACCTGGCTTTCTCTCCTCGACCTGCCTTTCTCCCTCTTCTGTGCTGGCCACTGCTAATGACACGCAAAGTGGCATGATGCAATATGGTGTTCATCAGTGCTTAATTTTAGCCGTGGTTTCCGGTGCTCAGCACAGGTACTTAATTTTCAACACCAGCACTTATGACAGTCTGCCACTTGGTGGCGCTGTCTGTCTAATTTAGAAATGGGCACAACAGCAGTTGTTTTTTTAATTCAATATACATTAAAAAGGACTAATACCTGTCGCCCAAGCCATTCTTATTGTGTTGGACGCCTGGTATAATCTAAATTGTCGCACTTGTAAGAGTGTGATGTTTAGCAGTTGTGTATGTACTGACATTGGCAGCGCTGGCAGGGGCAATGGGTGGTGCAAGCTGCAGTGGCCTCCTGATGTGGGCCCTGGCACTTATTTATTTCTTACAAATTAAGCACTGGTGTCCATCTTGAAAGTACAGAACATAACATTTTTACACTTTCAAGATGTCTACCACGCTGCATGTTATTTTGTATATTTTCAAGATTGCCTTCTCATTGCATCTAGCCTTGTGTGTAATGCAACCTAGTGGCCATCTTTAGAGCGTAGGAAATACACTTTTATGATGGCCAGTCACTGCTATTGGCTTTGCCAAAGCCGAAGCAATTAACAAAGCATTGGCAAAGCTAGACTATTTGGCTTTGCCATTGCTTCTGTAACTGAGTAATCAAATTGATTTATGGAGAGAAACAAATGCAATGTATTTGCATTTCAGTAAAGCTTTCAATATATCTAAAAACCTTTCTGCAAACATTTTTGCAAACGTAATTTTATTTCATAATATATTTAGTTAGAACATTTTGTCTACTTATTCGTTTTAATGTGTTTAACTTGAAAATAAATATTTTAAAAACTGTTTCCATTTTTAATTAATCTTGAACTCACCATAATGTCCACCTTGACCATTCCTTAAATTGGGCAGGTGTCTGTTCATACTTATGTTTTAGGCAATATAGCACTAGAGCTAAGCTCTGATAATGGTTTGGTGTGGCTGTGGTGGACGTTTTAATTTCATTTTTTCCTTTCAAACTGAAGTTTCAAAACGAAATGCTTTTTGTAAGTATTTTTTTCCAAACTAATTGCCTTATCTTGTTCCGAATGGTAACGATTATTTTGATAATAAGACTCACACTCTTCAGCAGCATTTACTTATACCCAAAAGCAGAACGTGAGGGCCAAGTGACTCAAATCGAATCCTGGGCAACATGACATTTATTATTATTGTTGTATTTTGTATCCTGCAAATGTGTCCTGTTTTTGCCACTTCGGAGCAACTTCCACTGCAGTTGATTAAGGTGATCATGGTTGTAGTTGGTGGTTATTGTCAACCTGTTTGGTTACAACGGCACGTAGACTTTGGCTTTAAATTTGACGATGGCTGTAATGATGTTCAGGACATACATGGTAATGCTTAAACTGGATATATTTCTTCACGCCCAATGTTTTCCTTGACGAATGCCAGGGTTGCAGAATACCAAAGCTGCCCAGCCTTGATTCCACCTCATGCCTCTTACTTCCACCATCCTACACTTCCTGTGTATCTCAACTCTCTTGGCTTCTTTTTCAACCCTACTTTTCCTTTTGTCTGTTTTCCTGTTGTTCTCGTTCTTTCTCTCTTTTTTACATTTCTCTATCTTGCTCTGTGTCAAAGTCTGATGGTGAAAGCCAAGTCCTGGTCTCAAACACTGAGTGCTCCACCATCTGCAAACACCTGCATAAATTAAGCACTGTATACCAGAGGTTCTCAGGTCTATTTCGCATGGAACACAAATGCTGAAAATGGCTTTTATTAGGGGCTATCTGCCTTTTCTTTCTTTTTCTCTCTGTCCCATTAGGCATCACAGCTATCTGCCTCACACTTTTCACTGACGCATGTATGTCTATTTAAACATTCAGGATTCGATGCTAGAGAAATTCCTAAAACAGCCTCGTGAGGAGAGTTACTGTCCTGGAGGTGGGGAAGGGACTGATTTGGGTAGAGATGGAAAGTACTGCTGTTAAGTGGGATCCACATTAAGGAAAGCAGATAACAAGTCATCATCCAATCAGAATTGGCTTAACAAGTTGCCCTATAATGATTGGTTAAAAGTATGATGAACACTTCTCGTCAGACTGGGGGGCTGCAATAAATAATGAAAGTAGTCTTTCTGCTATTTCATTGCAAGAGCCTTGGCGCAATCAAAGTGTGTACTTTGTTAGGGGTATTTGGGAGTTGGAAGGTGCCTGAAACAAACACAAAAGGGGCAAAGATATCAGGAGAGGTGCACAGTCACTTCATAAAACATTGTGCTGATATTTGTCCATGTCAACGGGTCATTTTACTTGCTGGAATTTTTTGAATAAGAAACACGACTTTCTGACCTTATGCAGTCACTAGGGTTTTCTGTCTTAGGTGAGTAAATGCAAGGTACTTTAATTTGGAAGTAGGGACCCCAAAAATATATCTGCGAAGTCAGGTCCAAGTAGTGGGAGGGACCCATTTGTGCGAAGATACACCCTGGCCTCTATAACTAAAATAGTTTTTGGGGAAAGTGGACACCTTCTTTTCAGAGATAGTAGCATCTACTTAAAAATGTATGTCATTAAATACTGCTTTCCCGCTTCCTCACATGGGTTCATATACCGCCGCCCTCTGTGCTCCTTATAAGGGGCGCCCCTCTGCATGACAATGTATAAGGATAACGTTTAGGATTACTTAGATTAGAATTGTTCATATGAAGTGGACTCTTACTTTTCAGAGAAACAGCAATTATTCCTAATTTTATACTTTGAAATCATATTCCCCTCAATAGGCGTTGATGTTGGTTCATTTACTCTCTATTGCCTGCTACGATCAGGGAATCTGCTCTTGTACAGTGTAACCTCGTCCTCTGGACATAGGGACAAGGCTTGCACTGTCTTCTCTCAGATACACCTCTGATGAACTCCCAATGGCAGCAAGCGGTCTCTTCACAGCAGTGTGGTGTGGCAAACTGGCCATTATCCTTGGAAAGAAGTTGGAAAACCCGCCAACCTGACCCATTCCATTTCTTACATCCATTCAGTCCTTGTTCTTTAAAAAAAAAGATACTCTAAAAGGCGTACAGGTTGATTTTCTGCTCTGTCGGTGACGAGCCCGATAGCCATGCGCGCGCACGCATCTCGTTCCTCTCGAGATCCGGGCCCGCTCGAGGCCCAGACCGACGGTTGGCAGAGTGATTGATTTTTGTCTCTCTTGAGAGCGATGGACCAGGCAGAATCCCATTTGTACTAAGAGCAGTGATTGAAATCTCATAAGTACCTGTCAGGTCCCGACCTTAAAGGCAATTCACAAACAGCGGGGGGCACTCGACGCGGCCTTTGGCGCAGCTTATGATGACGCACTCGCTCGGCATTCAGCGTCATCCGGCGCGTGACAGCAACTGCTGCTGCGTGTAGTGTTCAGCGACGGGTTTGCACAACCCTAAGAATAGCACAACTCAGTCGAGAGCCAGACCCCCGAACAAGCGACCACACACAGTGCTTAATTATAATGAAGACTCCCAGCTTTCCGCTTTTACTAATCTTTACAGATAAATACATACAGATATACATCAATTTCTTTATTTTTAAATGTCGGAAAAAGCGGAAAAGAAGTTTTCTTTTGAGTTATTTTCTGTGCTGTTGATCATGACTGCCAGGCCTACTATGGCTGTGCATCTGATCTGATAGATCATACGCGCGCTCCATCAAGTCTTCTTAAAACGCATAAGGCATCCAAGTGCAGGTGTGCCTTTATCAGTTAAATTAAAATGGAGATTTACCAGTTTCAGTTTCACTTTTTTTTACAAAATAAATAGGGTTAAACGTAGATAAAATAAGCAAAAAATAAATGTGGACAGATATCCGCGAAAAAGGTTAAACAAACACCACAAAACCGGGGGGGATATTCTCAAGAACGTGTGTTATCTATCGCCAAATTCGCTTAATGCAACTTCTCACATCGCAGTCTATCGCGGGAAAATAACACAGTGTTAGCGCAGTATTCTCAACCCGGCGGCCCCATGCGATAGTCTCACGATAACGCGACAAATGCCCGCGTTAAAATTAACGCGACGCCGAAAAAATGCGAAACACAAACGCCCAAAAAGTTGCGCTGTCCCAAATCGCGAAACAAAAGCCAGCGATAACCAGCGATAACCTGCGACAGGCCTGCGATTCCCACACGACATGCGGGAAAATGCACTATAAAAGCAGAGATATAAAAGATAAAAAATGTAACTGCGTAGCACCATTGGCGCACCCGGACCGAGTGCAGAGGACAACGCGAACCCCACAAGCCCCACAGACGACCAGCCAGGAACCCCGGGGCCGGGGAAGGGCAAGGAGAAGAGGAAGAGGAAGATGGGGTTCAGTCCGCAGGAAAACAGGATCATCGTCACGGAGGTGACAGAACACTACCAACAACTGCTCGTCACCTCCACTGTGTCATCGGCAACACAAACGGAAATATGGCAGTACATCATGAACAACGTGAATGCAGTCGGAGTGTCGAGGAGGACAATGGAAGAGGTCAAGAGGCGCTGGAATGATGTGAAGGGCAAAACCAAGAAGAAACTCGATGCCAACATGAAAGCAGCAACGCAGATTGGAGGTGGGGGACCAGCGGCACACCAGGAGCTGGATGACATCGAGAAAATGGTGGCCACAGTCATCAGTCGGGATACGGTGCCAGGAGTTGGGGATCGGGACACTGCTCAACATGACCTGACACAACATCAACAGGGTGAGTACTGACCAGGGACTGGGGGGACGGGGGGAGATGGGCACAATGGCACACATGCACAATTAAGTACAGCACACTGCACACCCACAATGACTCTGGATCATGTCCCTGATCCCTGTGCCACACTGCAGCACACATACAGAAACTCAGGGAATGTGTGTTGAAATGAATTTATTCGCACATGCTGTGCCTGTGGTCATTTTGTACTGTCTCATGATTGCTAAGGACTGTCACAATGTGACGTCCTCATGTGAAGAAATTGTCAATGATGTTGTTCCTACGGGCTATTCCTGCTGCAGCTGCAGTGGGGTGTGGTCCACCTGCCTCATCTTCCTCATCATCGTCCGGTGCATCTGGCACTTGTAATCATGGGGCATTGGTGCGCACACATATGTTGTGCAACACACAACATGCAACGATCATCTTGCACACGATGTATGGGCTGTACAGGAGCCTTCCACCTGTGATGTCCAGGCACCTGAAACGTGACTTCAACACGCCAAATGTGCGTTCCACGATGCCCCTGGTGCATTTGTGGGCCCAATTGTACTGCCTCTGTGAGGCCTGTGTGTTCGGGGCTCGGAGGGGTGTCATCATCCAAGGGCAGAGTAGATATCCTTGATCACCTGTGACAGTGCAGAGAGACATGAGTCAATAGTTGGTTCTGCATGATGTGTTGGCAGGCTCACTAGTTGATTGGCGTGTGATATGTGTGTCATAGTGAGTCCTGTCTGACATGTACTGCTTGTAGCAAATGAGCGCCATCAATGTGTATTACGTAGCCTCACTGCTGCCCCTCCCTCCCCCCGAGCCTATTTACTTGTGTGCGCTGCGCGGTTGCATCACTTGCACTCCTACGGCACACCATTGTCATGCCTGTCTGCGCATGTCCACAAGCCTGACAACCACACTGTGATGTTGTGCGTTGAAGGTGGGCGGCCACGTGTGTGTAGGCCTATGGTAAGGATAGGGCGGACACAGATGTAGAGTTCATGGCTGGCTGAACCCGCGATGCGGTCGAGGCAAGACCTTTGGCTTATGCTGCGATAATAGCGATACACACACAACAGTTGGAATGTATGATCCCGGACCCTGAGCGGGCTTGCGCTCATTCATTTATCCCTTCGGCCGAGCCCGCACTCCGGGGGCATGTTACATTGCAACTTTATCCATTGCGGGACGGGTGACGCCGACACTACAACAGAGACACACGCATTAGGTACTTCATTGGCAAGCCCAACACCTAACCACGCCCAGAGCCCCGGGGTGATTATCCACACCCCTACGCTGGACTGCTGTACGCCAGCCCACTCCGGCAACGCCTACAGGGGCTACGACACAGCTACATGTCCCAGGTCTCACCCACTGCCTGAGGTGACATGGTTGCGTCCGCTGTACACAGCACAATGCAATGTGGTAGGGCCCGGGGCCCTCATGCATACACAATGACCACACGGACACACTTAGATAGTTTGTGGAACTGGCTACGGGCACGTGCGCCCGGCCCCTTTCATTGCCAGGGTCACATGTCCAGTGACGCCTGTGCTGGATGGGTGTGGGGTGAGTGTGAGCCAGCCCTAAAGGAGTGGTTGGTGCTGGCAACAACTACAACAGTGATCAGACAATCAGAAGTTCACAGTTCAAACAGCAAGGGTCCATGACTTGAGCTGCACAGAGTTAGTGGCCCCGGATGCACAGCGGCCGGCACATGGAACACCGCCACGGCACGGTGACTACCGGTGCACTGAGGTAGGGCCACGAGAGCTGAGCGGGTCCTCGTCGATGTCCAAGGTGAATGTCGCGGAGGGTTTTGGGGGACAGTGGAAGGTGTTCTTCCAGGGCATGATACAGAGGGCAGTACCAAGCAGACACAGGCAATATGGAGGAGATGAATGCTACAGACTCATTTTTGACACCAAGTCAGTATCAGCTACATGATGATGAAGACAACCCCCAGGCCATAGACTCAGACGCCACCAAAGTTCAACCAGAGAGTGTCCATGAATTTCGGGGCACGGAGTCAGTGGCACCAGAGCTGAAAGGGGATGCAGTCTGCGATGAGGCCTGTACAATGGTATAAACTCTGCCATAAATAAATCAAGACTCAGTTCCAAATGTGTGACCTACTTGACCGTAGTGAAGGCCGGAAGCAGCGGTCAGCAGGGGCCCCAGGACACGTGTCCTTGGCTTGCGATGCACAGAGTTAGTGGCACCAGAGCAGTTGTTGGTAGTGTTCGGTCACCTCCGTAACGAGGATCCTTTTTTCATCCGGACTGAACTGCGTCTTCCTCTTACTCCTCTCCTTGCGTACAATGATATGGACTCTGCCATTGAAAAATCAAGACTCAGTTCCAAATGTGTGACCTACTTGACCGCAGTGTAGGCCGGAGGCAGCGGTCAGCGCGGGCCAACCGCTGTTCAGGCAGCTCCTCCTGGTACTCTCACACACGACGTTGGAATGCCATGTGGCGATGATTTGTGGTTGACGGAGGTAGAAGCACTAGAGCTGATCGTGTTTGCAGCCTGCGACGATGCCGTGTCCTGCCTGGTCCGGACTGGATTGGATTGGTGTGAGGCCTGCTGGACCGCAGTGTAGGCCGAAGGCAGTAGCCAGCAAGGGCCCACAGGCACGTGTCGTTGGAATGCTATGCACAGAGTTGGTGGCACCACATCGAATGTAGTACGGTTATATAAAATCAGCCATAAACGTATGTACTCTGCCATTGTATAATCATGACTCAGTTCCAAATGTGTGACCTACTGGACCGCAGTGTAGGCCGGAGGCAGCGGTGGAGTACGTCAATGAGAAAGGAGTAATGGGGGCCTGTGTCGCGGAGGCCGTGATGGTCTGAGGAGGCTACCATGGTCGCGGGCCTCGGGCTTGGAGCTTGCACCGGCACGTGGTGGGCCCTCTTTGACACACGCCGGTGTCGGCAGGTGAGCAGTGCGGCCTTGGTGCGCTGGGGCGGTCATGACGGGTCTTGGGACCAGCAGCCTGGGGTGCAGCAGGTGCACAGGATCGCAGGCACCGCCGCTCACCACGTCGGCCTCGTGGCGGGGTGAGAGGCACCGCCCTGGCAGACACGTTGGCCATTCCGGAAGAGAACCACGCCCAGAGTAACAGGCTTTTTATTCACACCCCGACGCTGGCCTGGCGTACGCCGGGCCAGCCCACTCCGCTCACGCTTACAGGGGGGGACGTAATCAGCTACATTTCCGCGATCTTCCCCACTGGCTGGGGTAACATGGTTGCGTCCACTGTCCAGTACACTCCAGACACCAGCAGTGTATGTCGACTTGGAAATGTCTGTGGTCTGCATACTGAAGTCTGTCCAGCACATCCACGCCACACTTGGCATTGTGTAGATTCACATTCATGGGTCACTTGCCTCCTTCGCACATGCCTGGTTCCCACCTCTCCCCACATTCTGCAATTGTGTGGCTGAGGTGCCATGCCGTTGATGGCTTGTGTACATGGCTAGCCCAGGTTGCCACAGTAAGTTGTGTTGTCGTGTCTGGAATGTGGGAATGTTGGTTGTCATGTTGTATGTGATTTTGTGACGTGTGCATTCCCAGAGTTGTGAGTTGTATGTTGGTGGAGTTGAGGTGTGTGGTGTGTTCAGTTGTTACTTACCGACGAGCAGTGCATTTCCATAGGTGCCATCCTGAAAGCGCTGGTTGATGATGGACTGTCGGAAGATGAAGGAATCATGCACACTGCCTGGGTAGTTGGCGACGACATTGGTGAAGAGTCCCCGGTGGTCCACTATTGCCTGCACATTGATGGAATGCGTGTGTTTCCTGTTGCGGTAATTGTGTGCAGTGGCAGCAGGGGGCACGAGGAGTACATGTGTGCAGTTGATTGCCCCCAAGACGTGCGGGAAGCCAGCTATGGCGTAAAAGCCTTGCTTGATCTCCAGCTGTTCCTGCGCAGTGTGTGGGAAATAAAGTTGCTGGGGTACCAAGCTGATGATGGCATCCAAGACAGGTGTGAGGAACTTTGACAGGGCTGGCTGTGAGACTCCTCCGACTCTGGCAGTTGTTGGTTGGAAGGTCCCAGAGGCCAACAGGTGCAGCACGGCCAGCAGCTTTGTCTGCGGAGGGATGTTGGTTCTCCGCTGTGTTGGTACCGTCCGCCTGTGTGCAATGAGGGTCAGGATGCGGAGGATGGTTGTCCTTTTGAGCCTGTAGTGGGCAATGACTTCCTCTGGCGTTAAGTCTCCGAGGCTGGTGCATTTTCGGAAGGTCCGGTGTCTTTGTCTTCACTGCCTCTGTGGTGGTCCGGGGGGGGGGGGGTGGTCCTGGGAGGGGTGGGGGTCCTGGCAGTGGTGGCGGTGGGTGTTGTGGCCCTCTTGGGGCTCCGAGCTGCATGATCAGTAGCTCCATGGCATCTGTTGTTCTTCTGGTGTGGCTGTGGGCCGGGCTCCCTTTCATGGTGCAGGTTGTCGTCCGACTTAACACCAGGTTAGAGCAGGTGTTAAATCCCTGCTGCTAACGCGCCTTATCGCATGTTTTTGAATCTTTTCGCCGATCTGGCTGGTTGTTGAGAATGTTGCGTATTGGTGTTTTCGCTGCTTTTTGCACGGGAACGCCTACTCTGCATCTCATTAGCGTTAGTTGCCGGTGTCATCCGTGGCGATGTTTTTTGCGGCTGCTATCGCGGGAAAACTGGCGATATCGGCTGTTAGCACCTGCTTGTGAATGGTGCAATAAATTTATTGCCACTTTGGCTGCGATAAAGTGCCGCTAACTCGGCGATAAGTCCTTGAGAATATGCCCCCAGGTGTCCTAGATATGATTTTCCCAGATGTCAGCATATCTGTCAAAACTGCATTAAAAGCAGAACTTATCTCCTGAAAAAAACTTTCTGGAAATTAAAAAACACTGCCTTAGGTGGGGCCACTGAATGTATTGCTTCTGTGCTCCATTTCCTCCATTCATAGCGAATCAGCTGCTTTCAGACTATGCTATTGTTCTGCGCTTGCCTGTGAAATGGCCCAGTAGCATAAGCGCCCACGGTGACTTGAGAGCCCACTGTTGATATTCGGTGTCACCTTCGCATCAACGGTTTAATTCTGGCGGGGCCAACTCAGCCGTTCATCCTTCCAAGGTCAATATAGTGAGTACTAATAAAATGCATACGGGTAACATCAGTGTTATCTTAGATTTTGTGGGCCCCCTGTTTGCAACTACCTTGACTTTTATTACATATTTTCTGCTAATCCAAACATGCACTATGCCAAATAGTACTGAATTATATGTTACATTTTCAAAAATGGGGCCTCATACATGCAGCTATAATACGAATTGGCTGGGGCCCTAAAATCCTTAAGCTGAATAAAGAGTGTTGGAATTAAATGAAAAGTCTGATCTGTGCTACCGTACATAATGATGCATAAGTTAGCCTTTGCTGCGCCAATTCATACTTTGCCTCCAATTCTAGGCCATGATCACAATTAATTGCCCCCTGGCTCTGCAAGTAGTAGCTGTGCTGAATTTTCTGTGTCTCTCAAAGTTGGGCCTCGCTGTATTAATGAATAGATTGTTTTGTACTTCTGCATACCTTTCCCATGAGATGGAAGCCTGCTCCCACTGGCTCAGCTGTAGGCAAAGACTGAATGACCTTGCCAGAGAGATAGTGTGTGCCCGGTCTCAGACTCTTAGCTCATCTCTGTGTGCCCCTTTGTTCTTCGCTGCCTTCTGTGGAAAGTTACTGGGTGGGTGTGTCTTGTGCCCATGCTGAAATGTATAATTGGTACCCTTATGCTGGTGAAAGGCAGTCCCCTCGACAGTCATCTCCGGGTGCTGATCAGATTGGGGCTCCACTGCAGTGTAATTTAAAAATAAATGATTGTTTGTATTCTCTGCTGTCTAACCGACTCTTCACTTGTTTGGAAGGCTAAGAGGTGGTTGTAAGTGACCCGGGTGACCCATTTTGGGCCACTTCCTTCAGATGGCGCCCGAATAGGGACTCCACCAGGTGACCCAGAGTCTGAGGTAGAGGTAGGCTGAGAGAAGTTGAGAAACAGAGGTGATGTAAAGAGATATCGCTTTCCCTAAGGGCCCCTTGGAATACGGGGGCCCAAGGCAATTGGCCACTTTTCCCATGCCTTAAAAATGTCTCTGGGTAACACTTGTTATCTTCAGTACTTAGAATTAACAAAAACTGAAATACTATGGGGGCTATTTTTATGTTGGGCGGAATTTCTTTCGCCCGACACCGACTCGGTCATGGGAATGACCACCACCCGGTCGGCGGTCCCGACTGGCCTATTATAATGTGACCGAACACTGTTCGACCTCATTCAACTTTTCTCAATGGGAACTCGTGTTACGGCCGTAAACCAACCGTAACACAAGCTACCATTGATAAAAGTAAGGTGCAGTTCATCCCTGTACCCCGTGGCAGGCACCTCAAGGTGCCTGCCACCAGGTGCAGGGATATACAGCTATCCAACCGGATGCCGTGTACCAAAGGGGGCCCTGCTGGGGGCCACCAAACACGCTTTCGGACAGGCCGACATGGAAACCATGTCGGAAACCGTGATCGTAATCTCAAGGGCGGAAAGACCCGCCCTTGAGATTACTTGCCGGCTTCTGACTGGCAGACGGGCTCTCCGAGCCCGTCGGAAGCCAGCCGGAATGACCGGCCGGTTTCCTTTCTGACCGCCTCCATCATAATGAGGCGGTCGGAAAGGAAACCGAGCGGCCCATTACAATGTGGCCCTAAAGGCTCCGACCACAGGTCGGAGCCTTTACGAGCCGTATCGTAATCGGCCCCTAAGTGCTATATAAAAATGTCATTATTTTCATTATAGCTTAAAAGCAAGGCAAGTGTAGCTATGTGATAGTTTTGCGTACAACACCCATTGTATGTATCTTAAGCTTGGGAGGAAAAACTCTAGAAAAACAATCTAGTAATAAGTGTGAGAGTGGCGAAGAGATGAATGAGGGCGCTACTTATTTTCTACTCAGATCATCATTTAGGTGTAGCCATAAGTAACATTTATTATCTATGGATGACTAATTCCAATGGCAGTCTAGCTGCTTGCAACCGCTGTGGTTTCACCTATCTTGATTAATGAACTTTCTAAAGTAAGTTTGCCGCTTGGTGTGTGATATTTGTAGTAGTTTGGGTGTCTGTGGCTGTTGGCCAGTCACTGTCTATTAACAACCTGCAGCCTCAGATTTACGGGATAGTGTAAAAAAATTAATTGACCTGTAGTTGGGATTAAGGGTGATGTTATCAGTTGGTTATCCAGCATGTGATGTCACTTCCACCCGCATAAGTTTGGAGAAATGGTACCACTGTTTCTACAGCAAAGCACAATAAATGCTCCAATTTGTATTATTTACTCTATCACTGAGGTACTTTGTATTACCACAACATACCAGACAGAACACTGTAAATCTCCAAAATGAGCACAACATGTCCCTATTGAACATTTTATCTGTCAAGGTCATGTCTCTGTTGAAAAGGCCTGAAGTTTATGATGTTATTCTGAGTTTTTTCTGACCCTTTGAAGCTCAGAAGATGTTTCTCCATGAAAATGATGTTACGCATGTGCCTTGATGTTATGTGGGAGGGTCCAGCTAAAGTGTTGGAAAAATGTGGGAAAAGCTACCACAAAATAGAAGGGATTTTGGTAGGAGTAAGGAGGAATTTAGGGAGGGGAATGCTAATTCAAACACCCACTCACAAAAGAGTAAGACCATTGCTATTCACAAACTACTCTATTAAAGCTGCCCTAAAGGTGACAAAACAATAGTATACACACTCCGACTCAGCATTATAGTAAGTCCAACTCCACATAAGGCCACTCACAGGAACTCGAGGATTGTGCTCTGCCAATTTTTCTGGGTTGAGTAGGGTGAAGTAAACTCTAAGTAAGTGCTTAGTCTGCACTAGATGCAGTATAGCAGATATGGCCTTGGGGGCAGGTAGTTCATCCCTTCATTTTGCCTTGTCTAGGCCCAGGTCCTTCTTCCTTTGTAATCTGAGTACTGTTAAGAAGTTTGGAGAATTAGAGATAGGAGAGCTGTACACTCTTGAAATTCCACCTCTAGGCAGTCGTTCAGTAGTCAGTTGGGCTTCTAAAGGACCAAACTCTGGGAGCACCTGCAGACTCAAGGGTGTGTGAGATTTGCAGAGTTCTTAGACTTCGTGCGGCAAAGATGTTCATGAGATTACCGTCCAAGACGTCCCTGAGCAGAGATATGCTTGTATGGCCCCACATCTCAAATCCCTCAACTTACGCTAAGTGCACCAGGGGGGTCCGATGATATAATGTGGTTTTCTGTGCAAGGCTGTCCTCCCGCCGCATCCATCGAAGGGCCTTATGCCAACAGTCTATCACAACTTTGCACGCGAGAAGTAGACCCAGGAACAAGCCAACAGCAAAAAAAGACCATTACCCCTATTTCTTCTAGTAAGTCGTGCTTGAGAAAAAAAGCTGTGTCCTCTCTGTCACCAAAGACCCAGTTGTTTATGAAGAACATGTAGGTAGCCCAATAATAAAGGTATAAGTCTGCCATTCCAAGCCCACTTTTATACACCAAGTATCTACATTTTTCAAATGTGATTCTATTGGGTTTATTAGCTCAAAGACAACTTTGGGCCCTCAATTGTATTTTATTGCAGAAATGTCTGGGGATTTCATAAGGATAATTCTGAAGAATGTAGATGGTGCTGGGCAATAATACAATTTTTAAAAATGCAACCATACCTTGTATATTGATTGGTAATCTGTTCCCACCCTGGGTAGACCGCTTTATTCCTTACCACAGAGCATCATATTGAGCTCCCAGCATCTTTCAGAATCAAAAGCAATTTGAATGTGAAGGAATTTGAAATCTATGGTTTGAATAGTTGATTTGGTGTACCGGCCATATGTGGGTATCCTACCCCGAAGTGGGACCAAGATTGATTTACTCCGAATTTGCCTGTAGTCCAGAAGTCCCTCCTTATCGTTCTAGAATTTCCACTAATCGTTGCTTGGTCCTTATGCAGGTAGCATATTAAAAGAAGCCTTTCATCTTTATAAACTATATGCAATCTTCAATACCACCCTCCCACTGGACGCCCTGAACCCGTCTGTTGCATCAAAGCCATGCTACAAATGGCTCATTAAGGAGCACAATACACAAGGAAGAGATGGGACATCCTTGCAAAATAACCCTCCAATAATGGAGGGGGGAGGACAGGACCCCACTCAATCGCACCCTGGCCTGGGGGCTATTCTTTGCCAAGTTGAGATAATGAAACGTTTGTGGCTTGAAGTTCAACTTGTCAAGGATTTGATGAAGAAAGACCCACTCAAATCAAAGACTTTTTCAAAATCAATCAGCATCAACACATGGGCACTGAGCATTCATTCATTCTTGCTTGTGCTATCTGCATCTGTTGAGTGCAGAGTCTTGTGCTGCCTCTTGGTATATAGCTTTGCTGGTCAGAGTGAACAAGTGTGTTTATTACCTTTTCTAGCCAGTTGGCCAGAGTCTTAGCCAGGAGTTTGGTCTCTATATTAATCAGTGAGTTTGGGAACTAGGAAGTACACAGGTCTTGAGGCTGCCCAGGTCTAAATGGCACTGGGATTGTGGCTGACTGAAGGTCTTCAGATAATGCACCCACCTCCCTAGCCATCTCTTTCATATTCAGTAGATGAGGGGATATCAGCAAGGCAAAGCTTTGAACAATTCCATGGGAAACCATTATTCATGTCCTTAATGCCAATTAAAAGCTTTTGCTCAGTGAGCAGAAGTTTGAGCTTTACATGATCTTCCATATTGAGTCCCCAGAGCGAGAGATCTTGCATTGGACTATTCTGGAAGTAGCCTCTCTGTTAGCTTGCCCGTATAAACCTTACCAGATTTATATCTGGTTTCATAAACTCATTGCTGTGAGGCCATCCATGTCTCTCAGTGTCTAGGGCAAGTTGTTGGAAGATCTCTTTGTCAGCCTCCAGTTGCCCCAATGAGGCAGCAGACTGAGTGGAGATGAATCCTACTTTGACTTAAAGCATCCTCGTTTCAGTTGCGGTTAAATTTAACACCTTCATTTTTCCCCTATACAGTGGTACAATGTATCTTTACCCCAGAGTATAGACTTGAAGGCGTTCCAATGTAGTACGAGCAGGGGAAAGGGGACCAATCTTGAGCTAAAAGTACGATTGTACCTCCGATCGCAAGTACCCCACAAACTCATTGTCACCCAGCCACCACACGGGTATTTGCCACAGGCCATGACTTTTCCTCTCTAACCCAACACAGATGTGGCTAACAGGTGAATGATCGGAGATCCCTCTCAGCAGGAGGTTGAACCTAGGACCCAGGACATTCTAGTCGGAGGGAGAAACAAATAGTCAAGTCTTGAGACGAATCGTTGGTGGGATGAGTAGTATGTTTAGGCTCTCTCGCCCAAGGCAACATGCACAAAATATTGCACAACCCAGAGAAGTCCAAGAGTACAGTGTCCTTATGAGGCCTTGTGGTCTCAGCTTCGTGGGCGTCTGGTTCTTTGTTCTTTACTGCTTCAAAGCCTCCCCCGATTACCAATAGTCCCTGAGGGAGCTCCGCCAAGATCACATTAAACATATCCAGGACACCGCCTGTCGGGGATGGTGGGCCATAAGCTTAGTAGAGTCCAGGGGTGATCCCTCCAGCTTACTGGTCAGCAAAACGTATTATCCCTGACTGTCTTGACTAAAGTAACTGTCAAAGGAAACAACCTCCAGAGTAACCAAAGTGGAATGCACTATCATTATGATGCCATTCCAGGAAGCCACATTTTGTACCATAGAGTTGTATGTCTTTCAACAGAAACATATCTGGAGAGTGGCACCTGGGATATTGGAGTACTGCTCCTCTTTTAAAGTTATCTTGCAGCCAATTCTCTTTCCCGGACAATATGCTGTAGCCCCTTTCTCACCCAGGAGAGCCATATGGACCACAGAATGGTACAGCAAACAATATGTAGTCACTGTCTCATAACCAAACAATTCAGAAAGTGTGGATGCATACAAATAGGGAACATGAAAATTCCTTCCCAGCACCCCTACACTCTACCTAAGACTAATCTTTTGCCCCATGAACTTGATGCAATTGTTGAAATGAAACACAGCAACCCTCATGCCACAGTTTAAGCCAAAAGAAAAACTCTGATTTACTCCAGTTAGAGTTGCACTCAAAATGGCCACTTGAGCAACCATTGACCCTTCCTTTGAATTGGGGGAGTAGTCAGCAAACTGGAAAAGGAGAAACAGTGCGGAAAAAATGAGAGGAAAGGATAGTGTCAGGATAGCAGAGAGCGAAAAAGTCAGATAACACCATTTAAGTATAACCAGTCACTCAAATGATCGAGGTCCACCGTCTTTAGCTGGTTGAGCAGACTGTGGGCAATCTGGTTTAATTGGCCAATCCCTTTCCTCCTCACCTGATTGTTCGCCCAAGGGTAAGATGCTGGTACATGACTCCTACAATTCTGTATTTCCATTTTGCCCAGATTCTCCTACTCAACTTCCCAAGGGGTCTTCCCCCAGCAGGCCCCTGCTCTGCATGCTCTAGGTTGAAGCCTCTCATGCACAGCTCTTTCTGCTCCTTTACCTACTCCCATGCCAATCCAAAGGTCTTGAAGAAGTTGGCTCTTTCATCCAGTATCACTTTCAGTTTCGCAGGTTATAGAGGTTTGTAGTTGAGATTCATCGCCTTGAGTTTCTGTTTGCCCCAGTGAAGGTCTTACACAGTTGCTGAACACATCTAGCGCAATCAGGAAAGATCATTATTCTTGTTGATTCATAAAACACATCTCCCTTGGTTCTGGCCACCTTCAAGACATTGTTGTGGTCTATGTAATTTAAATGTTATTAATGAAGGTTGGTGAAGGCGCCCCATGGGCAGGCTTTGACGATAAGGCCTGGTGCATCCTTGCAATGACAAAGCAGTCTGACAATTCTTTTTTGGACACCCACAACAGCAGCTGCTGCTGCACAAACTATTCGAGTAGTGGGCCCTCCACCCCTTCAGGGATGCCCATGATCTGCTGGTTGTTGTGACTGACACGTCCTTCCACATCCTTCACTTTCTCTTTAAGCTGTCTGAGCGAGCTTACCAAGTACTTCACTGTTGATTCAAGGGTGTGCAGTGTCTTCCATCTCAGAGGGCCGACATCCCACAGCAGTGATCAGATCCACAATGTCCTGGTGGGGCAAGGAAACCTCAGTGGCAACTTTGTCATCCTTTTTTTGAGTTAGGAGGAAGATGCCTGGATGGCCTGTAGGATCACGTCAGTGAAGCAGCTGTCTCCACTGGCTTTCAGCATTCTGCAACAGGGTAAGGTCCGAGAGGGTGATTCATGGGTTGTTTTGGCAAGATGTTCCATCTTGGTTTGTAGCTAGGGCTTTATGCTTTTATCTTTCGTCATGTCTCTGGTGTTAGTGTGCCCCTGGAGGATTGATGGAATGTGCCAGGTGTCATCTTGTTCCATGGCTTTTATGTATGCTAAGTGCCTTGCTTCAACAACACCCATAACAGCTTAGAGAGCTTGGGGGTATTTAACTGCCCACTGCTCACACCATTTGTCCAACAGCGCTTCTCCAGCCACAATCAATGGCCCAGACTGCTGCTGAGTAGCGGACTGCTGCAGGGGAGCGACAGCCATGGAAGGAGAAAGACAGGGGGCTCAAAGCAGCCACGTGATCAGCAATAGCACATCTGTTGAAATCTCCCAGCTAAAAGCTCCAGCCCCATGTGTCACCTCGGCACACAGGTGAGATGGTCAAGGTGCGGGCACCCTGGTGGCTGGGTACCCGGGCTCCCCCGCAACCCTGCCACCACCTTCAGTGCTTTCCTTCCTTCTTCAGGTCCCAGGGGCACAGGC
The DNA here is from genome assembly GCA_963921515.1 of Calotriton arnoldi. Classification (NCBI taxonomy): domain Eukaryota; kingdom Metazoa; phylum Chordata; class Amphibia; order Caudata; family Salamandridae; genus Calotriton; species Calotriton arnoldi. The sequence continues at coordinate 960,964 of CAWUFW010003706.1, forward strand.
AGGCCCTCAGACAACCCAATACAAAACCTTTTATCTGGGTAAACTATTGAACCCCACCACAACTCTCAAAGGGCCTTCTTCCTGGCCTTCGCACCAGTTGGGAGGGGATTGGGTGCCCCACATGGATTGGTCCACTCCCCTGCACAACCACTGTCCTGGCCCCACCGCCACACCATGACACAGCCTTTCTGTTGGAGTATGATGCATTCTGCTCTCTTCTTTTCCTCCGGACCCCTCACCTGTCTGGGCCTATGCGCTGGTCGGGCCTGAAGACAAATTTGAAGCTGCTGCCACACCTGCCGTTACTATTGTTTAGGGCCTGCGTGGTGCACAAGCAGCACAGGCAGCCTGAAAGGGCTCCCCAGTGATGGTGCGAGTCCAGGATCCCCAGCAGAGACAAGATCAGGGCCCACTGACGCTTAAAGATTTTTCGGGCAGAGGGCTGGACTTTTCTACTGCTCCGCAACCATGAAGGTTTCCTTTGCCAGATCCTCTGGATTTACTATTCTTACCTGCACATATATGTACCGTTATGACATATATATCGTCAACATACATAGATGTGGAGTTAGCAAACAGTAAATCTGTACAAACCTATACACACTTACCATAACAATATAATTGCAGTAAGGACTGGCCGTAGCGGGCACCGGGCATTTTCCTGGTGGGCTGGAAGGGTGGGGACCGGTTTTGGATCGGTGGTGGCCGTTTTTGTTACTGGGGGCCGGTTTCATGCAGTGCTGCAACATCGGCCACCTGTAACAAAAGCGCAGCAGCAGTGTTTCCCACCAGAACCCTCGACCCCATTATCCCCCCTCACTCCCACTTCCGGAACGATGCAATTGCCAGGGCTAGTTTGCATTCCCAGTCCGGCCCTGAATGCAGTCTATATTCTGGAGTTGTTGTTTTTGTAGATTGACATTCTAACATGCAGCCATGGCTGAAAGCCACAAACACTTGCTCATATCTGAATTATTCTCATAATCCCATGGCCAGTGCAGAATGTGGCATCTTTTTGTCTATTCATAGTTTGGTATTAAAGGCTGAAGCCAGCAGAAATGATAAATGACAGATGGGTGCAGCTAAGATGTCATAATAACATTCCCTGGGAAAAAAACACTAGCGAACAGACAAAGAAAAATAGAACAAGACATGAAAATCAATAGCAATCTTTCATACACAAAGCTTAATGTGCCCTTCAATCCACCGGCTGATAAACGAGTCTTAAGCCGCATCTGAAACTAGGGGACCAGAATTGTCTTTAATGTTGAAACCCATACCTCACTTCACTACAGTTTTTTTTGTTCCTTCCTCTTTTTCCTTGCATACAATATGGTATGCAAGCATGAGTTTACTTAGAGAACTACTATGAGTTCGTAATAAGTTACACACTTTTGCACAGTATTTGGTTAGCGCAGCATTCATCAACTACGAGGCCTATTAGCAAAAGTAGATGACAAAAACAGCCAACCACAAACAAGAGTAAAAATAGAATACTATTAGTTGGAATATTTTACATTGAAAACAAGTTAGCATTAAGCCTATTTCCAGGGCTTAGGGGTAGTGTCAATGTTAGATTCATGATACAGGGCTATGATTAACTAGTTCTAGAGCTAGTGTTAAGCGTTAGCTCTCTTATGATTAGGTGTAGGCTTAAGGTTAGCATTAGGTGCAGTTTCAAGGCTTAGGGTTTCCGAAGCCTAGTAAAGAAAATATACATGTGAGTAAATCGACACGTGTAAATTTACTCTTTGTACACAATTTATTACTTTTGGTTATTCACCATTCCAAGTGTAAATTTACTGCAAAGTGTAGAATTACATGTCTCCACTTTTTGAGTTGAGGGGGTGGAGCCTAGTTTGCAAGTGTAAATTTACTAGTAGTAACTTTTCGCAGCTATGCAGAGACCTCCACCCCCTGAGCAGAGATCTCCCTATGGTACAGCATAGGCAAAAGTTACAATGTTTATTAAAGTTAAAAACAAATTACTAAAAATTGTTTTATGTTAAATATTGAAGTAAAGAATTTTTATATATTTATTTTAATTTTAGAACAAAATAAAAAAATGCTGTAACTCTGAATTACATATTTAATTAATTAATTTAAATATAGTAAAATCAATTTAAAATATTTTTTTAAAGATTTATTTAAAACAAAACACCTAAACTGAAATGTGTATAGTAGTAAATTTATTCGATCAATAGCATGATCATATACATAAAAAGTATCACAGAACATACATATTTCATATTACCATAGAGAAAAAGTTAAAAGGAAAACATCACTTCATACTCCTTTACATCATTCTAGATAGAGGTGTGATTAAAAACTTAAAATAGACACTTTAAAATTCTGAATACATTAAAATTAATTAAAAGAAAACACCAATACTGTCGGGTTGATGCACAACCATCGTTTAACACTACAGTCCTTCAAAAAGGGCTTAAATACTTGTTACTCCAATAATATCCAGACTCTTATATCAAGATCTTGTTTCAAATTTAGACCTTTACCACCAGGCATTAAGCAGATATCTTGATAACGTAAAAACAAGCCACCTTGTCGAGTCTGATCTAAAAACACGTAATGCATCTAAGGGGCGTGAAAAAGACAGCACCCGACAGGCCGGAATAATCAATTTTTTCCTCAAATTGGCAGAAAACGGGCAGAAAAATATAAAGTGCTCTAGAGTTTCAGGACTAGCACTACACAAAGGGCATAGTGAAGTTACGGTCGCGTTCATCCAGCTGCTTTTCAAAGCATTCAGTGGGAGAACCCCAGTTCTAAACTGTATATAAAGTGCTCGTGCCTGAGGGGGTTCAACATCATCCATGTAGGGATCGAACTTAAAACAACTTTTAATATCTAAAAATCGAATAGTTAAAGTGCTAAGTGTCCTAGTTTCAGTGCAAGATAGGTCAACAAAGTCCCAATACCTTTTTTTGAGCTGGGAACCCATTCTTTTAGTGATAGACTGCGGGTCATCCCACATAAACCCCAGCCCCGATTTATAAAACCATTGCCTTGCTTTTTTAAACCAGACTAGACGCCCTGTTTGCCTATGGAGCGTTCACAATTCCTCCACTGCCTCCTTTACTGGAATCTGAGTGTTACTGGTCCAAAGTCTTATCCAGAACATTAGCACCTTTAAAACAGCTGAATGGATAATAGACCTTAGACCAAGACCAAGACGGAGTGGTTAGAGCCGTGGTCATTGGGAGGTTTAAAATCACTCGTAAAAATTTATTTTCTGCTACTTCTAGCTGATTCAGGTGCTCCAACCCCTACAATTCTGCCCCATATAAGGCTGCACCCCACCCTCTCGCCCGGTGAATTTCTAAGATTGGAGAAATTGGGCGATGAGGAGATTTTTTGGCTTTCTTTGCTATTGCACAATCCACGTGTTACAATGAAAGCACACTCTTCTGAATTTGGGGAGTCCATGTCAAGTTCTCGCTAATTCTGACTCCCAAATAGTCAAACTCCTTAACCTGGTCTAGGTGTTGTGCTCCTAGCCTCAATTTCCCCTTGGTTGACTTGTAGGGATTGAAGACCATGAACTTAGTTTTGGAGCAAATAATTTCTAAACCCCGCTCTTTACAAGCTGTTGCAAACTTGGTTAAAACTTTCTCGAAGCCCATTGGGGTTTTCGAAATGAGCAACGTCTCGTCTGCAAATAAAAGACAGGGGGTTTGATTGCCAGCTAATTTTGGTGGGTCACCTCCACAGTCATAGAGATCATTAATGAGCCCATTCATATACAGGGTAAATAATGTTGGCGCTAGCACGCAGCCCTGGCGCACCCCCTTAGAAACAGGAATATTGGTAGTTAGGCTACCATCACCTGACTTTGGCATAATTGCCTAGATGTAAGCGGACCAAGAGTTGGAGCAACCCACCAGGAAGACCAAGCTCCCTAAGGGCAGCCCAAAGCCTGGTGCGATCTATGGAGTCAAATGCCGTTTTGAGGTCGACAAACACGACATACAGGTGGCCCTTCTTGATGGTAACTTCCTTCCAGATGAGCAACAGGAACCGAAACGCCTGGTCTAGGGTACTCGTAGAGGCTCTAAAGCCAGCCTGCAGGTGAGAGAGTATACTATGTTCCTCTATCCAGCTATCGAAGATGTGTTAAAATAATTTTGCTGAATACTTTCTGTGATACGTCTATGAGGCTAATTGGCCTGTAGTTTGATGGGTCTCCCTTATCTCCTTTTTTGAATATATGTATTATTTCAGCACCCTTCCAGACTGCAATGCGTTAATCGTGTTCACGGTTTCCTCTAAGGAGAAACTAGTTACGGCATCTACTGGATGCTCTATATTACAGTCACTGCCTGTCAGTACTACCTCACTCTCCAGCTCGGGAACCTTTCCAGAGTATAAACTTTGAAAATACTCTTCCCAAACTTGAGGTTGTAAGTGAAAATCAGTTTCACTAGCTGGCTGTTTTGCCCCTTTGGAAAGAAAATGCCAAAATAGCTGAGAGTCCTTCGATCTGGACGCCTCCACTAGTGTACACCAGTTTTCTGCCTCCCAAGCCCTTTTTGCTTCAGCCTGTACTCTATTATAGGCTCTTCTTCTGTCTATTATATCAATCCTTATTCCTTTTTTAACTGCCAAGGATAAATCAATTCTAGGGTGCCTACAATCCTCGTTATACCACGGGGCAGCATTGTGGGTTACTACATTTGGGCACCACTTTTTGCTAAAATGGGGCTTAATGCGGTTTGATAGGTGTTGGAAAGTAGACATAATGCTGTCGTCATTTAGGTCTGGATTACCCAAGACATTTAAAGTCTGGGCCACCTCTTTATAGATGTTCGGTAGAAGCTTTTCATCAGCAATTACCTGAGGCTATTTTATCCTCCTGTTATTAATGGTTGTAATGTCGGGGGCCATCACTGAATTTGTCTGGAATTGCTGAATTTTAATGCCAGATAGCTTCAGAAGGAATGCATTATGATCACTATCCTCTCGGTTTAAAATAATCATATCTTTTATTTGTGCCCAAAGGTCAATGTCTACCATAATAAAATCAATCCTGTTCCTGAAGCTTCCCCTTTTAAACGTAAATTTTGCTTCAGCATCTGAGGGTGTCCGCCCATTACAAGCGCGAACCCCATGGGCAAGGGTAAATGACAGGACTTGCTGTCCGACCTTAGTACTCCTTTTCAGGGCCGGTATCTCAAGCCTTTTTATACCTCTAGTTTGTTCTTCCTCCTGCACTAGTTTGTTGCACATAATCTATAGGTTCATCGGTCGTATTAAAATCACCGGCTAGAATGAGATGATATTCTTTACATGAGTTGTCAAGTAAGTTGGTGAGCATTGACATAGTATCAGAGTCCTTATGGGGACTAGTGAACCAATTATATAGATCAATTATCCTAACATGGAAGTTCCCTTTCAATGATATGAGATCTAATCCAAGGATCTCCTGTGAGCCTATGTTTAGCTGCTTAATTTTACAACCCAAGGTTATCTTAATCCAGATTAACAGACCTCCAGCGGGTCTACCAGTTGTTGAGTGTCTAGCTTCAATACTAAACGTGGTGTAACCCACCCTATAGTGCTGCTCGGTAGCCCAGGTTTTTTGGAGCAGACATATGTGACTACTATCCACTAGATTGCCCCACTCTGGGTTATTTAATTTAGACTTTATCCCTGCAATATTCCATGAGATAATATTTAATTGCTGGGCCTCATCAGGGCTTCCTTGAAGCAGGAGTCCTGCTGTTGAGTTTACTTCTTCACGGCCTTAGGGACATATATGATGGCCAGTGGGGATAACCAAACTTCGAGTCTCTAATTCTCTCGGGTTATTTTTTGTAGTGTCCTTCCTTAGTTGACTAGGTAAAGCCATGTCGTGGGACAGCGTCCTTTTAACACTGCCCATCTTTAGTCAGTCAGGGATATCCAGCTCCGAGAGAGCTTGGTATCTATTGCTGGTTACAAGGGGGAATTGTTCCTTACGTGCATGGGGATAGAGGGCTGTACGAGTGTCTGTTATAATGGCAGGACCCTTATGCTTAAGATGTCTATAGAAAAAACCCAAAGGCATAATGCCAATCCCTTGATCAGGGCCCCACCCAACATGTTCCCTCCTGCCTCTGATCAATTTCACTGCTAGGGCTGGAGACCTACAGTTAATCACCACGCAGTCTCCACAGGTAGACTTGCGTAAAGGACCAATCCAAATCACTCTTCTTACAAACAGAACGTCACCATAACTAGTATTTGTATAATCAGAGTTAAGGGATAGCCAGTGGCAGACTTTATTTTTCAATTGGCTTGTGGTTTCCTCAATATTACCCTGTAGCATGGGGACATTGGTTAAAATCGCCACGTAAGGGCAGCACTCTGGTGGAAGGTCCAGATTAGCCCCATATAAGGAAGAATACATGTTAGAGGTGTCATCTGGTTGTGGATTTGGCTGTCTAGTAGGTACAGTTACATTAACATTTTGTGCAGCATGACGCGCTCTTGGGCTACTCCCTATGTTTTCACCCCCTGTTGAGTAATCAACTTGTCTCAAGGCTAGGTCTTTGGATGTGCCTTCCACTTGATCATCAACTCATTTTGGAGTGGTAACTGCAAGAGGAGCTTGTATGGCTTTACTACTATGTCTTCCTGCCACGTTAGACTGTCTTACTGGTTCTTGTCTCCCCCCCCCCCAAGGCAGGGTATTCCCGACCTGTAAACCCAATTTTTCCTGCCCCAACCGTGAGTTTATTAATAATACTCTTTTGAATATCACCCACATTTGCCTCAAGTTTATCAAGTCTATCCATGATTGGTGAAAGATTCTTTAAGAGTATGTTGTCCAAATGATTCTTTAGAGTCTCTATGTCATGCTCGGATAGAACTGTAGAGGCAAATGGCATAGGGTGAGATCTTGGCGGTACTGTTAATGTGGTTGTGGTGCTTTTAATCCCCTCCTGTGTTAACAACTTTGTTTTGTTTTTTGATCTAGTACTTGCTCCCAGCGGGGGCTCTTGATGTTTCATTTTCCTCTTCCTTTTAGCTTGTAATTCGATTGTCGGGGATGTAATAAGGCGGGTGGGGACTTCATAAGGGCGGATTGGTCTACTATTGTCTGTGTGCTGGTAGGAATTCCAGACTCTGTATCCCCAGGCGCCCTGTTAGGAGTGTGATCCAGATTCAGAGCAATGAGTGATCCACCCTCCATGGATAACCGACGTTCCACCACTAGGATTTCTTTCTCCAAGGCTCTGGCAGCACGAGTAAAAAAACAATCAAGGGTAGAGTTGTGGAGAGTCTTAGGTGTGCCCTCCATATCCCCAGTTTGCTTTCGCTTTGCCATTAAATAAGCAATCACAGCCCCACAAGGTATAAACTTTAGCTTAGTCCTAGGACACAATCAAACTTACTTGGCATAGATTATGGACTCCCCAACAAACTGCCATGTGCCACCAAGTGACTCCGAGCCAGGTATGGGAATAGAGAGTAAAAGAAGAACGAAAACCAAGAGGGTAGGCCCAGTCCAGCCCTCTCCGGGCTCCGACGGGTGTGGACAGGCCCGCCCTTGGCCCGGGCTTTGCCTGGGCACGCCGCGCGTGTCCCGTGCCGCGGGAGCCCTGAGCAGTTTAAAAGCGGCTCCTGGCACGTGAACAGGCGTCAGCGGCTCCTGCCACGAAGTGCGTTGGGGGATGGAGTCCCCGTGAGGCTCTGGCTGGCCCCCGGCAGGCAGTGATTGAGGTAATGGGCTCCCGCGCCACGGGATCCCTGAGCAGTTTAAAAGCGCCTCCTGGCACGTGAACAGGCATCAGCGGCTCCTGACGCGAAGTGCGTTGGGGGATGGAGTCCCCGTGAGGCTCTGGCTGGCCCCCGGTAGGCAGTGATTGAGGTAATGGGCTCCTAAACTGAAATGTTTATATTTATTTGTGTGACAAAAATTACTAAACATTATTTATAGAATTAATTTACACTAATTTAATTATTTTTAAATAAATAAAATGTACATTTATTTTTAAATTAATGGAAATAAATGATGCAATTCATATTCATATTATTAAATTAATTTATTATTACATAATTTCCCATGAAGTTCTATTTTAAGTCCCTGTCTCCATTATTTTCTATGGGTGGATGTTGCAGGTACCAGTGGTTGGCCATGAGTGGTGCTGGGCTTACTCCAGATCTGAGCATTTACTGCTGCTTTGGGCCCTTTTCTGATTTAGTAAATTTGGAAATGCAGTTTGTGAATTGGAATGGGCTGACACTTTTGTGGGTGGATAAATGTCCCTCCCTAAACCCCTCCTTGCCCCTCCTTTAATCCCCTTCTACTCCTCCCTAAGTCCCTACCATTTAGTAGTAAGTATTCACTGTTTTCCAGCCACTCTCCCCTGACTATTCCACATTTACTATTAAAACGTAGGTGTACGTGTGCAGAGCGGTGCAGCTGGGCAGAGATCTCTGCACATAAAAGATAGGAGATGTGGAGGCAGAGACCTTCACATGTAGGTTTCTGAATATAATTTTGTAGCACGACTATTAATATTGTAGTACTACTAAATGCACCACAAACTGCAGTTTGTGAAGAGCTCTATAGTAGTGTAGCAGTTTGAAGTTAGTCCTGGGGACAGGACAGAAGACTAAATATGGTTTTAGGGTTAGCAATAGCCTTAGAGTGAGGAATAAGTTTAGGCCCAGGACTAGTATTAGGCTTACATATGGGGTATCAGGCAAACATCAGGTGCTTTATTCCTTGTTAACAGTCATTTTGTTTTATATTTCATGTTTTTTGGAAATGTATTTCTGCATTATGGTGCTTGACATTATAATCTTATTTTTAGATATTTAAATGATTTCGTTTTATATACAGTATTAATCTTTTGAGGCATTGTGTATTGTGTCACGACCAACAACTGACTTCAATACCTATGGACATGTTAGGCTTGACCTCAGAAGTCCTTTATAGAGCGAATGTAGCGAAGGCCCAATATATCCTTGCGGAAGCATTATATATAAGTAAATGTTAACTGAAACATTTGTTAAAGGCTGTTATAGATTAACATCAGTAACTAACCTGCTTAAAAAAGAGCAATAGAAGTTCCCGTAAAAACTTCAGTTGAAGGGAACGATATGGTTACAATCCAACGCATAACAATGCTAAATTCATCAGTTATAGTGATCTATAAACACCGTAACACCCACCAATGAACTTGTTACTCACACAAGATATCACACAAAACATCTTAAGTGACATTGCTGATGTAACCGCACATTCTATATTACCTGGAGATGAACAGTTGTTGCACTTTCACTCACATGTAATGCACATCCTCAGTGATATTAAAGTAAATTGTAAGACTGCAGTACCAGAGTCAACATCCAGGTGTCCTTTCAAATTTTATATAGAGGAGGAAAAGTGCTGCAGTTGCAATTTATCAATATTTCCTCAGCTGCTAAAAGCAACTGTACAATTGTGCTACTTCTGCCAGCATCCAGAGATTTTTGTTCTAAATATGTGGACAGTAAAGATTCCAGCAGGTGCCTTTGAAAGCAGGACATATCCTTTTACATATTCAAGGCAGTAATTAGGCTGCAGTACCACAGCCATCCTCTAAACACCATAACAGATTGAATGCATTGAGAGAAAATAGGCTGTTGAATTCAAACGCCCGATTCATCTATTTATTCACATACTTGAAACAGAGTTGTAAGGCTGCAGTACCATTGTCAATGTCTACTGGACACTGCCATGATTCTGCACAGGAAAAAGGCTTATTTCTACTCTCAGCATACATATCTGAAAAAGTGCAAACCATATGTGGCTGCTCTGATGTCACACCTATACCATTATTGAATTCATTAATCATGCCCTCAGTGATGTCATTGATGATGTCAGAGCCCGGAGGGTTGGTGTACGTCAATATTACAAAGGATTCAATGTAGTATTGCTGATAAATACATTATGCATTCAATATTTATTTGAAGAGTTTTATAAAGCGCGAACATGACCCTTACGGGTATCAGAGCGCTGTACAAAGAGGTGAAAGCACGCATAACACCAACATAATGGCACAAATAATGTAGTTAAGTTAAAACACTGTCAAACAAAGGGGGGAAACAATCAAGGTCCGGGGCTGGGGAGTCGGCCCAACCAGTACAGATTCAGAAGGACCATAGCACGAGATAACAATTGAACAGACAAGCAAAAATACATCGAAACAAACGGTGTAAAATAAGTATCACATCTGTAGATAGGGGGCTTGAGAAGGAGTACAGGTTGATGCTGTTAATGATCATTAAAGAGTAGCCATTTAACATGTTTCTTGAATAATGCAGTGGAAGGATTGGACCTGATTTCGGAGGGAAGAGCGTTCCAAATTCTTGGAGCAAGTCCGGAGAAGGCACAATTGTAAGTTCTTTTCTTTTTGAATTTGGGAGGTTTCAAAAGTAGGGTGGATGTACTTCTTAAGATCCGAGCTGAGCCAGATAGTTCAAGCTTTTTCACCAAGTAAGCCGGGGTGTTGTAATTATGGCTTTATGCGTCAAGCAAGCTATCTTGAAACATATCCTAGCTTCGATAGATAGCCAATTTAGTTGCATGAGGTCGGGGGAAATGTGGTCATGCTTTCTGGCGCCCGTGATGAGCCTGGCCGAGGCGTTTAGAGTGGCTCTGAGCGGGGCCAGGCTAGCTTTGGGAAGCCCAGCAAGGGTCACCAAACTATATTCCAGTCGAGAGATAACCAGGGATTGTACTGCAGGTCTTATGTCTTCAGGGGGAAGGAAAGGCTTGATTTTCTTAAGGGTGTTGAGTTGAAAGTTGGCTCCCCTAATAGTTGCACTGATGTGCCCTTGCATATTTAGGTATTTGTCCAAGGTAATGCCTAACGATTTAGCGGAGTCAACCACCTGAGGGGTGCAGTTAAGTGCAGTGAGTTGTTTAAGCCAGTCAAGGGTAGGAGCAGAGTGGTTGCGGGGGGCAATCAGAAGGAATTCGCTTTTGAGTGTATTTAACAAAAGATGGTTCTGGGCTAACCATCGTTGAGTTTGTGAGAGTGCATCATTTAACGTTTTTATGTCCTCTGGAGAGGAGATCTTCAAGTACAGTTGCGTGTCATCTGCGAACATGTGGTAATGAATGTTAGAATGGTTCAGAATGTCGGTGAGCGGTTCCATAAAAAGGTTGAAAAGAGTGGGCAAGAGTGCGGAACCTTGAGGAACTCCAATTGTGACTGGGGTACTGGTAGCACGGGAATGGTTAACTTTGATTCTTTGGGTGCGGTTATGTAAGAAAGAAGCAAACCAATTTAAGACCGGGCCCGAAAGACCCATCCTCTGTTGAAGAAGCGCAATCAAGTTAACATGTTTGATGGTGTCAAATGCTGAGGACAGGTCAAGAAGGATCAGAAGACAAGGGACATTTTTATCAAGGGAACTCAGGGCGTCATCCACAATGTGAGTTAGTGCAGTTTCAGTACTATGCCCTACTCTGAAACCCGATTGATAGAGGTCAAGGAGTTGGAATTTCTCTATGTGGTTGCAGAGCTGCGTGTGTATGCATTTCTCGAGCAATTTAGCTAGAGTCATGATGCTGGTGATAGGCCGGAAGTTGTTAGGATCAGATAAATCAGTGTTGGGCTTCTTAGGGAGGGGAGTTACTTGCCCAGTCTTGAGGCAGTCCGGGATCCTCCCCTGCAGGAGAGATTCATGAATGATCCGGGACCAGAGAGGGAGAATGGCCAAATTGAGATCTTGAAAAAACTTAGCAGGAAGTGGATCGTTGAAATGGTTGGAAGGTTTTAAGGATGCCATAGCGTAGAGCAGCTCCGTGACATCTGGCAGGAGAAAGGAATTCCAAGAGGCGTCATTTTTGGGAGAATAGCCAAAGGGTAAAGACACTACCGACGGTTCCTCAGGCCCAGCTAATGATGCGGAGTAGTTCTGGGGCCGCAAAATGGGAGTGTCAGGTTGCAGCTCGAGTTCAACTTTTCTTGTTTTTTCAGAGAAGTGCACTAAGAAGTCCTCACCACTCGGAAGCGAGGTCAAGGGAGTCGAGGTAAGGTTGGAAGAGTGGTTAGCTTGTTGCTTGATGATTGCAAAGAGCTTCTTGGGTCTATTTTTAGAGCCGTCCAGCTGAGCTCTGAAATGGTCGGTTTTAGCAATGCGGATGTTTTTGTTGTATGTGCTTCTCAACTTCCTTAACTGAAAGAGGCTTGTGGTGGATGGCGCATTTCTCCAAAGCCTCTCAGAGAGCCTAAGTTTGGGACGCTCATCATTTAGGGCACCATTAAACCAAGGTTTGGATTGTTTGACTGGAATCCTTTTGAGTTGTTTCGGTGCAATGGTGTTGAAAATATTAGCCACAGTGCTAATGTAGTGATCAGAGAGATCGTCAAGGTTGGTCATGTTAGGAGGAGGTTGGAGCCTATTCTTGGTGATGGAAGTTAGAGCATTGATGTTGATGTCAATCAGATTGCGAGTCAGTTGTTAGCTCTAAGAGGTTGGCCCTGTCTGCACGAGACCTTTTCCAGGATGTGAAAGGAAATTTGATGATGATCCGTCCAGTCATAGGGTAAAATGTCACCCTGTTGTATGATATTGTCTTTAGCTATAATAAGGTCAAGGGTGGCACCCTTGTTGTGGGTAGGTCCCTTACATAACTGTGAGAAGTTGAGATCAGAGAGGAAAGCCTTAAAGGAGTAGATTAAAGGATCATTTGTGTAATTCCAATGGAGGTTAAAGTCTCCGAGGAAGATGTGGCAGAGTAGGTCCGAGCACGAGCTAATGACCTCCATGATTTGCTCTATGAAGAGCAGATTGTCTTCATATATAGTCTATAATATAAAGTCTTAATGAAGGCTGTGCCATTTCTCCTTATTTCATTGATACGCTTGATGTGGTTGCTTGTGTGCTTGTCAGATCCAGGTTGGACTATGCTAACAAACTGTATGTGGCCATCTGCTTTGACCCACTGATGTATCTATTTAAAAGGTCACCAAAAGTGGAGAATGGTGGGGTGCATCCAAGTCACAAAGTCCAGGGTCACTTTTGAAACCTGCGCTTCTTCTTTCATCACAGTAATAGGCTGGCACTGCCAAATGGCATGGCCTGCTTCCTGGTGCCATCTCTGAGCCATCTTTGTATGATGAGATGATCAAGCTGTCAGAGGTTAGTGTGAGGTCTGGGGCTAAAACTGAATGCGGTGCCCTCTGGATGCTTCTTCCAGTTTAGCTAAGTGTGATAATCTGCACCTGTTTCTATGTATTAAAAATGTACTTCAGTGAAAGAGAAAAAATGGTGTCTGGTGCTTTCTAGTGGCCTGGTCACACAAGGCACGTCATTATTAATGAAGATAACAGGCTTGCTTGTGATTAAAAACCTATCAATAAATGTTCCTGAAGGAGAGCCCTGGAAAGTGCAGGTGGTGGTCTCCACCTTCGGACCAATCTCTTAACCAAAACGGGGGCTCTTAGGGATTCATGTAAAAAGTGTTTTAACGGTTGCAAGCCCTCGTATTTGGTAAATCTGAGGGTTTGCGACCGGTTAAACACTTTCTGAAATGCAATAAATGTTATTAACAATTCGGAAAAGGTTTTCCAAATTGTTAAATGGATTTAGGAAACAATAAGGAATCAGTATTTGCAAGGGCCGTGTTTAGGGCACCTCTTCCATATACCGATTTCTTATGGTATGTATTAATGTTTTGCAGCTGAAATCTGGTCGCAAAACATTACTATTTCAGCAACAAATCAAATAGGTGGTAACCTATTCACAAACCGGAATGGGTCCCCAAGGGACCCTTTTCCAGTTGAAAATCTTTTTAAAAAAAATGTTTTTAATTTCTTTATTGGTTTTTGGACAAATAGCAAAAAAGCATCACAGTATCAGCTTGTGATTATCGTGGCATGGAATATAAGTACACTCAATATAAAATGCATTCGTTTGTACATCCCCAGACTTAGATTGACTTCATGTATATACAGTAGCAATGTATTAAAACGTAACCCACTCTCCCCTTCCCACATTCAGTCTGACCTAAGGGGCCCAACAGCCCATCGTATAATTCGACATGTCGAGATGAGTCCGATGGCCTACATGACCCAGCTACAGAACAACCTTGTCCAATATGAATATTACACACATGCATATGTTACAATCTACTGCACTATCCGTTAGGAGAGTCTTCCTGGGTGTTCAGTGGCGGAGCATCCGGGGCATCTTCGCTGTGTTCCTGAAGGTACGAGATCAGTGGCGCCCATATATCCCGGGGACGGGATTTGACCGGCAATAATTCTGCATAAGTTGTTAGTTGGTCTTTACTATAGATAAAATCATTTAACCAGTCTTTAAACTTGGGGGCTCTCCCCCTGCCCCATCTGCAGGCCACTCTCCGCCTAGCCAGGAGCAGAGCCATAGCAGCGAACTTTCTACGCGCCCTAGTTGAAAATCTTAACAAAAACCTCTTTTAGCAGTAGGCAGTGGTCCATGAGGCAACTCCCAAAAGGTTTGTGTAACTTAAAGGAAATGGGGTGCATTTAAAAAAATGCTTTATTTAAAAGTAATCACAGAAATGGTGGTCTGCTGACCTCAGCTGGCCACCACCTCTGTGACTGCAGCCAGTCGTACTGAGTTGCAATTTACGAACGACTTGATGAATATTCATGAGGTAGGTCGAATTGCGACCCACTACGATTCTGTATTTTGTGACCCGATGTATCAGTACATAGATCACAAAATCAAAAACGGTGCGGTAAAAGTCGATGCGTAATTTGCGATCACTATACCAATTCGATTCTTTATACATGAAGTCCTTTGTTCTTTGTGCGGGTTTATACAAGGCACTCAAGATCCACTTATTAATGGCTTTTTTGCTGCTGCCAAGTGAAATTTGCTTTTGCCTTTATTGTTGTTATTTATTTCATGGCACTTTCTGCTAGAGCCAAGAAAAATTGAGCCTGCTCTCTGCAAGTCTAATGAATACATTAAATAAATAAACTAAATGTGAATCGAGCAGTAAGAGTGCATTTATTGTTCATCTGCAGAACTCCTATCTTTAAAACACACATGGCAGAAGCAGTAACAATCTGTTTATCGCAGGATATTTTAATATGTGCGTTTGTCGGATATTGAAGGACAATTATATGTGTCAGTGATCCGAGCTCGCTTAACACTGTTACCTATATAATGATGACGATGTAGCGGGCACCAGGTGTTTTCCCAGTGGGCCAGAAGGGTGGCGGACGTTTTTTGAGTGGTGGGGGCCATGTTTGTTACTGGGGGCCGGTTTTGCAGCAGTGCTGCAATATCGGCCCCCTGTAACAAAATCAGCAGCAGTGCTTCTCACTAGCACCCCGCTCCCCACCACCCCACAGGCCGGTCCAACTGAATTACCAGGGCTGGTTTGTGTTCCCAGTCTGGCCCTGTGAACACATTCATTGGTTCACAAAGCTATCCTCAGTCCCAGATAATAGAGCTTCAGTTTCATAAAAATGATATATTTTATACATTTATTAAATATAAATAATGAATAAATGTGTCCTAATAATAGGTTATTTAGAGCAAGTGCACTAAGGCACATTGGCACATTTATTACCATAGTGTGACGTGAGAAAACACCTTTTTTTACTGTTTTACAGATTGCTTGTTACATTTGCTTTACCAAGGAAAATAACCCTGCTAATAAACAGCAAGCGTGGCCAGTGTGAATTAATTTCAATGCATGGATTTAACTCCTTGTGTCCATGTTTGTGTACAAGCCTTGCTATATCTCTACTATGCATGACAAAACGGCATAGCATAACCTTATACGCAGATCTGTGTTGAGTAATACGCTATTGATCAGCATTATTGAGGGAGGGGATGGGCGTCATGACCCGCTCCAGGCGTCACCTCCCATGAGCCATGGCCTCTTCCCACACTCAACAATGGTAATAAATTCACACTCGCGAATATATATATATATACATATAGTGCGCGAAAGGGAGTACAGGAGGAGGGAGGTCTCCTCTTGCCGATTTGGGACTCACTGGCCTGAATTTTTGAGTTTGAGAGACATTGTGGGCAGCACATCTTGTGGATTCCATTGTCGAAGGTAACTGCTGCACATTCATTACGTGACAATTCCTTTGTGAACAACAGAGTGCACCCAGATATGTACTGTGAGCAAGGACGCTATGCAGCTTTATTTCTATCACATCACAGTACATAGTATTAAGCAAAGGTTTTACTCTTACTACGGGATGTAACGCTATTAGCAATATTTCACAACCACCGTACTCTGTAGCATAAACCAGGGTGCACTATGGGACTGGTAGTATCGCACCAGGTCACGTGACTGTAATGTGTTCAAATGTGAAAACCGATTTAGTCTGATGCACCTCACCTGTGAACAAGGCCACAACCAACGGCCGAAACGCGTAGGGGTTGATGTCCTGCCATTCCTAAAAATAATAAAGCCAGTGAAGTACTCAGTTGGGCTTCGCAGTTCTCTCTTTATTGCTGTGGTGAAAGCCAAATAACGGGAAGCTCCATGCCCGTTTGCGAAGCCTCCCTGAAGGGATGGGGGCTCCCGTCAATTGGAGAAATGTGATGGATATATATATACATATACACACACATATATATATATATATATATATATATATATATATATATTGGGAGAGAAAGAAGTGTTGAGAAAACGTAGCAAAATTAGCAACAACAACAAAAAAGAAGAAACTACACACATGCCACTTAGGGAAAGATCTCCCTTCCCCCAGCACGAGACTCTGCCTATTTATAGAATCTTGGAATCTGCATGAGCTTTGCTGAAACCAATCAGATTTTCTAAATCCTCTCTAAGGTTCGCTTCTAAAGCTGTATCGTGAAACAACCACGAATCACCAGTTTCCTACACTGCAATGTGTGACAAGTGTGGTCCTTCTGCAGAGGACAGCTGAAGTTCCTTGCAAAGGTGTTCTGGTTATTGCCCCAGTCACTAACCAGTAATCTGCAATACTCTGAGTCCTAGTCTTCCTCGTCACAGTACTTGTACTGTTGTCTTGTACAGACAGGATATACCTATCCTACCTACATCTTCAAATCCAGTACATATAGACGCTCCCTATCTTAGGTCCCACCTATCCTTGGGAGCAATAAACACATGCTGAAACACCAAGCACTCCTGTGGCCCTGTGGTTGAGTGAACTGGGCAGGGAGGGTGAGTATCCAGGAACTGTGCAAGGAAGGCTAGGACTTGCAGTAATGAA
This sequence comes from Calotriton arnoldi, assembly GCA_963921515.1. NCBI lineage: Eukaryota > Metazoa > Chordata > Amphibia > Caudata > Salamandridae > Calotriton > Calotriton arnoldi. The sequence goes on from CAWUFW010003706.1 coordinate 978,186, forward strand.
GATTACCAATATATAACAAGAGATTACACCTCTTCTGTCTTCATTGTCCCAGTCCCTAAATCATGAGGATGTACCAAAGAAGAGAGATCTCGACTTCTGGGATGACAAGAGAGAACAAAAGTACACATAGCTGAAATACTCATGAGATTTTAATATCAGAAAAACATTCAAATGCCCACAGGAGTGAGTATATTGGGATCAAAACCAGCAAAATGACTCCTGCCTACCTGTAATGAGTGATGAACGTATGTGGTGACGCCCAGTTGGCACGTGGAGATGCAAAGTAGGTAGCATTGCTAGTGTCCTTCAAGGAAGCCCCTGATGCCAGCACAGAAGAAGTGAAAAACACTTCCTCCACTTGTAGGGCCTCATTTACGAGGCCCCTTGCGCTAACGGAGTGTCACTTTTTTTGACACTCCCGTGGCGCAATGTGCTGGTCCATATTTACAAGGCCACACAAAGCCACTCTGCATGGCTTTTCATGGCCTTGTAAATATGGTCCCCTTTCGCGCAGTACTCTGTGTGAAAGGGGTGTTCCATGGGTGTTGCTGTGGGTGTTTCCATGCAGCACTCATGGAACCTGATGCATTCCCAGATTAACAAGTTTTTGCAAACCTGGGAATGCATCAGATTCCTACGCCACCCAGGAGAGACAGAAGGGAGGTGCAACGAGGAGAAATACGTTTATTGCTTCTCGTTTTTCCTTTTTCTATGTGAGTTGCAATCTGCAGCACACATAGAAAGAGGAAAAGACCTCTTGTGATTGTTTTTGTGCAGGAAGGTGTAAAAATTATCACCCCTACAACACAGACACCCGTGCACCATGGCGCAAGGGTGCCTGCGTTGGCTCATGACAGCCCATAGTACGCCAGCGCAAGGGGAAAAGGACAGGAATGCGCCGTATCTTGTAGATACGGCACATTCCAGCCCTTTTCTTTTGATGCACGGCAGAGCAGCAGGAAGGCTTGCTGCACTGGCCTGCATCAAATAATTGTAAATGAGGCCCTTAGTTTGTAAGAGAGCAAAACAAGATGGCCCACCAAAACCTCCAGAGTCGGCTGCTATTTTGAAGTCAAGCACTGGCAGCGGTCTGGAAGTATAGCGAGCCGAGCAGGGACAAGCTGCTGAAGATATGATGCGTCTATAATCCGCACAGCATGAGAGAGAGTCACGCCTGCTCACTATGTGACCCACTCCACAAGGAGTGTGCCAATTGACACAATACTCAACCATAGCCCCAGCACTCAAATCTGACTATCAGAAAACCATACAGCCACTGGAACTGGAGCAGCAGAGGCGAGGGAGCATGGGGCCACTTCAGAGACATTTAGGACCCTTGCTGGCCCCAAGCCCTATCCTGATCAGAGATGCCTCCAACGCTGGCTATACCATAGCCACAGGGGAATCCAGGAGTAGTAAATGGTTGTGTGTCACTGGAAATTTAAAGTAACGGACTGCTTTTGGCCAGAAATGTAGCAGCATTTGTTGATGTCTAAAGTAACTATGGATCATAACACAACACAACAACACAACACAAAGCAATATAACAACAAAACATAACAGGTCTTAACACAATACAACACGAAAACAGAAGAAAAGCACAAACACAGTCCAACAAAAAGACACACCACTGCACCAGAATGCAAAAACGCAATTGCAAATGTGTGCTGTTGTGTTGAAATCGTTGGCATACTATTGTGTTGTTTGTTTGTGTTGGTTCATTGGCAAGGTAACTTCTGTTGTTTACTCTGTTGTGTGTTGGAAGGAGAGAGAAGTAAGGAATGTGAAGTCGGGAGCAAGAGAAGTCATCCAAATTGAGTCAAAAGGAGGAATTTTATGCCTGGCCTTGAGAGAGCTTTACCTTTCTGGCCGGGTTGTTCAGCCGTCATTCACATTTTACTTCTGTCCACAATGGTATACAGGAATGGGCAGTGGATCAGGTCACTTCAGCCATGATTACATATGCACATCCATCTAAAAAGTGTGCTTCAGTGCAAGGACTGAAGAGCTAATACCTAACTTTGCAAATGCATTTTCTTTCCTTTCTTCGTACTTTTTAAAAATATTCTTGGCCATGCTTGTGTGCTTTCTTGCCTTCTTTTTATTTTTGTGGCATTTTCTTGCAATGAAAACAAAACAGAAATACACATTGCACCAGCTTGCCAAGGCTACACCTGCTGGCTTTGCCATTGCTTGTTCTATTTGTGAAGACTGGAATGATAGAACAATTAGCACGTTAATTACCCCCAGTCTTCTGCCAGTCAACAAACAGCTTTTATTATTATCATATGCATGATAGAGCAATTATCACGTTAATTGGCCACAGGCTTTTGCCCTTCAACAAACAGCTTTTATTATCATTTGCAATTGTATTCATTCTGCTCTTGGAACCTGCCTCATCATGCGATTGTGGGTAAATTACTTCATCTGTCTGTACTTCAGATTGTGAGGTTGTGTAGTTAAGTACTACGTGTAATGGTGAGGCTAGCTGCACACTGTGTTGTCCAGTAATGTCTGTGCCATGATGCTGTCCCTCTCTGCTTCATCGCATTCTGATTTGTTTTGTAAGATGATTTCATCTGAACCTTGTGTACACTATACTATCCAGTGGGAAGAACATTAGGTTTGAGATGCTTCTGCTGAAATAAAAATGTTCTCTATAAAGCATCCTGATCAGCCTTAGAGTTAAGTTCATGCTATCACAAATGTGTGTAAAAAAAATTCAAATAACACACACACATATTTTGTAGCAAGTGCATTAACCCACCTAGTAATCATACTTTTATTGGAGCCTGCAACTTTCACATTATTCACAGATGACTACAGCAACCACTGAACCTCCTGAGCGATTTCTTTACTGTAACCTGTACATGTTATTTTCTATGGTGTGAGCTCGTCTCCCAGAACTATTTATTGAAAGCTTTTTCCAAGCTCTTTTTTTATACACACACTTGCCACCGACCGAGTCCTCAAACCTAGGATAACTTCCAAGGGCATCAATTGGGTCATTTACGTTTCAGCATCTACTCCACCCTCCCACTGCACCCTTAAAACCTCCCTTACCCTGTACACTTCTGAAACTCCTTATGCCGCCAAAGACCCCGCCCAGTCACTGTATCATTTTGTTTTGTTTGGGACACTGTGGTGATGTCTGGAAGTCTTAGAACACTCACACACCCCAGATTTCACCTAGGATATGCCCCTGGGAGTAAGCATGATCATTAATACTGGTTCTCAGTCTGTGGCCCTCACAGCTCACTAGCATCCTCTTGAGATAACAGTACTTCTTGCCTCCATCACGCTCAAGGTCACCTTCACCCCTATTTCGGTATGTTCCACTCCTCATCCACAGTGGTGGCGCAAAGTTGTGTAAGACTACAACATGATCATATTAGCAGGTCTGAGGATAAATCACCCTTTCTCCATTCATGACCCACCTATATGATGGATATTGCCTGCATTCCCTGTTGGACAGGTGCATGGTGTATGCAAATGGCTGAAGGTCATTGTCTGTAGGAAAGCACGGCCAATTCTGCCTAGCGGAAAACTAAGCTCCCACCCAAGATCTATAATTCACCCTTCGGAGCTGGTAGTCCTTAGTGGCGATTCACTGCTTATGCAGCTCCTCAAGGAATCAGTGGATCTGGCCCCTCTTGTCCATCCTCTGTGCCTTGGAGCACTTAGAAAGAGTGGGCTGAATGGCACAGAGATCCTCAGGGAATCTATCCGCTGGTGGGTTGATAAATCAAAGCTCCTGATTATCCAGCACTTGAGTCCCCTCAGGTTAAATCCTTTCTCTCAGATGAATCCTTCGAACTAGCAGGGTCACCCCAGCAAGGAATAAGGTCTGTTCCTTGCAAATTATCCTGGTCGGGCAGAGTGATGGACCCCCAGATTACCCCGTAGGTAGCATCCACAGGAGCTGCACCTCTGTCCTTGCAGGTCAGTTCTCAACAACTGAACCTTCTTAAACGACCCACTCTCCTATACACTATAGGAAAAAGTTCAGGTAGCCAATCAAATAACAGCAATGTTTGACACTTGTCCTATAATGTGTTTGGTTATCACTCCTTGCATCATCCATTACTCCTGGGGGAGATACAATGTCATCATCTACCAAGGCCGCCAAACACCTAGCTTGTGTTGTGTTCAGCGTCACAATGTACCTAGTCCAGTCACACAATCCCTTGCATGCCCTCTTCCACATACCTATACGGGAAGATGGGGCTACAAGTTAATTAGCTTACCTTTAAATCTAATCTGCAACCTGTTTTAGGTCTAGGGAAGCACAAACAGTCCAGAGTTTTCCTGTTCAGTACCACGGCCAGGCTGGGAACCGAAACCAGCACTGCTAAACAGCTCGGCCGGCCCCTGGGCTAGTTGGACGCACTACTCCCGTCTCACTGCTGGCGCTTTTGTTACAGGGGGCCGATATTGCACCTATGCAGCAAAACTGGCCCTGATAACAAAAAAGGCCCCCCAGGGGTCCAAAACCCGGCCCCACCCTGGCGACCCACCAGGGAAACTTCCGGTGCCCACTACGACCAGTCCGGCCCTGTTCAGTACCTAGGCAGCTGGGGATGCAGGAGTCAGACATGAAGCCTTTCAAAAGCACAGCTTCTTATTCATTTTTACGAGGCTGCACGCTATTGCATTTTGTTTATTCCTTCCGGTAGTTAAAGGAAGCAGTTTAGCTGTCCCATTGTTACTCCAATAGAGATGCCAGAAGTGTCTTAAAGATGGGTGCTGGTCATGGTAATTTCAGCATATTTTAAATTAATTAAGATTTATATTTTAGCGTTATTGAATGTTCTAAAGGACACAACCATGAGATAATTTCCCACTAGCCAAGTTATCATCCCATGCTGGAGGTGAGGGCACATAAAGAAGGGGAAGGGCAATTATCTTAATGATAACGCCACATTAGAGGGGATGTAGCCTTACGGCTAGAGCTGCTGACTTTGGAACTGGGGAACTGGGTTCGAGCCTCGGCGTCGACTCAGCATCCTGTGATTCTGGGCAAATCACTTAATCTCCCCGCGCCTACCAAATAATGAATGTGTCCTTGTGTAACGTAACTGGTGCTCATGTAAAGCACTCCAATACCTTCAGGTCGAGTTCGCGCTATATAAATCTGCAAAAAAAAACATGAGCTATTAAATAACATAATTAGAATAAGCTCGATTTTCTAGTGCAGCATGGTTACCTCACATGCTTCAGAGTTTGCTGCAGGCATGTATTGCCAGTCATTGCCCTCTTTCAAGTGAACTAATTGGTCAGCATAGTATAAACAGTCAGTTGTATGTTTTAATATCATTATTTAGATCTTCAAAAGCATGTGCTATTTATGTTCTTGTAAAGTGCACAGCTACCGAGAGGTGGCTTATAAGCTTCTTGGCAAATGGTTTATTTGCTTCTGGGACCAAAAATTTATTTTACTGCTGGTGATAAATATTCACCCCTCAGAAACATGTCTTCATCTCCTGGAAAGCCATATGCAATTACAATACTGTTAGGATTACTACCAGGCGGAGCAATATTTTAAGATACGGTAATTAAGCACCGGCAGTAATAAGGCTCATATATGCCACAGGCCATATTGTTGTGTTATCCACATGTTATTGGGTCCACACATGGTGGATTTCCTCAGCCCCAAAGTGGAAACTGTTATCTCTTTGGCGAAAAGGGAACTTTTTTTTGTCACTGCTTCCCACTGAATTATGCTCGCATGATCAAAGGTCTTAGGAGTCAGAGATTCTTATTTGCAGGTGATATTACAGATCCCTACCCCGATCCCTGAAATCAGTACACACACGCAAGTATTGGCATTTTATACTGTAAGATTATTTATTATATACTATTCTTCTGCAAATAACATGAGTAAGAATCAAGGGAAATATTATAAACAACTCAGCCTATAACAGGCAGCAAAAGGTTAAGAATACCCCAATCATATTTCATCACACATCCCTAAACAATTAGGATAATCTCTACCTAAGTAATAACTAGCTGATTTACAGCAGAGGTGTATTAGTGTATTTATTCATTTATATAGAGTTATGCAGAATTCCCTGAAAACTTTACTATGGCATTAGTCATAAAGTCAGTAATTCAGCATCCCTCCAGAAAATGGTCCATGGATGTTATATCTTGAATATGGTGCTCTATAGAGCTAGAAGATGTACGCTTATGCTCAACTCTAGACTTGTTACACTGGACAGTGAAAAATACCATTATTTATTCAAGTTAAAGAAAGTTTATGCAAGCCTGTTGCTACGATACCTTCTCTTCTGGGTCATACATGGCCACTTCTTGTAGTCACAATACAGCTGCTGCATTTGCAGAACTTCAGAGAACAGACATTTTCCTTTCCTTGTCAGTTAACTCGAGCCTCTGAAAACACTTATACTGATTAGCTGGACACAGGCTGTGCAAAAATAGTTCGAAAAGTAATATAGTAGTTACCCGCCACTATGTAAGCTAGAAAACAAACTTACACACTGATTGGATGATGTAATCAGTGATGTCATCAGCGATGTCATCAATGATGTCATAGAACATGTCATGAGTGATGTCATTTGTGAGGTAATAAGCAGTGCACGGCAGGGGTCACAAGTTATACTATAGTGCTACTAACTATAACGGCTGAATTTCTGCGTTTTTGCTTGTTCAAAACATTAATGTTGTCACTGAGAAATTCACCTAACTATAACGTTACTTTAACCTTTGTTTTTTTCCAGTGAATTTCTTAACTTTATTAAAAAAGAAAAAATATATTTTTACTATACCAAACTATGACGTTACTTTAACCTTTGTGTTTTTCAGTGAATTTCTAAACTTTTAAAAAAAAGAAAACATATTTTTATTATACCTAACTATAACGTTACTTTAACCTTTGTTTTTTCAGTGAATTTCTAGGGCTTTTTTAAAGTAAATTAATATATTTTGTGAGTGTATTTATGGTAGAATTACTTTATAACATATGTTGTGTGCAGACATTATTTTAAAAAAGAATACTTTCTTTTTCATTGTAACATAACAGGATATGGTTCGCAGTTTGCAAAATGTTTCTAAACTATATATATTAAACAGATACATATTCAATATCTCATTACAGATTGTGTAGTTGCTCAGCTCTTGTAACTCTCATATCAAGACATGTTACCAGCAATATATTTTTCAGGTGCCATGACTCTTGGGAGACACTTGCGAGACGCTCACGGGACACTTGCGGGATCGTTGAGTTGTAAATTTCATTGTACTCTGTTGTATAAAGTTGTTTATCAAGTTTTTAGTTATTATTTAATGCTAATCTAGAATAGAATAGTGAAGAAAATATGGTTGGAATTTTTATTTTAAATGATGGCTCTCGCGAGACACTCACGGGAGCCAGATGCACAATCCCCTGCACAGACTCCGAGGGAGCTGTACTTCTTGTTCCGCTTGTGCGAAGCACTCGCAAGATCGTACATTTAGAATTAAGTTAATTACAGTGTTTTTGTGTAATTTTGGAAAAAGTAGAACATCAGACATGTTGATTAAGTTAAAAAGATTATATATTGTTCTATAGAAGATATAAAGCAATTGCTTTCTTACAATCTCCCCAAAACGCCTGCGAGCCTCTTGCGAAAGGTCCGGGAGAGGAAGCACACCCTAAGGAAGGATTGTTAATGGTACATATGGATGTCTTTATTTACAAGAAGACGATTATTTCCTTTTTATTTATTTCACTATTGGATTTGGGTGAAGGTAGACATGTCTGGCTCACTCTCCTTTACTGTTTGCCTTTCATCACAAAAATGCCTTCATCAATTTCTGATGAACAGCTGGGGGCAGCTGCACCAGCTCACCCATCTCAGACTCCTAAGGAACCCTTGGTGTATCAATTCTTTGATATGAAACCAGGTAGCAATGTCACCTGTAAACTTTGCTAGAAGGAGTTCAGTCGGACGACCAGAAATAAACAATATAGCATGCGTACCACAGGCATGTGGAGACACCTCAGATCTATGCATCTGCAAAGGCTTGCAGTGCCAGAGTTGGCTAATGCTGTGGAGCTAGACAGCTCTACAAGAGCTTCCAAATCATTTGCTCCAGAAGATACTGTACCTGTGCAGGTTCTTAGGGCACATGCAGACAATAACCCTGCTTTATTGAACAAAGCACTATTTTGCTGTTTGTGTAAGGAGATCATTTTTTTCATATGAGACTAGCAGGTATGCCCAGGACACTCTTGTCTAAGACCACAAGTGCCCCCCTAGGCAGTAGTTTTTTTTTTTTAAATAGATTTTTCCAAATTCTTCTCCTTTTTGTTTTTAAGGAAATGTTGTTGTTTGTTTAACACCTCAAGTTGTATGTTTTTGTCCTACCCTACTAAAAAAAAAAAAAAAATACAAAAGAATATTAAAAATGTTTGAAAACACTGAAGTTTTTTTATAGTTGTTGAAACTTGTTAACAAAAACAGCTCTTTTCAGAGCTACCCTCTACTTTCATGATTTATGTTGTTTGTACTGTTTCCCTTTTTTCCCTTCTCCAAAGCTTTCGCAAGAGCTAGGGAGGCAATACCTTGCATGCAGTCCGAGGGGGCAGTGCGTCATACGTTTTATAATGGACTTTGCATTTACACTGAATATGTCCTAATGTAGTATGTATAACACATATACACCAGAATAGTAACAGTGTGTTTAGTTTAAATAAAATGCAATCCATTATATAATTGTGGGGAAAAATAAATCACTTAGATTTATGAAAAAAACACGTTTTATCTGCATGAGACCAACACTGGTACATATCACACATTGATACTCATTTATTTACTTTAAGTCCATTTATTATTCTAGAAAAAGTGCAATCGCTACCTTTTTGTATGATCCCGCAAGAGTCTTGTGAGATTGTAAACTTCTTTTTAGAGGAAGAATGTACACTTTCCTTTATTACAGTACTTATGCCTTATATTACCCAATAGAAGGATGTGGGGAGAACGTAGTCTCTTAATTGAGACCTTTTACAGTATAACAAAAGTGCACAGTAGGGTGTAAGGAGACACTGGGATCTCACTGAAACATCTCCACAGCCTAATAACTGTATATAGTAGACTACAGGGAGAGACTGGCCTCTCCAGTGAGAACTTGCATGAATGTAACCAGTGTGTAGGGTAGGGTGTAAAGAGACACTGCCTCTCCACTCACACCTTTCCCCAGGCTCATTAGTATGCATAGGCAGATGGAGAAGGTATTCACCTCACATATATGACCTCAGCATTCTATAGTAATCATATAACAAGTACTGGCCTCTCCACTGAGACCTCCCCCAGGGAAATAACCATATATATTAGGGGGTGGGAATGAATTTGAAGGGCCAGTCACAGCTCTCCCCAGCATGACAGTCATGTACATTAGTGTGAAGAGAAACATTGTCTTCTCCACTAATACCTATCTCCAGGACAACCTGGATGTGCAGTACGATGTGGGCAATCAATGGCCTGTGTACTGACACCTCGCCCTACAGCAACAGTGATATGCAGTGCTGTCTGGGAATGGAGTGAGACGTCCACAAACACATCTTATTAGGGTGAGAGGTGTTTGTAGTTGGGTTTGAGAAAAATGTATCTCTCTGCTCATACCTCTTCTCATGCTGACAGGTATGCATAGTAGACTATAGGGAGGAAGTATCCTGTTTGCTCACACATTTCTCTTGCATAATAAGTCTTTGTACAATGTGGGGAGAGACTGGCCCCATTTCTGTCACCTATGTCTTAGATGATGGGTGTGCAAATTAGGCTGTGAAAACGAACTTACCTCTCTGTACACAGCTCTCTTCAGCATGACAGATGTACTAGTATGGTGTGGATATGAAATTACCTCGTGTTGAAAAGTCTGTCGTACATAACAACTATAAAGTCTATGATGTGTAAACGCACTACCATGTCAGCTGAGAAATTTCCCTAGAGTAATATATGTGCAAAGTAGGATGTGGGTAGTAGGGTTTAGAATGGAGTGTCCGCTCTGCTGAGAACTGTGTCTTGGTTGACTGGTGTGGATTGTTGAATGTGGGAACACACTCACCTCTTCCTCAGACCTCTCCCCAGGGGACAATGAGTCATAGAAGGGTGTGCCCAGGGACAGACTTCTGTGCTGAAACTTCTCTCCAGAGTTACAAGCATATATAGTAACATGTGCAAAAGAACTGTCCTCTCCACTATCACATCTTTACTTCCTTATAGCAGTGCATAATAGAGTATGAAGATGCACTGGCCTCTGTGCCAATACCTCTCTCTTGTATGAGAGGTCTGTATACTACAGTGAGCACAAGGACTGATCTCTGTAGTGAGACCTCACTGTTGCATGAGAAGTCACCATAGTTGGGTTTTCAAATAACTGATTACTCCATCAGCAATTCTCTGTAGCATAAAAGATGTGCATAGTACAGTATAGATATATATACATGCAGGAGCAATTCTGCACTCCCTGAAGATGGAACTGCCAGTTTTAGTCAACATTACAATACTGTAATAATATTCAAAACTATATCAACTATTAAGCAAACAAATCAGTAGTAACTTTAAACCTCTTTATTACAAAAAACAGTTTAACAACATTATAAAACTGCAACAACGATAAAAACTACATTAACAAACTATATCAACAATTATAAAACAAACATAACAAACAACTTTACTAATTTATAATATCTTCATCACATTATGATGAGCAGCCAAGTATAGCTGCGCCACCTCAGCTTGGCAAAGAGTCTTTGGTATGGCAGTTTTTCGTTTAGCTTGGGCAGAGTTAGCTTGTGCTGCAAAACTGGAAAGCTCTTCAGGTCCTTCCACATCATTTGAATCTGAAACACTCTGTCCAGGTAGTTACTGCTCAACAAGACAATAATCCTGCTTGAGTTAACAAGGCTCTTTTTCTGCTGCTTCTATAAGCAGATAATTATTTCCTCAAAGACAAGTAGACCTACACAGGACAAGCTTATGCAAGATCACAAATGTCCCCCTATGCAATGCAAACATTATCACTTTTCCAATTGATATTCTTTCCCTCACTTTCCACAGAATAATTATTCCCTGTTTTTTCAAAAGTGAACAAGACTTCTTTTTCTCCTCTGTATATTTTCTCACATTGTAGTTTTCTTGTTCCCAACTTCTGTTTTCAATTTTCCATCCACAAAAAAGAAAATTACCAAAAATGTAAAAGTTATATATTAGTCAATAAATCAGAACAGTCATTCTTCACTATATTCTGTAAAGTGTTCCACATCTTTTACCCACAATCACATATTTATATCTAGTGTACCACTAGCTTGTTATTCCTTTCTCCATAAAAAATCCACATCCTCACCTGGTGTATTGTTTTCACAAATAAATTATAACATGGCATCAAAGCTGTTTTCATAAACGTTTATAAAGTAACAGATTCCTCTTGAGACACCTTTGCTAACACTGAGCACAGTGTTTCACTCTAGATATAGCAATATCACCACTCAAATATCTCATAGAGCTGAAGTATATGTACAGTGAGGTTCATAAAAACACTAGGGCTTGTATTAACACATTCCACATTCTTTGTTTTATAACTTGAGAAACACTGCCTCCTTTACGTACAAGTACATACAGTTGTAACACTTCATTTTTCAACACAATCTGTAATACTTGCTGATATCTCTCTACGTTCTAATGTCTACCTCTCAAAAGCTATATTAAGAGATCTACACCTCCCCAAACAGCTTTTCACTCTGTAAACATGTTGGAGAATAAGTTTACCTTCATTAGTACACTTACTGAAACTTCACCACAAAGTTTATAAAATATATTATTAATTACCTGAACTTAGAGTTGTTTCCTAAATGCTGATGAAGACACCGGTCTCTTTCAGCTCCAAATAAATGTACTTCTGCTGAGCACACCTGAAAGCGAATTCCTTCTCCTCCAAAGCACCAGGAACAAACTGAGCTATCTCTGGTTCTGCACCCAATCACATCACAGCATTTCCTCAACTATGTAATAAGAATGGTAACTATTGGTTGAGCCTTGGCCCTTTTTCTTTTAACTTCTCTCCATATGATCTTGCGAGACTCTTGCAGCATTGCAAAACACCTCGTGACAGGCTCAGTAATTTTCCATGCGATTCTCACGAGATGCTCGTGAGATCGAGCAAACCCCGTGAAGCTTGCACGCTACTCTTGTGAGTCTCTCACATGATTGCAATACAATTGTAGGACAATAGCAGTGTGTGGGAGGGACTTGACTCTCCACTGAGAACCCTTTCTTGGATAATAGTTGTGCTTACTAGGGATTGCGGAGGGACTACCCAGTCCTTTTAAAGCTCTCTATTGATTTCAAGTATGCATAGCAGTGTGTGGGGATATACTGTCCTCTCCTGTCAGACCCCTTTCTCAGATGCGGGGTGAGCATACTATACTGTATGGATAGACTGGCCTCTACTTTCACATCTCCATCTCAGATAACGAGTGTGCGTAGTAGTGTGTGGGGAGGGGCTGCTCTCTCCTTTCATACCTCGTCCCCAGATAACAGGTGTGCGTAGTAGGGTGTGTAGATGGACTGGCCTCTTACCTGTTAGACCTCTTTCTCAGATGACAGGTTACCATAGTAAGGTGTGGAGAGTGACAGGCATCTCATTTGAGACCTGTCTCTCAGATGACGGGTATGTGTAGTAGGGTGTGTGGAGAGAGACTGGCCTCTCCGCTGAGATCTCTCTCTTGGATGATGGGTGTGCATATTATGCTGCATCCAGGGTCTGTCCTACCCAATAACACCCCCCTTTGATTATGGTTGTGCATAGTAAGTTGTGGGAAGAGACTAAACTATACTCACAACCCCTACCAAGTTGATAGGCGTAAATAGTAGACTCTGATAAACACCATCTCCAGTAAGACTCCTTCCTACAGTAACAAGTGTGTATACCAAAGTGCATTCAAACATCACCTACTCCTTCCCACTTTTTACGATACCGCGGGAGTCTTGCGAGATCGAAACATTAAAAAAAAAAAAAATTAACCTTCTAATCATCAAAATACTTATATCTTACATACTTCCTCTCAAAAACTAGGACCACAATATGCATTCCTCCTAATAGAGTGTATGGAGAACTCATCCACTCCTTTTTACTTTTCACGATTCCGTGAGAGTCCTGTGAGATCGCAAAAATTAGTTAAAAACAATATACATTTATTTTCTTCACAGCAGTTATCACTTAGACCCCTCCTCTCTAAATCTAGAGGGACACCATGCCTTTCTACTTCCCCCTTATATAGTTTTTTTTACTTCATTTCCACACCTCCAACTTTTCATATTAAACTGTAATGTGGCCATTTCATTTATAGCATTCCAACAGTAAGCAAATCAGTGCGCTCGCAGAACACTTGCAGGAGCCTCTCACTCCCACGAGAGAGAGAGAGAGAGAGAGAGAGAGAGAGCGAGAGAGAGCAAGAGATAGAGCCAAGGAACATATATATTGAATTAGGCATAGAAAATCTCTACTTAGTGACCTATCGATAATTTAGCCTCAATATTCTGGTCACGATATTTCTTGCCATTGAGATTCCCATCTTGATATTCCGAGGGCACACCATGCAGGTACAGTTACCATGTTTAAATAAAGCAAGGCCTATGTTGTATGTAACATCTTAAAAACACAAAAAGCTAAGACACAGCAGTCAGTGTCATAAAAAAGGTGTGCATAAGATGTTTACATAGGAGCGACAATGCGTATGTCTTAGCAGCATCGACATTAGTGCTTATGCTAATGCACTTTATACACCTGGCAATACAAATTGAGCTTGTGGTAATATGTTTTGTGCACATTCACGATCTACATTCACAATCCACATGCAAAAATGCACAGCACCAAAATCAACTTTTGCACATTTGTGTGTGGTGCAAAAGATGCTGTCAAGACAGAACAAAAGGTGTTTACACATGTACAGCTATCCCTGATATAGCCCCTGAATTGAACACAACATTGTGTATGAGGTCTCATCAGACCTGCCAACTAAAACAAAAATTTCTCTGTGTGAACAGGGGGCGGGGCCTCGTGTTGAGAAGTACCTACAAAGTGGGTCTTTTGCCTCAGTCCCGACTCAAACCGCCTCCTCAAAAAAAAAAAAAAGCTTGCTGAGACTGGTACTGATGTCCTGGGGTGTTTTCACACCCCTCAACAGTCGGCAGGTCAAAGCCTTCAACAATGAGCTGGAAATCCATTGTTTTCAGTGGTTTTCAGCTCGTTTTCCCCACCACAGTGTGATAGCAGCTCCTGACTGGGTGACCGTATAAAGGGACCCGATATAGTCTGTCACTCGGTTCCACAGTGTGATTTGGCAGGTCTGCCTAACTGATTTGTACATGTGCGGCATATTCTTCTTTTCCCTGGTTGCACACTCTCCTCTACAATCTGCTAATTGATGCAGACATTATCTACAGAAAACAAAATATTTGGAGTAAAAGGGTGAACTCACAGTCACAGCCTCAATTTTTCTAGATAATGTTAAGCCGGATTTTGTTAAACCAAGAAGATTTTTTCATATTTCATATGCTGAGTTTTCGCAATTCGGCTGCATCAAAATGGCCGTCAAAGCCCATTTGAAATTACAGCATCATAAAGCAAGTTACAATTGACAGCTATGGTGCACATACATATTGGGGGAGATCTCTACAATTTACATTCTCATACATATTTCATGATTTTAGGAATTTCTATTGCACCAGCCACGACACCGGGATAGCGTATCAGTGCTGTACAAGAAACTATTAAACAACATGAAACCCGCAAACAATAAACACAGCTGACACTAAAACAGCACCATTTCCAATATACATAAATACATATATATGTGTATATTCAAAGTACATAAAAACAGTCTGACATAGAGCTGTGAATCATCAAAAGGCTTGAGGGATTCAATAGGATTTCAGCTTATGAATGCATTAAATGTAGAAAGCACTTTACAGGCAGGCAGCAAGACCGCGATTTTATCGATCCAAGACCAACAGAATTCACTTGGAGTTAAAAGAAACTTCTTCATTTGGTGCTAAACAAATTTAAAAGGCAAAACATGTCCTCACCAATGTTTTTAAAAAAACAAATTTTGTGTTCTTGTTTGAAAAATGTTGTAGGATTCAGAATAATTTAAGGTAAAAAAGAAAAAAAATTGAAAACGGATTTGCGAACCATAGTCCATTCGGGGCTTGGCCCTTTTTAATGTAAATGCACTGAATTGTTCCAACACTTGTCTTCTAGGGCAGTGCGCAGTAGTTTAAACAAGCACTATCAAAGTCAATAGGCCTGTCCGTGACTGACTACAACATTTACAATGCGATGGCTGCTTATTCCAAGATCAATCACAGTACAAGAAAACCATAAATGTGTTCCTTATTAAACACAATGAATTAGTAGATGTTTATACAACAAAAAATATAAAAGAAAACACCTTGCCGCCTAGTACTTAAATTTCGTTATTTACAACACTTAGAGATGAGAACAGTACAATTTGTGGCAGTATATCCAGCAATAATATAGATTATTATTATTATTGTGCTTTATGCGGATAACGTTTATATTACAACATCATTGATGCTAAAAATGAACTCAATACACCCATGTTTTATTGTTGAAGCACATAGACTTTATACACTTAGGGCCTCATTACGATGTCGGTCGGAAAGCATTCTGACTGACTCTTTCTCGGAAACGTGTCGACTGAATCGGATTCGGGGAGTCTGACCGACCGATTACCATGTTTCCGAACACCGTTCGGTTGGACTCCCATTAACTTCAATGGGAGCCTGTGTTCTGACCGACTACACAGAGTCCCATTGAAGAAAGGGGTAGGTGAGGAAAATCGTGCACGGAAGGCTCTGGGTGAAGGGGGGCCTGATAAGGGCCCCCAAAGTCAGATTCTGACAGCCGACCCGTGTCGGAACAACCAATTCAGAAAGGCTGTCCGAATCCGACATCGTAATATGTCGGTTGGAAACGCAGTCCGTAGACCTGTACGAGTTGGCTCCGAACGACTCGGTTACTCCGAATGCCTTTCGGAACCGAGTCGGAAAGTCTGAACGGGTTCTGACTATGGTAATCGGTCGGTCGGAAGGCTTTCCGAATTGGTCGGAAAGACAGGCTCCAAATCGGATTCGGACGAACCAAATGTCATTTGGATCCTTTCCGACCAACATCGTGATGAGGTCCCAAAAAATTATACACACTATCCCACCAATTCGAATATTTACCAGGCGAGAGTTAAGTCTGTATTAATAAGTTATTTTTGTTAAAATAGAACCATTACAATTTGCTAAAAGCAAAAAGTTAAAAGCAAAAAACAAACTGCTTGACAATATGGCACTGTGCCACAAAATAACCATTAAAAATTGCTAAAAGCAATACATGAAAAGCAAAACTACAAACAATACACTGTTTTTCAATATGGCACTGTGCCATTTACTTATAATTCCCTATAATGCTATCCACAATTGCAAGCGACTGCTTAACAACTCACACAATAACTTTCTTTCCAACTTTGCCACAACTAACAAGCAAATGTCCACTAACGCTGTGCCCAATAAAATCCTAGACTTATGTGCACAGAAAAAAGGCCACCACTGAACATAATTGACAGTTAATTCACCAAATACCTGTCCTGTAGCTGATCCTAGATAAGAGGGACACTCTCAGCAAAGCAAACACCTAAAGAGGGCTGATGCAGTCCCACAATGCATTATGCTTTCCTGTGGGCTGACCCAACATTTCTTTGATTCAATAACCAAAGAAGCTTGACTAAGCCTGCTTTTTTAATGCAATTTTACCACTATTATAATGTATTGTCTTTTGAAATTACATTAACCTGGCGAGAAAACTAAAGCTATACCTAAGCCAGACATAAAAAATGAAAGCTGCTGATTTGGAGGACTGTCCAACATAAAACTGTTAAAAAGATGCTAAGAGGGAGAAAGAAAAAAATATATAAAATATTCTTGTCTCTAAGTATACAAATAATATAACCTCAATCAAACTCTTTTTTTCCGAGGAAGACTTCAAGTCTGTATTCTTCATTCATTTGTTCAAATCACAAAAGGTTAGAGAAAGTTATACTTTATTACTCTAACATTCTCCCACGCTGTTACTTCACAGAAACGTTAAAGGGTTGGTTTGGGAAAATATACAGTGTTATATGCTTCCCTTTTTACAAGCTTTTTAATTGGAGAAGTGGCAAGTTCTCATGAGACCTTTCAATAATACGGTTGCACATCTGCTCCACCACACTGCAGAACACTTTCTACAGAACGTCCTCTATAGCAAAACTTCAAAACAAGTCACCAATCTACATTATTTAATGTGAGCACCAAATCTGATGCTTATGAAAGATTAATTTGCGGCCCGTGCCGGTAAGCGCAGTGGGGTGGGGGTGGGCTGGGGCTGGAAGTGACAAACGACAGAATAGGGAAAATAAATAAATAAATAAAACCACTTACCTTGCGCTCACCGCATCGCTGAGCGATGCGGCAAGCGCAAGGTAAGTGGTTTTATTTATTTATTTATTTATTTTATTTTCCCTATTCTGTCGTTTGTCACTTCCAACCCCCCACCCCCGCCCTGCCCCACCCCACCCCACCGCGCTAACCTGCACGGGCTGGGACTGGAAAGATTATGTTGTACTTCTCCTCAAAACAACGGTTACTTTAGCATGCCCCTACCGTTCACTGCTGCCACACACTGCTGCATTGTGGTGGTCAATTTTCAGGCTGCGTTGAGGCCCCAAATGATCTGAGGAGCTGATGTGTCCTCCTTCACCTACCAGTTGTCCTTAGGGTGTCACCATGCTGATCATAAATTATACCTGGAAGTGATCACTGCAGGAGAATGTCCCCCTCACCTATAGGCTCTCTCTGTACAAGGTGGTTCAGTGGACCTTGTAATTGCTGGTCCGCAACATAAAGCACCACCACATCGAGGGTAAGGACGAATTGGTGGTATTTACATGGTATCTGGGATGAAAGCCCCTGAGAAAGTATGGAAACAAGCTTGGAACCCATAGTGTTATTGGTACTCAATGATAACACTGTTAACATAGATGAGGTTCAAAACTAGTGACCTCAGCTTTTTATAACAGTGATGCATATCCTTAATGTCAAGGTTAAGGTACTTCTTACACAGAAGCCGATGGATATCTGACGCCTTCAGCTGTCTCTGCTATGGGTTAATTAGGCATGTAGGTGTGCAGATGCTCTTCACAGGTCACTTGTTGCATTCACGCATACCATAACTGCACTGTCCTACTGTCAAATAAATCACACAGATCATGTGCAGTGCCTGTGAGAGTACAGTAGCACTCTGATTTGAAGAAGTCACCTTGAAACTCATGTGTGATGGAACTGGATCTAGTTGGCAGTCACCAGTCAATGTATTCCCCCAGCAGGCCCTTAAATAAAAATATCTTGAAAGACTTTCAGCACACTACAAATCCCACAATGCTCCTCCAATATTGGAAATTGTCACAAAGAATAAAGTGAGGAAACCTACATCCAAAGTCATTACAGTATCAATTCAGAAGGAACCCTATTTCTTGCTGCAAGAGAAGGTCCGTCTGAGCTTGTTCCTAATTTGCAGTGCTCGGACACTAGGTGCCAAACAAAATTATTGTTGTGTTTTCCCTTAGGTGCAGGCCCCTCTTCCTGGTTCTGAACATGTTCCCTAAAGGAGCAGTATTTCTCTCCGGGGAATCTGTCTGGATGCAGACACGCATCCACTATCATGAGTTCATGATCAACATCGTATGTATCCCCACACTCTAATAAGTCTCCTCTGAACCTGCCCTTCATGTGCAAACCTACACCACAGAGCACAGCAGTAGCCCATTACCAGGGCTTCAGCCTGGATTTGTGAGCAACTGCTTGGAAAGCTGCTGAACTCTTCCAGAACACAAGACCACAGTCTAAGCATTGCTGGTTGTCAACCCCACCCAGATCCATTCAATAGGCACTTTGTCTGCTGACCTCTCTGATTTTACCCAGGTGTCAATGTCTCCAAACGCTGTACGGCCACAGCCTCCAGCTTGCCCTACTTTGTCTTCTAGGAGAGAAGGCATAAACGTACTCCGTCAAATACGCCCTCGCATTACACCTTTTCTGGCTAAATTGACACATTTATTTATGCATATTCAAGTGCCAATTTTTAGTAGTGTACATTTATGGTCAAATTATTTAAAGCAAAGGAAAATTACAACAAATGTAGAAGAAAATCATGCTATTCATATTTCTAAATGTATTTGATTGAAACTCGAGTGTTCACGTCCTTAATGATCACATCAGAGAAGAACTATGGGTGTACAGCTTTAGGCTTTACTTTATTATATTTATTGTTTTTGTAATGCATTCACATGTGCAAAGGATACTGTAGAGAGTATACTATCACAATTTTGAGTTTTGACTATTGTGCTATAAAAAATATTGCAGCAAGAATATCGACTACAACAATATTGTGAAGGTAAGAATATATAGGTAAGTAAAGTTTTGCAACCGCAAAATACATTTGTACCTTGAGCCTAAGATCCCTTATGGTCTTAACAAACAATAAGTGCAAATCTTTATTTGAGAGGAAGAAAGCACTGCTTTCATATTGTTTGGTATCTGAGGGCCCGATTCACAAAGGTACTTATGTGTAGTAAAGTTACGAGTGCGGCCATGGGACGATTGTCTTCTACTAATATGCACAGTATCCTTAAGCAGGAGGTAGCCCGCTCATAAAGGAGCGCTTTTCATGTGCGCGTGTTTAAAGTACATGATATTATTTTTCTATTTATGCCCCAAATACAGTCTGCACAGATGGTGATTATTTGCATAAAATGTAATGCAATGTGGCCGAAATGTTTACCCTGACCCGGGTTCATCAGGAGAATCAGTTTTCAATGTTTATGTGAAATTTATCACATGGTTGTATTTAGGCAATGTGACAGTAAATGTAACTTGACCAGTGAACAAGTAGCCTGTTGCTCCGAAACGAGTTGGGCTGTTTTCTGCCATTGTTTAATGAATCATTAAAATCACGCTGATAATTGCACAGGAGTGGCGGCCCATCTCCTTCTTTCCCTGCATATGTGGTAGATTCAGTTGGGGAGTGGATTTCTGGAATATTGAGGAGCCCGCAACCCCGCCGCACACTTGCCGTAGTGAAGCGGCTGGGAGAACCAGCAAATTTATTCTTCTGTACAAATATATATATATATATATATATATATATATATATATATATATATATATATATATATATATATACATATATATGTACGTGATTACAGCATTCAGCAGATATGGAGTGAGCAGAATTGTGTTTATTTAACTTGGCATTTCTGGTCGATAGCATGACCCATATGCACTCAACCCTCAGTGTATTTTTAATTGAATGAGAGGTGGTTGACGCCATGTGGTACTTACTAGAAATGGATGTAATGTATTAAGAGCTGCTTTTTTAATCTTAAGATTTACACAATTGCACACTTTGCAAATTATCCTTGTTTGATTTTATTGTTTAGATGTGTAATCTGATTTTAATGTGTCTGCAGCTCGTGCAGTAATTTTTCCATTTCTATGCACTAAGCACTATATATGTTGTGATTAAATGGCGTCCATCAGATTGATAAAGGCTGTTGAACAGCCGAAACGTTTCTCTCCCATCTGCATGGTCGCGAGGGACCCTTTTCATTAAAGAAGTTGTACTCTTACAAGCTTCGTGTACGTGCCTTTTTCCTGCTGGAGTAAAGGGGTTTTGTGTATATATATATATATATCCAAAGGTTACAGAGACGTTATAGTTAGGCTCAGGTTTTACTCGTACAAAACCAGAGAAATTCAGCAGTTATAGATAGCTGAGCTAACTATAACTCTCGTTCCGCAATGCACTGCTTATAACCTCACATATTACATCACTCATCACATGGTCAGTGACATCAATCCGATGACAACAAATATGATTAAAAAGCTTAAAGATTGGCAGGACTTAGATTTAATTAATGAGATGAATACCATTTCTTGCTGAAAGATCAACCAACCATTCCTAAAATATATTTTTTACCTAAAATTCATAAAACTCACTGCGATCCTCCTGGGAGACCCATCGTATCCTCCTGTGATTCCTTATATGAAAATGTGTCAATATATGTGAATCAATATGTAGCACCAATTGTTCACAGTTTAAGTTCATACATAAGAGACACAGGAGACTTTTTACGAATATTAGCAGAAACTAGTTGGAATGAAAACTTTGATGACAACAATAGACGTATTGTCTCTGTTCACGTCAATAAGACATGAAATAGGATTGCACCTATTTTTTGAAGCAAAGACAAATCACAGAACTACAACATTCCAAGATGATTTTAACAATAATTGAAATGTGTCTGCCAAACAATGTCTTCCTTTTCAACCACGAGTTTTATCAACAGCAATGCGGCACCACCATGGTCATTTCTTTTTCACTAAATTATGCTAACATTGTAATGGGTTAGTGGGAAAAGGAAATTGCATGGGGAACAGAAATCCAACAGAAATTTGAGTACATAATACTGTGGGTCAGATACATTGACGATCTATTCCTAATTTGGAATGGAAACAACGACAACTTCATGAAGTACTTTGACAAACTGAATCAAAACGATATAGGGTTATCATTCACCTGCACAACAAGTTATACAAGCATACATTTTCTAGATGCACAAATCTATATAGACAAAGGTGAAATTAATTTGACTTTATTCAGAAAAGAAACATCAACCAATAGGATACTTCATAGAACTAGCTTCCACCCAACATCATTGATTAATATCATTCCATATGGAGAACTCATCAGAATGCAACAAAACTGCTCCAAAAACGAAGATGTAGAAGTAAAATTTGCAGAGACAGCATTTAGACTAAAAAACAGAGGAAACAAATAGAGAGACCTAAATAATGTGTGGAAAAAGTCAAAAATAAACCACGTGCAGAAACGCTGATCACTCGGAAAGAAAAACAAGCATTGACACCCGAACAACAAAAACAAGAGGCACCAAGATTAATAATAACATACAGTAAAGAAAGCAAGAAAATCATCAACATAATTAAAAAACATTGGCATTTGATATCGAAAGATCCGGACATAGGAACTTCCTTAGGGCCACAGCCATTAGTAACTAACAGAAAAACCAGATCCCTTGAAGACCAATTGGTTCAAAGTCACCTGCAGGACAAACCTAAACAAAACTGTCAGAAGAACGACAAAATGGTTTCACAAAATGTAACAATTGCAAGGCGTGCAAAATAGGGATCAATATGAAAAACATAATAGACAAAGAAGGTAAAACAATCAAAATCCAACACAAAATCACTTGCAACACCAAATTTGCAATTTATATTATTGAATGTGTCTGTGGACTACAATATTTAGGAAGTACAACATGCATGTTGAAGAAGAGAATACTTGAACATATAAGAACAGTAAAAAACAAAGATTTGAATTATGCTACAATTGGAAATCAATGTGATTCTTTGGATTAGACATGATCCTTCAGAATGAACATGGAGGTGATAGAGCTAAAAAACTCAGACAACTGGAATCACGCTACATCATCAGACTCAGGACCAAGACATCTATAGGTCTGAATAATGATGAGGAGTTATATGTACATTTATGAGACAAACACCCATAAAAAATATACCTGCTTAGGGCAACAATGCCCTTTACAGCAAGACTTAAAAACAAACAACTGCGAATCAACATGAACATATCAACAAAGAACTGAACTTTACAAGTGTATTATACCAACAAGGAAGCATAGAAAACAATACTAAAATTGAAAATTTATGAAAAACTTTCATGGCAAACACTTACCATGATAAAGTCACTTTTAGAAATGATATTTGTATCATGTTGGTAGTAATTAGAATTTGCTAAAGTGTTAACGCTGAAATCATGTACCAGACATATGAGCAAACACGATGAAAACTTGTGGACATTAACATCTTAAAAAAGAAATTTACAAATTGTTGATATAAAAAGTATTGCCAATGTGCACTAGAGAACAAAGATAAAATGGACTCTAACTCCCACAATGCTTCATAATGAGCAACACTGGGAGGAGTATATAAACATTTTAAGAAAACAGACTAACCTACTGTGACAAATACCCTGTGTGGTTGAAACGCGTTGGTGGAGTAGAGGTGTTCTGAATTTTAAAGAGCTAACCAAGATTAATTGAGTGCAGCGTATCTTTGATTCAAAATTGACTTTGGGCTAGTTCATCCCCATCCCAGCACCCGCAGTTGTGTGCGCCGAGCAGAACTGCATTGTTGGGAGATATAAATATATATATATATATAGCTGAGCCCGAGTGGAGGGCAACCATTTGGAGCAAATGTGCATATATATATATATATATATACACACCAACATATAGATAGATAATCGTCAAGAAATCTTGATGCTCATGTTAGTTTGTATAGTCCAAGATATTGTTTTCCGTTTGTCAGTAATTCTTATATTTGCTTTTAGGATGGAAAGTGAGTGGTACAGTTAGTTTTGTGATGGTCAGGAAAGGGTATAGGAATGTATAGGGTATAGGAATGTGCCAGTGTTGTGTAAAATTCAGCGGTCATGGAACCTCACAGCGTGCAGCCTCAATCCACCCAACTGGTGCATTTTCTTACTGGACCCCCCAAATTCATATACACCAGCCTCTTTTGTGACAAAGGGGTCCAGATGCACTTGTAGGAGAGTTTCTCATTTAATTTAATGTCATATTAATCATATTAAAACAACTAATGTGTTTCAGCCTACAATGGTCTTGGTCACGGTCCTTGATAAGGCGTTTCTTCTATTCATTTATTTTCCAACCAGCACATCCTGTCCTGACCCTTCACCTTGCGCACTGTGTGCATAGGAGTCTTATTTCTCCCATTTTTAACATGTTCCAACAAGAACAGATCATTCTTCTTGTGGTGTGTGTTGATCACACTAATAATTGTGCTAAGGTTAAAATTCTTGAGGATCTGTTCATAAATGGGTTTGTGATTCAGTAGCAATATGTAACTTTTTATAGTGGTGGTCCTGCTTTTTGGTTCATTTTCTTATTCCTTGTATAGTTTTTTGAAAACTGTCCCATTCGTTATTTTGAATTTTATCATGAATATATTGGTGATCTATGTTCCCACCACATCGTGGTATCGCCTTCAGTTAATCTGCTATCTTTTCAGGAGTCTTAATTTCCTTCATTTATTTTCAGTTCCATTTAATAACACTTTTGTGGGTGATTTATGGAGACATCTATTGTATCTCTATATATCATTGACTGTGATTTTCCATGTAGGTTTTCAAATGTGTTGTTACTATCTTCCAATGTTTGTTACAGTCTAACTCTCTTGTGGGTGAATTTGTAAATTGATTCATCACATACTCTTTTCATTTCACGTTGAAACTTTAACCATTTGTCTGTCCACTATTGTCTTTTCCACTCCATATTTTTTAACCGTTGGAGCCTTTAACACGACTATTTAACCCTCTGTTGTGTGAATTTGTAAACTGATTTATCTCATTTTCTTTTCATCTTGAACCTTCATTTTTCCTTCATTGACCACTCCTCAGTTTTATCCTTTGGAGCCTTTGGAAATTGTAATGTTATCTGATTTTTATTTTTTCTAATTGTGTTTGGTGTTTCTTATTCTAGTTTGTTGAAGGTAATTGCTGTTCTTTTGGATTCAGATGTTACTCATAACCTTATTTGTTTCACCACTAGATGCACAAAGAGTTCTTCATCATGATTGAAGCCTTTTGGGGCCTTTGTTCCAATCAGTGAAATATACTGTGGTTGTCACAAAAGCTTCTCTCTATTACACCCTCCTACATTCGTCTTGAACATGTCAATTCCACAAACTTTTAGTTGGAGGCCAAACACTTTCAAGTTTTTCTTCAAAGTGCCAGCCACAGGATAGTTTCTATTTTTATTTTTGCCCTTGTTTGCTCCAAAATTCTCTTTTTTTTACACCTCACATAAGTCAAACCACCTGGGCATCATATGGTGTGTACAACAAATTTGCTCTTGCATTTTTTGTTGTTAATGATTTTTCTTTTCTTTCAATTTCTTACTTTAATTTCTTGTGATTTTTCTATAATTTTACATACTTTGTAAGGATTACGTTTAAGGAATGCTTTTTGATTATTCCATCAGCCTGTAGGTTTGCTTTTTATAGTAATTATGCACCAACTTTTCTTTGATGCTTTTTAAAAAAAAACAAATTGTATTCATTTTCTGCGGGTTGTAGTACATTTTGACTATACGGCTTGACTGTTTTTATACATGTATGAGCAGCATAATTTAACAATTATACATTAATTTTCATAAAACAGTGCCCATATTCATATGATATTCAAGACCGGCCTGACTTAGGTTAAGCCAGGCGGTCATTGGGTTGCGGTCTTGCGTGTACGTCATTGCAACTATATTGCGTAGTATCAAAGAAAAACACAACATTTCTGTAACCAAACTTCCCGCCCCCTCCCCTGCTGACGGGTGCCAAAAGGACGAGTGTGTGATGTCTGGTTGTTGCAGGCCCGGCTGGGCATGTACACACATGAGTTTGAGTCGTGGAGGGAGCCATATTTTTAGCGTTCGCTTTGCTTCGATGTTCTTTGATGCTTTTCACTCTTCTACAAGTCACTGGGGGACCATTGTCTAATATTCACCTTAATGTCAGGACACTCTTCAAGAATTTCCATTCGCTTCTTAGGATCCTTTAAATGTCTCCTGCTACTTTTGAAAAGGTCATTATCATTCTTACTTTTTTCCCTTGACTTGTATTTTGTCTTTCATAAATTCTTTTTTCATTATTAACAGATCCTGTCTTTTACATTTTGCCCCCTTCGAAGCTCATTTTTCTACTGAATCAATGGAATATCTGTGTTGCAAGAACTGCATTTTTTGCTTGTTCATTCCTTTTTTCCAACTGTGTATCAGTTGAGCAATTTCTTTTAATCCTTAAAATCTGTGGCTGACGTTTCCACATGGTTTGGGCATGTCCGGTGTTATCCGTCTTTTGGGGAGACGGAGGCCGTGAGCGCTCTGCGGTCCTGGGCAGCCAGATTGATCTTGGTGCTCGGGCAGCCCTGCTGGGTCTCTTGGAGGAGGTTGGGCGTCTGAGATTGGAAAGGACCTTAATTGGGGTGGCCACACTAGTGATCAAGAGAGATATTACCCGTAAGTGGAAACTACCAGAGCCCCCCTTGTTGGACAGATGGAGGAGGCGGGTGGACTGGTGTGGTCGCCAGGAGAAGCCAAGCCATCAAGCGCAGGGATGCCCCGAAAGCATAAGATATGGAGCGGGTGGTTGACACACCATAGGCTAACAGTGTAATGATGTTGTGAATTGATGATGCATGTACTATGTCTACATATCTGATGCATATTGTGGTGGTTTTGTATGATTGTTGGTGGGAACTGCTGACACTTGTTAAAACTAATAAAAATTGGGTATAAAAAAAAAAACTTAAAATCTGTAATGTGAGAGTGCTGAGTGAAGGGATTGAAAGATCAGCAGCTTGAAGACGGAATCTAGTGAAGAATGCTGGGCCAGAGACTGGTGTACACAAAAAAGTGATGAATGGAATGCTTGAATTAATCTCAGCCACTGATAATTACTCAGGCTGCTTTTCAGTCCACAGTGAGCATCGGACCCAAGTCACACTTAGGGCGTCTTATTGAAGTATACAAAAAAGTGAAGGGTGGAATATTTGAAACATTCTCAGCCACTGGTAATTACTCGTGACTGAATCCCAGTCCATTGTTATTTTGCACACCCTTAGTGCGGGAATTATGTAAAGACGTGGGTCCCGTTGTCATTGTGCCACTGGAACCAAGCTATACCAGAATGAAGAGCCCCGACCCGAACAAAACTGGTCTTGTGTTCCGGTTCAGTGAGGACCTGACCTGGCCGTTCAGGCTGAATTTTTTCAACTGGAGCAGGGTCAAGACCGATTTGTTCAAAGTTACGGTGGCATGGTGTGCAAAATTATGGTGGATTGGGATGCGGCCCGAGTAGTTACCTACCAATGGGTGAGAATAATGCAAGCATTCCACCAATCACTTTTTTGTATGGTCAAGAGACGGGTGGCTTATGCAGAGACACTTAGACTGTGAACACATGGATGTCCTGTGATAAGGTTTCAATTAAACTGTCTTACAAGCTGGTCATTGATTGATTGATTGTAGCAACGGTAGGTCATTATCTGCTGAAAACATTTAATAGAATCTAGAAGGCTGTTTTTGGGAGGCATAGATTAATACAGTATTTTCAAATGGTTTAATATGGTCAGTGTGGTGTAAGGGAGAATAGACAATATCAACTTCAGCGTGAAGGTGACTTGAAAAAGATGAAGGAAAGGGATAAATAAAAATAATGCATATATAGTACAGCCATCCTGTCTTTAAATTCTTACGAGTAATATATGTAATCCTATTATATATGTTTTAAACTGAATGGTACTACTTCTACTGTGAGTTAATGTAATTATGAGCGCCGGATAGACTGATCTTTCTTTCATGACATTTACAGAGAGTAATATTTAAAATATAAAGCCAAAGGCGACGTTACGAGCGCTTCAGTGCTTGGGGAGGTAATAATGTTCTCCTGTACATACCGATTTTGCAGAGCGTGCCAAATCCCGCGTGCGGTGTTAGGTCTCCATCACGAGTTCTCATATTGCAGTGAGGGTGGGGGAATTAATTCGTGAAATACCGCACATTTTCCCTCGTTCTGAGCTGCAAAACTCGGCCTCCTGCTCTCTTCCCTAGAGTAATTTAGTTTGGTGATAGCTGCCGAAATGTATGCTGGGTAAAAATCACTGGGTATGTAATTTGCATGCATGACGGTCATAGGGTAAAGCCGCGCTGCGCCCGAAATGGACTTGCCGGAGCATTGGAATGAGGAACGTGTTGCTTCTATTTTTGTCACACTGCTACACAAAATTTAAATAGAGCCTTCAATGTACACACTCTTTTTCTTAGGATTGGTTTAAAAAGGTGTGGCATTTTTATATAAATACTGCATAATTGTAGTAATTATTACACATGTATGAAAGCAATATTTTGGGGCACCAGTTTTTGGTTGATTTGTAAATCACCATAATTTGTTTTCTTCTAAAAATAACGTCAAGTAGTCAACTCCACTCAAAATAGTATCTGATAACAACATTCAAAGACAATTAAAATGGCGGACTTGACTTCCAGGAAAGCAACGCTCCGTTCAGCACCTGTATATAAGGTCACAGCGGTAATGCTGTGCTAATATGAAATGAAATGACTGCACTACTTGCGTGCCCTGACAGCTAGACAGAGGTGAATCTCATTCAGATGTTAATGCAAGGGAGGTGAGTCAATTCCTTTAAGGCGTTTATGTCATATGAACAGCAGGCCAATTATCTTGGGCAGAACCTTTACAGGGACTGTTTGTAAGGAGAGTAACCTTTGAACTCCTTCTAGAAGGAGCCTTCAGCAGCACAGTTTGAACACGTCACGCAGAGCACAAGAATATGTACACTCCTGCAGGCATGTCAGCCTGTTTGGTGGGGCTGGGGGCCATAATGTTTCTCAGGGGCCAAGTTGCAGCATGTAATTTTAGGAAACAAGTCCCAAGGAAAGGAAAACCGCAGTATTTGGCGCCACTTAGAGGTGTTCGCAACGTTATCTGCATCACGAAGGTACATGCCAGGCCTGCTTTTTATTAAGTAAATACATGTTGTAACATATGTGAGGCGAGGGGCATGGCCTGACACCGATGGAGTCAGCAGCGTTGCTCGGAGCTCCGCACTGCCGATCCCCATCTTGTACCATCCTGCATTTATGAGATCAGCCCAGGGACCCTAAAAACCTCCCTGCTGACATTCGCTTGCGGGGGACTCGGCGCTGTCACCCTTGACGATGAGCAAGCCAGCCTTGGCCCGAAATCCGCTTTCTTCGTGGCTGAGCAGCGTGGCCACAACCCAAAATGGCAGTGGTGGTCCCATCAGAATAAACGACAACAGTGCTACGCTAATGCTGCCGGAGCCCCGATCCAAGTGAGCAGCTGGAGATCCGACTTGCGATGGCGCCAGTGCCTCCTGAGCCCCATACCCATTGACGTTACTCTGACCAAGATCACGATCGGTCGAACTTGGAGGGGTGAAGCCTGTCTGGCACTGGAGAGGAAGACGCAGGGCTTAGGAGGTGACACTTTCCCCAAGATACCTCGGTCCTGTCTGCGGTGGAGCGGTGGATAGGGTACTGCAGGCGAGAGGGGAGTAGCGTGACGCCTGCGGCTGTGGGAGAAGACCTGCATATTGCTTTCCCCAGGAAGAACACTGGCTGTGCCTGTCCATAGCGCCAGAGCCACAGCGCGGCCATCACGCCTCCACCTGCATGTCAAACTCTGCCAGTAAGTGAAGAGGGAACTGGGACGCCACTACCTTCTAGAGGGCCCAGCAGTGGGAGATGGTACGATGGGGCCTATCGGCCCGTGTATCGTGCGGCGGCCCTGCTGCTTTGAGCAGGGTGACAGAGGGCCACCTCATTACCTCTGGGGCTGGAAGCGAGCTTGGGGGATTGAGGAGAAGGAACCCATCAACCTGCATGACCCCTGATGTACCCCCTTTCCTACCGCGCTGTTCAGTAACAAAGGCACTGATCCCTGATCTCTGGTGCCCACAGGCATGATTCCAGCGTGCTATCTAGAGAGACTGGGGATGGCTATATCATCCTCTGCACTGAAGAAACCCATGCCTGGTGGGGCCTGCACTTGCTGATTTGAACTGGTGATGGCAGGGCACCCTATGAGGACCTGAGAGCTGCTGATTCTACTGGTTGCCCACCAGGTGAGAGTGGGGAGGAGTGAGAGCCCCGGGCCCCTGCCTGCTGGTTCAGTGTGAGTGACGAGTAATAACCCACTATGATGCCTGTAGTGCCATGAACACTAGTAAAACTGAAGGCCCACTGCGCTCTAGAGTAGACCCACTTACCCGTGACCACTGCTTGATTCGCCGACCTGCCCGGTGGACTGTTGGAGAGGCCAGGTGTTGACCACTACCTTGTTCTACCAGAGAGAACTGTGAGAATTTTGCCGGAAGGCGCTGCAAATCATTACACATGCCCTGATGTGTGAAGACCACCTGCAGACGAGACCAGGACCATGGCGGCACGATCGAACCCTTGAACAATGTGGAACCCGCATCGCAGGCCCTTGAATCAGCTGAGAATCTTACATAGCAGGATGTTATCCTGGCCTTAACCTCCTCCCAAGAGACATTGGAAACTAAAATAGATACCCTAGGGTTGGATATGGGCCTACTACGTGACAATCATCGGCGTCTCGTGGAGAGATTCACCACTAATGAATGAGTACTGGCAGATATACTGTTCACACTCACCTCAACTAATGAATGGCTGACTGTAATGGAGTTCAAAATTTGTACTCTCGAATTGCGTGCAGAGGATGCCGAAAATCACTCCAGCCGCAACAACATTAGGGTCGTGGGCCTACCCTGAGAAGCTTGAGGGCTCCAGCATAATGGACTATTTTGAAAAATGGATATGTGAGGAAGTTGCGCTGGAGGGTCTCTCCACCTTTTTCGTGCTCAGGCAAACCCATTGAGTGCCGACCAGACCGCCATTGCCGGGGGCCCCTGCGGCCGGTGGTGGTTTGTATCCTCTATTACAAAGATCGAGACCATATCCTGATGCAGGCACGTCGTAAAGGATTACTATGTGTTGAAAATGTGGTGGTGCAGATTTTCCCAGAATGTTCACGAGAGGTGCAGCAGCAGAGAACCTTTGTCCAGGATGCTAAAATGAAACTGCGGCAACTGGGCCTCACCTATGCGATAATGTTTCTGACCCCCCTGAGGGTCGCTGCACCTGACGGTGCTAAATTCTTTCACTCCCCGCAAAAGATCCGGAATTGGCTGGACCAACAACCTCAGTCGGTACCCAGTCGGAGCCCACAACATCAGCGCACCCACAGATTCCGCTCCAGGCATAGAAAGTAGCCGCACAATTCTTCTGCACCTTCGCAGGCTGAGGCACAACTTGAAAGGCAGCATGCGATGGAGGTGGTGGCATTGCTGAATGAAGGAGGCGCCGGTCCCCCGTTGCCTGAGAAGGTTGTCCTCGTGAGGGACTCGAACTCTGATCAAAATTCCTGAAGGATGGGGGGTGCTAGAAGGAGGCTACATGTCCTCACACACCTGACCTGTCTTACAGATGGCGACCCCACTTATGTATAAATGCCTCTCCAAGAAAATTTTGGAATGCATACTATGTCAAAGCGCTATAAAGTGCTTTATTATTTGAATAGGAGGTTTCTTCAGATAGCCATGCTGCAGGAAACATACCTAACGGCCAAGGAGGGAGGGGCACTCCGACGCCGCTGGAGAGGCCAAGTATACCGCACCACATACTCAGCTTATGCAAGGGAGTCCTCATATGGATTCGGGCTGAGGTACCCTTCCAGTGCACAGGCACCCTGATCGATCTGGAAGGACGATATGTAATAGTTTGGGGATGTCTGGAGGGCAGGGATATAACAATTGTGAATATCTATGCCCCAAATACCGATTAGGGCGCCTTCTTGGAAGGCCTGTCACAACCCTTCGTGCCACACCTAACCACCCGACCATCATGGGGTGAGACTTTAACTGCGTGGCTGATACAATGCTAGACAGGTCGCTCCCTCCACTGTGGGACTCCCAAACTAACCCAATGGCTTGAGCATTTTGGGAGCTGCAGCGCAATTGGGGTCTTATTGACTCCTGGAGGCAGCTGCACCCACAAGGGCAAGACTATTCCTTCTTTTCTAGCCTTCACGAAGTCCAAGTCTGACTTGACATGTTCCTTTGTACTCTGGACGTACATAGCTCCATACACTTGGCTGAATATTTAACCAGGACAATTTCTGATCATAACATCACATTATTACATCTTAAATGGGGCCATGCTTGTCCTTCTATTCCTACATGGCAGTTAAAGCTCAAGTCGCTAGACGACCAAGTCTTCAGGGAAATGATTAGACACAAACTAACTCAATATATTGATGCTAATGCCAACTCAGCATTCTCTCCCCAAGTGGAGTGGGACACCTTTCAAGTAGTCCTGCGTGGCCACTGTATAGCAGAATCAAAGGGGGTCAGACATACCTTAATGCGAGACATACTGATAGCAGGAGGAGCACTTGAGAGATGTAGAAAGACAGAGGCCAGGGCACTCGGAGGTGCAACCTGACCTCTTGGAAGCTAAAGAGGCTGTGGTGGCCCAGATGGAATGGCTCAGGTGCTTTGACTTTCGGCAATACACAGACAGAACACACACTGAGCGGTACAAGACAGGATCAGTCCTGGCGTGGCTGGCTAATCCAGCCAAACTGGGCTCTCCCATAGTGGAAATTGAAGCGGTTGGGGGAAACAGACTATACACCCAAGAGGAGATTAATGGCCACTTTACTCAATATTACTTTTTATACAGAGGTATCACAGCACACAACAGCTTAGCGACACAGACCTACCTGAGAGCTCTGCATATCTCATGCCTTGAGGAAGACAAAGCGGATGAATTGGGCAGGGATATAACTCCGCAGGAGATAAAGAGCGCAATTAGAAACATGGTGCGGAATCAGACACGCGGAACAAATTGGTTTGCAGCAGAGTTTTATGCTACTTGCTTTGAGGAATTGACACCCGGACCCTCTATGCTATGGCCAGAGACTCTGAGTGCCTGCTAGATACCACCTGCAAAGCCCTTGTCATTCCCATTCTGAAACTGGGTAAACTGGCATCTGATCACACAGCATATAGGCCGCTCTCAATGTTGAATATTGACTATAAAATATAGACTGCTACCTATTATGACTAAACTAATACACCCGGACCAGGCAGGATTCATACCTAGGCATAATACAGCCACCAACAACAGATAGCTCCTGGCCATACTAGAAGCCAGAGACTACAATCGAGCGAGCGCTGCAATATTTGCTGTTGATATAGAGAAGGAATTCTACAGCCTGGAATGACACTGCCTATACAGGGTGATGCTGCATATGGGCCTGCACAAAAATTGCTGTATGCGAATCCGACTACTCGAGCCCGCATGGGGAAGGCCATATCGGAGAGATACCCTCTTTGCGCTGGCCCTGGAGACTTTGGCCAGCTATGCGAGAATGGGCCCCGCATATGGGGTATTATCCATCGAGGACCATCACCACCGCATAGCGCTATATGCGGACGACCTAATGATATTTCTCTGCGTTACTGCAGAGGACCTAGAGGGAACTAGATCCATGTTGGACTTTTTTGGGTTCCTATCTGGGTTAAGGGTGACTTGGCAGAAATCCAAGCTCTTCCCTGCAGCACCATGCTGTGACCCACCTGAGGGATTGGAACACCTGCAGTAGGAGCCACATTGCTTGGCTTACCTGGGGTCAGGATCTATCACGCTTGCCAGGATCTCCTAGAAGGCCACATAGGACAGGTCATCCGCTCTCTTCGCTCTCACATGGACTTTTGGAAAATTCTGCCGCTCTCAGTAGCAGGCTGAAATAGCTCTGCTGAAGATAGTAGCACTGCCTCGCCTCCTATGTTTTTTTATTACACTTCCGGTTTTGATCCTGAGGGTACTGTTCAGAGACCTTGATTCCGTAATAATCACCCTCATCTGGTGGTCGAGCCGCAGACGCGTGGCACTAGCCGCGATGAAGCGCTCATCGGTAGATGGAAGGTGGTGGTTCCTGAGTATTATTATATAGCAGCGCAATGGCATTGGTTGGTGCAATGATGGTGAGTAAATGGGACCCACCGAGCCCCTAAACCCATTTGCCACGAGCCTCACCGCCCTCACTAGGGTGTTCCTTAAGGTGCGATGCTCAGCTACAGAAGACACGCAGAAATTTCAGCTGATTGCTAAATGCTGGAATCAATGCTTGCAGAAAATGCATAAAAAGTACCACACTCCACTGATATCCCCCTCAACATGTAGAGAACTACACCATGGGGGATACTGGGGTGGGATTGATACCTGGATGGAGGCTGGAGCAACGAAGATGGGGGACCTGTTTAGAGACTCAGAATCCCGTTCGAGGAACTCCTAGTGGAGTTTAATCTGCCGTGGGGCCATTTTCTGCTGCATAGGGCACTCATAGTGGCGCTGAGGAAACATTGGGGCACAGGCTCCTCTGAACCAAGCGCACTTAGAAGTTGCCAATATATGGCCCTCTCTGTTGGCACAATAAAGGTGGTCTCATGCCTATATGTTGCTATCCGGAGGATCTTCGGCGACTGCTGGAACGCCTATGACTGCCATGGGAGGAAGACTTGAGAACCCCCATAGAAGCTAAAAGTCGGGACATTATCCTAGAGAGAACTCTGACAATATCTAGAAATGCCCACTTTAAGCTCATAGATTATTATGTCCTCTACAGATCGTACCTAACCCCAGAGGGTATAATGTGATATTTCCACCTGGCTGAGGCAGCCTGCCCTCAGTGTGGAGAACTGGGAGCACAATTTCTGCATATGTTCTGGTCTTGCCCCACACTTAGCACTTTCTGGGAGGAAATCACAGCTATGGTTGCAACTGTCATTGAGAAAGAGATTCCTGTCCAGCCAGGCCACTGAATATTAGAATGGTTGCCACATACATCAAAAAATAAAGTCACAAGTAAGTTCCAAAACCTGGCGGTTATATTGGCCAGGCGAGAAATCGCGAGGAATTGGAAGTCACCAGGAGGGCCCGAATTGCTACATGGGGAAGGGAGATGTAGAAATGGGTGGGTTGTGAGGGAAGATTGCTGCAGAGGGAAGCCAAATAGCCTCGGCCTGGGACACGCTGGTAGACAGCTTCACATCCCCTGAATCCGATACTCCTGCACCCTCACCTACGAGAACACCGACATAGCCCTTCTACTGCAGCCCACCATGCAGAAATACACATTTAAGACATGCCCGAAGAGATAAGGAGGTTGCTCTAACAGATAACCATAGCCTACCTACTTACTGGCACCCCACACTAGTACACTCTCAACACAACCAATAAGAATTCATGCAGGACTATGTACTGACTCATGGGTGCGGGTGGATGAGAACATTTACTAATCTGAGGGGCATCTTGCATGCACAGATACTATTGTACTTACAGAATGATATCTCATATATAACTGTTCAGCTAAAAATGTAAAGAATGATTTGCAAAACTTCAATAAAATCTGTCCCCCAACAAGTGCGGGGCTGGGACAAAGAGCCCCAGCTGTCCTCTCCTTCTGATGGTCTGCCTACAGTAGCCATAATGAATTTGGCCCCCAATATATGTTAGGTGTAAATCCGCTAGTTGGTGCACCTGTCCATCTTTTTCATCAGTAGCTCTTTGTCTTAAAACATGCTCAAGATATTTTGGGATAAATCATTACTCGTAATACTTGCATGCACATCCACTCCATCACTAGCTTCAAGATTTAATGAATGCCAGGGAACTGATGCCAGGCTGATTGTGCAACAATTGAGCTCTAAATTTCAGAAGAACCAAAGCCACCTTTGATAGCACCATACCTGCAACCTGAACAAAAATCTTACAGTGTGAGGAGGAGGCCTTGTGCCAAGAAGTACCTAAGAGGCATTTTTGAACCTCACCCTGCCCCCAAGCCCCTCCCTCCCAAATAAAAAAGTTTGCTGAAGCTGGTGCCGATGTACTGGGGTGTTTCACACCACTTAATGGACATCAGCTGTTCATTTACAGTGGTATTCAGCTCAGTGGCGTAGCAAAGGGGGATGGGGGGGGGGGGGGGGCGCTCCGCCCTGGGCGGCACGAGTTTTGCCAAAGTGCTTGCTACGTCACTGTTTCAGCTTGTTTTCCCTGCCACCATGTGATATCGGCTCCTCACTTGGTAACTGTGTTATGGGAGCCGATATCATGTGTCACGCTGTGACACCATGTGAGTTGACAGGTATTTAGCACATACAGATTGGCACAAAAAGGGAGGTACTTTAAAGTCTTTTATCATCTCATCGCATATCTGCAGCACATCTCTAAAGAACTGCCCTCTATCTTAAAAAGCTGATATACAGTAAAAAGTATGACTTTTGGAATTGATAAAAAGCTGAAGAATGGACAATGTGCTGCTAAAAACGTTCCTCACTCTGTGTGGGAGTAATATCTTCAGAATAAAGGCCGGCATCTCTCTTTGAAGGACTTAGATCTGCAGAAATAGGGCACTTTCAAAACAGGGATTTGGTGCATATTCGGTGCTTTCGCATTCTCTTTTCTACTTCTACAAGAACAAAGTTAAACTAGAAGAATGAGTGACTGTATGGTTGCTTCTGCTCTTCCGCTCCACTTAAAGGCGGAGAACTGCACCAGGGAATGGAACAACACCATGTTGGAGGGGAGTGGGAGAGAAGCAGGGTGTCTCTATTACCCACATCCTCTCTTCCCTAGCGGTTCCACCATGCAACGTTTGGAGCCCAAGGTAAGGAGGATGTCAGAGAAGTAGGTTCAAGAGGATATGATCCCCTGGCACAGGAGCACCTCCATAGCACACAAGAGCACTCAGCATCTCTGCAGTACACGAGTAGCACCAGTACCGATGCACGGACCACGGCTCTAGTGCAAGCAAGAAAAGTGGCCATTTCACTATTGTTTGAGTATCAAAATACAGCAATTATTGGGCCTCAATGGGACCATCAGGACTTTGGGCCCTGGTGCACTGCACCTGCTGCACCAATGGTAGCTACACCCCTGAGAGGCACCTAGAGCTAGCGGAGTCAGCAGTCCCACTGTGTACTGCATATTCAGTAGAAATACAGACACAAGAACACCAGGAGTTGCCCATGGACATCAGCCCTGGCACGATGGAAAGTGGCCATTGTACTTCAGACACCCTGCCAGATGAATTATGAATTATAATCATGGCACACAGATAGCGTCTCTGTCACATAAAGCAGCATCCCTGGGACAATGAACACTGGTTGAGGCCCCTGACCATTAGTTATGGTACAATACGCATCATCCTGGCTTAACAGAGAGCACTGGCACAATCAGCAGTACCTTGGCTAAATGAGAACCCTGGTACAACTGATATACCCACTGCTACACCTATTATGCCTCAGGCATTAAACAGTACTTGCCTGTTTGTGTAGCACTCCTAAGGCATTTGACCAGCACCACAGGCACATTAGGCAGTCCAGGCATATTTGAGCAAAAACACTGTCACCTCAAATAGCCTTGGCATATTGGAGCAGCATCACTTACACATTTAACAGTGCTGGCCTAATCAAGCACATCCCATGGCAGGCACTGCAGCGCAAAATAGTATCACAAGTGCACTTGAGCAGCACCCTGGTCTATTTGAGCAGCATCCTGATCTATCTGAGCAGCTCCCTGATCTATCTCAGCAGCACCTTGATCTATCTCAGCAGCACCCTAGTCTAATTGAGCAGTATCCCAGTCTTTCTGAGCAGCACCACTGGCATATTTGAGCAACATCCTGCCTATTTGGGAATCACTTCTAGGGAAACTGGTACATAGAGCAGCACCATGTTTTGGCAGCACTCTGGCATATTTGTGTAATATAAGTGATAAAGTAGCCACTGCATTACATTATAAGGATATTGCAAGTCACCGAAGAGCCCCATAACCATATAGAGGAACTAGGCCAAAGGGAGAGTTCCTTTATACGGTTATGGAGCTCCTATGGTGACTTGCAATATCCTTATCACGTGCATCAGTGGGTACTTTATGCCATATAAT
Organism: Calotriton arnoldi; assembly: GCA_963921515.1. Taxonomy (NCBI): domain Eukaryota; kingdom Metazoa; phylum Chordata; class Amphibia; order Caudata; family Salamandridae; genus Calotriton; species Calotriton arnoldi. The sequence continues at coordinate 1,015,978 of CAWUFW010003706.1, forward strand.
ACATGGTCACACCATCACCTTTCCCACAAACCACTTAAAACCTTGGTGCATAGCCCTTTTATATGAAAGAGCGAGCATGTTTGCAAACATGAAGAATAAAAATAAAACCTCTAGTGCAAAATTAAACGCATCAAAAACCTGTTAGGTATTTGATGCAAACAGATATTAGAAACAGTTCAATACAAGTCAGTTTAAAAAAAAAAAAGCTGCAGTAGCTAGGAACATGTAGAAACATGCAGAAAGATTCTAAGTTTTCTCTAAGGAGTGCAAAAAATAAACATTTTCTCTCTGCTTGTCATTGTAAGCTATTAAATAGAGCAGAAGAAAGAAAAGCAATGTTCTGTTTGTTGCTTTAAACAGCTGCTTTAGTTATGCTCCATGCCATGATTTTGCCTTTCACGTCGGCTGCTGGCAGCAGGGCTTGTGCAACAGAACTTGACTATAATAACCTTTTAATAGTCAAGTTCTGACATCTTTTCTATATAATAAGGCGACATGGAATGTCACAAGTTGCTGATTATATAGAAATTAGGGACTGCCGTTTATACAGGGATTACAGAATCCCATCTATTATATCATTATATAAATGGAAGCACACTGGAATATAAGAAACAAGACTCTTATGTATCTGTTGCATCTTGGCAAATGATGGCAGAATCTTGGCAGACGTTCTAATAATAACGCAAATACCATAGTCTTGGTACTAAAGATACATATAAATGGGCATTAAAATCTTATCAGTAACACATATGAAATGCCTACTACAGTTGAACGATTGAAACTGACAAATATTCTTCTAAAACCATTTCTGTTTTGTTAAAGAGCTGATGCATCCTGTGGTATTTTCGAATTCCATGTTGCCATCACTCTGTGTGTATTCTGGAACTACCATTTTGGTATGGTACTGTGCACTTGTAGTGCAGTCTGTGTCATTTTACATATTGAAGGGCTCTCCTTTACAGAAAGTTGTGAGTTAGCATCAAGAATTTGTAGTTCTGTGCTTATGGAGTGCATCCGTGTGACATTTACGTTCTTATCTAAATATTTGAAGGCAGTGCTATTCAGAAATTTGTGAGTTATCAGAAATTTTAATTTTAACGTGGTGTATTCTTACAGAGGGTAAAAACCAAATATGTTCTGAAATGTCCTCTCTTCCACCACGGCTGTGGATAAAGTGTAGCTGCCTGCTTCCCTACTAGCTGAATGTCATCGATCAATTTCTCATGGGACACGCTTGATGGTGTTGACAACTGATTGTGGAGGCGATCAATAGATGAGCCATGACTTCTTAATCTGCTTGTTCGAGAATGTTTAGAATCTGCACAGATAGTCTAACAGAAAATGGTTAATGAAATCAATGGCTTCTCCGGCAGATCCCCTGCCCCGCGCCCGCAAGGATAGCATTCATGCACTGTGCGGGTTTTATAATTCATTTATTAATGTTATTCATTTAGGTCATGCCAAATCTCAAGGATAAAACATTTGTACAGCTAAAGTAAGCAGCATTGCAGGCAACAATAAAAGTTAGTAACAACACATAATCTAAGCCCTGGTAACACCTGGGACCGGATTACATTTTATAGTGTACAAGTGGAAATGCAATTTTGATCTCCCCATCAGGGAAGTAATTCAGATATATTTGGGTGGAAGGCTGTCCAAACAAGGTTAATTTAGCTGATGGGATGTAAAGGTCTATAATAAGAAGTGTTTTAGTATTGTTCCTTTAATGAGGAAGATGCAATTATTGCTTATTCGCAGTAATGTGTTTCATTATCTTAAACCCTTACAAGGCATACTCCAGATGGAAGGTCACAAATGAATGACCGATCAAGCCAAGCTTAACTAACCTTACTTATGGGTCTAGCTAAGTGGAAGATGTTATGGGACTAAGAAGGATTTCTGTCTCCGATGAGTATTATCTTACTTATGTGTCATGAAGTTGTGTCATAAGCTAAGACAACATTAGGAATCACAACCATAACATATTTAGTTTAAAGATGGCTGGTGCTGTGGATCTGAATAGAGGTGCAATTATCAGTAAATCAGCCAATTTGCCACATATACAAATAATAATTATTATATCTTTAACCCCTTCCGTGCTCATGACGAGCTCAGCTCGTCATGCCTCACGGTGGGCGTGTGCTCATGACAAGCTGAGCTCGTCACGACCACGATTGGAATGTCCAGCACCTGGCTGGAATTCCGCTCGCAGCGAAGGCGTTAAGATGCTGTCATTCCCCAAGGAAGGCAGAACAAGTATCACATCAACCCTGTAACATTCATAAATATCTTGACAGATGTCCCTGTCCTCCTCGCTTTCCCCCAATGCAATCTACCGGTTTAGCGCCACCATGCCCCATTGGGGCAATGGTGAACTTAAAACATAATCATGTCTACGCTTATCCCAAGTATACCTTGGATAACAATAACATGTCCACATTCAGAGTCTTCACTTACAGAAGATATTCTTCAGGACAAACCCAATGAAGGACTAGTCTATGTGTATATATTTCCATTGTTAACAAGAATGCTGTACACCAAAACAACATGGTATGGTTTGCTATCCTTGGTAACTGCTCTGTTCCAATTTTTCTTTGTTATGTCTTTAAGCCTCCTTAAATATTTTATATCTCCTGTCGTGCTAATTTTGATTATTTGTTTTAGAATCACTTAGTTTTGGTCTGCACTCTGTTATTAATGATGCATATAGGCCTATCTATTGGCAACAAATATTTCTCTTTACAACGTAAGTCATTACATCACGTGGTTTTACAACACGGTCGTTACAACGACTGCGTTGTTACAACGCAGTACCATTACAACGCAAGTCGTTAGAACGACTTGCTCTAGATGGTGCGCTGGACTTAGGAATAGTATAATTTACTATTCCAACTCCAGTGTGTGCAACAGTAGGGAAGGTGTTGGAATAGTAAATTTTACTATTCCTTAGTTTAGAGCGCCATCTAGAGCAAGTCGTTGTAACGACTTGCGTTGTAATGGTACTGCGTTGTAACAACGCGGTCGTTGTAATGACCGCGTTGTAAAGGTATCGCGGTGTAATGACCGCGATGTAAAGGTTGTTTCCCATTGGCAACTCTTAACGTATTTACATTGTTCTCAAGTCTTTCTTTATTTTTACCCTCTCCCCCATCTCATTAGGATGTATTTTATAAAGCTATTGTATATTTGACAATATTTCAAGATACTGATTTTCTAATTACATTTTGATTGTACAATTTCATTTTCTTAGACTATTGTTTGTATATCCGTAAGCTATCTTGATTCACTTTACCCAGTTGCTTATGTATGGTTGTTTTTTAATTTATTGTCAAGCTTCCAAACTTTAAAGAAACAGTAGTCATCACAATGTCTATATGTGTCAGATTAGTCTAGCACATAGATACTCACAAACATATTCCAAGGGGCCACAAATTATGGTCTTTGGTGAGCCAGAGTGCCGCATTGATGCTGGCAGGATGGGATGGGGCTTTGTGGGTAGTTAAATGTTGCAGGATACTGTATTAGATTCTTTTCCTTTACTTCAGTTGGCTTTAATTAAAAGCCTCCCCACTTATTTAATTTTTTTTTGAATGTTAGTGCTCTCTGAAGTAAACAACAGCTCTGTGCTGCTTTTAACCCGGGGCCCGTATCTGAAGGTCAGGAGGGCCGCAGGCGGCCCCCGGGCCGTATTTTGAGTATCACTGGTCTAGCACGACAAAGCACATAGAAGAAATAGTGGTGGCACTATGCATTTTGTTTCAGCTTAAAATTGACTTATGAAAGTCTTTCCTTGGTAATCAGTGAGCACTGTAGCACAACTGAGTTGGGGACTAAATGACCCCAATGACAACTTGACTTATTCTCAGGAAACTGAGGCCCAGATATAGAAAGGTGTCACACAATGCAGCACAGCACCCAAAGGTACTGCGTGTCAGGGAGAGAGCAGAAGAGTGCCATATAAACAGAGATATGACACTCTCCTCCCCTCTCCCTAGCGCAGCCCAGAAGTTTGCTGCCGAGTGCCATGCACACACCTTTGCGCCATAGTGCAAGGGTGTGTGTGGGGATCTAGCATAGGTTTTGTACTGTAAGGCTGCCCTTCCAGTGCAAGTACTACGACTTGACAAGTTTTAAAACTTTTCCTAATTTATATGTGTGCTGTACAGTGCAGCACACATGCAAAGTCGGAAACGAAAGGAGAAATGAAAACATTTCTCCGTTTAATGCCTGCTTTCCTGCAGCGTTATATTTTGGCGCAAAGCCCTGTGTACCAATGTTAGTAGATAGGGTTTTGTGTCAAAAAGCATGGGTGGTAGCACGGGAACGTCCATGTACGAGTGGCAGAATTTTAGCGGACACTCATAACTGAGGCCTGAAAAAAAAAAATCTAAATCCGTATTTGTAAAGCGCGAACTACTCACCCTTACGGGTCTCAAGGCGCTGGGGGCCGTCGTGGAAATTAAGTGAGCTATTGCCCAGAGTCACAAGGTGCTGAGCTGAGCTGCCGCTGGAGCCGGGGATCCAACCGTGAGCCCTGTGCTCCGAAGTCAGCTGCCCTGGCCGCTGCACCACACCTCTCACCAGGCCTGAATGTTTTTAAGGTACATGTTTGTCTCTATGTCAAACGAAGAACGTCTTTCAGATCGCTGGCATGCAATTGTTTGTTATGAACACCGTCTAGAATGCTGAGATTGGCTCATCCAATCAGAATGCTTAAAGTGTGAACACTCGCTACTGTGGGTTGCCTGTATTCTAACTTCATTAAGAGCGTGAAGTACAGACATAAAAAAAGACAGGAGCAATTCATCTATGTGTCTGCTCATGTTGCATGAGATTAGGGGGTGGGTGCTAATAGCCTTATTGCCCCCCTAATTCCAGGTGGTAAAAGCTCCTTCCCCACATTCAGGAATGGGCAATTAACAGCAGTTAACTTCCTTTGTCGAGCATGTTAAACACTGTTGATACTATGAGCTGTGGGCAGTAAGTCGTAAAGAGTTGATTTGCATCGCTTAAGTAAATTAAGGCAACTGCTTTAAATCTAGCTTCCAATATAGAGAAAGCGTCTTTTTCTCTGTGAAAATCTTGGGTCTCAGTCACGCCTTCTGTCATGCCTTCTTTATCATGCCTTCTAGTATTTCAGAAAGGGCAATGAAGTAGAGAATCTTTTTTGGGAGTGGGAGGGTGAGAACCCAGGCTACATCAACCAGACAATAGCAATATGGATTCACATGACGCCAGGTCATTGTAGAAGATAACTGTACTTATGGAATCTATAATGTTAATGTGTTGTAGTCTGTCACAGAAAAACATATATTTGAAACAAAACAAAGAATTAAAAAGCTAATTAGTGGCTTGTTCTCCTCAAAACACCACCCCATCCTGCCTTTAAATATGCTTTCTCTGATTACTTTTTCAATTCGTAAGCTACTTGCTAAGAGCAATTGTGTGCAACCCGCATGCCTGAAGGGCCCTGTCTATCATTTTCTGGCCCCTATCCTCACCACCTTCCCCCTTGTCAACCAAGTGGGCCACGGCACCCCAGCCGAAGCTGACTGAGTGCATCTAGAGCATGGGTACTCGCAAACATTTGCCCAGGGCCCACAAAGTATGGTCTGTTGTGTGACTGAGGGCCGCACTGATGCTAGCATGGAGGCGGTGGGGGTCCAGGTGGGTCAGCAATGGTGTAAGGTGGTCGTAGGGGAAGCGAAGCTTGTACATCTAGTGGCTAAAATGCACAATGTGAAACCAGAAAACCTGAGATAAATGCCGGCTTGCCCCTTGACCAAACTGAGTGATCATAGGCAATTTTTTTTTCACTTTGCTTCCTTTTTCTTCATTATGGCATATAAGAGGACCTCGAAATACATAAGATCAGAATGTGCCCTGTACAAAACCTTCTCCTGTGTTTGATTATAATGTTGTCCACTTATATTAGTAACCTAGGCCACCCAAAGGGTGCACATGACAACTGACTTGTCTCTTAGTTCACTATTGGCATTGTTGTCGGGGTGGGGAAGCATGAATGTTTCTAATTTCAAGTATCAAAACTATTACTTAAAAACAACTTCTCAATGCAGTGTTATGGTAAAATGCTTCTACAATGTTAATGAAATACACTTTTTTGAATTTTGAAGAAACATAATCCTATTTTTACACATTTGTTGCAAGATGTCTTTAAAAATAAAGGTGTTCCTAATGTTAAGTGGTGCAGGATATCAACTTAGTTACTTCATAGCGCCAGTTAACTTGCAAATAATCTTGCCAGTTTATTAAAAAAAAGCAAATTTGACTATAAGTGCTCAGCAAGTAAACAGCAGCCCGTGCTGCTGTTCACCAGAGGTCCTGCATGAAAAAGTCGAGGGCCACAAGCGCCCCCAGGCCGTACTTTGAGTATCACTGATCTTGGGAGTAGTATGTGGGGTTGGGCAACTTCATGGTCTCTTGTTAATTGCCACTTTTTGTAAGGAGGTCAATTCCGTTGTGATACTGCCTTCTTTTTTACTCTTTGACTGTCCCATTTCCTGTCATGTCACATCCTGCTCTGGCATTTTTTAGTTCCATTTGGCACAGGGAAGTATGATGTGAGATGATGTCATATGCTGTTACTTGATGACGTCTGGATGTGTGAGATCCCACACGCTTCATGCCACTTCGATGCTGTTCTGTAAGCAGGGCAAGTGGAATTATGCAGCAAGGGAGGACCATATTATACGGCAACGTTAAGTAAATTATATGGCACTAACAGGCAAATTATGCGGCGTAACGTGGCACATTTTGTATTAATATTAGTTCATTATTTCGATATTTTTACACTTGTTGCACCTCATTAGTACCAGTTTAACGCCCAAATATAGCAACAAGCATCAGAAAGGTGACAAGTCAACCTTTGCAAAGGGCCTTCCACTGCGCGACAACACATGCCGCTGTGTACTTAGTAACCTTTGAACCATTTAAGTCAGAAACATTTTTTCCAATTAAAATCTGCAGATTGTGCAGCAGATTATGGATAATGTGGTAAGTCTATAACTATGCCAAAAACTCAGCGGCCGCACAATCGCATAATTTCAGTGGCCCTGTCTATAAGAGACACAGGGCCCTTCCAATGTGGAGCAGGGAAAGTCGAAATGTGAGAGCAGCCTCATGTGATTGGCTCCTCAAGATAAACCATGAAGTATGATTTAAATAAATCTGTTCACAATTTAATATGGGATACGAATGAATGAATGAGACTGTTTAAACAATCCCTAATGCTACTCTGTAGGCGTGTGTCCAGTTTAGCATGCAAGCCTTCACACCTGATTCCTCTTCTGGTTCTGGACACCTAATCTGAGAGGTCATTTGGACTCTTCTGTGATGTTCCATGACAAGTTGTGATGGTGAATGCCATCCTGCCTTCTTCCCAGTTATCTTCTTTTCAGGGGAAGTTCCACTAACTTCTTTTTGAAAAAATGAATGGACCAGAATGTTTACCCAAACTTTTTTTTAAAATATTCTTTATTCGTTTTACACACAACACAACATACAGCCGTAAACACGTCATAGTAAAGTACAAAATGTAGTACATCTCCATTTGCATTATTGTGCCCACTAGGTGGGGGGACGAATCTCCGTGCTCGACATTGCTACCAAACAATACCAACATTAATTCACTTCAGAGATTAACAGCAGATGTTACTGTACGAAGCTGTATCAAAACATAATGTAAAAGAGAGAAAAAAAAACTATTAAACTTGATACCACCTTACTAGTGTGGCTGTCCTATAAGTATCATGAGTATGTCCCCACTGAATGTGCTGCTTATGTGTAATGCAAGCTAACAGGGTCCTGCTGTAATGGGTGCTACTATGGGAGCAGAGTAGGGGAGAGATTATGCAGCGCAGATGTTGCGTTATGTGTGGGTGCGATCAGGCCGGGCCGGAGGTGTGGGACAGTTATATCTGAATGCCGCGCCCGCGTGTGTGTGGCCAATCTCTCCGCCCATGGGCGTGCCTTTGCGTGGGTGCTCGGGGTATCCCAGTTATGTTAGCCAGGTGCGGCGTCAGTGCTACCGTCATGTCGCCCCTGGTCATTTGTGTCCCGAAGTCTGGCTTCTATAGTGGTAACGGTGCACAGACATAATATCGAGTTCTTTTTTTCGGAGTACAAAAATATCGAGTTGGAAATATCGAAGGGACTGAATATCGAGATCAAGAATATCGGTGACCAGAATATCGACATGAAGGTAAGAAATATCGTTTTTGTTAATATCGAAGTCAGTAATATCGTTTGTAAAAATATCGTTGTTAATAATATCGATGTTTATATTAGTGTTATGTATTTTAGCATGTATTTTAAATGTATGTATTTTATATTTTTTGTTAAGTATTGCATTTTTAAAAAAAATATATGTATTACATTTTTAGAAGTTATTAATGTTTTTTAAAGTAAATTTAGCATTTTAGTTCCGTAGCGGGTTGTCGGTTTATAGGGGAATAGGGTGGGAAGTAATTTAATTATAATAAATGTAATAATAATTTTGAGAAATTATTAATTATTTTTAATTAAATTTTGCGTTTTAGTTCTGTAGCAGGTTGTGGGTTTATAGGGGCATAGGGTGGGAAGTAATTTAATTATAGTAAATTTAATAATAATTTTTAGAAATTATTAATTATTTTAAATTAAATTTTGTGTTTTTATTCCGTAGCGGGTTGTGGGTTTATAGGGGAATAGGGTGGGAAGTAATTTAATTATAATAAAGTAATTATTAATTTTTATTTATTGGTATTGATAATCTAGTGTTAATTAATTATTAATTGGTAATTAGTTTTAATTAATTGATTAATTGATGATTATATTAATTGTGTTAATTTCTTTTAGGAGCGGGTTGTGGGTTTATGGGGAATAGGGAGGGAAGTAATTTAATTTTAATAAAGTAATTATTAATTTTTATTTATTGGCATTGATAATTAATGTATTGTTAATTAATTATTAATTGGTAATTATTTTTTATTAATTAATTGATAATTATTTTAATAGTGTTATTTTTTTAGGAGCAGGTTGTGGGTTCATAGGGGAATAGGGTGGGAAGTAATTTAATTTTAATAAAGTAATTATTCATTTTTATTTATTGGTATTGATAATTAATTTATTGTTAATTAATTATTAATTGGTAATTATTTTTTATTAATTGATAATTATATTAATTGTGTTATTTTTTTTAGGAGCAGTTTGTGGGTTTATAGGGAATAGAGTGGGAAGTAATTTAATTATAATGAAGTAATTATTAATTTTTATTTGTTATGATTTATAAATAATTTATTATTAATTAATTATTAATTGGTTATTTAATTAAAAAAATATTTAATTGATAAGTATGTTAATTTTAACCCTCTGCTATCCAACACTTTCCCTACAGTTACACTATCTGGAGTGGGAATAGTAATTTTTACCCGTACGCTATCCAACACTTTCCCTGCTGTTGCACTCACTGGAGTGGGAATAGTAATTTTTACCCCTTCGCTATCCAACACTTTCCCTACTGTTGCACTCTCTGGAGTGGGAATAGACATTTTTACCCCTTCGCTAGCCAACACTTTCCCTACTGTTGCACCCACTGGAGTGGGAATAGTAATTTTTACCCCTACGCTATCCAACACTTTCCCTACTGTTGCACTCCCTGGAGTGGGAATAGTCATTTTTACCCCTTCGCTATCCAACACTTTCCCTACTGTTGCACTCACTGGAGTGGGAATAGTAAGTTTTACCCCTACGCTATCCAACACTTTCCCTACTGTTGCACTCACTGGAGTGGGAATAGTAATTTTTACCCCTACGCTATCCAACACTTTCCCTACTGTTGCACTCTCTGGAGAAGGAATAGTAATTTTATCCTCTCCTCTATCCAACACTTTCTCTACTGTTGCACTCTCTGGAGTGGCAATAGTAATTTTTACCCCTAAGCTATCCAACACTTTACCTACTGTTGCACTCTCTGGAGTGGGAATAGTAATTTTTACCCCTACGCTATCCAACACTTTACCTACTGTTGCACTCTCTGGAGTGGGAATAGTAATTTTTACCCCTTCGCTATCCAACACTTTCCCTACTGTTGCACTCTCTGGAGTGGGAATAGTAATTTTTACCCCTACGCTATCCAACAATTTCCCTACTGTTGCACTCTCTGGAGTGGGAATAGTCATTTTTACCCCTACGCTATCCAACACTTTCCCTACTGTTGCACTAACTGGAGTGGGAATAGTAATTTTTACCCCTACGCTATCCAACACTTTCCCTACTGTTGCACTCACTGGAGTGGGAATAGTAATTTTACCCCTTCGCTATCCAACACTTTCCCTACTGTTGCACTCACTGGAGTGGGAATAGTAATTTTACCCCTACGCTATCCAACACTTTCCCTACTGTTGCACTCACTGGAGTGGGAATAGTAATTTTTACCCCTACGCTATCCAACAATTTCCCTACTGTTGCACTCTCTTGAGTAGGAATAGTAATTTTATCCTCGCCGCTATCCAATATTTTCTCTACTGTTTTAGTTAATGTAGTGTATAATGTATTTTAAAAAGATTAAAAATATTCAAATTTTTTGATTTGTTATATATATTTTTTATAATTTTTTTTATATTATTGGTGTATGTGTATATATATGTATTTATAATTTTTATTATGTTTTTTAAAAATGTATAAGTTATTAAAATAATTATTTATAAATATTATTAAGTAAGTATATATATTATATTTTATACATATATATGTTTAATTTATTTTTACATTATATGTATTAGTTTTAATTTTAAACATTTTAAAATAATTTTAACTGTGTTTCTTTTAATTATACGTATTATTTACTTTATTTTACATTATTTTTTAAACATTAAAAAAACGATATTTTTAACATTGATATTTTTGACAACGATATTTTTTCTCTCGATATTTTTGTACTTACCATTATGTAGATAGGACTTCGATATTCTTTACATCGATATTTTTGTGTTGATATTTTTGTACCTCGATATTCTGACTGTCGATATTCTGTCAGTGATCCAGTGGTAACATAGTGTTGCCAGTCCACCGGCTGCGCCCGAGCCGTTGGTCTTGGGGTTGAGATGTCAATGTGTCGTGTTCGGCCACTAGGGAACGCCGAGGAGCGAGCAGCCATTGTCTAGTGGATGGGCCGTCAGGGACTTCCAGGCCATTGCCAGAGAGCATTTGGCTAGAACCAGTGTCAGGTCAATGAATTTGTTGAGGTTCTTACGGCGTGCGTTCCTTTTTGTAATGCCTAGCAGGTAGTGTGCACCCTGAATTGGAATTGTGATTCCCGTTGCCGCGGCCAGTATTTCAGAGACCTTCCCTGTGGAGAAGTGTGGCTCAATGGTTAGAGCGGCAGACCCTGATGCAGAGGTCTAGCCCGGGACCAGGGTTCAATTCCCGCCTCGGCGGGTCTTGGGCTCAATTTCCTCGGACCTGATAATTCTCGCCTCGGTGCCTATTCTGAACATGGGTCCCACTCTGCAACTCTGGGCAATAGCTTGCTTAATCTCCACAACGGCCCCCACAACGCTAGGATGCCTGGCTTCACCTTGGGGGTGCCCAGGAGTGGGCATCTCACAGGGAAAAGCCAGGAAGGGTTCCACAGCGGTATGCGTACAAGCGCCTGAGATACCCCTTCGGGGGTCGATTCGGGCGCTATACAAATACTACTACATTTACATTTACATTTCCCCCAGTATGTTATGATGTGGGAGCACGTCCAGACCGTATGCAGAAAGTCAGCGCCCTTGTCATGGCACCTGGGACAAATATCCATGGAGGTCGGGTACATTCGTGCCAGCCTGTGCGGGGTTAAGTATGTGTGATGTAAATAGTTGAATTGAGTGAATTTCAGATGGGCATTCATTGAGATGGTCTTGGGGTTTCCGACGCATTGTTGCCATTGCTTATCTGTGATTTCGGTGTAGAGCGCCGCTGTCCAGTATTCGCGTAATGGGGACAATGAGGGGGCTGTGTCCGTTCTGAGTGAATTATAGATGGCCGTGATGGCTTTCCTACCTGACCCATGCGTCAGTAGTGTCTGCAAGGCTTCAGAAGTCGGTGGTACCGTGCTTATGTCCCCCCAGATACATGTTGCCTGTTGTGTTAGTGTTGCGTAGAGAAGGAACGTTCTGGGTGCCACACCATAGTCGTCCCTCAGAGTGTCAAAATCACACAGGGGGGAGTTGACGAATAAATCTCCCCATGTTGTCAGTCCGGCTGCCTGCCATTCGACCAATTCCGGACGCTTTAGGCGGGTGTATGAACCTGATGACGTCTCAATGGGGAGGTCTGGGGCATACGGCGGAGGGCGGCGTTTGGATATCACGTAATGCGATCAGGCGCTACGGGCTGCCCGTAGCAGAGTGCAGCCCTCCATCCTCTGAAGCTGAGTTCTAGTGCCAGATAGCCACTCAAGCAGGTCTGATCGCGCTAACGTCATTGCCCAGGTGTCTCGTTCAGCTAGGTTCTTCTTTGCAAGCCAGCGCATGGGCCACTGGAGCTGGGCCACTGCATAGTATAGCTCGTAATTGGGCGCACCCAATCCTCCCTCAGATATAGGGAGATGAAGCTTTGAGAGTGCTACCCTCGCCCTGGAGTTGCCCCATGTCAGAGATACTAACAGTGAACGTACGTTGTGGAACAGTTTCTGAGGCGGTCTGTAGGGGAGAACGACGAAATAGTATAGGAGCCTAGGGAGGAGGAGCATCTTGGATATGGCTATCCGGCCCATGGGGGATAGTGGGAGGGCGGTCCAGAACGGTAGAGTCGCCCTGGCACTGGCAATCGCCTTCCCCAGGTTACCGTCTATCAAATCAGATGGGGCGTGGTAGACCTGGACTCTCAAGTATTTAGATGAGTCATACGCTCTGGCAAGTGGGGCATGGGGCTGCCGCTGCCTTTATTCGACTGGGATGGGTGACATCAGGAATAAGACGGATTTATCCCAATTGACTTTCAAGCCCGACATCCGCGCATTGGTGTCTAGAAGTTCAACTAGACCTCAGAGCGCCCCGCCCTGATTGCATAGATAGATAAGTGCGTTGTCCGCATAGAGGGACACTATGTGCCACTGCGTATACACTCGAATGCCCCAGTCTGTAACATGACTGCGGAACGCACAGGCCAGGGGTTCCATGGCCAAGGCAAACAGCATGGGTGAGAGTGGGCAACCCTGCCTGGTGCCGCACTCAATATCAAATGGTGGCGAGATGACTCAACCTGTTTTCACCCGGGCACATGGGTTGGTGTATAGTATTTTCACCCAGCGTAGGAACTTAGGGACTATGCCGAATCAAGCCAGCACCGCCTGTAGGTAATCCCACCCCAGGGTATCGAAGGCCTTTTCTATATTTAGGGCTGCTATCCAGTGTCGCTCAGGAACCGTTTGGGCCCACTCTAGGAGTTTGAACAAGCTTCGATGGTTCAGCCCCGTGCTCCTACCCGGGACAAACCTGTTTTGGTCCGTATGGACCAATAGGGGAACAGCCTCCAGCAGCCTGTTGGTCCGCAACTTACCCAGGATTTTGTAGTCCAACATAAGTAAGGACAACGGGCGGTACGAGCTCATGAGGAGGGGGTCCCGACCAGGTTTTGGGAGGACTACGAGCACAGCCTCGCGGAGAGAAGGAGGCAATGTGCCTCTATCAAAGGATTCTTGAAATACGGTGAGAAGCCGGGGAGCCAGCTGGGTTGAGTAGGTAGCATAGAATTCCGTGGGCCAGCCATCCATTCCGTGGGTTTTGCCTCTTGCTAGCTGTTTGATAGTGTCCGAGAGTTCAGTTACCGTGAGCGGAGCCTCTAGTTCAGTGTATTGGTCCTGCGTTACTTGTGTGAGGGCTGCCTGTTCTAAAAACCGATGCATTGCCTGAGGGGCACCTAAGTCTGGGGCCTTGTATAATGACACATAGTATTTATGAAAGGAGTCATTGATCTATTCTTGTGTGTTAACTAGGGTACCCTCCAGGGTGAATATTGCAGTGATAGGTGGTTGCGTAAGGTTGCTCCTCAACAACCAAGCAAGCGTCTTGCCTGCTTTGTCGCCCTCCGCGTGTCGTCTAGCCAAGTACTGCTTATAATCTAGGGCACACAATTTATCCAGTGCTTCCTTATGTGCTAATCTGGTTTTGGAAAGTGCTGGTAATATGTGCAGGTCCATGGGGGCCGTGCGCTCCTGGTGTAGTATGTCAGCCTCTAACCCTTGGATTTCCCTAGTTAGTGTCATGCGAGTACCGTACAATGCCTGTATGACCTGCCCACGTAGGACAACCTTCAGGGCGTCCCATTCAATGCCGGCATGTGTGGCCGTTCCTTCATTGGTCTGGAAGTATGTGATTATGGACTGCGAGATGGTAGCACTCAGAGCCGGGTCACGAAGTGCTTCCAGAGGGAGTCGTCAAGTCGGTATGCTGGGTATGGACGCACCCCAAGTCAGTTGAATTTGCAGGGGGCTATGATCCGAGATCGTACGAGCTAAATACTCAGGGTGAGCTACATGTGTCAGCGCCGTTTCCGTGCAGTAAATGGCGTCTATACGCGTGTACAGGTCATGGAGAGTGGAGTAGTGTGAGTATACCCGGTCTGTAGGATGTTTTGCATGCCAACCATCAAACAATTGCATCTGCGAGCCCAAGCAGTCATAGTGTGTGCAAGCCCAACAGCCTGTGCTCCGGGGAGGGGAGGGCGGGAACGGTCGAGAGTTAAGTCGGGTACGCCATTATAGTTGCCCCCCCAATAATAAGTGGGCACCGATGGATCCCTAAGGAGTGCCAGGGTTAGTGTCTGAAGGAATGTGGATTGCCCTGAGTTAGGCGCATAGAGTTAAACCATGGACAGTGGGCGACTGTCTAAAGAGCCTTTTAGTACTGCATAACGGCCTTGAGGGTCAACTCTTGTGTGCATTATCTGTATTGGAATACCTGGTGCCACCCATATTAGGGCCCCCCTGGCGTAGCCTGAATAAGTCGTACCTATTACCGTGCCCCTCCATCTTTTACTAAGCAACTGCAGTGTTTGTTGCGTTAAATGAGTCTCCTGAAGTAGAGCTATGGCAATATTGAGTCTACGTAAGTACTGGTAAACTTTATGTCTCTTGACACAACCAGCCAGGCCGCGCACATTCCAGGTCAACAATAAATAATTATTCCAATGCATTTACATCAGTAAGAGCGAAAAACAGTAGATGTACATTCCCCACATGCAACAGACAGTTAAATAGCACTTGTAGGGCAATTCTGCATTTTAACGTACCACACAGGTATATACTATGGACTGACATTTTGTGGTATACTATAAACCGACCCCCCCCACCCCAGGCCGAATTGCCAACGGGCAAGAGGCCATACGCCCTTATATGCAAACATAGCGAATTAAGAAAATAAAGAAAGCAGTAATTACTCCAGATAGGTCTGTAACAGTCACTTATCGTGTGTGGGGCATGTGGATACTTGCTCTGTCTCGCCGTCGCCTTCTGACCACCGTAGTAGAGTGTTCATGGGTCAGCCGATCAAGGAATGACTAAGACTTACAAACAGCGGTCACTTCCTGCTTGGATATAATGTTCCATTAGCCTGTTTTACACAGTTCCGGCGAGTCACAGTACCGTAAGTAGCTAACCCAGTTCATCGGAAGTCTGGGGAGTCTCGCCAGGGCTGTCGCCCAGCATCAACTGTTGCTGTGAGTCCGATAAGGAGTATTCTTGCTCCGGGGAGGCCTCCGTTTCCGAATCTGAGCGGAGAGGTGAAGTGGCGGCTCCATGCTTTTTGGCATGTTTGAGAGCTTGCTCCCTTTCCTGCGCCGCTTGGGCCTTGGTGGGGCGCTGCCCACGGAGGAGGCCGTGGCGTCCGCCGTGTGTAACCTTCTTCCATTATTGGCGGGAGCCCCCCGTGGATTCTGTTCCACCCAGTTCCAGGCATCTTCAGGAGATTGACAGAAGACCGTGGTACCTTTATGCTGTATGCGCAGCGTGGCCGGGTATTGTAGTGCGTACTTTATCTCATGCTCGCGTAGGCAGCGTTTAACGCCCATGAAGGATGCCCTGCGGTGCTGTACTGCTAACGTGTAGTCCGGGTATATGTGCACTTCTGCGTTCTCGATTACCCATGGGCCGCGGGCCCTTGTGACCTGTAGGATGTGGTCCCTATCACAGTAGTTGAAGAGGCGTGCGACCACCGGCCTGGGAGGAGCGCCTGGTCGATGAGGGCCCCCTGGGGCTGTATGGGCTCGCTCCACGGAGAAGAACTTGGTGTGCTTGCCTTGAAGTATGGTGTCCGAGAACCAGGTTTCCAGTTATAGCTCCATGCTTTGTCCCTCGACGCGTTCCGGCAGGCCCACCAGGCGACGTTGTTCCGGCGCAATCTGCCTTCCTGGTCGTCAACACGATCTCTGAGGTAGTTCATCTCCTCTTGCAGTGTCTTGATTTGGGCTGCCATGGAGGTCATGGAGGGCTTCACAGTTGCGATCATGGACTCCACATCTGCCACCCTGTCTTTCAGCTTTTTATGGTCATCATGCAGGAAGCTAAACTCTGCACATAGCCTGTCGATTTTAGGGACCAGGGTGGATTTGATGTCCATCACCCCCGCCATGAGTTCATCGAGGCGGTGCTAGAGCTCTGCCTGTGGCATAGGTTGGCCCGCTAATGACCGGTCGGCACCCGCAGCGCCAGATGATGAGCCCTGTGGGTCAGTGGCCAGTGGTGCTGCTTCTCCGGTTTTGTCTTGCCCATCCTGGTGGCGATGGTGCTCCATAAGTTCCAGGGAGAGGGGGGGTAAGGGCATGTTGGATCCAATGCTCGTGCCCCACTACTGAACGGGGCCCCGGGCAAGGAGGGGTAGTCGTCGATCTTTGCCCCCACCGCAGGCGCAGTTCCTGGACCAGGGCACTGAGTAATGATGCCAATTATGTTGCGTGGCTGGGCAAGGGGAAGAAGGTGTCAGGCCCCGTGCTGCAATCGACCAGGGGGCACCAGTAACATAGCAATGTGTAGGTGCACAGCCTTCACCGTGAATCTCAACGAGCCAGGATGGCGCGGGGGCTGCTGGCGATCCGCAGCAGGGCTAGAGAGCGCCACGGTGTGGTCGGGCCTCTTAGGCCGCACTGCGCCTGCGGGGTGCGCGATTCCAGTAAGGAAGTCCCAGGCCACTATGGAGCAGACTGATGAGTCCATAAATGTGGTGGGGGGGGAGCATACAGGTGATTATCGGGCCCCCAGTCGACGTTGCCAGTGTGTACCACAAGGATCGAGGTATGCCCAAGGAGTGTAGAGCGCGGGTGGCCTATCTGTGTCCGTGGCCGGGCCCGTCTCCGGTGTGGCGCAGTAACACTCCCTCGGCGTCAATAGGTGTGCAGGGCGCTCGGCTGAGCAGCGCTCCGTCGGGGTGCATGACTCCAGTAAGAAAATCCCAGGCCTCTTTGGAGCCGATTGGTGAGTCTGTGAATATGGAGGGGGGAAGCCCACAGAGGAATATCAGGCCCCCGGACGACGTTGCTAGCGCGAACCACGAGGTTCGAGGTAGGCCCAGGGAGAATAGAGCGCGGGCGGCCTACATGTGTCCGTGGCCGGGCCCGTCTCCAATATGGCACAGTAGCGCTCCCTCGGCGTTTATTGATGCGCAGGGGGCTCGGTTGAGCTGTGCTCCGTCCTGTCGATCCCCCGCCGCAGCCGCGGGACCCGCGGGTCCAGCGCAATGTCAAGGGGGGAACCGCCGGGGGTAAATTAGGCGCCTGTGGGCAGGCGTGCCTTCAGTGGAGGTCATGTGGGGAAGGGCCGCGAGCGTGGGCCGGAGTCACTGCTTCGGTGCCTGGCTTACTCGCGGCTGCCTCAAAAGGGCTTCAGTGGAGTTGCGGGACGCCCGAGGTGTGCTCCGCAGCAGATCCGAGGGACATTGGCTGGTCGTCGACAGCCAGATACAGGATAATTGGTGGTCGCGACGGAGCGAGCTGAAAACAAGTCCACTCACGTCGCCATCTTGGACACGCCCCTGTTTACACAAACCTTAATGCCACATCTAGGTAACTTCTTAGTTTCTTGATTCTACCAGTGTATGGCTGAGTCACTTGATACTCATTGAGTGTAGTGTGGCATGCCCAAGATCACCTTGGTAGCTGAGCTGGCTGTTGGTGCAAGAACCACTAACCTGCAAGTAAATCGCAAGGGGGGGCCACAGCAGCATCATTAAAATAGAAACTCAGCACATCTTCGCAAGCCTTCACGCACTGACATACCGAATTACATCATGGTGCGATTGAGCTTTTTTGATTTAAAAATCAAGCATTGTCTAGGTCAATCGTTTTGAAGTTTGTGCAGAAAGAATGTATTCAGAAGCGTCACTAACCACACAAAGCATATCCAACGCAGCCAACAGCCAGGGGCGTAGATTGGTCAGTATGATTGGGGGGATGTAAGCTTCAGATTTCCCAACAATCATCCTGAAACACCTTGTTAAAACAAATTATATGAGAAGCAGGACATGAGGGGGGCTAATGGGGCAGTGAGAAGAGAGGCGAGCAGATTGTTTGGGGTACTTAAAACGCAATATTTTTCAAACTAATCAACATTTGTTAAGGCCTTCTAAACATAGATGAGAGAGAGTGTGTGTGTTTTTGTCAGTGTGGGCATGTAAAACTCCCAGGTGAAATCCGACAGACATTTCACATTACCCGACCGAAAGCACTTGTACCCAACTATTAACTAGAGAACACTGAATTTGCACGCCTATTTTAGTCACAAAGCTGGGTCAACATGGGCATTGCTTGACTTAAAAAGAGCAAGTGTTGAGCATCCAGTTTCTGTGCAAGCTTCCTACTGACACACCATGGCAGACCGTGCGACATACATTTGTTAAAGGGCAAAAAGGATAACATTGCCAGTAGCAGGAAGAACATATGTGACGGCAGTGCAAGCTTCCCTCACTGGATACAATGTACATCACAGGCAGCTGCAGCAAAAGGTTTATTCACACTGGACAGGTATTTCTCAGGCAGCAACAGTATGTGCTTTTCATAGAACCCGGATAAAGCACAGGCAGAAGCAGTGCAAGCTTCCCTCACAAAGAAGGCTTGTACAGCCTAGCCACCAACAATGAACTACCCCACACAGCTAGAACTGGTAGCGTATGGCAGTTGGAATGCAAGCTTCCTGTAAACGCATAGAAAGTACTACAAAGTGAACAGCTGGCTAAGCTTCCCTTGCACACACAAAACTAGACGGACAGAAGCAGGAGGATACATGGGAAGGGGGCGTGTGCAAGATTACAGATAGCAATGTGGAAAATCAGTTGCTGGACCATTTCCTACAATCTACTCCTTAATCGGAATTGTATTTATATTGAGCTTACTACCCTGAAGAAGCGTTGAAGTGCTTTCAGGCGAGTAGCATGCTACTTCGGAACCCAAAGGTGGATTAGTAGGGGAAAATATAAATTGTTATTGGGAGTGGTGAGAGTGGTAGACATGCAAGTCTGTTAGTTGGATGAATAGGATAGAGGATGGAAAGAGGAGGTCAGAGTGTAGCCAGGATTATTTAGGAGTTCATAGTAATAAGGTTCATGGGAGTTGTGACGCGAGAAAATTGAGCTATTTGGCAAACACAGTGACAGTGCTGAATTTAAACAAACCCCGCCAGGGGCGCTCAGCATCCTGTGGTTCTGGGCAAATAACTTCATCTGCCCGCGCCTAACAAATATGAATGTGCTCGTGTAAAGCGCTATAAAACCTTCGGGCCGAGCTCTCGCTGTATAAATCTGCAAAAACACAGAAAAAGTGTGGGCGACTTACATGAGCAGATCTGAGCGCTCGCAGAGGAGGCGCCTTCGTACAGAAGGGACATATTAATACAGCTGAGCAGAAGCGCTGTGTACCAAACCATGGAACACAGCACGAATCCCCCTGCGCAGGTATACCGAGGTGTCCTTCTAATACTCTGCACTAATAAAGCGGGCAAGAGAAACAAGCGCGCGCGCCTCGCGCTGAAAGTTTAAAAAAAAAAAATGCGTGCAGGCTGCAGCAGTAGGGACGTCAGAGAGGGAGAGAGAGGTGGAGGGGTGCACCCGCGAGTGGTGCACGCGCGCGCGCTTGTAAGAGCAGTCTGCTCATTTTCAAGCACTGCACTCGTGCTTGTGGCGCGCCCCTGCACGCTCCCGCAAGGTGGATGCCGCCACAAGCACGAGTGTGTGCTTGAAAATGACCAGAGCGACGGCTAAAGGTCCTCCTATGCAGCGCATGCGTGCTGCGTAGGCGAGACCTAAAAACAGCCTGAAATCTATCTACTTTTTCACACTAGGAAGATACACAGACAGTTGGTAGGATCACCCTCACCAAGACCCGGCAATTTGGTGGCAACCCTAGATTTGGTATGAACATACACTCTTCCTGTTTCACAATAGTCAAAGCACACTGGCTATATCTTCTCCCCATCAAATACAAACTTTTTTTCAATCGCGAAGGAGTCACCCAGACTGTAATTTAACATGGTAATACTTTCCACTATTGCCCTGGCAGGTGGTCACTTGTCCCTTTTCAATGCGAGTGGAGCAGACCTACTCTCACCTGGGGCAGAGCTATCCAGCGATTAATTCGTAAAAAACATAAGGACCGGAGCTCTCGTCAGGAGGCAGCTTGCCCCAGCCCATTGCTCTTGTTAGTGCCGCCTAAAACAGAACTAACTACTAACCATGAAAGTGGGGAGAGGATGTGGCCTAATGGCCAGAGCTGCCGGCTTCGGAGTTGGGGCACCAGGTTTAATTCTCTGCGTTGCCTCAACATCCTTTGATTCTGGGCAAATCACTTAATCTCTCCAGTAAACGAATGTGTCCTTAACTGGTGCTCATGAAAAGCACCAGTGTTGATGATTAAGTGCAGGTGCTGAGCACCGGAAACCACCGGCTCAAATTAGGCACTGCAGCCATCAATAGTGATGCAGTGACTCCATTATGGCTGTATTTCAGTACCTAACCAGGACATTGGTGGTGCATTTTCCTTGATTCTACTAGAGACCCTTCACATCATTGCCATGCCACTGACTCACCCCGCCATGAAGAAATGATTACAAATGAAATACGTGGTGGGAAAAGCAGCAGAGACAGGAGGGGCACTCCGCAGCATATTCACACACTTTTACTTGCTTTTCATCTCCTCCTGTACTCTTGATAGATGCCCAAAGGGGACAGGCTGCACATCACAAACACATATATCAATGTACCCCCTAATGAACTGTCTGGCAAGTTGGCAGACGGTTTTAAAACCTGTAATATGTGTGCTCTTGTTACCTGATGTCAGCCATTCATTCTGTTATTGTGGTGACTTCAATGAAATAATCTTCTCTCTTCGGTGTCACTAAGTACTCATGGGTTATTACTAGTATTATTGTCATTATTGCATTCTTAGAATGGTGATTTAATTGGAATATTAGCAAGTTACATAACAAAACTATCCAACTGCTATAGGACAGTAAGAACAGAATTACGTTTCACAGTTCTACAAAAGCATTTTGTATTTCGATAACGACATGAGAATATGTTAAAAAGGAATTGTGTATGCACAAGCTTTTATTGAAACCAAGTAAATATAATACATCTAATAAAAATCGCATTAATTTGGATACCAAACTCTATAAATGGTGCTTTAAAGTCCCAGGGAAAAAAAAAATGATTGGATAACCAAACAAGCATTGGCAAACCCAATAGGTCTGGCTATTATGTAGTAACGCATGCAAACATAGGCTTACAAAAAATGATGCATGCATGAAATACCACTTTTAAGGCAAACTAATGAGCTTTTCCAATTAATGCCTACTTTCAACAGATGGGCGATTTAAGTTGCTGTGCATAAATTATCCTATGTTATTTTATCTGTGTTTTTATAGTGTGCTAATCACCCGCAAGAGTATCCATGCACTCGTATGTGAGGCCAGCCCTGAAGGGCTTAATCGAAGAGCCAGGCCTTCAGCTTCTTGCAGAATTCAGGAAAGGAGGAGGAGGAGGCTCTGATGTGTTTAGGGAGGTTGTTCCAGGCTTTAGGAGCCAGGTGTGAAAAGGCTCAAGCCCCCGATCTGCTTTTTTGTATGTGTGGGGTGTGTGCTAGTGCGAGTCAGGTAGAGCGATTTGGTATGGAAGGTTGGTGGAAATGAATGTGGCTGTTCAGGTGGGCATGGCATATGTAGTGGGATGCTTTGTAGATGTGGGTGAGAAGGTTGAAATGTTTGCTCTTGTTTATCGGGAGCCAGTGGAGTTCCCTAAAGGGAGGTGTGATGTGGACTCGGCGTTGCAGGTTCAAGACAAGTCTGGCTGCTGTGTTCTGGGCGGTGTGAAGTCTCCTTGTTAACTGGTTGGTTATTCCTTCATATAAGGTGTTCCCGTAGTCCAGTCTGCTGGTGATTAGGGCTTGGGTGACCGTTTTCCTGGTGATGTCTTGTAGCCACTTGAAAGTCTTCACAGTGCTAGTGCCTTTTCGCACGTCCCAAGAATGTATGGGTGACTTTGCAGGGGACAGAAGGATCAATGCCTCTGTGCGTGATATATACATAATCACAACACTTTGACAACTCACCTTTACATTATTGTTACATGTAATAAGAAATCACCTGCACTGTGTATGTATGGCAAAATAATACAAATGTTAAAATATAAGTATTAGTTGTATTTATATTTCGTCTCTTAGAAGATAGGACAGCTTATGACATGTAACTCGAGGTAAACTGTTCGAACGTGTGCCAGCAGCATGTCATAAGGAATGACACTGGTGAGGGGAGGGGAGCTCTGGCAGGGAGAGGAGCTCCAGTGAAGAGAGAGGCAGAGGAAGCAAGGCAGAGCTCCGGGTGCTGGACGAGAGCAAGACCTGTGAGGGGGAGGAGGAGAGCTTGGGCAAAAGCAGTGAAAAAACAGAAAGGGCTTCTGCAGTAAAAAAAGGACTGCTTATGTATATAAAGTGTGTATGATATAAACAATGGAATTTGTGATGATTCAGTGTAAATTTTAGATACAATATAGTCCATCAAGCATTGCAATGCAAGCACTCTATAGATCGTGGAATGAGATACACGAAATAACCAATAGCGTGAAGTGAGCAAGATATAATCCTCTGGATAGAGCCAAAGCGCAATATAGGTATATATTTATTAGAACTTTTAACAGAATGTGATACATAAATTATCATTATATCGAAATGCATCCATTCCCTGGAGAAGAATCCAGTTCCAGCACCTTCGATTCACCCTCCCCCCGCATTCACTACACTGCTAATGCAACTGATTGTGAGTCAACCCCAGTTGCCTGGTCTTGGGGCCATGACGTATTGGTGCGGAGGCCAGCAATGTGGATAAGTTCAGGTTGTAGAGTGGCCAAGGGTTCTATCCCTCGATCCCGTGCCATGTATGTTGTGAAGGCTTTCCATACTTTATCAAATGTCATCTGTTTGTCATGTATGATGGACTAGAGTGTTTCTCTGTGGCATAAATTGACCAAATCTTACCCCACCATAAATGAATCTGTGGTGTTTTTTGTTGCTTCCAGACCTGAGGTAAAGCCATTCTTGCTGCTATTAGGAGCTCAGAAATCATTGTGCCTGTTGGTGTTGTTAATGGAAATATAGAGTTGTCGCCCAAGTCTCCCAATAGTACCCCTAGGGGATCAAGTGGCAACTGGCGGCCAGTAATGTGGCGAATATGTGTTGAAATCTTCTCCCAATATGCTTGGATATGAGTGCAGGACTACCACATGTGTATAAAGGTACATTTCTCTCCACGCCCCTTCCAGCAAAGTTCTGAATTCCCAGTGATAGCATGTAAGCAGGTGGGGGGGAGGTACCAGCGCGCTTTTGCCATTCTACACCATATATTGGCCCATGTCTCCTCCCTAATCTCTTTCCCCAGATCTCGTTCCTATTGTGTAACATATTTGTGCCTTGGTTTTGTGTGTAAGTTTAATAAGGCTCGTTGCAGCCATGTGATGCCCTTATTGACTATTTTGTTTGAAAATAAGCCCTCTAAAGGTGTTTAGCTGTTGAGAGCCTGCTAAGTGCAGGAGTTGTGTAATTCAGTAATGGTTCCAATTTTCCATTAGCTTTTCCCTAGTGACCAATCCCCCCTACATACAATTCCCCTAATGTATGTAGATTGTCGGTGTCCCATGCCTTAAAACTCGGATCTTGGAGGCCCGGTGGGAAATCCAGGTTATGCGTGATAGGGGTCATTGGAGAGGGGAAGGACGTCGATCCCTTCCTCCATACTACCTGTTGCCCGTAATCTAGGAGAATCAGTGTTGAAGAGAGAGGAGATGAAACCTGCCCTCTCGCTCACAGTGGGAGCTAGAGCAGGTATCGCAGGGGAATGTCTGAGAAGCTTTGCTCTACATGCATCCATCCTTTGTGAGTGGCATTATAATTCCACTCTAATGCGGGAAGTATCTGGGCGGCTTGCACGTATTTTTCTATATTTGGAAAGCCCAAACCTCCCTGTGTTACAAGTTTTAGAAGTGTAGCACTAGGGACTCAAGGAGAGCTGTTCTTCGAGGTGAAATCGAAAAGATTTTTTTGTATGTAAGTCAGAGTAGAATCGTGCACTTTGATCGAGAGGCACTGGAAGATGTAAAGGAAACGGGGTAAGAAATTCATTTTTACACTCGTCATGCAGCCAAACTATGAGATTTCCAGCTTCCCCCATCTATACATATCCTTATATAGTGCTTGCAAAACAGGGAGGATATTAGCTCTGTATTGGTGTGCTGATCTCTGTGGCAGATAAACACCCAAATATAGTAGAGGGTAGAGAACAAGTGAAGCCTCTCAGGTCCAGTGCCGCTTGGGCCTCCTGAAAGTGGCCAGCCATGCATATGCCCATGGATTTAATTAAATTGACCTTAAATCCAGATATGGCTGAAAAGGCCTTCAGCTCCTCTTAAAGGGCAGGTAAGGAGGCTGAGGAGTTTGCAAGGAAGCAAAGAATGTCGTCTGCATAGAGGGCCAGTTTAAATGTTTGCTCGTCTACGGTTATGCCTCTGATACCCAGATTATTTTGTATCTTTTGTTTAAGAAGTTCCATTGAAAGGGCAAACATTGATGGTGATAACGGGCATCCCTGTCCTGTGCCTCTAGTCAACTGTAATGTCGATGATAAGCTCCACTGACCCTTATCTTAGTCTCAGGGGATTTATAATTAGCCATGATCCATTTGGTCATATTCGGACGCAATGAGGTCTTCTGAAGGATCTTGCACATGAAGGATCAATTGACCCAGTCGTAGTTCTCTCCACATCAAGCGAGAGAAGGACCATCAGCTGTCTTTGTCCCTCTGCGGCTTCTATTAGGAGGGCAGAAAGCCTAGTGTTGTCTCTTGGGTGTTGAGTCTACATGAACCCGCTCTGTTGGTGTGAGATCAGTTCCGGCCAGATCTCATGGAGTCTGGTCACTATGATTGCAGTGAAAATCATACATCTGTGTCCAGTAAGGCGATTGGCCTATATGAGGAGCAAAGTAATGGATCTTTATCTGGCTTCACAATTGAGGTCAGCCGTGACTCCAACATAGAGAGCGTGACCGTGCCAGTGGTAAGCATATGATTAAACACCTTGGTCAATGGTGCAATCAATAAACTCAAGTAGGTTTTATAGAAGGATGCCAGTAAACCATCCGGACGCAGAGCCCTCTGACCTGGGAGGCTTTTTATGGCATTCAGAACCTCCTCCTCTGAAATATTCTCCTCTGGCTCAAGACAGTCCTGACTCAGTAGCACACATCTGAAATCATCTAGGTAACGATCCTGGGCACCTGGGCTAAGGCCCAGTTCCGTAAAAAGGGAGTGATAGTATTCTGTGAAGACTAAGAGGATATCCTGTGTTTTGGTGTGAGTCACCCCACTCCGGGTGTGGAGTTGCTGAAGTTTATAAGCTAAGAGCCTATTGGCTTTATCGCCTTTCTTATAATACTTCTGTTTGGAGTATAAGAGTTTCTTAGCTGCCTCCAGTATCACTAGATGCTCCAGCTCCCCTTAGGCCTTCTGAAGCGCACTGTATGTTCTCGGGAGGTTAGTAATTTGTGTTGAGCCTCTAATCGCTTTATTTCAGTCTCTAGGTCCCTTTTTTTCTGTTTGCCTAATCTTTCAATTGTAGCATTATGGACAATCAGCTCCCCTTGTATCACCGCTTTGCCTGCATTCCATATGGTATCCCAGCTAACCTCAGGTGAAGTGTTCTCATTGAAGTAATGCATTATAGCCTTCCAATCCTTTTCCAGCACAACGTGGTCTCGAAGTGCCACTTTGCTAACCTGTCATTGCCTAGATAAGGATGGTTGAGGAACCATCAAAGTGAGCACTGGTTTGACAGCTTTGTGATCCAAGAGAATATTAGGCTCTATGTGAGATTAAAGGTATGCTGACAATAGGTCTCTTGATGTCAGGTAATAATCTATGTGAGTATATGCCCTGTGGACGTGGGAGAAAATGGATTAATCCCGATCGCCTGGGCGGTGCTGATGCCAGACATCAACCAGGTCCAGATCTGATATTTCCTGCAGTAAAGACAGGGGGAATGGGGCCAGCCTGCCGCACTGGAGCCCTCTCTACCGCCATGTCCAAATCGACATAAAGTTGCCTCTGATAAGGAGATGTCCCTGAAAAAATTGTGCTACTATAGGCAGTAGCTCCATGTAGAATTGGTCCTTTCCCTCGTCTGGGGCATGGAGAGCAATAAGCTTAAGTCTCAGGGAGCTCAGGCAGAGACGAAGTCCAAGGTGTCTCCCCTCTCTGTCTTGATATTTTGCTTCCAGTTCAAAATTCAACCCTCCACGAAGAATGATGGCCACTCCCCTTGTCTTTGCCTCATATGTAGCATGGAACTGGGACGGAAACCAGTGGGATCTGAGTTAAATGTGTCCTTCTGCAGGAAATGCATTTCCTGCAGCATCACTATGCCTATATCTTTGTCCATCAGCCACTGAAACAGAGCCCACCTTTTGATTGGGGATTTAAGGCCCTGGCCGTTTAGTGTGAGTATCGTCAGAGTGTGCATGTCAGTGAGATGTGTGGTATTGCATCAACTTGCCACTGTCTAACATCAAGTGAAGTAGGAGTATGGTACTGCCTCAAAGATAGCGAGAATAGGGTCAGTGACTCATGCGGATATGTAACAATCAAAAATGAACCAAACTGTGAGCATAATTGACTAATGGTCCTCATGCGAATCAAAACTAATATTCGAGACATGAGCACAGATAAGAGACTACCAAAGAAAGAAGATTAAAGAAAGTCATCATTGTGCAGCTGGAACAGCTACCATGAGGGCTAGTTCCAGTAAATGTTGTTGAAACCCCACTGGTACTGCTGATAGTCTGCCTCTACAGCATAAAGGGAGGTAATATTGGAGATTAAAGTCTAGGCCCGAGATGCCCTCTCTCCACAATATGATCTCTGCAAGTGGGGTTGAAGGATGGCCCCAAACAGACACCCCCTCAAATGGGCTCAAAACAGAGGGTCTGGGACACACTCTGTCTGTGGAGTAGATTAGCATTCGTTCATCTTTCGGAGGGAGGGTGAATGCCCCTCTCTTTCCTTTTGATGCCATTGCTTCCATTTTTCCTATCGGGACCTATTAGTTTTTGGGGTGCAACATGACCCCCTAGTGCTGGTTGTAGCTTGTGAGCCAGTTGGGGAAAGCTGGTCCGCGTCTGTCGATAGGCCCAGTATCTCTCTCGCCTTCTGGACCTCTCTCACAATGTGCAACGCTCCTTTATGTGTGAAGCTTCAGCGGAAAGGGTGACCCCAGTGATATAGCATTTCCTTTCTCTTAAGGTGGGATATGATGTCTTTGAACTTCCTCCGCCTCGCAAACGTCTGCACGGAGAAGTCCTGGAAAAGAGAAAGGGTGCTGCCACAGAAGCCCACAGGTTCCTACCAACTAGCTGGTGCCATGATAGCCTCCTTGTCTTTGAAAAAGTGCACTGGGGTTAGGACATCTGGAGTAAAAATCAGTTTTTTCTGAAAAGTCGAGAAGAACCTGGATGTGCGATCCAGAAGTAGGCTGTCTGGGACTGTGTCCCGTAAGAGGTGTTTGAACAGATCCAGGACAAAGCCATTTAAAACCCTATTAGTATTCTCCGCTGGGATCCCTTGTATATGGACATTATTCCTCCTTGGTCGATTTTCCAAATCATCCAACTTGTCCGACATTTCTTTTTGTTTCGACTCCAGCAAAGCCACTGTACGAGACACAGTGTCCTGTTCCTGGGTTGTGGTAGCCATGTCCATCTCAACTTGCTGCAGCCTCGCTTCAGCCCTCTGCATTTGGGAATCTATGTCCGCTATCACCTTGCTGACGTCTTGTTTTCAAGATGAAAACTTCCTGCGGAACTTCTGAGCAAGGGAAAGAATATCGCCCTTCGTGGCCGGTGCTTGCAATTCTGGGTCATCATCCCGCTGGAGACCTAAAGGGAGGAGGCCATAGCTCTCCCCCCAGCTCTTGTCTTTTCTTTGAATGTGGAGCATGTCCTTAATGTTTGTGGATTTCGCGGTTTCCCTTTTGCCATTGATATTCTGAGCTGAAAGAATCAAAGGCTCCTGGCCACACTAGCCGTCTCCATTGGCCATTTTGATCCTCAGCAGTGCAGGAGGTCGAGCGGCAGCACCCCTCTCAGCACGATCCCACAGCTAGCAAATGGGTCCACAGTCCCCTCATGAGATTCCCAGGGAGAGGTGGGGGGGTTCTTGCAGAAATTCACGGCAGCATCTCCCTGTAAAGTGCATATTTACTGCATTAGTAAGGGCTCGTTTTGAGAGCTCAGGTGCAACGAGTCTTAACGGGTCCGCGTCCTGGTCACGACCCCCCCCCTTGTAGATATATTTTAAAGAATTGGTAACAATAGATAAGGCAAATAGCAACACTGTCAAGCCAGACCTATAGAGACCAGCAAAAAGTTAAATGAGAAAGTGATTAAAAAAAGTTGATTTATCTTAATAGCCCCATCCTCAGCACTCTGCAGAAAACCTCACTAAAAAAGACAAGTTAGAAAAAAAGAAGAAAGTTGAAACCAATACAAGGCACAAAAGAATTGTGCCAGATTATAATTCATACCTTTACTAAGCATAAGTAATTGAATTAAATAACCACACTTAACTTACATTGTCAACAAAATCCATAGATTTTCTTGTTAAAAATTAGTAAAAAGGTAATGAAAATATATCTCTCTGACAGGTCAGCACAACATAAGGCATACCAAAGGATATAATTCATGATTATGATGCCTCACTTCAGTGTTGCCGGAAAGATATTTCTGTCCGCTTAGACATCAGATGCTGATTCTGAAGAAACACAAGGGTCATGGATTCAAAGCCCAGGAAAGTCACTGAGCCACCTTTCTTCCTACCAAGGCAAGGAACGCGAGGACCCATTGTGCATAATAATTAAATGCATGGTTGGCTAGGAGAGAGCTACTGAATCCTAATCAGGGTGCCCTGGCCTGTGTATGTTCCGCATTTCTCATTATTAATTTACAGCGCTCACATTGTGCCCGGCTACGCAAAATACAAGAGATTCATGGGCTTACGCTGATGAGCTCTAGCGACATTACACAGCTACCAGTGTGTTAGGTAGTAAAGCTAATAACAATAATAATTGCTTCAGTCAAAACATAATAACACACATCACATGGCAAAGTCAAGGGAAATGCATAGCTCAATGTGGATGGTTGACCTGGACAAACAGTCAATCTTTTGCATATGGTTATACGTGTAATTACATCTATACATCTATGACTGACCTGATTGGTCTACGGACTATAGAGGCTCGGAATATAAACTAGTATCGCAGATAGAATATCGAGGGACAAAATATCACAGAGAAAGTATAGGTTTACTGTTCTTAACATAAGATCATCAAAAGGGCTCAAGTTCCTAAGTGGAGACTGGAGAGTGAAAAGGGGCACAGAGTCTCACAGTTATTGAGTGCGCCTATACTGGGATGATGGGAGTGGACAGTGAACAAGACTGTTCATGTTGCCCTCACACATCCCCTAGAGGATGTCATGCTTCATCATTGGGCGTTGCTCCTTGTTGGGCCGGCGCTGCAATGCCCTATTTGTGTGGGGTAGTTCACCATTATTTTTTTTTTGTCCTGACGAAGCGCCATGGATCCTTCAGACTACTCAAATAGGCACGAAACATGTTGATAAACCACTGAGTGAGAGACCTGAGTGAGGCCTCCCACCCACCCACCCACGACTATAGGTTACTTGCCCAGCCCAGTTGTTACACCCTGACTACCAGGGTTCCTTTAAAACCTCTAGGGTAGCTTTGGCCTGTTATAGGTTTTTCTCTCTGACTGGGCGGTCTTCTTATTAAAGGATAGCTTGCGACCTCCCCTATCAGTTTTAACTCCACATCACGTATCACTACTCCACCACACATATCACCTCACTTGCACTCATCATACAGCATTCTCTCAAAAAGATCTCCGCCAAAGTGACCCTTCGGGGGATCCGTAGGGCACTACCGCGCCGGCCCAACGAGGAGCAACGCCCGATGATGAAGTATGACATACTCTAGGGGATGTGTGAGGGCAACATGAACAGTCTTGTTGACTGTCCACTCCCGTCATCCCAGTATAGGCACACTCACTAACTGTGTGAATCTGTGCCCCTTTTCACTTTCCAGCCTCCACTTAGGAACTTGAGCCCTTTTGATGATCTTATGTATTGATTCTTAGGAGCGCGGGCTTCTGGACCTCCTGAAATAGCTCCCTGTCCCCCCACGAACTGCTTAACTCCCTGAAAGGGTTCCGCTTTGAAATATTACTATTCTTAACTGCACATCTATGGACCTGGAAGATCTATACCTACTGTCAAGCTACATACATATGGAGTCAGGTATAGGAAATCTACACTTACTTACCTTTCGATATTTTGTCCTTTGATATTATATTCACGATATTTGGTGCCATCGAGATTCCTGCCTCGATATTCTGGGGGCATACAGACTGAACTTTGCATATCCCTGTGGGCAACTGAAATTATAAAACAATAGAGGACTAAATTATGTTGTTGGGTCAACACAATTTTGCAGCAAAAGTAGGCAAAGTCTGGAACATTTTAAGCAGTAGCTGCCAGTCAGAGGAGAGTGGCGGGGCGGGGGGGGGAGGGTGGAAAGAAGACGACAACGGAAAAAAAGGGGAGAAATAATTTACCTGCAGCCACCCACATTGCCGTTTTTCTGCTCCTCTTGTGGATCCAATGCAGGCACAGGCTCCCAGACTCCCCTGCAGCCAATCCTGAAGCTGCTCTCATGCATGAGAACAGCTTCAGGATTGGCCTGAGTGCCCTCAATGTGTGCTCCCAGAGAGACTGGGAGCCTGTGTTTTGCTGTCTCCAACCCAGCAACGCAGCTGTGTTGGAGACAGCTTCAGTGCGCATGACAGTTTGGCCTGCCTGAGACGGCTGGCCAAACCGCCATGCGCACTGATAGCAGTGCACACCACTCCAGCGTTGGTGCCCATCGTCCCCCTAGCCCCGCCCCCAAGACTCAGCCAGGAAATAAAATAAAACAATAATAAATCCGGTTTTATTATCGTTTTTTTGTTGTTGTTATTTTTTACACTGCTGGCGGGGGGGAGCGCGAGGCTCCTGTGCCATAGCGGAGGAGCTGCTGCTGATTTTAAGTCCCACAGTGTGAGAATATTATTTCCTTTTTCATCTTGGCACACAATGATACTGTCTGGGCAAATGTGTCACTTCCTTAGAACCAGTTGACTACTAGACTACAACCGTCAGCAATTAAAAAGGCGGCAAGTAAATCTTTGCAAACTGTTCCCCACTCAGGGGCAGCACACGTGGTGCTTTTCTTTTGATCCTTTTTGAGCTACAAACAAATATTTTGTTGAAACGTGAAAATGATGTAGTAAATGGCACATTATGTGACAAGTGCAGAAAATGCATAATTATTTTGAAAATGCCACAACCACAGACTCTGAGCTACCTCCACTGGACATGGATACAGTGATCTCAATGTTCAATGCAAGAATATTAAGTGGGGCTAATAACGTGAGTTTCGGCGGTGGGAGATGTCTCTTACTGACATCTTTTCATTGGAGGGGGTGTGGCCTAACGCTAGAGCAACTGACTTTGGGAGGTGGGATCCAGATTCGTGTCTGGTGTCGGCTAGTCAATGTCCGAGCTCGCGCTGTATAAAACTGCAAAAATAAAAATAAATTTACTTAAATAAATACTCGATTTGTACACCCCTGAGGGTATCCAGGCGCTGTCTATGGACAGGGGGAAATTGGGTGATTTGTCCAGAATCACAGGACGTTGAGCCAACGCCGAGGCTCGGCCTCGATCTCCAGCACCAGGGTCGTCAGCTCTGGCTGTTGCGCCCCTCCCCCCCCCCCAATTCAGTATGGTAGAGCTTCAAACCTGCTCAGAATTGTTTCTATAGCTTATCATCGTGGTGCTTTTAAACAATGAGCTTTTCTCAAAATAATATATACTGAAAACTGTTTAATATATGGGGTTTGGGAACAGGGCATAGTGAGGAAAGAGTGTGGACACTGGGGCACCCTCTTAGGAAAGACTGGCTGTTTATTCTCCAGATGACAAAATAATTAATTCCTGAGGTGTGGATGAGTGGTAAGGAAGAGGAAGACGGGTGGGCATGGGGTGTGGTGGTGTGGAAGAAGACATATGAAACACTTACTGTCCAATTCACTGTTTCAAAACTTTTCAATGTTGTGGATGTATCCCGTCATTGTCAACTGGCTGGAAATATACAACAATATCATGTTAGGCCTGAAATAGCATGGAAAATTCATTATTTTTAAGATTCATTTTGTAATGATAATTTTGTTAATAGTCAGCAGTAAAAAAAGAACAACAGAGTTACAATTGCACATAAATTGTGTGAGAAGTGAGTCGTTTTGAATTGAGTCGTTTGGGAGCCAGCCTTTGGAAAGTGAACCACAAATGCCAACCCTTCTATTCTCGTTGCTTAACACTGAAAATAGTATATACCAATGCTCAAGAGGGGCGCACAGTCTGAACCCTAATGTACACCTCATAGACATCAATTTCCCAGGGTGATGTATTTTGTGGGTGTGGTAAATATGTGGTAATCAGTTGACTAGAAGAAAATGAGGAACCACATGTGGAAAAATGTGCTTATTGGTGGTGAATGTTTCATTTGTTCTGCATTCTGTCCATCATTTGTGTGTATTTTGCTTTCTTGCCCTAAGTGCGCTGGGTATGCCCAGACGTGGTTCCCGGGCTCACTGTGCCACTGGATTCAAGCTAGCCTGGCTGATGAGGGGTGAAACCCCGAAACCGGTCCCAGGATGCTTGTTTCTGGACCAGGGAGGAACTGGCTTGGCAGTTCAGACTGGACTGTTCCCATGAGGAGCAGGGTCAAGACTGATTTGCATATGGCTGGGTCTAAACTGAGGTGGCGAGGTGAGCAAAAGAACAATGGTTTTAACCCATATCTCTTGACTGGTGGTGAATGTTTGATTTGTTCCGCATTCCGTCCATCATTTGTGTGTCTTTTGCTTACTGCAGTTATTTTTGCAGGTATTTGAGTTTTCCACACATATTTTCCCAGTGCATTTTGGCAGGTTAGACCTACCAACATTTGTCAGTGAAAAATTGCATCGTTGTGGGGCTTACAGCAAAACTCCGAATTCCAGTCACGGCGCAAACTCACGTTTTCGCAGAGATCAGAATTCTCTACCCCCTTGAAATATGGGCCTAAGAGCAGAGCCATTGCCGGGTGAATTGCAGTGCTTCTTATCATGTACCTACCCTGGAAAACGAATATCCTCAACAAAATAGACTGATTGTACCCAAGGCCCGGTGTCTACTTAGCCCTGGTCTGATCAAATATACGTGGTGACCCTCAGTGTGTTCATATAAGGATACTGGAAGGGCAATCCAGGACCAGGGGTCGCCATCACTGGAAAGGAAACACCTCTGGATCTGGGTGGGTTAAACCGGGGACCCATCATCAAGAGAAGGTGGTTTTCAGGTCTCAGATTCCCAGCAGGGACATAGGGAGATAGATACCAGCTGATAAAGAAAGGCCGTGTCAGTCAGAGTGAGTACCTGGTTGACTCTGTCAAACCGCCTTAAATTGTACCCGTTCCTTAACTAACCGCCTTTGGGGTGCTTGATGTCCCATGGAGACATGATCCCCACGCCTGAGGCTACAGAGAGACTCTGAAGCCTCTTTAGGTTGTTGATACTTTATTTCAGACAGGTCCAAGTACTCAGGTACAGCAGTCAACATGAACTGGAGCACAGGTTTCTGAAACAGTAGGGTACATAGGCGGAAGCAGAAAGCGACATGGGGCCCGATTCACAAAGGTAAAGTTAGAGGAAAGTCTATCTTTACGACTTTAGGTATTCACAAAGGGCATTTACTACTCGTGAATGCCCTTTGTGAATACTGAAAGTCGTAAATGGGGCATTTACGTGTACTAAATGCCCTTTGTTAATACCAAAAGTCGTAAAGTTAGACTTTCGTCTAACTTTACCTTTGTGAATCGGGCCCTCTGTGTTTGCAAATGTGTGTTTTTTGTATTTCAGTTTCTGATTTTATTCATAAAAAGTATACTATGCTCTGCTGTTTTTTTAAGAGAGCTAAGAGTTAATGACTTAGGCCACAGCTGGAGTTGCAGAAAGTGAGCTGTGCCCACTGCAGCACTTTTTACCTTGTGCCCTTGGCATTGCCTTTGCGGCCCCAGAGGCCAGGGTTAGTAAAGGCAGTGCCAGCGGTCGCAAGAAGCAAACCAGGGGTCGCAGTGGCAACCCCTAAATGTCGTCCATTGCGATAAGGGAGTAGATTTAAGTACTGCCAGCATAGTTGTGGTGTGCACGACAGTGCAGCCTTTCCCGGTGTTAGGTCGACATTACATTTGACAGCAACGTAAAAACACATCTCTTGATTCATTCCTGCGGCTACTGAGGTATACTACTCATACGCGTCCCAACTTTGGAACTTCAGAATAGGCATACTACAAGCAGGGCCACTGGAGCTATGTGATTCTGTGGCTGTTGCGGTTTTTTGTGCATATTTATGGAGTTTCTTCACTTGCCACATAATCCATCATCTGCTGCATCATCTGCATATTTTAACAAAAAAAAAATAGTTTCTAGCTGAAACAGATCAAAAGTTACTACAAACGCAGCAAAGTGTATTGCCGCACAGTGGTAGGCCCTTCACAAAAGTTGAGGGGTCACTTTTCAATTACTTATTGTTGTGTTTAGGTGTTAAACCGATAGTAATGATATGAAACCTTTGCCCATGCAGTGCTGACATGAGGAAAATTACAAAATAATGAAGTAATAGTATCACAAAATGTGCCGCATTGCACTGCATAATTTGCCTTTTTTTTGCCGTGTAACATAGTCAACACTTCCGCATAATTTGGTTCCCCGCCACATAATTCTAAATCCATACTTTGGACACGCTCTAATTTACAATGGAACGAGCTGGAAGATTTTATGATACAATGAATTTACTTACTCCAGAAGGAATCCCTGTTTGTTCCAAAGAGGGGGGAGGGATGCTGGGATGTATGAAACTCTTCCCTGAAAAGGTCATGTTATCATTTCTCACCACATCAAAATCCAAAGAGAATTTCTCGAGCAGGTTCCTAGAAGAAACCAGATGTACACAGGCAGAGACTAGTGTTTTTCACGGACTACCATTCTGTCACTTTAATAGTCCCATGAGGATTACCCCTTTACCAAGACAAGGATATGAATGACAAAATTCAAATATGCTACCATCAAACTAGAAACAAAGAATATTAAAAAACACTCCATTAAATCGGTTCATGAATTAATGTCTTACTCCTAGACATTCCAGCACCGATTGATTGTTTCTCTTTCAAGAATAATTGTATAGCAGGAGCTTTTTGGTGTCTCTGGCACTGGAAACCTGATCTTTGATAGATATGTTTTACCGGGAGACATCCATTACCACGCGGGCATTGCATCGCAATGCCTTTACATCGTGGGTATTACAACGCAAGTCGTTACAACGACTTGCGCTGGATGGCGCTCTAACCTAAGGAATAGTATGATTTACTATTCCAGCACCTTCCCTACTGTACGTAGAGTGGTGTTGGAATAGTAAATCATACTATTCCCGAGTCCAGCGCCCTCCAGCGCAAGTCGTTGTAAACGACTTGCGTTGTAAAAACTGCGATGTAACGTACCGCGATCATTTTGATCGCGTTGTAACGTCACATATTCTGTATTACCATATACATGCCTCACTTTCAGTTAAGGTAGTCTGTGACATTGCCATAGGTTTAGAAGGAGACATTGCATGCTGTGGTTAGTGCAGAACACCGCAGCGGGTCTTCCAGATAATGTGTATTTCTGACATTCGAATCACATGCTTTGCTGTCCCTGTGCTGTGACCAATTAAGTATTTTCCACAGTTGAAGATGAGGTCAACAATTTTAATGGTGCTTTGATCAGTGGTCCCAATAAGCTGTGTCATTCTATCCATACTGGGTCATTTTATTAGATGTTTGCCTGTGAGAAGGTCATGTATTTATTACTGAGTTCTTACAGTCTTACAACTCTTTATGGGTGTAAGTGTGAAGTGTGAGTCTTTTCTTTATCTCAGCAAGTCCTGTTTTGAGATATGTTCTCCCTGGCATAGGTCCTACATGGTTATCCACCAAACCACATGAGCGGAGATAATATGCACCACGACCTGTGAAAGTGTGATTGTGGGTTTCCAGAACTATCTTCCTTGAGACTCTGGTACACAGACTAATGTGGTTCATCCCCCCTCATTGATTATTGATTATTGTAAGTTGGAAGCTGAATGAACCTCTGCTTCTCCCCCCCCCTTTCTGATTTGAACGATAGGCCCTAAGAGGTGCACAGTAGTATTGGCATGCTCAACTGGATGGCACCACTTACATTGACAATGACCTAGAAGCCTTTCTATTTATGGCACTTTAATATTTTCGCTTTCAATAAAAAAAGTTTTCAATTTTTTTATAAGATTATGAGCCTGTTATAAAATTCTGGAAATGAAGATAAGAGTCAAGAGGTCATTAGGTCAGATTGTCTGACCGTGGATCATTTTGGTCGGACATACCTTGGAGAAGTTACCTTACTGTATATTGTTTTCCTTTGTAGAGAATCCTGAGCATCTGAACGTTGTCTTAAGATAGGACTGCCGCATGTATTCTGTTGTATTTTATAAGAAAGAAAGAAGGAGTCCCAGTTTCAGCCTCTTACGTTTACATACAAGGGAAAAAGTAGGAGAAGGATAAACAAAGTTTGTAAAACACATAAACGCTCAAAAACAGGCAAAGGTTTTTTTATGCTGAGTAGTCTGACGTATTTGGGAAACTTGGGTTTGCTTCTCTGCTCAAATGTTTTCCCGAGCACAGCTGACTTTACACGAGTTGTAGCTAAACTTACCTGACCAGTGTCCGCACTGCATTTCCTGAAAGTTGATGTGCTTACCTGACCAGTGTCCGCACTGCATTTCCTGGAAGTTGATGTTCTTACCTGACCAATTACCGCATTGCGTTTCCTGAAAGTTGATGTCCTTCCCTGACCAATTACCGCATTGCGTTTCCTGAAAGTTGATGTCCTTCCCTGACCAATTACCGCATTGCGTTTCCTGAAAGTTGATGTCCTTCCCTGACCAATTACCGCATTGCGTTTCCTGAAAGTTGATGTCCTTCCCTGACCAATTACCGCACTGCGTTTCCTGAAAGTTGATGTCCTTAACTGACCAGTGTCCGCACTGCGTTTCCTGAAAGTTGATGTCCTTACCTGACCAGTGTCCGCACTGCGTTTCCTGAAAGTTGATGTCCTTCCCTGACCAATTACCGCACTGCGTTTCCTGAAAGTTGATGTCCCATGGCTGGGCCAACCTGGTACCAGGAAATCCAGAGGGAATCTGCTGCAGCCCCTTCAGCACAGGTAAGAAGTGCAGGATGGGGTAAACCACACATGGGAGACAGGACACAAGGGGCTTTTGTAATGGAAGCCGAGTGGGGGCGATACTCTGCCTGCAGGGGGCAGGAAAGTGGACGAGGGCAGTCACCCTATTGGGTGAAGCGGCCAGCACCAAGGCACAGTATGCTGCATAAATTGTTTCTCTTGCCTTGTTCACGCTGGTGGCACAGAGCTGTTGTCATAATTGAAGCTATTAAACAAGCATTGGCAAAGCAGATAGGTCTAACCCAGCAGAAGTGATTTCATGAAGAAAGGCAAATGATTGAATGGGTGTCGCTGCTCCATTCTTTACTTCAGTCCTTTCCTCCACAGAGAGGCCAGGATTATGTGGAAAAAAAGTCTGCAACAATTCAGGAGCACATATGCCTCCATCCAACTTGCATCGACCTGCAGATTATCACTACCACCACCCATATATGTCTGCATGTGTGTTTTTAAATGTGTGTACGCATGTGTTATTTGCATAGTACAAACCTAGTCAAAAGGCAGTGGATAACTGTACAGTGTCTGTGAATGCATGTGTATTGTCTGATTGCGTACATGTCTCTGTGTATAAGGGTACCTGTATGTGCCTTATCTATGTGTTCATGTGTGTCTGCTTGGGAATCAGTAATTTGCATGCCAGGATATCTATGCAAGGATCTCTGTTGGCCTCAGTGCATAGATGAGAAAACAAGATGGCGATGGATAGAATGTTTGAGTTCATATCAGCCACTGGTAATTTCTCTGGACCTCTTTCCCACTCAGTTTCATTTGCTCAACATGTCTCTACAGAGACCAAGGAAATGAAAATCAGTCTTGACTCTGCCCCAAAAGGGCAATTGAAGCCCAAAAGGCTAGGCCAGGTCCCCTCTGCATAGGATCACAAGCAATAAAAAGCTTTTTTTGGTCTTGCTGGGCCCCACAAGTGGGGTGCAGCTTGTGTCCTGGAGCACAGTGTGCAATGGCACTCGTGTGGACGTGCATGTCACACTTAGGGTTTCTCAAAAAGAAAAAAACACAAAAGGGTGATGTATTGAATGCTTTACTTATACTCAGCTGCTTCTAATTGTTCTGAGCTGCATTAGAGCTCATTTTTTTTTTAGTGTACCGTAATAAACAAGGACCAACCATGCCTAAATAAGTATTGGCCCTGCCTCATAAAAGATAGTCCAATCAGTACTGATCAGCCACATTCCCTTTGCAGAGGAACCCAAGCAGTAACAGACCTTCTTTAGTGCATAAGTGCCTGTTTATGTTCTATATGAATGAGTAAATGTGTGTTTCTCTGTTGGATTGTGCATATGTATTTTGTCCTGTGTGTGTAGGTGCCTCCTTGTTTATTGGTCGGCATGCATGGGATGCCTGTAAGTCTCCATGTCTGTTTATATGGATGCCCATAGGTGATTTAGTTTGTGTGTGCAAGGATGCTTGTACATGTGCTATCTCCTGTGCCTGTCAATCCACTTGCCTGTCTCTCCTTCCCACATCCCTTCTGTCCGGCCATGTGTACATGTATGTGTTGAACGCATCGCCTTGATTTCTGTATTTGAAAGAAAATTCTGATCCCTCCTCAAGGATCGGAAGGGTTTTTGTATGTATATTTGTATGTATGTATGTGGTATTTCTATAGTCTGAACCTAACCAAAAGGCAGGAGTGCTGTACAAGGTCAAAGACAAGCATAAAGTCATCAAGTGGTAAGAAAGGGTGGTGGTTTGTGTACTGTTAATGCACTGTGATGTTTGTGCATGGACAGAAGTCTGCATATTGCAGTAAACAATGTATGTCTGTTTCTTTATTTGCATGGGGCCCTGTATGTCTGCTAGTATCTGCAGGGTCCCATCTATATTTGTTGGCCACCCCAGGAAGTGATGTTTCTGAGGGGAAGGAAAGGATTAAATAGGCGTTGCCGCTCCATTCTTACATGCACTTCACATGTGATGCTCCCTGTGGTGATCCTAAAGATTAAACACCAACTACGTCCATTTACTCATCTGACATCAGTTCATCCATTCATCCATCTATCCTTTATTCCATCTTACTCCCCTTGTGCCTTGCACGTGCGTTCTCTTTAACAGTAGGTGTATGTCTGTGACCATATGTCATGCCTTTATGTTTGTTGAAATTGTGCCTATACGTTTTTTTGTCTGTGCGAATGGGTTTCGGTATGTCTTTTGACTTTTATGCATGCCTGTAACTCTGTGACTCTGTCAGTCCTTGAGCTAAGGGGCTTGAATGTTTGTTGGCCT
Source organism: Calotriton arnoldi (assembly GCA_963921515.1). Classification (NCBI taxonomy): domain Eukaryota; kingdom Metazoa; phylum Chordata; class Amphibia; order Caudata; family Salamandridae; genus Calotriton; species Calotriton arnoldi. Next base: position 1,056,196 of record CAWUFW010003706.1, read on the forward strand.
ATGTACTTGGGTGCCTGCATCTCTGTTGGTTATGTACATAGTGCCTAAATGTGTGTTTGTGTGTATGTAGTTGTGACCTCCTGTGAATGGCTGCAAAGGCAGGGTTGGGGGACTGTGAGGCACATCAGTCCCTGCGGTCATATTGCCTGGATGTAAACATTTTTTAAAGCCGGCATCTCCCATAAAGGGTCATATCCTCTTTTTATAAAAATAGAGACATCCAGGGAAGGCATCGTGGGGAGCATGGACCACTGTCTTATTTTCCTCAGTTCCATCCGCAACACTTCTCAGAGGAGAAGCTGTTCCAAGGGTACACTTTCCCCTTGGAAAACCAGTTATCACCTCAAATAAGGTGACAAACCATAGATCGATTTTTGTGTAACTGTGTGCATACACTGTAACTATACCAAACCTGTTGTTTTTCACAATGTTTGCTGTCACACGAAAGGAAGTACAGCTAAAATGAAAATTCAGGAAAACTGGGATTAGGTTATGGGAGAAACGTTAACTCGCACCATGAAGGTGAAGGGTGCTGCTAATCTGTTGTGCAAGGCTGTACTGAGTGGGGGAATCTTATGCAAGAGCACAACAGTGGCACATGGGAGAAGCATTCTTGTTTTTCAATTAAGTTGCAAGGATTTCTGTTTATACATCACAAAAAGGAATCTAACGAAAGAAGAACTAAATGTTAGGTCTGGGTTTAGCCAAGACTTTTTGATTTTAATAAAATCACATATATAATATACTTATAGGAACTTCCTGCCATCCCCCTTCAACCACTGGTCTTTTGCTGTGCTATTTACATTTTTCTTTCGCCCATTACAGCACGCAGCAGGGGACAATGTGTCAAGTCATTGACTAACTTCAATGTGAGTGACAGCATTCTGCTCTTTCGCAAGGAGCACATCTGAACACAAAGTAGTCCCCTTTAGCGCCAGGAACTTCTTTGACAATGTATGCTTTTTTGCAACCAATTATTTAGCTTTTGGCCATTTTTGTTATATTTTCAAGAGCTTGGAAGCTTCACCAACAATAACGTTTTATGAAAACCATGTCAAAACAAAGTCAAAAGGTTGCAAGCCAAAACCAGACTTATTGGTTTTGCCAATGCTTCTAATGTAATTGTTTAAATGTTTGATAATAATGGTTTGCCATCATGAGGATACAAAAAAATCTCTCTAATGCACACGTCTTGACATATCAAAATCTCTTCATCACACGTTACATATTTAAAAAACATAATTATTACTTAAATAGCACACTGATTTGCCCACTCTGTCTTATTATCACTCATTTTATCAGAGTCAAAAGGTTGAAAGGCTGGCTCATCCCAGTCAAGATTCGATGTTGAGGCCTAGAGTGTTTTGAGTGGAGATCAGCCAATAAATTCTCGTATTTGCTCATTTATAAACTTGAATGGTCGGAGATCATATTAATCACATGATCCATGATTATGCTTATTTATTTTTTAAGTATAATGATGCTAAATACTCAATTTTTTTTGAAAAACTGATCTGCTATTACCCATTTCACACAAATTGCAGTAGTGTAGATAATTTATTTTCAGATCTAACTATATCAAAATCTGCGAATGAATATGCATAGAACAAAACATGGATAACAACTCAGTGCAAACAGAACAATAGGAACTAAAAAACATTAACCTTTGGCAAAGCCAGTAGGTCTGGCCTTTGGGACCTATTGGCTTTGCATTTGTAATTACCAATTATAATTATTTAAAACAAAATCATTGGTGTTACTCATATATATCAAACTGCTAACAAAGCCAATTGGTCCGGCTTGTTTTAAGCCTATGTTTGTTTTCATGTAATTTGTCTTGCGGCAATAGCAGAAAACTCACAAAGAAGCCACCAAATGCTGGTCAAGCAGCATACTGTGTAAAGCAAAGGGCTGTAGTTCACATTTTTTATGCTATGCCCTTAATTAGTTAGGCCACACCCCTTTTGGAAACTCCCCCTCCTTTTTCATCTCACTTAAAGCACAGTGGTCCACAATAGGCCTTTGCCTACAGCAAACAGCTACACGCTGCCTCACAGGCAAGACCTAAAATCTGTGCTGTAAAACTGTGATGTTCTTGGAGTCAAATGTAATACGTGTGGAGCAGAAAGAATGAGTGACTGCTTTGCTCCTCTGCGGCACTCACTCTACAGTGTCTCTGGGAGGGAATGAGACAAGTTGGTGTTACTCAGAGTAGTGGAGTCAGACACTTCAGTGAAAGAAAGCTGAGGGCCTAGCCTCTCCACTGTGACACCCTAGGCCATGATTGTAGGTCTTGTGGCTCTTGGTGCCACCGCGCTCCTGCAGAAGTGGAGCCGCAGTGCTTTTCCCCCGGCTAAGTTGATCGAAAAGTCATGCAGGTCATTTGCTCCCTGGCGAAGCAGATGCAAATATCTTCAGCTTCTCTGGGAAATCAAGCTCAATGGGAGAAACACGGCAGAGAGACAGCAATGTGGATCATGGAAGGGTGAAATCACGGAGGACAGGGGTGGGGGAAGCAGCAGGAGCGTGGGAGGAAGCAATACGGGGGTGCGGGTGGGGACGAAGCAACACAGAGGTCACGGGGAGGGAAGCAAGCTAACAGGTTGAGAGAGCAATGTGGAGCGCGGGCCTGAGGAAAAGAAAACGGCAGAGAGAGCAGAGAGACTTGGTAAGGGAGAAGCACAAGTGCAAAAGAGAGAATGCACTACTGAGCGTAAAGAGGGAAAGAAAAGCATACTAGGGAGACAGCTACAAAAACACATGCACTCTGGTGGAGTGCTTAAACGAAAAGAAAAAAGTAGCACCTGAAAAATGTGCAGCGGAAGCACTAAAGTAATGCGTCCATGCTCCAGGGGAGGGACAAACACAAGAAGAAGGAAAGCCCACACAAGCTATGAATAAGAAGCAAGCAAACAACAATGACAATGAAACTAATCAATGGTAAGCAGTGGGCGCCCTCTAAGCCCATTGTAAGCTAAAAATACATCTCACAACAGACAGTGAATGCGCTGTCTAGTAGGCAACACCTAAAAATGGCATCACTAATAAGGAACAACCCATTTGTGTCTCAATTGTAATAGTTAAGATACACAAATCAAGGATACAAATTTTAGCCAAAAGACAAGCGAGATAAAAGTTGAAGAATGCTTCTGTATCAGTATTTATGATTAATTCTTGGAAGTGAATTATGGAAGGGGAACTTAAAACTCTAGAACACTGAGCACATGTGCTGTCAGATGGTGTGATTGTTTCAGAAATCATCTACTGCCGAGCCATTAAGCTTCTAACCAACCCCCTTATATGCTGGAACTTTAAGGCTTGAATGTGAACATGGGGGGGAATTAGTCTGCAGTTGCTTGTGGGTATAGCTGTGTCCTTCTCTACAAGGTACGACATACTTTCTCCCTGTCTAAATGCCACATTTACTGTCAGCAACACCCAGTCAAGAGGGGATCGGCGATCAGGGGTCATGGTGGCTATATTCAAAACAAATTCCATTAGACCTCTCCACAAAGACAAGACATAGGTTCTCATTGAGGGTTTAGTGGGTGGAGGTAATGACCTCCGCTGATCTGGTGGGCTACCACCCACCATATTTAGAGATCGCTGCCTATCTAGTGGAGATCTCTGTGCCTTCTTAAGGGTCACCGCAGTGGCAGAAAGTTTACATTGCATTGAAAGTTTACTGAGAGACTGTTATGTTTCATGTGGTCGCTCAGCAAACTTTTTTGGTTTTATGAAAACAAACTCCCAAAGCAGGTAATGCGTTGTCCATTAGGATTCCATTACTTTTCATTTGACTTCAAATAGTGTATTAAAACAGTATGTTTTCTATTTCTATTTATGATTACACGTTAAGAAGCCATCAGAACTGGCTCTCTCTTTCCTAGATGTGCTTATATAGAGTTGGCTGTCGTCCATCTTTGTGTGAGGGACCATGCCACGGCTGCTGTTGGAGAGATTTACCCTGATGTTAGACTAAAGCTGTCTGCCATCCATGTAGATAACATGGCTAGAAGGCGCATGCAGCTTCTCTGGTCACTTTCCCCACTGGTTTCATAAAAATGTAGAACTAAGGGGTGACAGGGTATCCAGCTCTGCTCAGAGGCAGAGATAGACATTTTCCTAGGGCAGCCGCTTGAAAGGGTCAGCAGTCATCCAACCGTGCATTAGGACAACCAGTGTGCATTACACTCATTTCTGGGCTCTTCCTCATTTCACTGATCTGACTCTAACTATTTAGGTTTCATTATAGAGGGTAAGAGGTTGTGACTGTGTTATTACTATCATCCTTCTTCTTCTGATTGTATGAACTTAAACAGGGTCAAAGCTTTCAAAATTGTACTATTATATTTTCATAAGAACAAGTCAGGAACAGAAAAGTAACAGATTTTTTTTTTTTACTAAATTATTATCTAATCAACTCTTCTACCCTCATTCACATAAAGAATAGAGGAGAGGAGAAAATAGGAAACAAGTAAATGACTAAATAAATTAAAATTAAATAAAAAAGGGGAGATAATTAAATAAAATATAAAATAAACAAAATTATAAAGAATCAGTATACTCTTATTGTTAGAACGCATTGAATCCCTTGCATATTTTAACAGATACTAATTTGATTATTACTGAAATACTTCACTTTTTCATACTTAGATAGCAATATCATGCCCATAAGAAATTTTTTCAATTTTCGAGGTTTTCCACTTTCTCAGAAAACCCTTATTTGCTGTAGTTAAGGCCATCTTTTTTCCTCTAATGACAGTACTAAATGACTTGGAAAGATTGATATTGTTTTATCGAACTTCTGATGAATCGTTAGAATATAAGTTCTTGGACTATTTGTATTTTTGTTTGACCAAATATGGGTTATTTCCAGGACCTTTCTTGTTAAAGCAACACAACTTGTAGTTCCTCTCAGCTTTTAGGCCATGATGATCAATAAGTCCACATTGTGAATTTTAATTTGTAGCCTCAACCAAAGAAGGGAAACACTTAAAAGTCAGACTCAGTACTCTCGAACATTCTCTTATACTTGATTTATCCAACGCTATAAGAATCCGCTTGTAAGTAGATTCCAGTGGCATAGCTAGACCTACTGCCACCCGGGGCGGACCCTAATATTGCCGCCTGGCGAGGGGTTCGGGGGGGGGCAGGAGGGGTGGCGGCTGAATGATGACTTGTTCTCAGAAGGTTGGGGGATGGTGGTAGTCGGCAAAAATGACTTGCTCACGTCCTCCACCCCAAAAACAGTGCCGTGCCGCCCCCCCCCAGATACCCCACTGTTAGATTCCCTCTATTTGATGCCTGACACCAAGACCCAGACCTCCTGACTTGCGTTGAGTCAGGACTTTGGACTCTTATAAAACATATATATGACAGGACTGGCAAAGTCCTTGCACTTCGGGTGCAATACACAATTTTTAAGTTCGCGTAGCTCTATTTTCTGCACGTTGAAGTGAAGTTAAGATGGAAATGTCAAGCTCATCTCGGTAACACTCTCGTCCCTTTAGCAGCTCGCACACTCGTCCCTCTTTTAGAAGAATGGAGCTGTCACCTTCCTCGAGGTAGGTAGTCACCAAAGTGCTGATGGATGGTTGATGAATGCCCAAGAGGCCAAGGATTCAGTGAGCTGACACAAGGCTTACAGAGTGAGGCAGCTGCAAAAATCTCCAGTATCAGCCATTGCTCAGCAAAATATGTGATCTTCTGCTGACATGTGAAGGTAATCCAATAGTTTTACATTTAGCGATAAAATGTGTATGGGTGTCTGTTTTTATGATTGAAGCTATTGTGGATACTGCTTCTTAATCATTGATGAAAAGAATCATTTTTAACACACACACACACTCTCTCTCTCTCCATCGCTCTCTCTCTCTCATATGTACACAACCTGTAAGTGCCACTATCTTCCCTTTGTTCCTGGCCTTAGGAGGGTGAGAAACTTCATGGGGTACAGTCTTCGTTTTCACGCCTCTAGTTGGGGCCTCCAGCCCGCCAGCAAAGGTTGGGAAGGCCGGACTCTCATGGAGCGCATTTTTGACACTGTGGCACGCTGTACTGCATGGACACACAGATACTATGCAGCTGTGTGGAAGTCCATGTTATTTTTAGATAAGAGGCTATTTACTGATGCACAAATGGCTGCTTTGCACCCAAGTTGTGTAATGAAGACCCACATCTTACCACCTATTCTTCATTTCTCTGAAGGGCCATATGCACAACTCAAAAACATCACGAACATGCCCATTCTAAAATGTCAGCTGTTCATTCCACAATGGTACTTACTGCACTGATGATTGTGCTTTCCTCTCCGACAACTGTCCCCATAAATGTCATCATTTTTTCCAAATAGATTTCAATCTTGGGGGTCACTAAACGTAACACATATTTTTGTCTGTGAATTGCCTCCTCCAAATGTCATGCCGGGGTTCCCAGTAGTGTCACAGCCGGGCTGGATGTTCAGTTCCTCAACCCTTATTGCAATGGCTCACAGCCTCAGATTCCACCCAGTAAAGTTGAATTTCTGTTTTTATGTTGCCACGGCAACAGTGGTATGTATTATGCACGGTGACCCATGCAAAATCAATTTCTTAACATCCGCACCAGGCATAGTGATTTTTTACTGCTACAGACAACCTATGTTAATCTAGTACTCTTTATTCCTTTATAATCAGGGCCACTGGAATTTTGCAGCAGAGGAGGGGCAAATTATGCAGCAGGGTTGATTAAATTATGCAGCAAGAAAAGACAAATTATGCGGCACACTTTGTGATAGTATTCTTTTATTATTTTGTACTTTTCACACTTGTTGACACTGTCTGGGCATTAGTTGCACTTCATTAGTACCAGTTTAACACACAAATACAGCAATAAGCTAAGAAAGGTGACCAGTCAACCTTTGCAAAGGACCTTCCACTGCGTGGCAGCACGTGTCGCTACGTTTTTAACCGTTTGAGCTCGAAACATTTTTTTTGTTAAAATCTGCAGATTTTGCGGCAGATGATGGATTATGCGGCACATGCGGCAAATCTACAGTTATGCGAAAATCATAGGCCCTGTTTCTAATGATGTTGTAAACCTCTCTTCATTCCATAATGAAATTAGACATTTGCAACCCAAGTAGGCACTGTAAAGGAGTACATGACGCCTTTTGTTTGCTGGAATACAGTCAAGAAGGAACTGAGTTTTGGTGCAAGAAGAGTATAAATACAAAAATAATACAGTTCTATTTTTTGCTTTAGAAGTAGAGGACTTCAGAGTAGGGCTGAAAAGATGAAGGCTTAAGAAATGTGTTGGGATTTTGTGCTACAAAACTGAGGCGGTCCTAGGTTGCCTGACTCCCTCCGCCCCCCAATCCATGCTCTAACCCTATTCGGAAACAAAACTCTTCTTTCAAAACGAATAGAAAAAGTGTTAAAATTGGCAGCTAAGCCTTCGGCTCAATATCAAGCTGTCCCTTCACACTGCAAAGGTTTATTTGACCCTAGTCTGTCCAACAGCCATAGATGCAGTGCACTCGCACATGGCCTGCCATCCAGCCAGCCTGATCAGTTTGCACATTTTGCAGGCTGAAGCCTGCCTGGTAATTTAAATTTGTGCACATTTTTCCACCTTCAGGCAGATTCTTTAACCCTCTTATGCTATATTTATTCATGTTCAAAATCAAAGTGTATTATGCACACAGCTGTTACTACAGCTTATAAACTAATGTGCAACCACCGATGGGTTGCAAGATTGCCCCTACATATGTCTCAGTTTCATTAGAGACGAAGCAAAATGGCACACTGACCAGAGAGCCAAATGTCCTAGGGCAAGTATGACTATGACTAAAGTATTTGACTACAGAAAAGCAGACTTCCTTGTTGACAAAATGTCCACCCTTGTCCTCTTCTGGAATATTTAAAGACACTCCCTCGCACGACTGAACATCTAGAAAGAAAAAAAAACGGTATGAAATGAAATGAAATTTGTACTTGTAAAGCGCACCCATACCCCCAAAGGGGTGTCCAGGCGCTGTACGCATACCGCTGTGGAACCCTTCCTGGCTTTTCCCTGTGAAATGTCCACTCCTGGGCACCCCCAGGGTGAAGCCAGGCATCCCAGCGCTGTTGGGGCCGTTGTGGAGATTAAGCAAGCTATTGCCCAGAGTTGCAGAGTGGGACCCATGATTAGAATAGGCACCGAGGCGAGAATTATCAGGTCCGAGGAAATTGAGCCCAAGACCCGCCGAGGCGGGAATTGAACCCTGGTCCCGGGCCAGATCTCTGCATCAGGGTCTGCCGCTCTAACCATTGAGCCACACTTCTCCACAGAGAAGCATTTCAAAGTCAAATCAGTCTTTATCTCGATCGTGCGGATCATAAAAGACACAGATAATATTTACATTGTCATAATAAAAGCTAAAAAATAGAAAGGTAGTTAAATACAAGCACTAAGATACAGCAACTGTGCTGGGCACTGGACAGTATGACCTTAGGTTTTTACAGTGCGTAATTGTAGAAAAAAACTTAAAACTTAAGAACAATAAAACATTAAAAAAAATTAAAACAATTATTACACATCAGTCAAACTGCTGTGCCTTGCTACCATTAAGTGCATTTACTACCATTTCATCATAATGCTAAAAACATTCTTAAAATGAAACATGTTCCTAATCACTAGAAGGGCGGGATCCCTCTAAACAAAGAGCGTTAAGGTGCAAAGGCCATAATCATAATTCTACACAAACATTATTACCATTCAATGACTCTTGCTTCTTCAAAATATTTGCTCGAATTCCCCACATCCAGCCCAAATATTTGGCCATGGCTGTCACTATGGGCTCATGTGTGTAGGTCTTTAATATTCGAAGGGCAGTAGCGCATGACCTGGTACCCATGTTAGTGCATATTGGCTAGAGCCACTTGTCCCTAGGAGACTTTAAAAAAAAAAAAAAAAACTTTATTGGGTTTTTCTTTTCCTTTACCAAACAACACACATATTGCGCATATTATCTACACAGCATCGTAATTCTATGACACATAAGGCCTGTTACACAATAGGTTACATCATCAACATCGTGTGTTTCCGAAGATGGTCCCTAGGAGACTTATAGGCGGGACATACAAATAGGATGTGGGGAACAGTCTCATCCTGCTCAGGGCAGGATACACATTTACTATCCAGTGAATTGAACCACTTTTGTGTGAAGGATTTGACAGGGAGTGTGCCTTACCTAAATTGATGGAATAATTTCCTATCGCTGGGTTTAGATATGAAGTCCAAATAATCTTCGTACAAGGAATCAGGCTTATGCTCCAAAAAAATACCGGTCAATAAGGTGTTCTTAGTTAATCGTAAGCTTTGTGCTTTGACTAAAAACCAGTATGCTTCCTTAAAAACTTTTTTTGATGGAAATAGGTTACCAACTGGGTCCTCCCACAAGTGGCTCAAACCCATGTTCACCAGGTTACACTTAATCTTATGTAACCAAGAAATCTTACAAGATGAATCAGCGTCTCTAACATCTTTTAACGCTAGCGCATACTGTGACAACTCCGGGGTAGACCATATTCTTCTCCAGAATGCTAGTGGTCTATTTCAGGATTCCTCCTCCAAGGTACAACATCCCAAATCGGAATAAAGGGGCTTAAGTGGAGTAGATTGCGGGACACCAGTTAGGGCTCTCACAAATTTATTCTGGGCTGTAGCTAAAGGTGACAAATTGTCGAAGACCCAGAGCTCTGCTCCATATAAGATGGAAGCCCTAACTGGTGTTATAGATCTTTAATACAAGGTCTACCGGCTTCGTTTGGGAGAGCCTCTGTTCTTTTATTAATGCTCCCGCCAATTGAAGGTGTTTAAGGGCCATTAAATCAATTTGGGGCTTCCAGTTTAGCTTCCTGCCCAGTGTAATCCCCAAGTACGTAAAAATATCTGTTTGTTCTAGCTGCACCTTGTTCATAAAGACCCTTCCTTTAATAACTTTGTGTTTGTGGAGAACCGTAAACTTAGTTTTCTCCACATTAACCACCAGTTCATGGTCACCACAGAGGTCCTCAAATCTTTTCAGTGCACTCTGCAACCCTGCTTGTGTTTTTGAAATAATAAGGGTATCATCGGCGAACATAAGTATAGGTACCTTCGAACCTGCAAGAGAGGGAGCATCAGTGGGGTATGAAGAAAAATAGTTAACGACCCCATTTATAAATAACGAAAATAAAGTTGGGGCCAAGACACACCCTTGGCGGACCCCTTTGGATACTGGAAACCTGGTCGTGACATTACCCTGGGAGCCCCATCGTACCTGTGCAAAGTTTGACTCATGCAGTTTCACTACCAGTGTTAGTAATTCTAGAGGCATTCCTAGATCTTTTAGAACAGCCCATAGCTTATTGCGGGGAACCATGTCAAAAGCGAATTTGAGATTGATAAAAGCCGCATAGATGGTTCCTCCTGCAATAGTTACCACTCGCCAGTAGATTAATATAAACCTAAAAACCTGGTCTATGGTACTTACGTGTGTGCGGAAACCAGCCTGAAGGGACGATAGTATGTCGTTATCTGTGATCCAGGTCTGAATCCTGCTCAACACTAGCCTAGCCATAATCTTTTGGATTGAATCGATTAGACTGATTGGCCTATAGTTGCTGGGGCAGGATCGGTCCCCCTTTTTATATATTGGTAATATTTCAGCACCACGCCAGGATTCAGGAATGGGGGCTCCACTGGCTATCGCATTGGCCAGCATCTGGATGTACTTTAGCCAGTTATCTTTATCGTGTAAAAACAAGTCAGCCGGGATGCAGTCAGGGCCAGGGGCCCTTCCTCTTGGTATCGCATTCAGAGCAGATTCTACCTCTCCTCTGTCAAAAACACTACAGTGTTTGACTTGGGTAGTTGAAACTGGTCTTTACTACCACTTATAACAGCGAATTGTGCCTCAAAGTAGGAGACCCACTGGTCGGGTGCTACGTGGTTATCAGGGGATTGCCTGATATCACCACTACCCCATTTCACTAGCTGCCAGAATTTTTGCATGCTTTTTTCCTTACTAGCCAGGAAGAGATCTTGCCATCTTTGTTCGTCCAACCTCTTTCTTAGATTTATGTTGGGTAATTTTATACATTTTCCGTATATATTTAATGTTACCCATATTGTTCAATTTAATAGCAAGGGACAGCTGCTTGTAGGCTTCTCTACATGCCTTATTATACCATTTTACGGGCTTTGGAGTAACCCTTCGATTTGATTTATAATCTTTGACGAAAAAAGATTTAAGTTTATCAAACATGTCGTCGTGAGCTTGTAAAATGCTAGCATTAATTTCACCCTGTGGGGTTGTATTTTGAGGGGCTGCTAAAGTACACTCCACTGCTTCCTTCATCTGTACTAGTGCGGTGTCATTCTCAATAATCCTGGCCCATTTGACCCTACTCATGTCGTTACATAATATGACATCAGCTGTCTCCCTCTCAATTATCTGTGGCTGGATCGGTGGGAGACCTGGCACCTGCATCTTTAACAGCAGTGGGTTATGGTCACTTTCACTTCTCTCATAAACCTCCATATCAATAAGGGAAGACCATTGCTCCAGATTAATAAAAATGTAGCATTATTAAGTTGTGCTTCCTGACTCAGAAACAATCTTTTTGGGTCTTGAGACCTGCCCCTTCTCCTACGTGAACTTAACACATCTCTTCCTGCAATACCTCTACCGACCGACCTAATGATTTGTTTTTGACATACCCCATCTCTGTGTATTTTGCATTGTGACCATATGCCCTCGAGTGTAACATGGCTTGATCTGAAAGAATATATACTGTTACTACGCATACGAATACATCGCATGCCATTACAACGTGGTTGTTACAACGACTGCGTTGTTACCACGCATACAGTTACATCGCAAGTCATTACTACGACTTGCTGTAGGGGGCGCACTGGGTTTAGGAATAGTATTATTTACTATTCCTACTCCAGTTTGTGCAACAGCAGGGAAGGTGTTGGATTCTAAATCCAACACCAGTGCGCCCCCTTCAGCAAGTCGTAGTAATGACTTGCGATGTAATTGTATGCGTGGTAACACCACGGTCGTTGTAACGACCGCGTTGTAATGGTACCGCGTTGTGGAGACAGCGTTGTGAACGCTGTTTCCCGATCTGAAACCTCCTTGCTATATACTATGCACTCTGAGTTACACCTTTGCTGTGTGGAAAGCTGTTTTTCTCCTCCTGGCTAGGGCGTACTATTTTGAAAAGACCCCAGAATAAAAAACCTATTTAAGAACCCCATGTGGGTGGAAAGAAATGTGTCCTCAAAATAGGGATATTTATTTTAGAATTTTGTAGTACAAACCTAGTCTGAAAAGCTTTAGGTTTCATTAGAATTGAAGTGCTTAGTTTTAAGGCACAGATTAATAAGTTTTTTAATATAATGACTACTTTACATTTTAAAAAATAAAATATTTTATGGTTGCAGATGGTGCCAGGGAAATGTATCCATTGGAACCAATTTGTTCCTTGGATCATGTACGATTTTAATGACCACATTTTTTGACCTCTTATTCATCTTGACCTATTCTTATGAACTGGTTCTTAATAGCTTGGATTAGGACGATGGAAATCCAATGCCAATGAAAAGTCTGTAGGTCAGGGGTCAATGCCTCAGTTTCTTGCAAATCAATGATAGTTCCCACTTATCTACATGTAAAACCCTTTCATGGCGAACATATGTTTTGTTGTAATACAATTATGCATATTAAAATTACAAACCTGAGACATCATAATTTGATAAGTCTTACTTCTCTCCCAGAGTTAATACTTGGAGGAAGCACGTTCAGCAGCAATTAAACCTGTGAGTTGCTTTGATGGGTCCATATGGACTTTGCACATCTAGGTTCAGCTATATTTAACCATTCGTCTTTACAAATATGTTGCCACTCTTCCAAATTCCTTGGAGAGCAATCTTCAGTTTATGTCACAAATTCTCAATTGGATTTAGGTCAAGGCTCTGACTGGGCCACTCAAGCAGTGCTTAATTTGTAAATCAATAAGTCCCAGGGCCCAAAGTTTTGTTCAGAAGCCTGCAGCCGGTGCTATCGAATATCAGGGGTGGGGGAGGTGAATGAATACCACGGCTGTGTGGCCTTGATTCCAAATCATACCTCTTTCATTCACCACTAGAGACTCCCCGGTCACTTCATGTTACTCTTTCACGTTCTTTTTCATTCCTGCTTTCTTTCATTTGGCCCTCGTTCTCTGTCTTTCTCTCCCTCCTTTTTCTCCCTTTTGTGTTTTTCTTTCTCCTGCGCAGGGTCAAGGTCTGATGAGGAAAAATAAGTGCAAGTCCCAAAAAAAGGAGTGATGGTGGGCCCCACTTGCAACCACCGGCTCAAATTAAGCACTGCACTCAAAGACATTTACATTTTTTGCTGCTTAGCCACTCCAGTGCAGTTTACTTCATTCAAATTTGCTCCTGTCCTGGCGAGTACCCTGTTCTCGGCCGACAAGAACAATCCCCTAAACGTGATCCTGCCCCACCATGCTTCACAGTGGAGCTGGTGTTTTTTGGTGATGTGCTGTACTGGGTTTGTTCCAAATGAAAAACTTTAAGGTCAGACTTTTTCACTGTTATGTCACCTGGCACTGCAACATTTTGTCCCCTGGTATTCTGTAGCATTGCTATCTTTATGGTGTATTTGTGCTTTCTTTCAATTTTTAGGTCGAGCCTAGTAGACAGTGCATGCACTGTCTGTTGGGAGCCATATTGTGCCTTGCCAAGAACATAGAGGGGTTTGGAGCCCTCGTATTCCTTAGCATTGGTTGGCTTTCCTTCTCACTCTCATTTCCCTGCTTCTTATTGGTATCCTGGCTTGTCAGTCTTGTATTTGTCCCTCCTATTTAGCATTGCCTCTTTTTAATCTCTTTGATTAGCTGGCGCTGCTTGCTTTTCGAGCACTATGTTTTTCTTTGGTGTGAAGCTCTGGATTAGAGTGCATGTGTTTTCAAGCTGCCTCCCTTGTGTACGTCTCTCCCGCTGCACTCCGTGTAGCTCTCTCTTGCTCAGCTGCTTCTCCCCGCCCTCCTCCCTCTTGAGCTTGGCTGGGTGCTTCTCCCTACGCATGCCCCCCATGTTGCTCTCCCCCAACTCCTGTGTTGCTTTCACTCCCGCCCTCCCCCCATTGCTTTTGCGTCCCCTCCTGCATTGTTTCTCTGTTTTCCCCACGTTGCTTTCAAGCCCCTGCCAGCCAGCTTTAAACAAAAAAAGCATGTGAATTTTATTTTAATTTTAGTTACCGATTCATCTCGGATCGGTAAGAAAAAAGAAAAAATGCCTGCGTCTTTCTGTAGGCATGCGCATGGCTGGTGTGCTCCCCTACTAAATGACGTGGGCAGCCACACCAAAAGCCTTTGCAAGACCTATTAGCTTTGCCAGTGCTTGTTATTTTTGCGAGGCCTGCATTGCACATTTCTTTTACTTTGAGAAATATGTCATCTTTTGTGATGTGAATTTGATTTGTGTCTTTGGCTTGGTTTTGTGTACTGTATGTTTGTGTTGTACTGGTGACTTTTGAAGTTTTCACCATGAATTAGTATTTTATACAAGTCTTCTCCTTTTATGTTGCAGATAGTATATTCCTTTCTGTGTGTTGTTTTCACTTGGACCTGAATGTTTGTGCAACTGTGAATTGTTCTTCTGTTTTGGAACGATCACTACCACCTCTTTTACTTGCTTGATTGTGGAGTAAGGGTATCCCTGGGGTTGGGTGTCTGGCTGTGTGCTGTGTACAGGTGAAGTGGTTGAGCTTTTATTTACTGTAGTAGAGTTTTGAGAGGTTTCTGCTGTCCCGCATGAGCATTCTCTATTGTTGCGGAGCCGGCAAACGGTGTAACGGGATCTTCTCCTTAGGGTGCGCTTGGATTACACTGGCATCAGACTATTTGTATAGCGCACATCCAGTGCTTAACTTGAGCTGGTGGTTGCCAGTGGGGCCGACCGAAACTCATTTTTGGGGACCGGCACC
Source organism: Calotriton arnoldi (assembly GCA_963921515.1). NCBI lineage: Eukaryota > Metazoa > Chordata > Amphibia > Caudata > Salamandridae > Calotriton > Calotriton arnoldi. Next base: position 1,071,203 of record CAWUFW010003706.1, read on the forward strand.
TGTTTTTTCTCATCTCATATTGACCAAGAGAACAAGAGAGAAAAGCACACAAAAGGGAAAGAATAAGGAAGAGGAAAAATGGGAACAAAGGGAGAAAGAAGGGACCGGCAAGAGTGAGATAAAGGGGCAGGTAGTGTTTGGTAGTGGATTAAAGAGGCCTGAGGTGAATTTAACACTATGCAGTATTCGGCACGCCAATTTTTAATAACACCGCTGGAGCAGAGCTATGGGCACTGGCACTCATTATTTTACAAATTAAGCGGTATCCAGGCGCTAGAAAAAAAGGACTGGGTGCAATTCACAAAGGTAAACTTAGACGTTTGATCCAAACTTAGACCAAACATCTAAGTTTACGACTTTGGGAATTCACAAAGGGTATTTATGAGTACTATCTTTATGTCCGCACTCGGGCCGGATCTCCCAAAGTCGTAAACTTAGACATTTGGTCTAAGTTTAGACCAAACCTCTAAGTTTACCGTTGTGAATCGAGCCCTGTACTTTGACAGGAGTCTAGTTGAAAAGCCAGGTTTTCAGTTTCTTGCAGAATTCGAGGACTGAGCCGGCCATTCTAATGTACAGGAGGAGGTTGTTCCAAGCTTCAGCAGCCAAGTAAGAGAAAGTGTAATTGACTGAAATACGCACTGTATTGTATGATTATATAGTAGGCCTGTGATGTGAACCAAGAGGACAGCTGGTTAAAAGTGGCTCATAAAACCCACAGGCACACACACACTGCATGTGTGTGATATTATGAAACTCTATATGTGTGTGATATTATGAAACACTGTATGTGTGTGATATTATGAAACACTGTATGTGTGTGATATTATGAAACACTGCATGTGTGTGATATTATGAAACTCTATATGTGTGTGATATTATGAAACACTGTATGTGTGTGATATTATGAAACACTGCATGTGTGTGATATTATGAAACTCTATATGTGTGTGATATTATGAAACACTATGTGTGTGATATTATGAAACACTGCATGTGTGTGATATTATGAAACTCTGTATGTGTGTGATATTATGAAACACTGTATGTGTGTGATATTATGAAACACTGTATGTGTGTGATATTATGAAACACTGTATGTGTGTGATATTATGAAACACTGTGTGTGTGTGATATTATGAAACACTGTGTGTGTGTGATATTATGAAACACTGTATGTGTGTGATGTTATGAGCAATGCATGGGAAGGTTACGATTACATAGCTAATTTTAACCTGTAAATTGGGAGACTTTATCTGTTTTGTGCTTGAATGTCACTGCAAATGAGGTCTGTTCATAGAATTTGTCATTTTCATCTCAGCAAACAAAGGTGCTTCTGCTTGGCCTGGAAATTGTGAGTGTCTATTCAGCTAAAGTTAATTTTAGCGAGCTTCCAGGGTTATATAATGGCACACAATGATACAATTACCCATCTCCAGGAAACAAGGACTGCAGCCTTTGACTGTGGCCTATTAACCACTTGCCCATGTTACCTACAGTGCATGAGGTGAACTGTGTACAGTGGATATCTCTCAGGCACTCCAAACACAGCCCCCAGTCTTGGGCAGCAAATCATTTATTTTTTTATTTTTATTTTCAAATCTGTTTATTGAATATGTGAAAAACAAAGAAAGTCAGACAGGTTGAAGATATACAGCCCTGTCACAAATCAAAAAGATAATAGCACGATCCGCTACAGATAACAAAACACATCGACAAGTACTTGCAAGACACAGCCAGTACATTTTAACACAATCCCAGATCTAAAGATGAGGGGAAAACTGAAAATCATTTTATTTTTATTACTACATGTGTGTGATAAACATTGCTCGGACTCTGGTCATACACTCTGCTTGTTGCTCATACAAGACAGCCTGCAGAATTTGTGTGTGGCCCAATTCAGTCCATATGCATGGTGCAACCAATGCACCATGTGTATTACTCAGGTACACCAGACGTGGCCAGCAGCCTTCAACAGTGCACCATATTCACGCAGTGCATGACCTCCCTCCCGCTGTGTGCAGTGGCATAGCGTGAGGGGGGGCCACAGGGGCGGTTGCCCCGGGTGCAAAATTCTTTAGGGCATTCTTAGGGGTGCAAAATTTTAAAAGAAAAGTGGAAGGATAATTGCCCTGCCTCGGGCGCTGGCAACCCACGCTATGCCGCTGACTGTGTGTAGCGCTTAAGAAACGTCTTCACAACCTGCAGCTTTTATCCATGGGCCTGAGACATGAATGTGTGAAGCACACAAAGTGTACGTTCGGCAGCTGTGCACTTTGTGTACCCCTCATGCATGTCTGAAGGTAGTCAACTGCCATAACCGCGCCATGTGTGTGCCAAACATAGGATATGTATGGTCTACGGACATGATCAATTAATGGTAAATACACGGAACACCCTCAAACAGTGCCTTCTGCAGAGGGCACAGGGTATAGTCTGTAAAAGGGTCATCTGCACATTGCATACAGGAAAAAGCTACAGGCCATGCCCTATATGGAGTGAACAAAGATCATGGCACAAGGTCTTGCCATGTGTATGCGAAATGTAGGCTATAACGTAACAGTAAACATGTTTTTAAGTCAGAATATCGAGCACAAAAATATTGTGCTACAAAATCATCATTGCCAGAATATCGACTACCAAAATAATGTGAAGGTAATTGTATATAGGTAAGTATAGGTTTACTGTGTTTTTTTTTTTTGTAAATCTTTTTATTGATTACATTGTGCGTTAAATATAAACAAAGTCACACAGTATTGTACAGAGCTTTACATTAATTCGTATCTTGGTTTCCCTCACCTGACTCTATCTACTGCTAATCCACAAATATTCTATAGTAAGACATTCTGCTCATTCTGCAACAGAGGTTGGGTCAGGAAGGTTTACTGTTTTTAATGTCACAGCTATGTACCTTGAGGATGGATATTGTTGAGGTACAAAAATGTGGAGTTAAGAATAGTAGATATACATATGCATACCTTGAAGATATATATGTGGAGTTCAGAGTAGTAAATATACAGTTGCGTACCTTAAAAATGTATATATTAGTTGTGGAGTTTAAAAGAGTACATTTACGTATGCATATCCTGAAGCTATTTATTTGGAGTTAAGAATAGTAGATTTGCATATGCATACCTTGAAGATATATATGTGGAGTTGAGTAGGAAATCTACAGCTGCATACCTTGAATATGTATATCGTTAGTTGTGGAGTTTAAAAGAGTACATTTACAAATGCGTATCTTGAAGATATATATGTAGAGTTAAGAATAGTAAATCTACAGCTGCGTACCTTGAAGATGTAAATCGTTAGATGTGGAGTTAAAAATAGTAGATTTGCATATGCATACCTTGAAGATATATATGTGGAGTTAAGAGTAGAAAATCTACAGCTGCGTACCTTGAAGATAAAAACGTTAGATGTGGAGCAAAAAATAGTAAATCGATACTATTTTGGTAGCCATTATGCGGGCTGTGATCTTTTTGTAGTATGATATTTAATACTCGCTATTCTGGTACAATACCATGACCTTTTCATGATGTGCTCTCCGCTTATCTCATTCAAGGAATGGTCTAGTAAAGAAGCCTTCTTAAAAATGCACACATATCCAAATAACATGCTTTTTTGTTCACCTTTAATTATTTTAATGATCACGAGAAAGTGTTTTCTCACATATCACGGTATGTCTCAATTACGTATTGGGGGAGAGACAATCCTCCAATGCTTTTTCCGAGAACATACACAGACGTGCATTAGCCTGTTTTTTCTGCATCATAATACAATCATTGTTAGCCAATATCTATTCACTTTTTGTTCTCTGTAAGGGAAAGCATGCAGATAATGACAAGCATTGGAAATGCAATTGGTCTCACATTTGCTTGAGTAAGGGCTATTGGCGTTGTAAATGACATTGTCTTTTCGCCATGTGTTATGGAGTTTATGTAGGTAGTGTGTAGTGGAATTATGTGGGCTGATTTGGAATTTTTAGTTGTGGAATTGTGTGGGAGGAGTGGATTTGTGTAGTGGAATTATGTGGCATGGTGTGCATTGGAATTGTGTGGATAGTAATTATGTGGTATTGAGTATACTGGAATTATGTGGAGTGGAATTGTGTGTCATGGAGTGAGATTGTGTGGAATAGTATTTGTGTTGTGGAGTGGTATGTAGTGGAGTTTAACTATGTGGTGTGCTGTTGAATTTTGTGGCATGATGTGGAATTCTGTGTTGTGGATTGGATGTATGTGGTGTATTGTGTAATTGTGTTGCTGAGTTGAATGAAGTGGTTTGTTTTTAATTATGTGGCGTGGAATGGAAATGTGTGGAGTTGAATTGTGTGGCGTGAAACTGTGTGACGTTGAGTGGAATGATGCTGATTGAAATTATGTGTAACAAACAACAATGTCTCAAGGGTATTGTTTCAAAGGACAAATATACAAACATATGTGATCACAAAATTAATCTATACAGGATTGAATCCAAAGGAAAAGAAACCAGGAGACATTTCATGTAAGCATAGAATATATTTCATGTAATATACATGTTGGACATATTAACTTCATATGTTCAAGCACATGGGTCAGTAGCACTGCGTTACATTTAATGACATGTAACCAACAAAATACTGTGCACAAGTGCTCGTGAAGTGTAGTAACGGCGCAAGTGACAAGGTATATACAGTGAGAAAGGTGGGCGCAGCAAGAGGTGAGATAAAAAAACACGATTTATAAATTCAGAATACCACAACAGTAAATGACAAGAGAGATCAATTAAATTGTGTGGGGTATCCGTGGGTAGGGACGCAAGGAGTTTCACTGTGGGAGTCGACGGCGTTTCGGCCTGCACAAGTCTTTGGCCATCATCAGGACCAGGTTACATTAGTTCCATTGCAGTGCTAGGAATAGAAGAATAAATATGGAGGGCTCCGTATGCTCAGTGGACCCAAAAGGGGACAGATAGATTCAATTAAGAATAAAGGAATAGAGGTGGAGCCCTGATAGAATCAAGGTTTAAAAAGAGAAAACGCTGCTAAAAATTCGCGTGTCTAGGCTCCTGAAGGAAAGAAGAAAAGTGGGAAAGCGCTTAAAGGTAATGAGTTGAACTCACTCGTAGTATCCAAGAGGAATATATCCCTGAATAGTGCTTGGACCGGTGAGAATGCTGCTCGGGAGCTTCGATTTCAAGAAGATCTGTGAAGATGAAAGGGCATTCAATATGACGAAGGGGGAATGAGCGTGCGTGTAGGGGTTAAGTCAGGCGATGACTGGATGTAGGGGTCAACATGTAGATTGGATAATAAATTAGCATGAGCAGGTGCAGCGAGTACCTTGAGGCTAGAGGGCGCAAAATAACCTCTCAGTTATGAAACAATTTTAGTCATAAGGGCATCGCTGAGACAAAACAATGGGGAAAACGGGGAGTGTGTGTCAAGGTTACCACTAAAACCCGGTCAAGGGGAAGGAAGAAAAAGAGGGAGGGGGGGAAGAAAAGAGAGGGGACGTTAATGCGGGGACCAGGGAACTGCCAGTAGGTCTTAAACGGGAAAAATTATAGGAGGAAAACGGGCAGCAGAGTACTTACAATTTAACCGGATCTAAGACAACGATCAGCCTAAGGGTCTGTCTGTTCTGTCAGGAATGAATCCGAGGTCGCCGGCAGGAGTCAGAGTTGCAATTATGCGGAAGTGGAGAAGAGCGTGATAAGGACGCCTAGCGGACCACGTGATGGGGCGGAAAGAAACGCTAGAAAGCGCACTGGGATAGTTTAGAGGAAAAGTGAAGACAGACTGAAGGGAAGTGAAACATTAGTCAATGCGTGAATAGGTGTTACATGAAGCGCAAAGACTAAGGAAAAACCAGTTATACAAAAGTACAGTTATTGGCAATAGGTCAGAGTGGCAGATAATAATATACACTGAATTTGCCAACAATTAGCTATGAATTTGCCAACAATTAGCTGTGTACCTCATCGTAAATCGTTCATAGATCAAGATAAATTACTATAGTTGGTATTGGTGTGCCAGAGTTAGGGGTAAGAACATCAAGTGCACATAAGGATAACAGATAGTAAAGAGAATAATAACAATTTAAGACTGAAATTTATACAGCTATACAATAACAATTAAGTATCAAATTGTGTATCGGATCATAATGGCACAAAGGGTCATGTAGTGTATAAGTACAGCTAACAAGGTAAAGGAATGGAAGGAGACTGATTAACCACAACATCTAGAAGGGGAAGCTGTCCGGGATAGACAATATGTATCCGGAATGCGTGTATTTATTGGGGTAGTTTTAATTCAGAGTTCAGTTAGAGGGAACGTTGGAATGAAGCTAGGAAAGTGTCGTATTCCATTCATCAAGAGTGTTCAAGCCCTGTCCAAATGTGTTAAGACGGGCTATCCAACGGCATTCACATCGGTTTAGAAGTCTCTGGATGTTACCACCTCTTCTGGGGATAGAAGGTTGGTCGATGACCATCCAAATGATATCATTCTCATTGTGGTTGTGTTCCTGATAGTGTGAAACCAATGGTGCAGTAGTCGTTCCGCACCGAATGCGGCTGCGATGCTGTAGAACTCGATCTTTGATCATCTGGGTGGTCTGTCCGATATATAAGAGATTACATGGACAGCGTATTGAATAAATTACATTCTGTGATCTACTGTTAGTGAATGATTTCAGATCATATTTTTGTCCATTATGTTCAAAGTATTTAGTGTTTAGTGTTAGTGCGCATACAGAACACCTTTGGCATTTATTGTGTCCAATCAGTGGCGGAAGATCCCATAGACTTCTGACAGTTGTCTGCTTGGTAGTTGTTTCAGGCCATGTGACGGCATGTACTAGATGATCAGAGAGGTTTTTTCCTCTTCGATATGAGAACAATGGTGGTTCATTGAATATATTAAGAGGAGACAGTATGTTCCAGTTGGCTCGGATGGCTTTCGAAAGTTTATTACTGGAAGGTGAAAAAGTAGAAACGAAGGGGATACGGGAATTAGTTCTTTTCTCCCTTGGTGTAAGTAAGTTTTCACGGTGATTGTACCATGCGCGTTTTCTCGCTCTTGTTATCAGTTTCTTTGGGTAGCCGCGTGAAATGAGTTTTTCTGTTAGTATCTTTGCCTCCCTGAAGAAGTCCTTTCTCCATTTGCAATTACGGCGAATCCGTAAGAATTGTCCAAACGGTAGTCCATCCCGTAGAGCTCGGGGATGGTAGCTAGAATAATGTAAAAGGGTGTTTCGCTCAGTAGGTTTTCTGAACAATGTTGTCCCAATCTTGTTGTCCTCTACTTGGAGAGACAGGTCAAGGAATGGCAAGTTATTTTCCTTGGGGTCTATAGTGAATCTCAGATGTTGTTGTTGGATATGTAGCCAATCCACAAATTGGAGGAGGGTCGCCTTATTTCCTGACCAGAGGAGTAAAATATCGTCTATGTATCGACGCCAAAAAGTTATATTGTTTCTGAATGGGTTAAGGTTAGTGAGAATAATGGTGTTTTCCAAATGGTGGACATAGAGAATGGCAAAATTTGGGGCGAAGCAAGCGCCCATCGATACACCTTTAATCTGAAGATAATAGGTATCTTTGTAGAGAAAGTAGTTATTCCCCAAAGCAATTTCCAAGAGGGACATCACAAAGTCAGTAGGGATTCTAGTAGGTTGTGGTCTTGCGTCCAGAATTTCCTTTATGACCGCCAGGCCCTCTTTGTGCGGGATATTGGTGTACAGTGACTCGATGTCTATACCGACCATTAATTCTGTGCCAGGTATGAAGGGAGTATCCTCAATGAGGTTGATGAGATCCATACTATCGCGGACATACGTATCAGTCAGGGGCACAAACTCTTTGATAATGTTATCAATATATTTCCCGATGGTCGGTATAGACATCGAGTCACTGTACACCAATATCCCGCACAAAGAGGGCCTGGCGGTCATAAAGGAAATTCTGGACGCAAGACCACAACCTACTAGAATCCCTACTGACTTTGTGATGTCCCTCTTGGAAATTGCTTTGGGAATAACTACTCTCTACAAAGATACCTATTATCTTCAGATTAAAGGTGTATCGATGGGCGCTTGCTTCGCCCCAAATTTTGCCATTCTCTATGTCCACCATTTGGAAAACACCATTATTCTCACTAACCTTAACCCATTCAGAAACAATATAACTTTTTGGCGTCGATACATAGACGATATTTTACTCCTCTGGTCAGGAAATAAGGCGACCCTCCTCCAATTTGTGGATTGGCTACATATCCAACAACAACATCTGAGATTCACTATAGACCCCAAGGAAAATAACTTGCCATTCCTTGACCTGTCTCTCCAAGTAGAGGACAACAAGATTGGGACAACATTGTTCAGAAAACCTACTGAGCGAAACACCCTTTTACATTATTCTAGCTACCATCCCCGAGCTCTACGGGATGGACTACCGTTTGGACAATTCTTACGGATTCATCGTAACTGCAAATGGAGAAAGGACTTCTTCAGGAGGCAAAGATACTAACAGAAAAACTCATTTCACGCGGCTACCCAAAGAAACTGATAACAAGAGCGAGAAACGCGCATGGTACAATCACCGTGAAAACTTACTTACACCAAGGGAGAAAAGAACTAATTCCCGTATCCTCTCGTTTCTACTTTTTCACCTTCCAGTAATAAACTTTCGAAAGCCATCCGAGCCAACTGGAACATACTGTCTCCTCTTAATATATTCAATGAACCACCATTGTTCTCATATCGAAGAGGAAAAAACCTCTCTGATCATCTAGTACATGCCGTCACATGGCCTGAAACAACTACCAAGCAGACAACTGTCAGAAGTCTATGGGATCTTCCGCCACTGATTGGACACAATAAATGCCAAAGGTGTTCTGTATGCGCACTAACACTAAACACTAAATACTTTGAACATAATGGACAAAAATATGATCTGAAATCATTCACTAACTGTAGATCACAGAATGTAATTTATTCAATACGCTGTCCATGTAATCTCTTATATATCGGACAGACCACCCAGATGATCAAAGATCGAGTTCTACAGCATCGCAGCCGCATTCAGTGTGGAGCGACTACTGCACCATTGGTTTCACACTATCAGGAACACAACCACAATGAGAATGATATCATTTGGATGGTCATCGACCAACCTTCTATCCCCAGAAGAGGTGGTAACATCCAGAGACTTCTAAACCGATGTGAATGCCGTTGGATAGCCCGTCTTAACACATTTGGACAGGGCTTGAACACTCTTGATGAATGGAATACGACACTTTCCTAGCTTCATTCCAACGTTCCCTCTAACTGAACTCTGAATTAATACTACCCCAATAAATACACGCATTCCGGATACATATTGTCTATCCCGGACAGCTTCCCCTTCTAGATGTTGTGGTTAATCAGTCTCCTTCCATTCCTTTACCTTGTTAGCTGTACTTATACACTACATGACCCTTTGTGCCATTATGATCCGATACACAATTTGATACTTAATTGTTATTGTATAGCTGTATAAATTTCGTCTTAAATTGTTATTATTCTCTTTACTATCTGTTATCCTTATGTGCACTTGATGTTCTTACCCCTAACTCTGGCACACCAATACCAACTATAGTAATTTATCTTGATCTATGAACGATTTACGATGAGGTACACAGCTAATTGTTGGCAAATTCATAGCTAATTGTTGGCAAATTCAGTGTATATTATTATCTGCCACTCTGACCTATTGCCAATAACTGTACTTTTGTATAACTGGTTTTTCCTTAGTCTTTGCGCTTCATGTAACACCTATTCACGCATTGACTAATGTTTCACTTCCCCTTCAGTCTGTCTTCACTTTTCCTCTAAACTATCCCAGTGCGCTTTCTAGCGTTTCTTTTTCCGCCCCCATCACGTGGTCCGCTAGGCGTCCTTATCACGCTCTTCTCCACTTCCGCATAATTGCAACTTGACTCCTGCCGCGACCTCGGATTCATTCCTGACAGAACAGACAGACCCTTAGGCTGATCGTTGTCTTAGATCCGGTTAAATTGTAAGTACTCTGCTGCCCGTTTTCCTCCTATAATTTTTCCCGTTTAAGACCTACTGGCAGTTCCCTGGTCCCCGCATTAACGTCCCCTCTCTTTCTTCCCCCCTCCCCTTTTTCTTCCTTCCCCTTGACCGGGTTTTAGTGGTAACCTTGACACACACTCCCCGTTTTCCCCATTGTTTTGTCTCAGCGATGCCCTTATGACTAAAATTGTTTCATAACTGAGAGGTTATTTTGCGCCCTCTAGCCTCAAGGTACTCGCTGCACCTGCTCATGCTAATTTATTATCCAATCTACATGTTGACCCCTACATCCAGTCATCGCCTGACTTAACCCCTACACGCACGCTCATTCCCCCTTCGTCATATTGAATGCCCTTTCATCTTCACAGATCTTCTTGAAATCGAAGCTCCCGAGCAGCATTCTCACCGGTCCAAGCACTATTCAGGGATATATTCCTCTTGGATACTACGAGTGAGTTCAACTCATTACCTTTAAGCGCTTTCCCCACTTTTCTTCTTTCCTTCAGGAGCCTAGACACGCGAATTTTTAGCAGCGTTTTCCTCTTTTTTAAACCTTGATTCTATCAGGGCTCCACCTCTATTCCTTTATTCTTAGTTGAATCTATCTGTCCCCTTTTGGGTCCACTGAGCATACGGAGCCCTCCATATTTATTCTTCTATTCCTAGCACTGCAATTGAACTAATGTAACCTGGTCCTGATGATGGCCAAAGACTTGTGCAGGCCGAAACGCCGTCGACTCCCACAATGAAACTCCTTGCGTCCCTACCCACGGATACCCCACACAATTTAATTGATCTCTCTTGTCATTTACTGTTGTGGTATTCTGAATTTATAAATCGTGGTTTTTTATCTCACCTCTTGCTGCGCCCACCTTTCTCACTGTATATACCTTGTCACTTGCGCCGTTACTACACTTCACGAGCACTTGTGCACAGTATTTTGTTGGTTACATGTCATTAAATGTAACGCAGTGCTACTGACCCATGTGCTTGAACATATGAAGTTAATATGTCCAACATGTATATTACATGAAATATATTCTATGCTTACATGAAATGTCTCCCTGGTTTCTTTTCCCTTTGGATTCAATCCTGTATAGATTAATTTTGTGATCACATATGTTTGTATATTTGTCCTTTGAAACAATACCCTTGAGACATTGTTGTTTGTTACACATTATTGCCCTGGTCTCTTTAGGGTTTATGGGCTACCTCCTGTAGTCTGTTACTGATTGAAATTATGTGGCATGGTCTGGAGTGTATCTATGTGGATTGTTGCCATGTGAGAGTGGTTTTATTTTGGGTGTACTTATGTGGTATTGACCAGAGTGTAATTATGTGGGGTTGAATCATGATGCATTGAGTGGTATTATGTGGTGTGTAATTAGGTAGGGTGGTGTTGAATTGTGTGGCGGCAAATTGTGTGGTGTGGAATTGTGTGGTATTGTGTGTCACACTAAACTTGGTAACACTAATGGATGGGTCTACTGGACTGATTACTCACAACGTTGGGGGCTTGCCTTTTTCTAACCAACCATATGGGGCGAGAACACCTGCACCTGCAATGAAATGTCTTACATGTCACAGTGATACAATGGTTACTTTGTTTACTTTGTTATACAAAATGCCAATAAAATTGGTTATCAAAAGAAAACGTGTAGCACTGCTGGTTGCACCTCATTAGTACCAGTTTAATATCCAACTATAGCAATATGCAACAGAAAGGTGACCAGTCCAGCTTTGAAAAGGGTCTTCCATTACACTGCAACACGTGTCGCTGCTTTTTTAGTAAGTTTAGAACCATTTGAGCTAGAAACATTTTCTTTGTTAAAATCTGCAGATTGTGCAGCAGATGATAGATTATATGTCCAATACATTAAATCTATAATTATGTGAAAATCCCTGCAGCCACACAAACGCATAATTCCAGTGGCCATGACTATATATAATGTCTTCTTGTGCTCACCACACCCGACAAGACAGGGTGAAGTCCAATATTAGCCAAGAAGTAAGTGATAAAGCATGGGTTCGAACACACACACACCTCAGAGAGAGAGATAAAACCTGCATGATTTTACAGAACGGCATTTCTGGCTCGAGACCCACATGAGAAAATTCAGATACTGCAAAAGAGTGTACTTAAAAGCACCAAAGACCTGAAAGGAATCCAGTCCACTCCTTTCATTCACTCCCCTAACTTTTCGGCTAAACCAAAAAAAGAACGGGTGTATGTAAATATGGAGGAGCCAGTATCCCCAGATTCTGAGTACAGTAGACTTGTTGATCTCTCCTGCTTCAAGCCTTTCTTCACTGAATGCACTGCACTGAAAACTAAAAAAAACTTAAGTAAAAGAAAACAGCAGTCAAACAAAAAAAAAGTAAAAGGTGCAAACAGCATCTTGCCACCCAAGCATAGCGTGGTAGGCTATGGTTTCAGGTTCTCGGTTATAATCTTTGCAAACATTTCTAAGATGTTTATTTGAATATTCCTCATGCCGTGAGCCTGTAATCCTATGATGCAGCTAGCACACCAGCATGGAAAGTGGGGTGTTTAGCCACGCAGCTTAATGGAGGGACATGCTTATAGGATTGTGGTCAGAGGTGAGACGACAGGCAGGGTTTCCAGCATAAGATGCATGCTGTGCACCGTGGTCCGGAAGCACAGGCAGCGGCTGGGGCAGGAGGCTGCTTGCTGCAGAAGGGTGAGCAGCACCGCGGCCACTAGCTGCCATAGGACTAGTCACCCTGCAGTGGCGAGTGGAGCTCGGGGCAGGAGGGTCATTGACCAGTGGCTGAAGTCACAGAGCGGTGGGACAGAGGCAGCAGCACCTCCGCTCTCGCCCCTCGTTGCTCCTCTGGTCACTCCGACTGCAGAGGCTTTCCCAGTCTCAGGGTAGGGGCCGTGATGTGCAAAGCTGTGGCGGGGTATATGGAGCCAGACCAAGCAGAGTGCAACCGATTCCAGGGTCGGTCGCGGCCAGGCTCCAGATGCCATTGCCTCTGGGGATGGATGCTGGGGATTCCGCCTTCTGAGGGTCTCCTTGTTTCTGGAGCCAGTGAGGAATGCAGGAATACTGGAGCTCACAGCACGCCCAATGGTAGGCGGAAACAGAAAATGTACCACTTTGAAAATTGAAACGAACGACGCATAAGGGGGAGTGGAAGGGGCTGCAATGCCTCATGGGCTCGGTAGTGCTCCACGGCGCTGCTTGACATGCTTCAAAGGTATTTCCAACAATGGATCACCCTGCGCATCTTCCCAATTGTGAACTGCCTTGAGTGTGTTTGCTGACGAACAGTGAAACCATGTAAGCCGTGGGTGTAAGTGGTTCCACCGCACTCACTCTTTAAGATGGCTCGTGAAACACGAGCAGGCAAGAAAAACCAAAGTAGTCCCCAGAGGAACACATAAACACTGAAGAAGTAAGGAGACAGTACTTGGCCGGTGCTCCGTGGCAGGAGAGCGGAAACACAAAGGAGGGAAAAGAGGAAGGATTGCCCAGTAACATGCAAGGATTTCTAAAGGACACTGGCATAAACAAATATAAAGCAATGGCAAGCAATGGGAGGAGTTTAACTCCACAAACCATACACAACAGGTCGCTAAGCGACAACGCAGGCGCTGTCTACGCTTGACCTAAAAAAATGACCTGCGACAGGCACTGGGTCAGCAATCTATAGGACTTTAAAATGAGTTCACAGGAAACTATTGGGCAAAAGCCAAATATCTGCCAAAGCTGATTCAATACATCACTGATTATAAAAAAAAGTCCAATTCAGATTTTGCCATTTCATGTGTCTCAGGAGGTTGTGATTGTTTTCATAATTCCTCCCATTTGGATGCAAGTATCGCAATTAGAAACAGTCACTCTAATCAAAAATGCAATTTAATACTCATCCATACCTGTTTTACTTCTAAACAAAACTCTCCTCTGTAGCTTTGCCTCGGATTTATGTAGCAAACTCGTTGACAACTTTCTCCCCTACTTGACGGAACCTTAATCAAGAGGAAACCAAGTGGTAGCCCTTCAAAAATGTCTATGGTTCATTTTACCTTTTTCTAAGTACCAATATTGTATACTATCAAAAGTTTCCGTCCTGAATTTGTCTTTGCTAGAATAGTATCAGGACAGTGGGCTAATATGGAGTAAACCCGCATTTTGAATCAGCAAATCTTGGCGATATCAGTGAATCCCATCAGTGAAGAAGATATTTTAAAAAACATTTTTTTACCATGTCTTTGTGTCATCACACACACACACATTTACGCACACGCTCGCACACGCTCACACACGCACACACACCACTTGCCAGTTGGATATGCAGACAACAGGTAAATGTTGCACAGCCCAATAAATACCATCAGTGGCACAATAAACATCAGAACTTGTGCTGATAATTAATGAACTGTGCAGCATTTAACTGTTGGCTAAATTTCTGATTTGTGAAAGCGATGTAGCGGTACCTACAACTGTATTAATGCCTGCACTGCGGTCTAGTTAACCAACATTTAACTGTTGGCTAAATTTCCAGCTTGTGAGAGCGATGTAGCGGTACCTAAAACTGCATGAATGCCTGCACTGTGGTCTAGTTAAACAACATTTAACTGTTGACTAAATTTCCAGCTTGTGAGAGCAATGTAGCGGTACCTATAATTGCACGAATGCCTGCACAGCGGTCTAGATAACCCGCATACCAGTGGGACCTGGAGGAGTGTAGTGTTGACCAATATTTGGAAGACTTAGCATAAAAATCATTAGTTGACTAGACTGACTTTCAAGAAAGTTCAGAGACAGTATTGGTAAAGGAAGTGCAATGTTATTGTCTCACAAACATTGGCATTTATAACATAAGTGAATAGTAACCCTGAACTAGAGAGTCACAATTGTTGATTCTGGTATGTACATCTAAATTAGAAAATTACAACGCATACTGGGCATTTATTATCATTGTTTTCTCATGCCAATGTTGCTGTACTGTGATATTCCGTTTGCATTTCACCTTTGCATTTTATTAAAGTGGATTGCAACATTTATATACCGCTTACTACCCTTATGTGGAGTGCTGAAGCGCTTGCCTACATGGGCAGAAAGCTACACTGTGCCAAGTATGCGGATGGAAAGATGTTGTCTTTGTTGTGATCCTATCTGGTATGTGTTTCCATGTCATGCGCGAGGACCACTGAGATGTGGTTATTATGCTATAGAACACCATGCTTAGCAGTGTGAGGGATGAAGTGTGAGAGATAGGTGCACAGTTTAAGTTTTTCAGTAATCTGGCAGCTTTCAACTGCTCAGCAGGTCCCTTTACAGTCCACCAGGGTTTCTATTCCGAGATATTTCGTTTAAGGTTTATGGCCATGAGCAGGTATAGAATGAGAATTTTTGAGAAATTGTGGAGAGATCTGCTAAGACGGACTTTGTGAATATCATTCTATATCTGCTTGTTTTTTCGTTTGAATCTTTTTATTGCATTTTGTGGTGTACATACTACATTCATATGTAACAGATGTGTGACAGAAAATATCTAGTGGTAACAGCAGAGAGCATCAGTGCAATAGGTAGAAGATTCAATGAGCAATATATGAAACAGAAGTAACAAAAACGTTATCCAAACAAGGAGCACCAACATCAGGTGAGCCCCATATTATAACAGGAGGCGAGGGTAAAAGAGCATCATTACAAAGAAGCGGTGTGAATGGACAAAAAAACAACATTTGTTATATTGGGAGGGACGTGTTCAGAGGATCCTATATCTGAGTGTTACTGTGAGAGGGCACAGTTTGTAGCTTGTTGGGACTTGCAGTGGTGGACTAAAGTAAAGTTCTCCATTGGCCAATGGCATGTGGTAGGTCTATTCAGTTATTCAATGTCTACTCAGTTGGTGATTGTTGGTTTGTAGTTGTGGACTGGTACAGAACTGGGTGATGGCAATGACCCCTAGCCGTTTTGTCTTACGTAAGACTAAGAGTGTCAAGCAGAATAAGTCAATTATTATTAGGGCTCCCGGTTTTATGGTATTTATTTTTTTGCCATTTCCGTCTGTATTTATCCATATTTATTTTTGGGGCATTTTATCTGTATTTATCCACATTTATTTTTGCGACAAGCAAAAGACGACGCTGCAGCTAGTATTTTTCCACATTTATTTAAATTGATAATGCACGCATGCGCCCGGTTGTTATTGGTCAACACAATACATTCATCTGAAAACTTTGCCATTGTAGTACAGGCACTGTCTGCAGGAGATGGCAATTATCTTATCACCAATTGAGCAGCCACGAGCGCCGATAAGACAGGCTGACTCGGCTACCAATAATGATTTATGTCTTCTTTTGCCAGCGCCAGAACCCGGGCCCAAGTGAAATAAACTACATAATGCACGCGCCCCCAACCCAGGAAGGAGGCTGTAGGACATAAATACCGGTTGTGACAGAGCGAACCCGGCGCTAAACGTTAGCTCTAACGTGGCTTTAAGTCAGCCCAATTGTATTTACTGGAAGCTGAGTGGACTAACCCATAGCTGCCAAGGTTTCAGATTGACACGTGTGACATTTTCATAATTTCAGTGAAATTATGAGAGACATTTTTACGACTGAGTGGCTTTGTTACGAGCAAAATCAAGCAGGCACTCTTACTAATCCAACTCAACAATGGTGCTGAGTTAAACCGTCCTCAGAAGGATGAAAGGAACAGCCAGCCCTGCTGAAACCTAAACCTGATCCAGAGGCGCAACTGGAGTCAAATTTCAGGGGGGGGGGGTAATTCTTCCAGCAATAGGCAGAGTGGAGATGCAGGGGCTCTAAGAAGGGGTGAAGACAAAGCCTCATTAACAAGTAAATGGTCTTTTAAAGACCTGTGAAGTTCTCGGGTGCGGCTGCAATGAGACGGTCGCCAGCCCAGGAGGGAGGCTGTCTCAGCCCGGGCTGACTCAACACGATGGGGGGGGGGTCTGAACCCCTTTGAGCCCAATGGGCGTTGCGCGTCTGTGTGGAGTCGACCCCGAGGCTCGAACCTTGGTTTACCAGCTCCAAAGTCGGCAGTTCTAGCCAGCGGCTTGCATTGGTAAAATCTGGGCAGATTTCCTCTTATGTTAGTGATTAGTGACTGAAGCTGCAGCTGCTCTAAGTTTTGGGTTGGCAAACCGGTGACACTGCAGTACCTTTCAGAGCAGCAACTTAAACCTTACATCTCGGCTTTTTTTGACAAAAGTATCCCCTGCGAGAGTGGTTTGATCTTAGGGTGGTCCTTCTTTTATTCATTTAAGAAAGTATTTTCCATTTACAAGGTGTAGAGGTTTCTTTGCTTCCTAATATGTCAGTCAGGAAGGCTGCGCAAACCTGGGGATTTCAAGTTCACATTCTATTCAGATTAACTCTCGTTTTATCCTGTTCCTATCGCGGAGAGAAACAGTAAACCGGGTGTAATTAGGCGATCATAAAAGTCTTTGCTGAACGAAGGGCATGTCTGGCTTCGCCTAGACTGAAAAATGCAAAGAGGGTGTTAATGATAAGAATGGGTGAACATTAATGTACGCGCAGGGAGGTTCCCGTCGCATTCCGTTGTAACGCATGCCTTTTCCACGCATGCGTTACAACGGAATGCCTTTCCCACGCATGACCTTTATCACGAATATTCCTTTACCACGCATACATTTACAACGATTTTCATTGTACATTTATGCATGGTAAGGGCATACTCTTGGTAAAGGTTATTCCCCCACCCCTAAACCCTTCTTACAAATACCCCTCCCCTGCCCTTAAGCCTTAAATCGGACCCCTGCTTTTTTTTTTCTTCTTAAATCTAATATTCCCCTTACCTCTCCACGTCGTCTCTTCTCAATGTTCTTCCGTGTTGACGTTGCATGTCGTTATTAGGAAACGGAAGTTTCTTTCCGTTTCCTCTAACGACGCCGATTGCCTCCCGATTCCCTCCACATAGAATCTTCAACAGGTGTGTTTTTTTTGGGGGGGGAGACCCCCCCAAGCCCCCTTTTTTTTTTTTTTTTTGCCTTTAACACACATGCCTTTACTACGTATCTTGTAGTAAAGGTATGCGTGCTAAAGGCTATTCGTTGTAACCACGCATGCGTTGTAATGCATGCGTGGTTAAGTTATGCGTGGAAACGGCCGCGTTGTAGTGGCCGTTTCCCCACTCAGCGCATGTAAATATGAGAGCCTGCAAGAAATCATAAAACAGGAGCATCCGTCTCTAGCGAAAAGAAGCCACTGAATCCTACCTGCCCAACACTATCCCAACCCCTAGTGCACATGTGCAATGACATATTACTTCCCTCTCAAACGGACAGTGGCAATTTTTGTTGGTTGCAGGGGAAATTTGGTGGCCTTCCCGATGCAGCCTTTGAGATTACACATTGTGGGCTGCAGACGTCAGCGCATGGCCGTGTGCCAAGATGCCACTCGGTGTGGCGCTGTACTCGATTGGCTCAGGGTCACGGCCGTCACTAAAAGACCCTGAGCCAATAGGTCAACAGTAGGTCACTAAAAGACCCTGATTGGGAGGAACTGAAAGGAATTTCAAGCATCTTGAACAGGGGCGTGGCGCGGCAACTCTGAAGCACAGCAGCGCGGCAAAATTTTCTAGTATTTTGCCGTTTCTAAATATAAATACAGACAAAAGGAAAAATAGTTTTCCGTCTGTATTTATATGTAAAAATCCGTACAAACGGAAAACCGGGAGCCCTAATTATTATGCAGCCTTATGGAAAACCACAATCAACTGCCTGACTAAGTATTATGGTATTAGTATTAGCGTGGACACGGAGGGTGGTATATTATATTGTAAGTGTATTTGTATAGCGTTTACTATCCTTGACGATGTGTTGAAGTGCTTTACGCCGGACAGCATGCTGCTCTGGAACCAAGGTTAATGAATATTTCAGTGGGTATATACCTATGAAATTAAATGGGCCCAATACCACATTATTTTGGAACAAGGGTACTAATTGTATGAATGAACATAGATTCACACATGTATTACTGCAGTGGAAAGGTGGTAAAACAATAAAATACTGATCAATGCCTCACGGATTCCATTTTAGAATCATTTCAATGAAGAAAACAACTGTGGCCCTAGTTATGGTCATTTATCTCCCTGTATGGATTTAACCCCTAGTGTTCAGGCTGTGTTTGGCTAGAAATGTAGCAGCATTTGATGACATCACTAACGTAACCAGCAGAACATAACAAAGCAACATAATAACACAATTAAAACATAACAGGCAGGCCTAAACAAGACAGTCAAACTGTGAAGGAACCATAACAGCCACAATAAAGCACAACATCACAGTGCAATCATGCAGCACAAAAACACACAAAAAAAAAACACATCTCCACCGTAACAAAATGCCACACAATAAAATTCCAAAAGCTTTCTTGTTACACATTACCACCTCCTGAACTCTGTTTTCATAATACGGTTGTAAAAAGTGTTCGCACTAAGCACTGCCTCACTTACCAACAAGGTCATGAAATAGCACCAGACAAAAACATTTTTTGATCTAGACCAGGGTCTGTAGAGTTGTAAAGAGTATCAGAGGGCCGCAGGTAGTCCTTTGGGGCACAACACCATGTACAATATATCGAATTATAGATGCGTAAGAATGAATAACAGAAGCATTCTAACACTTGATGCAGGCTCGATCCCAGACTGATTGTTATGAGGCAGGACATTTTGAGATGATTTCTTAGCATCGCTGCTGATCAGGTTCAATCTGCTTCCAACAAATGAGTGAGTGGACAAGCTCAGTGTTTCATCAGGGTGCTCTGAGTGACATGAAAGAAGGGTGAAGGTTGAGGTTTCTATGATGTCACTTAGAACCCCAAAGAAAAAAACATCCCCATTATTCACTTTTTACCCATCTATGATTTTATGTTATATATGGACTCCAAAATCATTAACAGCTATGCAGGGCAAGAGGATTAATGGGGTGGGGGCAATTCATAACATAGACGCTCCTCCCTTATGAAAATGTAAGAAAAGTTACCTGGTTCTCTGTCACCCGCACGCGACACTCATGTTCCTTCCCTCCTCCTACCCTCCTGAAGTAGTGCTCTCTGCTCTCCACTGGAGCAGAGAGTGAGTGCTGTATTGATGCTCTGTCTTATAGTCCTGTCACCGCAACCTGGAATTCCTTTATGATGTAGCATCAGTGGTAAACAACTTTTGCTTCACACAGTTTCAACATTATTGCAGTTAATAACCAGATTTAGAATCTGGTATTGATGCTAGTGGCGCTCAATGAGAACATATCTAACATACACATTCGTGGGAATGAGCATAAACTGGCAGATACTATTTATTTCTTCTTGTAAGGGATTGAATAGTTATTAAACATGAACCATAGGTAAACTATATACATAGAATATCAACTGACCCAAAAGCTGAGATGCACGTCCCACTTCAAATTTCCAGAGGTTTAATGTTGGGGATCCTTTGGTGAAGGGACGCACACTCCCAGAATTGAAAGTCAAGGCAGTAAGGCAGCTGAAGAGCAGCTGAGAGGCCAAAGTGTGTATGGTTAAAAGGTAGTGTTGAGTCACAAAGGAAATGACGATTGTGAAAATAAATTATATGAGATATGGTCTAAGGCTGATGAAAAAGGTTTCTTGTTCCAATCTGCCTTGTGTGACCTGTTGTCTAATGACTGTTGAACTAAACTGATAAAATGCTGAACTCCAAGGTGCTGTTAGGAAAACAGTGCCAGAGAACAGTCTTGCTAGGTTTGTCACAGCCACTGGTAAATACACAGAGGTCATGTGGGCAGGAACACTCCACTAGCCTGGGAATCCAGAGGTCTCTGGGTTCTGTTGTGCATGTGGTACAGACATGTTGAGGTGCACTGCCCTGTGAGGTTTCCCCTCTCACTGTCCACCCTATAAATAACAGCAACGACATGGGTGAGGTACTCAACGGTGGCCTCTCTTATCTCCCACTTCTCTTCTAGCGCTTATGCGCTCTTCTCTGGCCAGCTGGAAGTGTAAGAGTAAGGGAATCTCCTCTCTGAGCCTTATATTCCTCTATTCTCTAGGGATGGCTGTCAGCGGTCTAGTCAATGAGTGGACGAGGGTAGAATATATCCAGTCACGGACTCTCTACCACACCAGGGCTTCCTCACCAAAATGTAGAACATCTGTGTTTTCCAAATCTTCTTGATTGTCTCTGCAATAAACTCTGCTGACCTCACCAGCCCACCCAGAAGCTCAAGTAGTGCCATGAATCCCACTGGATGCAACTCTGCAGGTGGAAGCACGCCTGATGACATACTATGATCCGGGACGCAGCGCTGAACTGCTTGGCTTATCCTCCAGCTCTAGTGGGCAGACATCCAGAGCACTCACAGGCCTGCCCTAGACTGGGGAATTTACAGAAATGAGTTCCTTCTGCAAGACAGCAGCCCCCGTCCCTCAGACCTGTTCAAAAGCCATGTCTAGTGTAGAAAAGACTGGGCCATCCATGTACCCGTAGCACGAAGAGTCTTAGTCGACCAAAAGTAAACTCTGGTCAAGAAAAAACAAGGTGAAAGCCATTTAAAAATGCAAACATAGACATTTTCAACTATTTAGCTTTTGTAGGATGATACCATAAACGTCATCCCTTATCATTTGGGCCTGAGAATACCAGCGGGATCTCTGAGAATCTATATACCCATGGTTTGTTTCATCTCTAAACTATATTTCACACACCCCTATGCCACTTCCTGGCATAAAAGGGTGTCAGATCATGGCATATTTCTGCATGTCCTGTTGGTAACAGCATGAGATGGCACATGGACTGCCTGGGGTGGTGTAGGGGACACCATGCTGTAATTACACAGCTTGTCCACTCCCTACGAAATCATCTCAAAATGTCCTGCCTCACAAAAATCAATCTGAGACCAAGCCCTTCCTAAGACCTTCTCTGGGGCCTTTAAGAAGACTCTGGGTATTCACAGCAGCAGGTACTCCTGGTGAAAAAAAGACACATGAACTAATCTCCCCTTTACTAAGACCCAGTGCCAATGCAGACTGAGAATATGAATTGAAGCAAGGCATAGTTTTTTATTTACTTACCTAATGGGTCCTTTCATCAGTGTCTTTTGGACATAGTAAAGTGCTTGCCTGACTCAGGCAGAGTTCAGGCATTTTTCAGTGCCTCCCACTAGCCCCACCCAGCTGTAAACTCTGAACAGCTGGAGGAGAAAAGAATACATGAGTCAAATCCTGTCTTCTCTGAACCTTCTTATATCTGGTGCCAACACTCTAGGATTGACTACCAGAAAAACATGAAGTTCAATCCTATCATGTTCCCATTTTGGAGAGATCTAAAGGCTCAGCTCTTCCAAATTCACCTTAAAAACAATGGCGCTTATTTACAGGCCCTCACCGCCACCAGAGCGTCACTTTTTCCGATGCTGCGGTGCCATTTTCCATATTTACAAGGTGGCACTAAGCCACTCTGCATAGCTTAACGCCACCTTGTAAATATGCCCTTTTCCGCCGCAGTCCCCTGCGGCAAATGGGTGTGCAATGGGTGTTGCTGTGGGAATTCCACTTCCATACCCATTTCTTTTTGACGCTGCCCCAAAGTTACAAGGCTGAGGCAGCAGCAAAAACTAACACCATGGCATAACATTCAGCAGCACACATATAAGGTGCAAATCACCATTATTGATTGTTTATGTGCAGGAAGATGCCCCTTCCTGCACATAAACAATCGTCCCTGCAGTGCAGGCACCCTTGCCACATGGCGGCAGGGTGCCTGCGCTGGCACTAGGCAGCTTTTTTTGCGCCACTGCTAGGGAAACACAGGGGTGGTCGAACTGTCTGGAATTTACTGGGGAAAAATGCATTGTAAATACTGGGACATGTAGTTTCCCCAAAATCTGCAAATGATGCCTCATTTTCAGGCAACACTTGTAATTAGCGCTATTTATCACCCTCTCCTCCAGGGCCTTCCTAAATGGGGCCTAATTCTTGCTTTCACCCTGAAATTTCCACCCAGGTCTGCCTTCCACGTTGAAATCAGTCGGATTTATAGGTCTGCTCACCGCACTTTGAAATTCTTTTCATCTGTGCTGCAGCAGATGTTAAAATGCATAAGCATCAGGCAGTTCCGTTTGATTATTTTGTTTTGTTGCCTTTTAATGCCAATGAATGTCATCCAGAAATAAGTGTGGACTGCCTTGGAACAGGAGCAGGCAGGAATCCGTGCCAAACGCCGCGCGATTGCAACACAAACGAAGTTAAATAACTTCTATTTAGAGGCGCACAATTTAAACCGAAAGGATTACGGTTTGCTGCACTACTGGGAGTAATCCTGGGCCTGCTACATTTAATTATGGCGCGATTATGTGCTGAACGTGTCGTCTTGCTCATCACATTTCCTAACACCGCCACTTATGCTGCACCTGTCCTCTCTCTTTCCAGTTCTCTTTCTAACGATCTTGGTCGTGGAAGGCATAGCTGTGGCCCAGAAGACACAAGGTATTTATTCCAGTATCATTTTATTCTGAATACTGTTTTATTACTACAGCTTGTTCTGAAATGTATTCATTTGTTTGTTGGCATGCACTTTTTACACGGTGCCTTCCGAGCCCAGAGACTGTTGATCACCTCAAGGAATGATAGAGCACATAGTATAATATGTGGCGCTGGAATTATGCGGCAGGGCAGAACCGAATTATGTGGCAAGGGGGACAAAATTATGCGGCAAGGAAAGCCAAATTATGCGGAGTTAAGTGGCACATTTTGTGATAGTATTACTTAGTTATGTCATAATTTTTAGAAATGTTAACACTGGGCAAATATTTCAACCCATTAGTAACAGTTTAACACCCAAATCCAGCACCAAGGAACTGAAACGTGACCAGTCAACCTTTGTGAAGAACCTCTTCCACTGCGCTAAAACATATATTTCCGTTATTGTAATGACTTTTGATCTGTTTGAGCTAGAAGTATTTTTTGTGTTTAAAGTCTGCAAATTATACAGGAGATAATGCATTATGTGGCAAATACGGTAAATCCATAGTTATGCACAAAATGCAGCAGAACTGTATGATTCCAGTTAAGGTGATAGTAACTAGTGTGCAAAGAAGCAAATGTCAATATGTGGTATTTTGTGTGGCTTTTTTAGTCAAGGAAGAAACTTGAGTATGAACTTCTAGGTGCAAGCATCTCTCCATTTTTTGGGGGGGGTTAGAATCCTAGCGTGGGGACACACCGGTGGGTGTAACCAGGTGCTTTATAAATGATAAATAAATAAATAAAGTCTCAACCATGTAATATGTCTAATTTTGCAGAAAGTACACAGATTTTCCATGGTCAAATCATGTGATTTTCTTTTTTGAAAACCATGCAAGAGAGGGAACATTTAATAAGTTCAAGAAATGTACTGAAAGTTCAATAGTTCAAATGTTCATCGTAGCTGGATAGACCAATAATGAATTCTGCTTTTCAGTCCATCATGAAGCAGGAGCCTAATATGGTATCCAAAATAGTTTTATTTATGTTCATCAAACATCGCATTCCAGCCCAGCTGACGTGTTTCGTCCTCAGAAGGACTTCATCAGGGTTAGTAATTTAGTTGTTTTTCTGGATTCACGATGGATCAGAATAAGTAAGGCAATCATGGATAAGTCACTCACAAGTGGGTTCTTCAGAGTGTTTTAGAGATGCATGCAATGGCGCTGACACGAAAAACCTTTTCTTACTTATTCAGTATATTTCTTAAACTTATTAAGCGTTCCCTCTCTTGTATGGTTTTCTGTTTCTGTTTGCTGGTTACCGAGCACTGGAATCACAAGAGGTTGAGTCCTGGCTTTCTACATCGAACTATTGACACCCCTGCGGCCCTCCAGGACCAACACTGCTCTTTTTTTCTATGAATATTTCTGATTTTATTTTTGTCCACTGTTTGTTTTTATTTGGCTATAGGATTCTGTGAAGACCCAGGTCATGCTACTTTAGTTCATCGTACTTTGCATGGAATCGGAGGAGGTTTTGTCCTGTACCTGCCCCATTATGCCCACCTTTTA
This sequence comes from Calotriton arnoldi, assembly GCA_963921515.1. Classification (NCBI taxonomy): domain Eukaryota; kingdom Metazoa; phylum Chordata; class Amphibia; order Caudata; family Salamandridae; genus Calotriton; species Calotriton arnoldi. The sequence continues at coordinate 1,096,297 of CAWUFW010003706.1, forward strand.
TGAATTATCTGGTGTTTGGTGCTATATGACACAAAGCCTTTTATCGCAGCACTTGCATCACATTTTGATGAAAAACACAAAAGAATAATTGAGGGCAAATGTTGACCGAAGCTGATGTTTACACCTTTTTGGTCATGGGAACTGTTTTGGCCGAGGCTGGGGGTTGGGGTAGGCGGGGCCAAAATGTTCCTTAGACCATGAGGCATCAGAGATAGACAGTTCAGTCAGTGACAGGAGCGCCCTGGCAATGACCTGTGGAAGGTGGATGAACATTTAGAGCCCAGTGGTAAATTCAGGAAAAATACACCCTACTAAAAAGTTTTTCCTATGTGCCAGGTTCTCCACTGAGTTTGTGTGCTCGATAGAAACTTTCGAGTCCAAATTAGGTAAAAATAACGCATGAGTGATTTAGTGCAAATTTCGCATGCATTATTTCCGGTTCTCCCCATGGTTTGTGCTAAGTTTTATCACCAACTTTAAGTTGGTGCTGCCACTCAGCGAGAAACGGGAGGTCATGAAATTAGCAGTAAACTCGACCTCAGTACCGTGCTATAGGGGGGCACATACATGTTTACATTCATTCTTACTCTGGGCCCACCTCTAAATAAGGCTCTTAGAGTTGTGGTCGAGGCCAGTGCAGTAAAGTTGTGTGCTGCATTCTGTGGCATCAGCGCCCAGTCACATGGGGCACTGTTAATCTGTATGGGGCACAGTTTGCATAATTTCCTGGTCTGCTCAGTAGTTGCACCAGCACAGCGTGGCTTGAGCTGCGACCGGCACAAAACCCCCAAAGGCTGCTTAGTAATATGGCTATAGATGCTAATCTGTCTACAGGAGAATACATTAAAAGGCACAGGCATATTGTGTGTTCTTGTGACCCTAACCTACCAGAGTAAGGCTGATTTTGGAGTGAGTGTATTACAATACTCTTGCCAATATAGGTAAAACGTTATGTCACCACCTTCTATATGAATTCTAGACACCATTTTGGTCTGTCTGGCACTTTTCTTGTAGCATTAATTATATTATACTGAAACATTCTCCTAAGTATAGTATAAAACATATTTTGGATTGGCATAAGACATTATGATTACAGTCAGTGACGGGTTTGAAACTTTAGTTGATTTCATGTCTGGACAGTGTATTATGCTTATTAATAGTAACATGATTTTTAGGACTGGAAGATAATTTGAATTGAGGTCATTAGATGTAACACAAATGAACTCAAGAAGCAGGTAGATGTTAATAGCAATGTGTCCCCTAGCATTAATAATGTCACATATTTAAAATGCACTTGACTCACTAAAAGCTAAGTTGTGTCAGCACTCATATATTCAGATAAACTTGTTTTTATTTATTTGACACTTGTAATTCCACGATGTAGCCTGTTCATACATTAATAACATAATGTTTCCTCTTAAACATGATTTTGTCATCCACGGATGTCAGTGATGGCTGAATACCGTTGACTTGCCGGAAGTATGACTACATCACATCCGATTAGTATATTGTTCAGGAATAAAAGATATGCATGGTATATATCAGAAACTGCATAAAATTAGGAAACAAAATAGTTTGGAAGTAATAGAAGTGGCCCAGGTCAATGTCCAAAGATACATGTCGTGCCTAGAATACGCAATAAAACAGTGTAACCACTGCATGATGAACCATTTTAGCATGAGTGTATGTGAGCTGGAGGTGAGAGACACTGGGTTCGAAATGAGGAGATCCGCGCTCTGGCCAGTGCTCTCATGTGAGTACTGTATCTGGCAGAGATCACTTCATGTCAGTGCAATTCTTGCAATATGCTTTAGTTCTTTTTCTGATCTGTAGTGCACACAGCTAAGAAGATGATTCGTGGCCTGCCCTTTTGTGACCCTTGGTCCGCTGTTACCTGACAGTGAGAGGGAGTCCTACGGACTCCTCTCATGTAAAGTCCTGTGTTTATGTGAAGCCCAGACCCTCCCACTGACATCCTGTGTGTGTGTTGAGTGCATGTACATGTATAGTGTGTGTGAGTGTGAGTGTGTGTGTGTGTGTGTGTGTGTCAGCGTACTGAGGCAAGTTGGATGCATTTTGTGTGCCACCGGTTTAGAATGGCACAAGATAAAGGGTGAGGAGTGTTTCCCTAGACAGTGGAAGTGTCCTGCTGCTGCAGAGTAGAGACCCAGACACTGAAGGGGGGAGTTTAGAGACAGGGCTACCTTCAGAAGTTCAATGAGGACCTTTTCAGCAAAGGACTGTTAACTACTTCCTGTGCACTGTCATTCTGTTGTTGAAGGTGAGGACGTTTCTAGGCACGGCCTGTCCTTTTGTCTGTCTCTGATTTCTACTTCAGGAAGGCTGATGATAGCCAGGTGCGGAAGTTACACACTTCATTATGTCCTTGTTTTTGATATCCCTGCTTGGAGCCAGACCTATTGCTGGCTGCTGTGAGAGCCATCACTTTGCACAATCGCTGTGTCTGAAAATTACATTTGTAAATGAAACTCGTTCGGAAGCCTTAGCCAGAGGTTCCACATCCCTTGTCTAACTGTGGCATACAAACCAACCCATTTTGTTCCAGTCCCAGGTTCATTTGACCAAGGAAGGGAATACTCGAAGAGCTGATGTGCAACCAAGGTTGGTGTCTGCCTGTCAGCCAGTCTCTCAGAGGTTGGGAATATCACTTGACGTCTGCACTTTCTGGTGGAGGAGCTGAGGATCTGCTTACATTGCTTAGACTCCATTCTACATGCTGAGAGAGGGAAAGAGTCAACCTGGCCCTGCAGGAGTAGACACTCTCCATGAGGAGAAGCCCAGCATGTGTCCGATGTGACTAGCACCCAGGCAAAGCTGATGTGCGCAGAGAGCAAAGCCAGTGGTTACTGTATTGTCAATCAGCCCTCCCGGTTGCTCCAGGCAGTTTCAGTGTACGATGCAATATGACTGTACCATAAAAAGGGCTCAGTGTTGCCCCACAGTTGGCCATGGGCTGAGAGACAGGTGATGGTCCTGCTGATGCTTCAAGAGAAGGCTGTGTCTCTGCTAAAGCATGAAACTTGGATTAGTCCGAAGGTTGCAACTTCCAAAAGAAATCACTGAGAGTAATTCAACTGGGAGGCTGCAAAGTCCACACCAGGATACCTGTCTGTAGCTGGCCAGGAGGGCTGCCGCTGCTGAGTATGGACATTGTTGCCTGGGGCTGCCTCGCCGTTTGCCCTTGTAAAAGTAGTTCCAAGCAAGTTTGCTGGCATGGGCCACACAAGAGAGGAGGCGCTACCTTGAGGGCCAGAGTCTGGTGCACTTCCGCAGCAGAGCCCAAACTGCTACAAAACCCAGAAGGTAAAATGCAGGGTTTACCATGCCCCAGAAACAAGAGACTACCAAGCCATGCATGTTACATTTTTCCAAAAGGGGTGGAAGAAACATTGATCTGAAGTTGCACATTCTACTTGTAAGACTAATTAAGCCATATGCATCTGTGATTTTCCTTACCTACGCACATATTGTTAGGGGATTGTAGATAGGCGATCTCAACTAAAGTGGTAGGTAGGGGAGAATACTGGGAAAACGGGGATGGAGCGCCCCAGTGTTATATGCAATTTAGTTTACAACCATGTATGTTGCTTCTGTTGAATTTTTTAGCATTGATTGATATTGTGATATACTTTCTTTTTACATAAAAGATAAGCACTGGGCTTGACATTAGGTTATTGTAGCTGTTGGTTGACTGTTGAGATCTGAGATCTTGCCCTTGACACTATCTCCCTGAAAAGCATATGTCTGCTTCTTTACCCTGAGAATCAAGTGCAGAAAGGGTTGAAACTACCCAGTTTTCAGAGCCATAGTACGACAGGCTCCAGGACACCAGTGTCAAGCGGCCTCAACCACCATGGCTGGGGTCCACTAGCCTCTGTCAGCTTTGGGCCCCACAAATGGGGTCTGACTGACGTCATGTTTCTGGTCTGGTATCTCACTCTTCTATATCAGTGCCCCTCTTCTAAACTGTGTTCAAGAACCTGATGCAAGCTCAAGAAAAGATACAGCACTCGTGCCTGTGGAAAAAGAAAATTATGTGCTGCATAGAATGTAATATGACAAACAATTGAAAGAGAGAAGTGAAGAACATAGAAAATAAACTATTAAACATGCTAATGCTATGTTGTGTTATGTATAGCACAGTTTATCACACGTGGGGGTATCCAGGTGCTGTTACATTACAAATTAGCATTTACTGCTTCTTTTAATAGTTTTGGAATGTACAGAGTGCAGCATACACTGTGGGAGCAAAACCATATCCTAAAATTTGGACACCCCAAAATTTAGACACCTTAAAATTATACCTTATCTGGTTCTCCCACAGATTACACAAAACAAATGAGAGGGGCCCCTTAATCACCAAAGGAGTAGGGCACCAAATAGACCGTAGTCAAGAACAAATCCCCTTTAGATATACTTCATACAACAGAGCCAGACCACTCTTCACATCCAAAATATCACCAGAACATAACACCATCTAAGGCCAAATGTATGCACAGTATAAAAATATTTTATTTAAAAATCTTCAAATAAATCATGAGCAAAAAATCATTATACATCATTAAAAAAGAGATAAAAACATACACATAATTCAATTTACACAATTGATCATAGGGAGAAACTGCAAGAAAAGATATTTTCTAATCATCAAAAGGCACATACACTAGATCCAGATCATCTGTGAGACATAAACAGTCTTATACATTAGATTTTTAGCAGTTTCACAAATGTCACCACAATCTACAGTGTGCCTTTATATAGTATGCGTCGACGCGTTTTGGTGGATGTCTGTGTTCAAAAAACCACCTTCCTCAGGACAAGATATAATCACTCCCACATGGATTTATGAATCTATACATGTTTTCAAAGAAAGAATATACAGAAAACAATCAGTTAGCCTTTGGAATATATAAAGAAAATATATACATAAAAAATACAATGTTCATATCCTGGTGATACCGCACATTACCTTTCACTCACCACAACTTAAACCACTCTCATACATACATTACTCATAAGGATTAAATTATAAAGTAAAGTCATCCTGACCAATGAGGGGCAATGTTATCTCCACCCACCCCGGATGAGGGTGTCTAAGCATCCCTTATGAATTATTGTCCGGTATATTAAAAATAAATGAATATAAAATACAGTGCAGACCCATCAGGTTATGAAGTGATTGAGGTCTTATTTAAGAGAACATTCCTTAAGTGTCTACCTGTCATGATATCAGGATACACATCTAGTTTCCACTGCAGTGCACAATACTTGCAGGCCCAAATACGAGGATTAGCTAGTCTCTCCATAGGGCATCCCTTTTGAATATGGGAATAAATCTGTGGAGAATAACAGCCCTTATTCCTGGAATAACTGATACTTTGAGTCGTATGGTAAAGGCTCAATAGCAAGCAAATCATACCTTTAAATTATAAAGGGACTCCCAGTACTGACGATCCAGTAAAGAGATGTCGTTCCCTGCCGCTGCAATAAGGGATAATGCATTGTAAGGCTCCAAATCACTATACAGCCCCGTTTCATAGATACTTAATTCATCCAGATATTATGTTACCTTCAAATTGTATTGCGCTTGTTTCGTCTGGCGTGATTGTTAATTTGATACCCAGTGCTTTTTTAAAAACGATATCTTCTTAGTTTCTTAAAAACAATCCTCTTCGCGGATTCACAGAATTTAAACAATTCTGGCCAATCGTGTTATTTCTGAAAGACACATACAGAGAACTTTTTAGTTGATGATAAATTCTAATTTGCGACATGGTGCACTCCACCAATCGCTTTTGAAAGAACATCATAGTACTATGACAAAGAAGCTCTCCGTTCGCCTGCCTCTCCAATGCGCAAAATAACGAATCCCGTAAGGGACCGAGTACTCGACATAGACTGCAATATGTGCTGCTGTGCTTAGCGCAGGCGGCAACGTGGCAACTATAGTCACTTACATTTACAGTTGCTCGATGTCCCGTGAGGGACCGGGTACTCGACATAGACTGCAATCTGTGCTGCTGTGCTTAGCGCAAGCGTGAACACGGCAACTACATTCATTCAAATTTATAGTTGCACGATGATACTCCCCCATAAACACCAACGGCGGGTTTTAAAGAATATATATGCACACGGTTGGAAACGCGTCTTACGGGCCATTTAGACCTCGCCCATATATCATTACTTCTCTCACAAATCAATGGTGAGCTGCCAATAAAACCCCCGCCTCACTCGGAAACCTTGGCACGCCGTAACTCTTACCTTATTAGCCACGATCCAGCCAAAAATCGGGGAAGAAAACCTCCGGGCCGATAAAGTCTCTAAGCATCCCCGCCACACCTGGCGTTTAAATGCAACTTCTCTTACCACATGACCACAGCAGATCATGAGGAACAACTGGGTCGACCTGCCCATACGCTTGGAAGCCCTCATAACTGTGGCGGCCATCTTGGTCTCTCTCTTCGTGCAACGACCGCAGGGGGATCTCAAAGTAAATACCCTCAAAGCGGCCCTTTCCCCACGTTTGAATGCATTTTCAAGCAACATAATGACTATGTGCTTAGAGACTTTATCGGCCCGGAGGTTTTCTTCCCCGGTTTTTGGCTGGATCGTGGCTAATAAGGAGCAAGAGAAAGTTAATCAAAAGCAGTGTAATCATAACAGTGAAAAATAAACCATTACACGCCAGTCTGACTGTGCTGTACAGAGTCTGTGGGAAGAAGATGCTTGTGGGAGAGGGGAAGTTTGGAAGCAGGAGTGAGTGACAGAGGTAGCACCCATCCTGTCTAGAATGGCACTTTGCAGGAAAATCTTGCATAACTATAACACATTAATAAACACATTTCTATGCATTATATAATCGTTGTTTCAACTGCAGTCATATTAACTCATCCCATACATGCAGACTCGATAATGAAAAGGCACATTAATTATCATTATTAATGCACAAAAATATAGACTCCAAAAATCAATCCATGCCATCAAGCAGAAGTTACGTGGTGCCTTTGGACCATGATATCATCAATAATAATAGAACTCCAGACAAAAATAAATATTCACAAAGGGCCTCCGCACTTGTGGCGGAGGCCCCGTAGTCACGGGGGAGTCTCTGCACTCGGGCGTAATCTCCGTAAATAGAATTCTCACTATAGAGATTCCACCCCATAGAGCGGAGACTCCCCCATGACTGCGCTCCCTCCGCCATGATTGAGAGGACCCTTTGTGAATCAGGCCCATTGTTTGTAAAGCCATCTGCTACATTATAATACTTTCACAACTGTATCCTATAGCTTTGCCAACATTGGTTGGACCTGTTAACATTGATCAGCTTGCTGATGTTTGAGGGTTCACCTGGGCCAAGCCTGCAGCTTCGGGCCTTACTGCTGTGTTCCTTCTTGGGTAGCAGCAAGCACCTCTTCACCTAGCTGCACCCCAATCTCCCTTCTTCATGAGCTTTGGATAGCTTCTTCCCTTGAGGCATTCAAAAAACGCTTTGTGGTTGAGAGATGTCTCTTACCTGTGTCTTCTTTTTTTATGTGCATTTTCAAGAAAGCTTAATGTACAAAACATACATTCCGTTAACATATAACATCTACCAACAACACCCGCACAGGATCTTTGCTATTCCAGAGTTCGTCTACATTCACTACATACATTGCCCTTTCTTTTCCCAGATAACAAAACAGAAATCAATGGGAGTACACACGTCTCACTGTGAAGAGCATACCCATAGTCAACGTAGTCCAGGCTCTCAAACATCTATTATATTTTGTCTGCAGTGACTTACTATCTTCTACTTTGTACATTACCCACCATTTCCACTATTGGATTGCAGATATGCCATCATTGGTCCCCAGTAATCCTTTGGCCTAGAGGTTAGTGATTGTTCCTCAGCATATAGTTCAAGCTGCTTCTTGCAATGCGCCATATCGGCCTGCCATGCGGTCTTCGTTGGATTGGATTTACTTCCCCAATGCAGTACCACCCTGCATTTTGCAAGTATTAGGGCCACAGACAGAAATTTCTTATTCAACACGCGGAAGTCCTTTAATAATCCCAATAAACAGATAGCCGGCTCACACGTCACACTCATTCCAACCATTTTGGATAGAGTTTCTGTGACTTTCACCCAGAATTGCTTTACCCGCAAGCAACTCCACACCAGGTGCATAATATCTGCCTCTGCAGCCCCGCATCTTGCACAGTTAGATTCATCCCTTAGCCCATACTTATACAGTTGTTTAGGGGTATAGTGCATTTGATGCAAATATTTAAACTGTATTATTCGTAAATTACAATTTGATGTCAGTGTATCTAATTGCTCACAGCAATGTCTACAGTCTTCTACCTCGATAAGCTGCTCTAATCCTGCATTCCATTTTGCCAGTGCCCTCCCGCCAACCGATGTCGTGCCCTTCTGTGCAGCAGCATACAATTTGGTGATGAGATGCTGACGTGACGTACTAGTAATCAGCACCTGTAGTGCCATAAGAGCAGGTGGTTCTACAGGAAAGTACAGATTATGTGCTCTCACAGCCGCTCTAAGGCGGTAATACAGAAAGGCCGACAGTGGGGCACTGTCTCGTGAAGCCTGTGCATCTGTCAATGTCAGAAAGTTACCATTCCTATACAAATCCCGCATAGTATGTAAGCCTGCCTCCCGCAACGACCGCAGCGATCAGCTGTCCTGTGTCACTGTTATGTCTGGGTGATGTAACAAGGGCATCGCCGGGGCATAGATCCATTCCTGCCCTGCTAACCTAGCTAATCAATGCCAAGCCAGTGACGTTGTATGCAGGGTGTTTATCTCAGTGCGTTGGATCTCCCTACGCTTATATGGTAGACTAGCCTTGAGGGGCACCGGGGCAGCATCATCGTGTTCGATCACCACATGCGGTATGACCTCATGTGTTGTGTACCAGTTGTGCGCAAAATGCGCCTGCGCACACAGATAATACAGTTTAAAATCCGGTGTGCAAAACCCGCCCTCTCTGTACGGTAGGGTGAGAAACTCCCAACTGAACCTCGGCTTTTTTCCCGCCCATGCTAACGTAATCAACAGAGAGCGTAGCTGCTTAGAGAAAGCCTCAGTCAATACTATTGGAATATTAATGAATAAGTATAAGAATTGTGGTAGTACTGTCATTTTAATGACAGCTAGCCTATCTGCCAGGGAAAGTGGAAGTGTCTTCCATCGCGATACACGGTCCTCCAGTTTGGACATCGCCCTACCATAATTATCCTGTAACACGATGGCAGGGTCCCTATGTACCCACACTCCTAAATACTTAACAGGCCCCTTCGCCCACTCCAGAGGGTATTCAATTGCGCAGTCTTTTGTGTCTGGTGTTAATGGCAGAATAATGGATTTCGTCCAATTAATACACAACCTCGAGTAGTATTCAAATCTGACATTCTCTAATGACCGGAGCCAGATAGTTGGGCGTCTCCCTAATATAGAGCACCATGTCATCCGCATATAGTGAGATGATCAGGGGTCGCAACTGGAATCGCAGCGCCGCCGCTGCATGCTTCTGCCGGATGATACAGGCAAGTGGCTCAATCACCAGTGCAAAAAGGAGTGGCGACAGTGGGCAGCCCTGTGGTATTCCCCTGCCGATCTCAATAACCCCTGATGTGTGTCCATTAATGCGTACACGTGCTATTGGGCTCTCGTATAAGAGGCGTATCCATCTAATAAACAACTCCGGCATCCATCCCTGTGCGCCCTAGTACCACAAAAATGTAGGTCCATGCAATGGAGTCAAAGGCTTTAGCCGCATCTAGCAACACCGCTGCCGCCTGCAACGGAGGCTCCAGATAATGCAACAATGCAAATATAGTGCGCAGGTTATGCGTAGTTGATCTAGCAGGTACAAAGCCTGACTGGTCAGGCAGCACCAACAGGGGAACCAGGGATTGCAGGCGCATCGCAATTACCTTTGCCAAGGTCTTGGCGTCTATATTTATTAAAGACAAAGGCCTGTAGGACTCACACCTTTCTGGGGCCTTATCTGGTTTTAACAATGCCACTATCAGTGCCCCCCTCAATGATGGTGGCAATATGCGACTTTGATATGCCTCCTCATACACCTCATGGAGCTGCGGGGCTAACAAGTCAATATATTCCTTATAAAATTCCCCAGTAATACCATCTATTCCGGGGGCCTTCCCATTAGGCAAGGTACGAATAGCATCTTTAACGTCGTCTACTGTCACTAGTTGGGCTAGGTATTCTCTCTGGCCCGGTGAAAGCCATGCCAGCGCCACTTCTCCCAAGTATCGCTCCAGTTCATCCTGCGATGCTGATGGCCTTGCCTCATATAGTTTGGCATAAAATTTCCGAAACGTCTCTATTATGTCTGTGTTAGCATACTGCGCTGTGTCTGCATCATCCACCAGATGGACCACAGAAACTACTACCCTTTGAGGTTGCAGTTTTTGTGCTAGGCTGTGTCCCGGCCTCCCGCTCTCACCATATGCCGTGCTACATGTCTCTTATTCAAGTATTGTGCCTCTTGCTCTGCCAGCGTCTCAAATTCTGTCAGCTGTTCCCTAATGGATGCCAGTATCTCCGATGTCGGTTGCCGCTCGTAATCCCTCTCTAGGGCATTTAGTTTATCCTCAGTGTTTATTAGTTGTGTCCATATGGTTTTTAGTACCCCTGCCTGTGCGCCGATACATTTACCATGTATTGTTACTTTAAAGACTTCCCACAAAATACACTGGCTATCCACAGTGCCCGTATTTAGTGTAAAGTATTCACTAATCGCACCGCGCAGCTCCACTTTAAAGGCTACATCTAATAAAGCTGCTGGGCGAAACCGCCAGGTGAAAGGCGCAGGAGTCACACCCGGCATCTTCAGTCTCTAAAGCACCGGGCCGTGGTCCGATAGCGTTTTGGGTAAGTGCCGCACCTCCACTATCCACTGACACACCTCCGTAGACGTGAGCCAGTAGTCCAGTCTGGACCACGTGCCATGCACAGAAGACACAAATGTGCCTTCCTTCTGTATAGGATGTCTTGATCGCCAGGCATCTACCAAGCCATACTCCTCCATTCCGCCCCTGATCACCTTGGCTGCCTGTTTCCCACGCCACTCTGTAGTGCAGATCGGCCCATCCCAGGATCCAAGTATGTATTAAGATCCCCCCCCTACACGACGTGCTTTGATGGGGTGGAGACTATCTGTCTCCAAACTGCTGTAATGAACTCAGGCTTATACGTATTTGGGGCATAGGTGTTAACAAATGTGATAGCTCTGCCAGCCAACAGACTGTGCGCAATTACGAGCCTGCCTTGATCATCCGCATAGTGTTTCGTGAGCGTGAAAGGCATCCCCCGCTTGATCCATATTAGTACCCCCCGCGAGTACCTGAAGTATGAGGAAGCCAATCAACACTGCGCCCAGCGTGCGCCCACTGTGCATTCCGCCCTTTTATCCAAATGCTTTTCTTGTATATGCGCTAAGTGTATATTATGTCTGTCTAGACACCTGAGTACCAGTCTAACCTTACGAGGGTCGTTGAGACCATGTACGATCCATGTAATGCAGTTTATACTGTCCCCCAACTTTGCCATCTGTTTCCCGTTAGGGTGATGTGTATGCCAATGTACGTGTGCAAATGAATGTTCCACAGCATTATGCATGCAATGAGCGGGTATACAATATATAAACAACCCAACATTCTCCCCCCTCCCACTTCAGCTGTCCCAACTTGCCAAAGACATCCCTGCGTAACAAACAACTTACTACAGTTCACCATTAGCATTACACACAATACAGAATTATGTAGCACAATGTGCTAAACTCATCCGGGGTGCTCCCTCACGGGGGTGCGCCAGACTACCAGTCTCCCTCCAGGTGTATGGAGGTGGTCAAGTTTTCGGAAGCAGCTGCAAGCCATCTCCAGCTAAATGTCCTTTAAACTGTTATTACCTATCACTCCCAATGCCAACCCCACCAACATCGCCAGGTATTCTCTGTTATCCTTCAGATGGGGTTCACGCTACTCCAAATGAGATAGCACAGTCAGTTGGGGCGATCATATTTCTTCCTTGTCGGTGTCCGCAGTGCTTCGAGTTTTCGTGCAAGGCAAGAGTGTCTTTAGGAATTCTGTGGCCGCTTTGGGCGTCATGAAAATCTTTTGTTGGCCTTTATACTCTACCCGTAGGCGTGCCGGATATAACATGGCATATGTTATGTTTGCCTTCTGTAATTGTTTTTTGACTGGCAAAAACTCTCTTCATGCCGATTGCACCGCTACCATGAAGTCCGGGTAAAAGGCGATCCGGGTCCCTTGATATTGTATTTCTCCTTTTTATCTGGCCATACGGAGTACTGTATCTCTATCCCTATAATTCAATACCTTCGCTATTATAGGGTGTGGGAGTGCTCCCGGGGGCGGACGTGCCATGAGCGCACGCTCCACCACCAGCAATTTTGAAAAATTTTCAGCTCCAAACACCGCCGTTAGCATATTTTCAATGTAGGTTTCCATTTTCCCGGTATTTGTGGATTCTGGTACCCCTATGACTCGCAGGTTGTTACGGCGAGAGCGCGCCTCTAAATCTTCATTTTTAGCATGGATGACTGCCAAGACGCGCTCCATGTTCAAGCTTTTCGAACTTACAGTTTATAACTCATCCTCGGCCTTCAATATCCTCTGCTCCATCTCTGTAATCTGTGTAGCCTGTTTGTCTAATTTTGCTGCCATACTGTCAATACGTATATTTAGGGTATCTATCTTGCAATCTATACATTGCAGGCTATTCTGCATGGCTAGGAGAGTGGCTTCCAATACACTCGCCTCCATTGTCCCAGATGCCTGCCCCCCCTCCGCTCCATTGTCTGAGGGTTGTTTAGCTGAGCCTTTCATTTCAAAGGTGAGCTTGGCTTGATTCTTATCCACTTTTCCCATTATGTGCGCAGGCTGCTGCCTCCCAGTTCAGTTCTGTGTCTCGTGCTGTACCAGCTATCCTCAATTTACACACGCTCCGCAGTAGATGTGAGTTGTATAGGAGCTCTATTGACCAGCCCTGTTTAATCTCAGTCTTCCCCGCCAACAGTGCAGTCTTCCCCCGCAACTCGGGTATAACCAGCAGCTTTATGCGTATTAGCACCGTGACCCCCGCGCATCCGCAGTAAGTATAGCCCATCAGTAGCGTATATATATTTAAGTACCTCACCGGTACTTTTTGTGACTGCCAATGTCCGGAAATTCCTAGTGTTTCACAGTGAGCAGAATCCCTTTACACATCCATATCCTGTAGTTCCACTCTCAGCGTAGAGATTGTCGGGTTTAAGTCTGAACGCTATGCACCCCTCGTCCACTTTATTCACTCCACTTGCTACGGCCAGAATCCCGGTATTGCTTGTCTCAACGCCTATGCCACTGCTCGTTCTTGCCAGGCCGACCGTTATAGCTGCACAGAGGCCCATCCGCTTAGCGTTGCGGCCTACTTCACTCTCGCCACCCCCAGGGCCTCACCTCCGCACTTTGCAACGGCATTGCTGCCTTTCTAGGCCCCAGGCAATCTTCGTGCAGGCGCCTGGACCGCTGCTCCCGGCGCCAGCGCAGCAGCGTGCATGCAGCAGGAATCGCCTCACCTTTGTCTCCGTCTTGCTTCTCACCCTGATCGGCCTGCTGCGTATTCTCGCACCACAGAGTTCAGGGCCTTCCCGCAGTCCCGTGTAGCCCGCTGGATCGCTTCTCTGCCCTCAGCCACCGTATGACCAACACCAGTTGCTGCACTGCTAACCTTGCTTCGCATCGCAGCCCTCCGCTATCTCTGCGTGGTGAGCTGGGCCAAGGGTCCCAGGTATTATTTCTCTGCAGTGATCAGGAAGCGCCCGCCGCCGCCATCTCGCGTTCTCGGCCTGGTCGCGCTACACGCCTCCTCCTTGAATTAACACTTTCTCCTCTCGTTTTTCCGCACCCGCCGTGCATGTCAACAGCTCGTGTTGGCATGGGGTAGTGCTGCTGCTCAATACTTGCTGGATGGCAGGATAAATGTCGGATTATTAGAACCCAGTCGGCGGAGCTGCACTACTGTGCGGCCATCTTGCCGTGGGCTCTCTGGCGCCCCACGTGTGTCTTCTTAATACCTTACTTTTGCACTTTGTTGATACTGAGGCTGTAGTTCCTCTCTCCTGGGTTCCACTTCTGGTGTTTTTCTTTCTTCCACATGGTTTTCCTCCACATTTTTTACACCTGAAGACTGAACTCTTCAAACAGGCATGCACTTTAGCACCAGCAAGATCATTGACAGATTAATGCCGACTAGGTTCCATGTCACCTCGCTTTCAATTAGGTTTTAAAATGTCTTCAGATGCCCTATCAGTGCTCTGTAGATGCCGAAAGAAGGCAGGTTTGGTGCTTTGTAAAATACTTCATAAATTGTATATCTGTTTTCTTTCTAAAGTAAATTCCATCTGCACTCTATATCTAGTTGAAATTATTCCATGTGCCTTTCTTTTCTCGAGTATCTACATCTCATACGACCTACTGAACATTATAAAGCATTCTGGTACCCACTGGGTCTGGTTCGCTCCAAAGAAAACCACAAATGAATTAATTAATAAAAAAGTTAGTTCGTTTTCTCAGCCTTCATTTTATGGCGATTTTCTTACTTCTGAAATCCTTTTGTTTTTGAAGCCACTGCTCTCTTTTTCGTGTCTATTTTAAAAATATCCTTAGGAGCTCTTTCACTGTGTGTTAATATCAAAATATCATTAAAGTACAATCAGATTTTAAGAATTTCATTAGAGCTACCAAATCATGTGGGCCGTGATTTCAAAATGTGGCAGCACAAACAATGTTAGTTTTATGGCAATTATGATCCATTTTCAAAGAGCATATATACCTGTTAAATTTACATCATTTCAATGCTGGCCTCATTGAGCTCTCCCTATTGAGAACAAATTCTTATAGTTCATTTGTCTATGTAAATTAGCAAGCATGTGATTTTAGGCAGTAGCGGCCCGTCACCTGCCAAAGTGGCGGGGCGGGCCGAAGGAGGGAGGTGTGGGGGTTCGGAGACAAAAAAATAAAAATAAAATAACTTACCTGAACAGCACCGCCACCTGCGGCATTGTGCTCTTCCAGTCTTCTGGGCACAGGCTTCCAGAATGCACTGAGGCCAATCCTGATGCCACATGAAAGCAGCATCAGGATTGGCCTGAACGCTGTCAACTTGCGTTCCCAGGTAGACTGGGTGCCTGTGCCCAAGACTCGTCATAGTCCTGAGGGCGGGTCCAGGGAGATTAAAATTAAACGGTTTTAAAACCCATTTTATTATCGTTTTATTTGAGGGTAGTGGCGGGGGGAGGCGGCGCTCATCCGCCCTAATGGAAGTCCATATTGGTAATAGGAAACAAAAAACTACAAGTTCTAAAATTCAAACTGCTGTTGAATAAAATGCTAAGAATTACATAGTAAATAGGTTGTTTTAGACATTCTGCAACGGGCGCATGCACCACCGTCTTCTGCTCTGCTGGCTGCTGCTTGTCATCGCCAAAGGGAGTGTGACACAAAATCCACAGCAGGTCTTATCTCAACCGGCCGGCCTGCTTAGCGAACTACCAAGCCCAGGGTGCACAGCGTTGCACACAGCTGCTGCCTGATTGACGAGGGGGAGGCGCCAGGACCATCGTGAGCATAAAGCTCTTCTCATCCTCCTGCGGCGCGGGAAGCGCTGTCAACGGGCGCACGCACCACCGTCTTCTGCTCTGCTGACTGCTGCTTGTCATCGCCAAAGGGAGTGTGACACAAAATCCACAGCAGGTCTTATCTCAACCGGCCGGCCTGCTTAGCGAACTACCAAGCCCAGGGTGCACAGCGTTGCACACAGCTGCTGCCTGATTGACGAGGGGAGGCGCCAGGACCATCGTGAGCATAAAGCTCTTCTCATCCTCTTGCGGCGCGGGACGCGCGCGGGCCGCGCCCGGGCGAAGCCCGGGCCAAGGGCGGGCCCGTCCTGCGCCCGTCTTCGACAGGAAGAGACAGGGCAGGGCCACCCCCTTTTCGTTCTTTTGTTTGGCTGAACTGCGTATTACGAACCACCACAAAAGGTACTCTGTGATATGGCCTTTTAGGCCCATTGACCTATTGCCGAATTTATTGAACTATCTTAAATTTGTTTAAGGACATGTTTTAGAGTTTTGCCTAATCTCATTGTAGATTCTGCTTTTATTCGGGGTTATACAATGGGCAAAAGAAAAATAATGGAGGGAGTAGGGCCGCTTGTAGCCGTAGGACCAGGGAAAGGGAAAAAAGCAAAAAATTGCATAGACACGCTGCTGACACCAGCGTGATGGATAGGATTGATGTCCTCATCCATGAGTGTGAGGACATCTTAGGAACAGAACTTGCTGTGACTAATCCTATCCTGCAAACAACAACTCCCAAACCTAGTACGTCGCGATTGCCTACTATTCCCTCAATGTTTTACAAGAAGAGTAAGGAGGAAGTCATGAAGCCTGGCACTGAGACTGAGACTAGACATGATCTGTGCGAGGTACAGACAGCAGGCTGTATTAGTACGGAACCACTCCCCAATATTTCAAATACCATACCTGAATTTAACCAATCTGGTGTTTCTATTTTATGTACAAATAGGTTCTCTGTTCTGGCTGAAATTGCCGATACTCCGTTTTCACAGTCTACTCCCTCTTTACTGCCAAATCAACTAGAGAGTATTGAGGAGACGATACCATCAATGCTAGATCTCTACCAGCTTGTCACCTCTCTTAGGCAGGAAATTGGGGCCATGAGAACAAGATAGATGATCTAGCAAATACAGTTAAAACACTAGTCTCCAATAATACCTCAAGTAACCAGAAGGCGCCTTCGCCTACAGAGAATCAACAGTCCCTACAGGTTATGAGATCTCACCCATCCTCTCAGAATGGAGAAGAACGAGTGGGGGTGGACCACCTGCTCCTTTTTTACCAACACACAATGATGTCCTCCCAATATCCACCTCAACAAGCCTAAAGGCCAGAAAACAGCATCCCCGAGTTATAGTTCCCCTGCATAATCCTGAACATCACACCACTTCTGTAAGAACGCCACTCACAATGTGCCCTACGCTCGTTAGTATACCAAAAAAGACTTGTTTGCCACAACCAATGGATACTGTAGGATATAAAGTTTGTATGGTTAATGTTCCCAAGCTACACAACGGGGCTAGCCATGAAAGTGAGGATTCATTGATCAACAAATCCATCCATTGGATACGGCAGGTTAGGGGATGTCGCTCACTCATACGGGAGGACATCCTTAGAGCGAGAAGGTGCACAACACATCCAGACTCACGAGATCACATTGAGCTTACTCTGTGTAAAGCAGACTTGGTAGAGAACCTTATTCTACTCGAGTTTCGTACTTCTTCCCCTGACTTCTCAGCAATACAGTTTAGACGATCCCCTCATAGATTAAATGATATACATCAAGTAGGCCCAGGAACAGGCTCTTCCTCATTGGACTGTAACGATTGACTACATAGTGTGACTACCAATACAAATATGACTCAGGCTTCCTCCTTACCGACTGATACACTGCCCATTATTGGCCTGAATCATTCTCCAGAACCCTGTACAGCTCTACCCCAAAACTCAGCCCCTTTAAATCAGCTAAAAATCATCTCCTGGAATATTGCTGGCCTTTCTAATAAACTCTCGTTACCTAATTGGAATGAGCTAATAGAGGGCTATGACATATGTATCTTCCAGGAAACATGGAGCCTGGTCCCTATATATAAATCTGGCTATTGCTGTTATTATATTTCGGCAACCACCGTAGGGAAGGGTCGTCCCTCTGGAGGTTTGATAGTGTGGATAAAAATTGCCTTAAATCTTAGAATAACAAATCACTCAGCACTGTGCCCAGACATTATGAGGCTTACAATTAAAGGACACAGAGGGCGGGAACAATTGGACTTGTTTAATGTCTATTCAAGGGGATTAGCTGGGGGCAAGGCCTCACCTACCTTCACTTTGCTCGAAAAAGGTTTGACAAGTTGTTCACCCGAGTCCAGGATAATGGTGGCAGGTGACCTAAACACTACCTTCGAGCCTCTTGGCATCGAAGATTTAATTGGGATTGAGGAGGAGGACATGAAATGGGGCATCCCGTCACTGACCTTAACACCGGTGAAAAAATGGTCACAAAGAGCTATTCAACTAAACGCACTTACTATGGAGTACGGTTTAAGAGCAGTGAATGGTAGGACAAAATCTGATAAGCAGGGAGCCTTTACCTACAATAAAATATCTTGCCCTTCCCGCATCGACTATATTCTAGTAGATGTTGGTTTTTGGGGACATGTTGTAGACATGGTAGTGGAGAGTACAATAGATAGTGATCATAACCCCCTATGCTTGTTATTAAGGTCACCCTGGGCAGCTATATGCGCCTCATTGATTATTCCCACACACTGCGTAACCAAAGAGCTGATACCTTCCAATTCTGGAAGAGCACTTAAGTGGCACAAGGTCGCCTTACAAGATACTAAACTAGAGGCTATTAAACAAATACTGAACGCTAAAACCGCTGAGTTAACAGAGGGGACAGTGGAGGACCCTACAAATGCACTCTCCATATACGCTTGTACTATTGAGGAGATTAGTACTCATTTCAAAGCACAAAATAGACCCACTGGCTTCGCATTGCACACCAGGAAAGCCCAATCATGGTTTAATAAAGAGTGCAGATTCAAAAGGAGGGCCTTGGCAGTAGCTATTAGAACAAAGAAGGGCATAGCCATTACACTGGCTAGGAAGGAATATAGAGAGGCGCAGCGAAGAGCAAAACTAGACTGGGATGAAGCTAGATGGCAAAAGCTAAAATGTGCGAGTCTTGCAAGGGACACCAATCTATTTTGGACACTACTTAGGAGGACAAATAGAGGAGAAGCAGATCAAATCCTCAATCATATTACCCCCGAAGCTTGGTCTGTTCATTTTGGCAACCTCTATTCTGGGCCTAACAACACATGTATAGATAGTTATTCTTTAACTAATTCTAGGACAAATAATAGAAGCATGGGTGATGTCCCTTCATTTAATTTTAGGCCTGCTGAGGGTGATCTTTTTAAGCTAAAAGAAGTAAAGGTGGCTATAGGTAGGCTGGTTCCTGCAAAGGCCCCGGGACCAGATGGCATACCTGGCGATTTGTTTCTAGTAGACCAGGATAAATGGGCCGAGTATGTCCTCCTCCTAATTAATTCCATCTCTAGAGGATGCCCAGTCCCAGATTCTTGGAAGGGGGCAGAGGTAGTGCCCATTTATAAAAAGGGAGATAGAGAAGATCCTTCCAACTACAGACCAATTAGTCTTATAGACACAATGCAAAAGGTAGTTGGGAGGGTAGTCTTACAGCGAATCCAGACTTGGGCTGAGGAGGAGGATATCCTCTCCGAGTATCAGGCGGGTTTTCGGTCCAATACGAGCACGGTGGACCAGGTTTTTAGATTTCTCATGATTCATGGGAAAGTAGTAACGGTAGGCAAGGGCAGTCTTTATCTCGCTTTTATTGACTTAAGGACTGCCTTTGACTTGGTCCCTAGGAAAAAATTGTGGGAAATATTACGAGAGATGGGTATCCCTCCAATGATCCTTAATCTCTTAGAGAGGCTCCATGAGGGCAATTATGCCCAGGTAAGATGGGGGTCTCAAGGGCAGCTCACTAAAAAGATTCCAGTAAACAGGGGAGTTCGCCAGGGCTGTGTGATGGCACCCACCCTGTTTTCTTTATATGTAAATGGGGTGGTCAGCTTCTTACAAGAAACCCCGGCTGACGCCCCTACCCTGGCAGGCAAAAAAGTGCCAACTCTCCTGTTTGCTGACGATACACTGCTCATCTCTAAGACACCCGTAGGTTTGCAAACCCTCTTAAATAGGTTCCAAACCTTTTGTAACTCCCGGGGGTTGATTATAAATACAACGAAAACTAAACTAATGGTTTTCAACCCCCACAAATCATTTAGGAACAATTTTACTCTAGATGGGACTCGACTAGAGAGGGTTTCCACCTTTGACTATTTGGGTATTCGGCTATCAGAGAAACTGCAGTGGAGACCCCATCTAGATAAAATGCTACTCAACCATAAAAGGGCCACTGGGGCACTGAGCAGAGAACATCGCTCTTCTTTTAGTAGACCGGTAGCCCCGGCACTTATTGTATATGGAGCCAAGGCCGTAAGCTCGGCTTTATATGGTGCCGAGCTTTGGGGCTTCGAAAACCTCGATGAGATCAGCAGATCGGAAAACAAGTTCTTTAGGGACTTGATTATGTTGCCGCGAGGAGTTCCTCTAATCCCTTTGTTCTATGATCTGGGTAGGTTTAATTTTAAAGACTTGGCAAAACTTCGACCTTTGCTTTACTGGGCACGTCTTAGGCGAACCCCAGAATTAATTAATTATGCTGAGGCACTTACTGAAATAATGCGCATCGACACCAAGAAGGAGATCAAATGGATCTCCAATCTCAAATCATTATTAATTGTTCTTGACTTTAAGGACTCTTGGGATACCCAAATTCCACCAAGCAAAGAGGACCTTAAACGGGCCTATTGGGCCTGGATTGAGGCTAAGGAACTTAGTAATTCTAACATGGGAAGACTTACGGAGGAGTTCTTCCAACATAAGCTCCAGAGAGGTTTAGAATCATACATGGACACAATTCAGGTCCCCAGAGACAGGACATTGTACATTCAATTTAGGTTTGGCTCCCTCCCAGTTCGGGACTATACCGCAAAATGGCTACCACCGCACCGCACTACTGCAGAATGCCCCCTGTGCGGCACCATAAAGGAGAGTGTTGCACACCTTCTGTTTGCGTGTCCTGCACACGCAGGCGCAAGGTCCAGGTGGCTTGTGCCCATATGCAAACAACTAGGCTCTCTGGATTACAGAGTTGCTTTACGCATACTTAAATCGGACACGAGCACCCTGTTTGTTTGCGGAGTAGCCAAGTTTTTGGGATGTGCATGGATTACCAGGTGTGGGGCTATACAGAGGACAGCCCCTTCTGTCGATGAGTAGCTGGTGAATCCAATGAGCGGGGCCAAGGATCCATGGTACAGAATATATGGGGTTTGATTTCGTATAGCATTCAGTTGGTTTTAATTATTTTAAACTTTTTAAATGAATCTAGAATCTAGTGAAAATAGCTTTAGGTCTTAACGGTTTTGGAATTGTATCTTTTTATTTTTATTGTTTGTATATGATTGTATTTTTTTTTTTTCTTTTAAACTTTTCTTCCCTTTAACTTTATTTGATGTATTTGATGAATTGGTCGATGCTTTTATGATATTTATATCGAAATAAAGCTATTTATGATGGTGATGATGGTCATTCTGCAATGCATTTGAAAGTGACACATTTAGCATTTTTTGTTTCTAGGGAGTAATCACTATACCTTTGAGGATGGATTCTAAGAATATGAAACCCTATCATTCATTCCTTATCTGATGCCATGGCATTTACTCTTCGAATGCAGGCGTATCAAGTAACACAGCTCAAATCTATCTACAAAGCAACAGACGGTTGCACTAGAAAAGGGGATGTAAAATAAATTAGAGCAGCGATTCTTAACATTTTGACTTCTGTGGACCCCCACTTAATCATTACTGGAATCAGGGGACCCTTACAGAGTCATTATTGGAAGCTGAGTACATAGCTGCCAAGGTTTCAGATTGCTATGTGTGACATTTTCATAACTTCAGTGTAATTATGAGTGAGATTTCAACGACTTTGAGTGACAATTTAATCACGAGCAAAATCAAGCGATGAAGATGAGGGAAACATATAAATATCACAAATTACACCCATTTGAGCAACGAGAAACTTTAAGGAGATCTTGAAAAAAGCACCAGAAATGGAAGGGTACTTACCTAGTACCCTTGTAACCTGATCGTACTGTGAAACACATGTGTAACTATGAGGGCTGCCCAGATGTCCGAGGCTGTAACCTACCCCAGCCTCCACATTATTTAGACAACCCCAGATCTAAGGTTTGAAGCACAGGTACTAGTAGTGAAACTTACTGTGTTCCGGCAGCGGTCCAGGCTGGGCCCGCGGGTCGACAGACTTGAGGGTTAGATACGCACAGTCTGACTCAGTGAAGATGGCAGGGCCCAGTCATGCATGAGAATGGAAGCTCATGTTTTAGCATTAGTTTAGCGTTAGTGACAGTAGTAACATGCATGACAGAATCCGTGAGTGCAATAATAGCAGATGCAGCACAGATGTAAAGAATAGGTGCCAGTAACATGCAGGACAACAGAAGCAGGTCAGCTATGGCATGCCCAGTCTTTATATTAAAAATTAAAATAACAGGATTTAATGTGACTGACAGCAGAATCAGACCGAGTGAAACTGCAGCAATGAGACCCCATGTATGACAAAAGAAGCACACGCATAAAAGGCAGCAGTTATGTACGAGACATTAGAACTAGTTCTGTAACCCATGCATGATACCACCAACCCGCAGCCCTGAGGCTGTAACCTACCTCAGCCTCCACATTATTTACCCAACCCCGGAACTGAGGATTGAAGCACAGGTGCTATTAGTGGCAATTACTGTGCTCCGGCAGCGGTCCGGGCCAGGCTCGCGGGTCGACAGGCTTGCGAGTCACATATGCACAGGCTGACTCAGTGAAGAAATGCGATGTGCGAGCAGCTGCAGTGCCGGTCTGATGGCGGGTCAGTCTCTGAGAGGCAGGCTCAGGCCACGAGCCACCGCGGTAATTCAGGTTTGCCGCCCGCCTCCTCAGTGAGTAAGTGATCCTGTCTAGTGATAGAGTCCTGTCCGCTGCAACGGTCACTCTGTCTCCCTCTGCAATTGAATTCCCTGCAGTGCCGGGGGTCAATAATTTTAATACTGCAGCTGACAGCTGAGCCACGACGCGGCAGCCAGTGCGAGCAGGCAGCGCTGCGAGTGCCCTGATTGCCACAAACCAGTAGCCGGCCGCCCTCCTCACAACAAACTCCAGCAGTAGGAAGTGACATCCCTGCGGCGCCAGACTGTTGTATCACACATAATCATAGGGGAATGAATCACTAGTGACAGTGAACCAGAGTCTCACATATGTTGTATCGGAGTCCCTCAACCAC
The DNA here is from genome assembly GCA_963921515.1 of Calotriton arnoldi. Classification (NCBI taxonomy): domain Eukaryota; kingdom Metazoa; phylum Chordata; class Amphibia; order Caudata; family Salamandridae; genus Calotriton; species Calotriton arnoldi. Next base: position 1,119,438 of record CAWUFW010003706.1, read on the forward strand.
ACTTTCACAGTACGCGGTATATGTTTTTCTCCGCTCGTGTGGTCAGGTGGATAGTGTCATCATCAGGTCATAATCACTAGAGGGCTTGGTTCTCCAAGTGATTAACCAACCCCCACCAGGAGGGAGACTGTCTGAGTGGATCGCAGTGGTGATGGGTGACTAGTGATTAAGAATATCTCCTATCCTGTATAGAGAAGCTTTAATAGGTCAGGATAGGGACATGATTAAAAGAAAAGGCGGTGCGTACGTGGATTGGTGATTGGTCCACTGCACCTAGTGAGGGGTCGACATGTTTCAGCCAAGGGGTTGCTCTTATGAGTCAGGTGGCCTTCTTCAGGACTGTGGTTAGGGAGGTGGTCTTCAAATTTCAGATCACCTCTGTTTCAAGGAGGGTGAGTACATTCACATACCCTTCTTCGTAAGTGATCGCAATGGTTCACGGTTTACGTTGTCATAGGTGCAATCTTTACCTATGACTTATGAGAGAGGCTTCATTCCTCCTAGGACGCAGGAGAAACTGGCAGTCCTTAGTTAAGGACAGTCTCGTCAGGCATTGCTGCGCTTTCTCCCGGTCCCGAAGGGTATCACACAACCTGAGTGGGCAGTCATGTCTCGGTAGTAGCAATTGGGCACTACCTCGACGTGAGGTCAGTCTGAGAGCCTCGGCGGGAGTCAATCTGAGTTCTCATGAGATACAGTGTAGCAGTCTGCCAGCTGAGCCTACTAGCTCAGCCAGCTGAGCTCCAAGCCTGCAGGAGCAGCGCACTCATGCCACGGCGCACTACCAGCTGCCACTCCAGTTAAGTTAACAGTTTTAGGCATCGCTAACGGCTTGAGTGACAGCTGAGGCACTGTGCCTATAATGTGTGGCAATACATTTCACTGCGGTGATGCGGAGCACCACACTGAAATTAGTTAGTCTAACGCCTGATGCGTGGTACTTGGCAGGACTGTGAGTACCCTCCGGCCACAGCAATTTCTATAATTTGAACCTCAAGACAATACACAAAAATATAGAAACACATATACACTAAACAAATGCTTCAATATTGATTTTTTAAAATTCACAATGAATTATACATTTTCAATTTAGCTTTTTTTGTATATACTTTATTAATTTATTTATTTTAATATTATTTAATTCTGAATCAGAGCACAACCTGCAAGAGAGAGCAGGTGGCTAGGAAATGAGGTGGATGGGGGTGAGGTTTCCATAATAAACTTGACAGCAATAGATAGTGGGGAAACGAAAGGGTCTATACTAGTAGAGGCATGCACCTCTTCAGGAGGAGAACGTTAACTGGGCAGTTACAGTGGAACAAGGTGTTCTGTGAAGGCAGGGTCTTCAGCTCCTCTCGAAAGCCAATGTGGAGCTTTCCAGGTCTTGCTCAGGCTTGAGTTCCAGAACCTCATTTCAAAGCAGATGTCCTGATGTCTCGTCTTCTCTTTTCTGCTGTTTCTGGATTGAACCTAGGCGATGCTGGTGCAGGTGTTGCAAGATTCTTCTGAGATGCTAATCTTGGTTTTAGGTAGAATGGGATGTCCGAGTTATCTACCGTACAGGCTATTTAGAAGGCCTTAAAAGTGATGCAGATGGGCAGAGAAAGCTTTTACTGGTTATAATGAGAAATAAACCTGGATATCCTGGCAATCTCCCGCAATCATTAGCTAGATTAAGCAGAGACTGAAAACTTCTTTTCTTGTCTATTATTGGCTTGTATTGTTGTTTTATTAATATAATAAATGACAGTCATTCAGCTTTTCATTCTTGCTTTATTATTCAATGTGATAACAATGCAGCTGACACGTGTTTCGCCCAAGGGGATAACCTGAGTGCTTTTTCAAGGACAATCAAAGCGGTCATCTCTTTTCGGTGTTAATTGCCCAATAAACACCGGCAGGTCTGAGGATATCACCTGCTTTCTGTAAGCATCCATTTGATGGAAATGCCAGCTCCAGATAAGGCAAGATGATAGTTAATAGATAATTCCTGCCAGACAAGTTGTAGTCTGATTCAAATAACAGGTTAATGGATGGAATTAGGTTTGCCAATTAAAATTAATTCACATATTTATTACAGCCGTGGAGATTCAATTGTATACAATGGAGTCGAGTATATATCAATTTCTGCACCACTGATATCGAACTTTATGGTTTATAATTAAACAAGCCCTTAATTTAATTTTAAATTGTATCGTTACTAGTTTTATCTCCCTTAACTACTGTTGTTTTTTCATATAATGCTACAATGTTTGTTTTTGCTTTCAGTATAGCATAACAGTCTGCAGATGTATCATCCTTCATTTACATACAGAGAATCTGGGCCCAGATTTACCAAGATACCCTCAATACAAATGCTGCACAGAAATTTGGAGCACTGCATTGTATGAACAACAAAAAATTATGCAGCATCATATATACTATGGGGCTTATTTACAAGCCCAATGCTCCGCCGGTGCGTCACTTTTATTGACGAACCGGCAGCGCAATGGGCTTCCCCATATTTGCAAGGCTATGTGGAGTCACCCTGCGTGACTTTTCATGGCCTTGTAAATATGTTTCCCTTTCACGCATAACTCTGCGTGAAAGGGTCATTCTGTGGGTGTTGCTGTAGGTGTTCCCACGCAACATCCATGGAAGTTGACGCATTCCTAGATTTACAACATTTTGTAAACCTGGAAATGCGTTAGAATCCTACGCCTCCCCAGGGGCGGCGTAAGGAGGCACAACGAGGAGAAATACTTTTATTTCACCTCGTTTTTTGCTCTTTCTATGCGTGCTGCATTCTGAAGCATACATAGAAAGAAGAAAATGCCTTAAATGATTGTTTTAGGGCAGGAAGGTGTCCCTTCCTGCACAAAAACGATCATTCCCTCAGCCCAGGCACCTTTGCAAAATTACGCAAGGGTGTCTACACTGGCGCACAGCTGCTGTTTGTGCACCAGCGCAGAGGAAAAGGACAAGAATGCGTTGTATCTTGTAGATACAGTGCATTCCTGCCCTTTTATTTTGACGCACGGCAGTGCAGCAGGAAGGCTTGCTGCGCTGCCGTGCCCCAAAATATAGTAAATGAGGCCCTGCGTGTCGAGCACCGATTATACCATAGGATAAGCCTCTGCTAAACATGTCTTGTTTGCACAACACTAAACACAAGTTATCTTTGCACGATGGCATAAAGATGAGCAAATAATGTATTGTGTGAGTTTGTACTAAAGACACACTCTCTAGTACAAATCTTGATGCGCAGACAGCCACCGAAGTGTAAATCTGGTAATATGTGTACATTCTCAGAAATTACATGCATTACATCTAGTAATATTGTGTGATTGACTTTTTCCTCTTTCTTTGTGCCTTTTTTATTTGATGTCAGGATTTCACTCAAAAGCCCAGTTGCACTAGTTTGGGTGACTGTAGTTGATTTAGCTTTGTGAGGTATCCTGGGGGGGGGGGGTGCTTTTCTCACCTTGTTATGCTCACTTCCCATTGATTGTCAGGGCTTCCAGGCCACAAAAACACAATGCTAGTTCAGGACTGAACTTGCATTACATTCTGATGCAAAAACCTTTGGTGGGCGAAAGTTGATCAATGCTTTATTTTACTTTGAGTCATGTACCAATTCTTTGCGTCACATGAGCGTCTGTGATAAGGTTTAGTAAATCTAGACCTTGACTTCTTAAAGGATGCTGACAATAGGCTCCTGGGGTCTCTCAGCCTGCCCTCTCTGTCTCTCTCGCTCACTTGACTCCAGACTGTAACATAAATTCAGGAATATAACGTCAGTCTCCAAGAGAGGAATGAACTCTTACTGTACACATCAATGGGTAGTACAGAATGTTTTCATAAGCAAATACATTCTAATTTTATTTAAAAAATGTAAAACACACCTTTAGCAAACTGTACAGGTACACAAGGGAAACCAAAGTGCACATTTCTAAACTGAAAATTAAGCTGAGGAAAATAGTCCAGTCACAATGATACCTACGCTTGGCACTGTGGCTAGGTGTCTGTTGCATATTATATTTCACTGGTTTGCCAAAGAATGTTTTGTAATTGATTAACTTTATTATTTATTACTGTTATGTTCTGTTTTCTTGTGCTTGATATGGCTTTCCATGTGTTCCTTGAAGCTTGATTTTTTTTTGGTTTTATTTTCAAAGATGGACATAATCTGGCCGTGAAGCACGTCCCGCCTCCACAGTGTGGTATTTGGATTCGGACAAGCAACGGAGGCCATTTTGCTTCGCCAAATTTCCCTGACACCTATCCGCCAAACAAGGAGTGTGTTTACATTTTAGAAGGTATTGTGCCTTTTATCCCTCTCTAAGTACTTGTTACAATCAACTAAGTAAAAACTGGATCTGTGGAGGTGTTGGAATGCCTGTGTGTGGGCAAACACATTTGTTTAACCCACACTGTGGGACGCAAGAAGTCCAAATATTGATGGTAGCGCCTGACTGAACCAGAAAAACACAATTTGTGTCAGGAATGAGTTAACTATACAGAACAGTCAGAACACTTTTTTACTGCTTCAAAATTTGTGTTTTTCCATGTTTCAACTAGAAACGTTTACTGTAGTCCTCTGCATAATACTTCATCAATATCCGAGTGGAGGAGCAGTACACACTTCATGGAAGTCCTGGGTACTTTTCTATCATTATAGGGGCCGTGATAACTCTTCAGCTATTTCCGAGGAAGATCCGAGCAAAGATCTTGTTTCTGGAAATTTACAGAAGATACAGAGTAAAATGATGGAGCAAAAACCATCCCGGTTGTACTTGTCCTTTCTGCTAATTCACTCAGTCATAAATCTCTCTTTCGGCAAACAGCCATAAAAGAACAATGGATGCAGTAAAATAGCAAAGATTCAATAAATATACTGCTTAAAATCATTAGAACCTGTTTAACAAGCACTGAAAATGCATTAGGTTTCGCCTATGTTCTCCTATTCCATGATACGCGAAGAGAATAGCCTCAACAGCACATGAGGCGGTATGAAGAGGGAGAAAATCAACTGAAGAACAGCACACAGCCATTTTGTGACAAACTGGTACGGCCCGGGGGATAACACCTTTGTGTACCTAACAGTGACTAATGTTAACTGTTCAGTAGCGCTGCACAGAAAAATGCAAGTTATTTCTGCATGTCATTGACTCAGACCTGTGACCTGACAAACAGCAATATCAGTACAGTATAGGATCATTTCCATCTAAAAAATGTGCTGCCTCGAGGACTCCCTCTGTCTCACTTAGAGGGGTGGACCCTGGTCTGTATTTTTGCGTAATTCGCCACATGCTATATAGGAATCTGGAGACTGCAAAAACTATAGGTGGGCTAATGTCAGAGTGCAAAATCCTATGGGCGTCCAAGTACCGCCTGACGCCTAAATTGCGGCATACTAGCACCAACCATTTTAACCTGGCCTTCTTATAAGCAAGGCAGAAAAAAAGAGTATGGACCACTGATTCCAAATCTGCTCCACGGGGTAGACAAGCCTGCTCTGCGGTTTTAGTGGTGCCAGCCCATTTGACGGTGAATGAGTGCAACAGCGAGGTTCCAAGCCTAAGCTGGCTGTACAGCTTCCTTGCCAAGGCGGGTTGTATCTCATCTAAAAACTAAATGTTCTGGTGCATAATCATCCTTCAGCAGAATGAAAGAGGCAGTTAGCGAACCTGACGTGTTCGCCGTTTGAATGACGCTTAGTCTGAACTGTGCATAATTCCTCTTTAAAGCTGCTTTAGAAATCAAAGCAGATGCCCCCTTTGGATCTGTGCACAAGCTTTCGCTACCCGTTTTCCTTAGTGTATCTCTGACATATTTGATCCAGGTAAGGTTCCTATACCCTGTTCTGCTAAGTATGTCTTCTAGTCCTTGCCAATAAAAATGCAATTCAGGGGTGACCCAGATCCTTCTCCAGTAGAGAATTGGTCTAATTCCTGCCCCATTAGAGACTGACCTGAGCTCCATGTCCAGCCTGCTAATTCACTCAACCTGCCTCAATTATCCTTGTTTAAAATGTCAGATGGTTTTTGGACATTATGAAGAAAAGGTCTGGTTGATTTTGAACTGGTTATTACCGTTTTTTTGCTGCAATTGTTTTAAACTAGTAGAATTTCCATTGTAGTTTTCTGCTGGACACATTTTCCCTCGTTCTGAGTGCTACGGAATGTTTCAAATCAGGTGCAATTCGTATTTGTTGTGATTTTAAATCATGTTCAAGCATAAGTTTGCTTGCTGCTTGTGTTTTTTGCACACAAATTCAAGCAGAAATGGCAGCGCACAAAGAATACCATGGGCCAGATTCACAAAGGTAAAGTTAGACGAAAGTCTAACTTTACGACTTTCGGTACATAACGAAAGTCGTAAAGTTAGACTTTCGTCTAACTTTACCTTTGTGAATCGGGCCCTATGTTGTTATGCAGGTCGCAGAAAATATTACTGTATGTGATTCCAAAATATATACGGGAAAAATTAGAATTGTGGGATAAAATTGTGGAGAAAATTTAGTACTGTGCAATTATGGGATTTCCTGTTTTGTGCCTTTGGAATCAGTTAGATGGAGACAAAAATCCATATGCTGCAACTAGATCCCCCTAGAGAGCACATTAAATTGGCCAACTTGTTTTATCATCCGGGATTCTCTTTGGCAACATTTTCTGAGTAATGACTCATGTGAAGTACCTCTGTATATTACTATTTTTATTTGAAATAGGCCAAGTTGCATCCATAGTATAATTGCCAAATAAGCTTAATCAAGTAAACAGAAACCAGCTGTCTGAAATGGTAACTTCCCATGCAACCTCTCCTGTCTTGCAGCGGCTCCGCGACAAAGAATTGAGCTAACTTTTGATGAACCCTATCACATAGAACCGTCATTCGAGTGTCGCTTCGACCACTTGGAGGTCCGCGATGGGCCTTTTGGCTTCTCCCCGCTCATCGACCGCTACTGTGGTCTGAAAAGCCCGATGCTGATTAGATCGACTGGAAGGTTCATGTGGATAAAATTTTCCTCAGATGAAGAACTTGAAGGGCTGGGATTCAGAGCAAAATATTCATTCATACCCGGTAAGGTGTTTGATGGCAACCCGCAACATTTGTGTCTCCAGGTTCCTCTCCCCAGAATGCTTTCGGCAGTCACGTTGCGCTAATATTTCACATAGTTTAACAGGTGTAATTGGTTTAGAAATGGGAAGCAGCCTGTATCCTTCTTTTTAATTTTTCCTATTGCATGATTAAATCTACATCAGTAAAAATGAATGTCCAGGAATGTCTCGTAATCGTGCTGAAATATTGCATTAATTAAATGATTTCGCTGGAAGTGAAGTCGGCAGCTCTCGCTTTCTTGCGGCAGTGAAAAGCTATGTTAACATGCTAAGTGGAAATATATGGAAATGTTAGTGTGTGAACTGTGGTAAAAGATTAAATGGCTGACCCCGCTGCAAAGGTTCGCATAAACTATCCGCGCAGAAGTCTACTCGGAGTTCATACTAATGACTGCAACCCATGGTGCCCATCTGAACTGAACCACAGTGTGTTAGCCATGCTTATTTTTTTATATATCTATTTATGAATTTTGAATTGCTCTGGCTTGTGCCAGGTAGCCATTTTGTATAGCTTTTGGCTGTAGTGGGGCATATCGTGTGGCTGTCAAATGCCTCCCTGGGCAGAAGTTGGTCTGTGAAAAGGTGGATCGTCGATCTACGATGAGTACTGTGCTCTAGCCCCACTGGAGGCCATACTGTTCTCATCAGGGCCTTGTCCCTTTCTTCGAGGTGGTTTCACAGTTGGATGTGATGGCCCCAGTCAAGAGGCTGTCTTCATTTATTTTCTTGAGCATTGACATATCTAGGGGGATTTCTGAGAACTAACCACAAAGAGGGTTAGCTTTCGTAAAAAACATATGATTGTGTATCCATGTGTCAGCCACATATTATGATAATCTTATTCAGTCATTCCCCAATCAGCACATGACCGCATTACAGTCTACTTTTCACATTTAGGCTGCTTCACTGCTCTCAGAAGTGACACAATCACATGCTCCCCCAAGTACTGCTGTTCCACTGAAAGGCCCTAAAGATCTCACCAGAGGTCTGGAGCTGACGGGTGAAATACTGGGACCCAGGAGACGATTCCAAATGTAGCCACTGACTGGAATCTCCACGTTCATCTGCATTGTTCAGCAGCACATGCTGTAGAGTCTCACACACTTAATCACCAAGGGCCAGATGTACGACCCTATCAATTTGTGAGTTGCAAATTGCCATGTTTTGCGACTCGCAATTTGCGACTCGCAAATAGGAATTTACTACAGTGTCTCAGACACTGTTTGCGATTCCTAATGGGGTCGTAAACTGCTTGCCTCATTAATATTCATGAGGCAGGTACAATTTGCGACCCCATTAGGAAAGGCTAGCACTCCCAGGGATGGTGGCCTGCTGGGGTCAGTAGACCACCATGTCTGTGACTGCTTTTTAAATAAAGCAGTTTTTTATTTTAATGCAGCCCGTTTTCCTCAAAGGAAAACGGGATGCATTTAAAAAAGAAAAATGAAACGTTTCTGTTTCATTTTTTAAGAGCAGGCAGTGGTCCCTGGAACCACTGCCTGCTCTTTCCCCTGGGGACCCCTTCCGATTTGCGAGTGTCTTACCACCTACTTGAAGTAGGTGGTAAACGAGAGTTTTTTGCGACCGCAATTGCGGTCGCAAAACAATCATACATTTAAGTGAGACTCGCTATTAGGAAGGGACGTCCTTGGCACGCCCCTTCCTAATAGCGAGTCGCAAACCCTAGTTTGCAAGTCGGTAACAGGTTACCGACTCGCAAAATAGGGGTTGTACATGGGGCAGCCAAATTTTGCGGTCGCAAAAGGGCCGATTTCCCGTTTGCGACCACAAAATATGGTTGTACATCTGGCCCCAAGTGTTAAGATTACCCTCCTCAAGGGTGCTCATTATAACAATCTCAAAGGAATCAAATATTTAGGGCCTGGTTTAAAGACAAGTGGTAATAGGAAATCCTCAGATTTCTAGGAGAAATGTTAACTCTGGAGGAGCATCTGCAGGCGGAATTTTCTTCACTCTACTTTACCTGCAGAAGAGGAAATTTCACCTGCTGGTTTTCTTCCAGATTCAGCATTTCCTCCAGAAAGTGGAGGATTTTTCATTACCAGTTGACTCCGGCTCACCGCCTTAGTCAACCCCTTGATTTAGAGAACATGGTTGTCAATCCTTACAAGGACTACCTGTACAAGGCAACCTTAGTTAGAGTCCAACCATTTTGTTCTGATTCTATTCTCTCTGACTTCCAAACAATGTGCGGGTCTCAGCAGGTGGCCGGGTTTAACTTCTCTTTCCATAGATAACTCTATGATAGATAACCACCCTGATATACTCGCATTTAACCCGATATTTGTAACCCGATATTTGTAAAGCGCGAACAAATCACCCCTAACGGTCTCAAGGCGCTGGGGGCCGTCGGGAAGATTAAGCGAGCTATTGCCCAGAGTCACATGGTGCTGGGCTGAGCTGCCGCCGGAGCCGGGGATCAAACCGTGAGCCCCGTGCTCCAGAGTCAGCTGCACCACACCTTTGATTGAACCATCAGCTTTTGGCTAAAACGCCATACCTTAAGAGCTTTCCGAAACTGCAAATGGTAAGGATTATTTGAATGCAGCTTGGGAGCTTGCTCTGGGCTCTACAAGTTTAGTAAGCAAACGCTCTGCTTCCTTGGTGATCTAAAAAAAAAAAAATGGTATAAAAAAGAAAGAGCTAGCCAAGCGTAGTGTGTGGGTTGGTTGATAAAAATGAAAATACTATGAAATTTAGTACCCTTATTTTTGTAAAGTTTTATGACAAATACAGAGGCTTTTAAATACAGATCATTTTGCAACTGGCAACTAACAAATTTGTTTTCAAAGGCTGAAATACCTGAAAATCTCTTGCCAAATGTTAAAGTAAGTGAGCTGTACAGTGTTGTACTATTTAAAGATGGTGTGTCAAATACTTGGATAATCCCAAATAGAGGTTGGTATTACTGTGGTCCAACTTGGAACCCACTGTAGCTTGAATAATAGATTCAGGTAAAAACAGATGAATATAATTTTTCTTAAAAAGTTTATAGTAGGAAGCAGTAAGAAGCTATTTGTGTGATGAAAATGAGGGTGTGTCATCAAAGATGATACTCAGATTGTGGGAAGATTTCACTGGCTCAGGACAGGGTCCACGTTCCAGGGACCACCAGAATAGGGATCATTTGGGACTGACAGAGGCTATTACGGTATGCGTTTTGTCAGAATTAATCTTAAGGTGGTTGGTGCTCATCCAGTTGCCGTCCAACTGCTGTGTGATTTGGGTGTCATCAGCATAACTTCAGCGTAACTTCAGAAAATGAATCCAAACTTTGACAGAGGGGGCCACATAAATGCTGAAAAGAGTGGTACTTAATGAAGATCCTTTAGGTACTCTATAGTTATAGGATTGAAGTGGAGGCTTATTCTGTTAGCTTTACTGCCTGCACACGATCTTTTAGAGATGAGTATAGCCATTTTAATGCTTTGCCTGTGCAAAGGCCATACCTACTCTTTACATAAGTACTTTGTGAGACAGGGTTTCGAAGTCAGCCTGTAGGTAATGATATCAAGGCACATGAGCGGTTACTATCCAGTAGTGTATGAAGCTCATTTTGCAGAGACAAGTAACCTCTGAACTGTGTGTAGTGTCTTACAAGTTAGCAATGACTGAACCTTTTTGGCTCCTGATGGACTCCGTAGAGCTGTGATGTAAGTGTTAGCCCGGAATGTTGCGAAGGCTGGTTTAGAATGTTAAGTTCGCAGTTACACGCAGTCGAATAAAGATGTGTAACACTAAGTTCCGTGTGTGACGTTGTCATTGGCAGGTACCCAGGCTGGGGAGGACGCTACACTGTGTGCTGCTCTGAATCCAGTTTGAGTGGGATCTGGTTAATCAGTGGCCTCAATTAAAGAGGACAGCTGGGTATTAATGTCGCTTTTGACCACCTTAGCTACAAAGGGGAGTAATGAAATCGGAAAGTAATTGGTAGATATATGGGCATCGGACGAAGGGTTTTTCAACAAGGGGGGGGCACTATTGCTTTTTTCACGGCTTTTGGTACTGAGGCTTCTCCGGAGGATAGATTTATAGTGTGGCCTTGTAATGCAAATTGATTTAGTAGTTGTTAGTATGAATTCTGATAATTGAGGAAATAGTAGTTTGTCAGCAGGTTCCTCAATTGAACTATCTGTCATAGAGTTCACACCTGTAAAAAATGTTGAATTTTAAGAACTTTGGTAATAAAAAAGGAGGCTAAAGAATGACACATTTCTTTAGAAGCTTAGATTACAGGTCAAGAGCTTTCTGGCTTCTGAAACTCATTGATAAGTTTAAAGAGCTCCCTGGTAGAGTTTTGTGATTTTTGCAGCTGGTAGGAATAGATAAAGGGTGCAAGCCGATTTGATCTCTTATTGTATTTCGTCAAAGCAGAGCAGTAGATTATTTTCTGTTTCTAATAAGTAGTTACACATTCCTGCACTAAAACCTTGCATTGCCTTTTGTGTGAAGAAAGAAATTCAGTATACCAAAGGGCAGAAGGTATTCTGCGATATGAGGTACTTTAATCCAAAGGCAACAGTAACCAAGGTTTTGAATGCCAATTGACTCTGTTGAATGTCAGGGACCAGCTGAATATCAGAGCTACTTTGCTCCAGTCTAACGTTAGAAGAATTTGCTTAACTAAATTTGCCTTTGGCGCATCCGCTGCACTGATGCCTAGTGTTCTGGGTTGGGTGGGGTCGACAAAAGACCTGCCCAAATCACTATAATGCTAAACCGCTGCCCCAAAATGGTAAGCCCTGCAATGCGGCAGAGAGTGGATCTGAAATCAAAAACCACTTTTTACAACCACCAAGAATCTAATGTCATTCAAAAATAAACTACCTGCTAAGGCCCGGTCATGCCAATCATTCCTTTAAACAGTGTCTAAAAAAATGATCATCCAAACTTAAAAAACAGTAAAACCTTTCTAAAAAGAAAAAAACACTCGCAAAACACTCACAAAAATTGATTTTAGGATTCTAGCAATAAATTCTCTCAGTGGGCCTGATTAAATAGTGTTCACTTCCTGTTGTACTAGAATGCTAATCTGGCTGTCCCTACATAGGTAATCTAGCTGGCCTCTCTGTACCACACTTTTTTGCCTCCTGGTATGTTCCTCTCTCACATATTCTTCAATTCAAAAGACACTTTCAGCCAACAAACCTTTCCTATTGTACATTCACTTTGGCACAATGAGTGATGCCCTATTCATAAACCAGTCTATTATTCTCTGTAACAGTAGTTGCCTTTTTAAAATCTACATGACAATATGGCGTACATGTGTCTCATGGTCTTGTTGGCAGGTGATAAGTTTAGTAAGGGTTCAAGTCCTGTATGTGTAACGAAATTGCCTTTGCTGTTTCTAATGCTAAAACATTTACTTGATGCACTAAACTCACAGCTCCCAAACCCGAGGAAGATCCTAGCTCCTATTTTGCCATAAAAACCCTTGTGGCATATACTCATACCCACTAGATGGGTTCCACTCTTAACAGCAGTGGTATTTAAACTTTTTCTTCTCACTCCCTTTGAGCAAGAAAAGAATGGTACTCCCCCATCCCTTGTCAAAAGACAAACCTGCTAATTTGTTTTACAATCAATATGTAGAATTTCAAATATTCTCATTTTAGCCAGCATCTCACATCCCCGCCTAGACTTCCCTTCACACCCTCAAATTGAGCCAGAAAGGAAAATGACAACCCTGAACACCACAATATCCATGGCGTGCTCTTCTTTGAAAGACATAGATGGTCTAAGGTCGAGTACTATACCTTCATAACTTTCAGTCTCTTGGAACACATAGAGTCCCAGACCTGCCAAATCACACAGTGCCACCGTGTGTCACACGATTTCAGCTCCCTTCATCAAGTCACCCGGTGAGGAGCAGAAACCACACAGTGGCAGGAAACCCTAGCTTTCCTGCATGTTTTCGGAGGCTGGAAGTTGCCGATATCCATTGAGGGGCATGAAAACATCCCGGGACATCGACAACGGCCTCAGTGACCCTTTGGTTTTTCTTGGGAGGGGAGGCAGTGTGGGATTGGTGGAAGGTTTGTTTTGAGGGGGTTTGTGAAGGGCAGAGAACCTCTACGCAGCTATCAGCATGAGACCCCACCCCTTCTTCACATGGTGACGTTTCTTTACAAGTTGGCAGCTATGGAGTCCGCTTCACAAAGCCATTTTCGGCTATAAACCTATGCTAATGGATGGAAATGGGTTCATTTATCCCCCTTGGAAAAACATAGAAGGATTTCTGACAGGTGTAAATTATTTTACTAATATAGAATTCTTCGCCATGAGTGCTGAGAAATCTGCCGCAGGAACGCCAAGCAATTGGTGGATGAGTAGGTGGATCAAGGCGTGCTTTGCCATAAAAGTTAATGACTGCCCACAAACCTGTGAGTCGTGGGCATTCACAAACTGCAAGACAACTCTTTCCCAGCCTGTAAGTGGTTGAAGATTTACTCCAGCAAAGGGTTGGAGTAACTCGCCTTCTAGAGTGGGAAAGGGCACAGCTCACCTCCAGACATGGAGGGGGAGCAAGGAAAGCGTTTTCTCCACAGGGAAAAAGGACTCGCATTTGTAGAGCAGGCTGCGTGTTCCTAGTGCGTAACTGTACACTGTGTTCAGTAATGCATTGGGGAAAAGGGACTACGGTGAATATGCCAAATTACATTTACAGTAATGCACCTGAAAAACTGTGGTTATCACAGTTTTCCAGGCAAGGTGCTAGGAATGTTTGTGAACTCCCAGAAATAGTGAATCTGCACCTTCTCGTAGGAGTAACATGTGTGCATATTTAGTACATTTCTTTGCGGATAGGGAACATAGGCTTTGTTAAGCACCTGTGAATAGATCTAAGGTTTGTTAGCCACCAATGATTCATGTTGTTTCTCTTACAGATCCTGACTTTACATACCTTGGGGGCATCCTCAGTCCCATCCCAGGTCTAGTACTTCCTTTTCAATATTTTTTGATATTTGTATTGCATGCTACAGTACTTTGACTGTGACACCAGATTGTATGTTCTTCGCAGACTGCCAGTTCGAGCTAGCCGGAGCGGACGGTGTGATACGTTCCAGTCAGGTAGAGCAGGAAGAAAAAACTAAGCCCGGCCAACCGGTGGACTGCATTTGGACCATCAAAGCCACTTCCAAAGCTAAAGTAAGTACATTTGTATCATTCAGCACATAATGTGCTTCCAGATCATTAGAAGATAGAGCGGTCATTAGTGCCAATTTGCATAATGCTTCACTTTCATTGAAATGAATTAGCCATTGGCTACTGGGGAATCAAGATGAATGCAGCATCAGAAACAGATTGTTCTTCAAAGCCAAAACAAACAACTACAATAGTGACCAGAATTTGTAATCATGCAGTGCACAGCGAATTGGCCAGAATACCGATGGGTACATAACATGTGTATTTGTAAAGCATGTGTTTACCCGAGGTTATCTTGGTGCTGAATAACAGATGTTTATTGTTAACCAACTCAATGGTACTCATTTTATCAACCTCAGAGGGATGAAAGGCTGAGTGGACCCTCTGGGATTTGAACCTGTGACCATGAGGTCGAACACAGGCCCCTAACAGTGGATGCATTAATCCACTAAGCCACCAGACCCAGGGGCTCATGAATAAATGTCTTGTGTTGATAGTTCTCCTTCTGTGATATCTCCTAGACATAGCATTCAATGAAGATCAACATGAGCTGTCAAGACACTGATCTTGACATTGTGACCACTCGCTTTTTGATGATGTGTATATTACAAGATTCTTCAAAATGCATATCATGAAAATACAGAAAGTCATTGGTTGGACCGTCATGTAACTGTCTGCCAAGTGTGTCCGGCCATAACTTGTCTGTCTCTGTTACATATCCCAAATCTTTGCATCCTGACACCAACCTGCAATCATAAGTGGCATTATGTCATGAGCATTTGTGTAGCCATTGGTACCATTTGTATGGCTCGTACCACATTCAGGGGCCCATTCACAAAGTAATTTAGGAGTACGTCAAGTTGTACTCCTGCAATACTCTTCTACATACACTTACATGCCCTTCGTGATTTGGCCCCTCACTGTCTGAGTGCCCCTTGTTGTTCTTGGGTTTTCATTGGCCAGACTCAAAGAGGATGGCTGAGCTTGTTCTTTGGTGTGCTTCTTATTGTTTAAAAGTGAGCCGCATTAGAAGGTAGTTGACAAGATTAGGACAGATTAGTGGAATGCAGTACCCATCATTGAGTTTTTACAAATAAGGTCCAAAATATGTCTACCCCACATGTCGTGACAGGATGACTTTTAGATGAATGAGGGACATTTACACCAATTATCATTCTAGATTTAGGTGCAATTCTGGTTTTCACTTAAATGCAGGAAAAATTGCCTACCAAGTTTACCTGAAAACAACCATGGAAGCTTAAAAGGCAAAAAAACATGTAAACCTATGTTGAAAGAACATTATTGTAAATCTATTTGAAAAGACTAGTGTACATTTGTGGGAAATACATTTGGCAGTCTGGAGGAAAACAGCTATGTATATTTATTTATACAAAACTACTACTTAGATGAGAGGAAAGTACACCCTGAAATACGATTCTGTTGATAAATAGAAATTCTATGAAGCCTTCCCAGGTTCTTCTATTGTCCTTGACCTTCTCTGCCCCTGCCCTACCTTCTTCTTTAGCTAGGTGTGCGCTATACAAATGCCACCTACATACAAACGTATGCACTTCACTGTCCCCTTCCTAACCCATTCTGACTCTCCCCTTCCCTCTTTGTTAGCCTCTCTCTACCTCTGTTCATATCTTCCGCTACCGCTGTGCTCTTTGCCTTCTGTGCTATCTCTTATCCTCTTCTCCAAATTATTGTCCTCTCCTCTCCTCTCAGCTCATCTCCCCACTCTACTTACTCACCAGCCAGCCATACTTTGTTCTTCGGTCCTCGAAGACATCATACTGCCTTATCTTTATGATTCAGTGTATGTTCTATGTACGTTCATTCTTAACTCTAGTACCTTTGTTGAAGCTCTTTGTAAAAGAGACTTCTCTCTCCATAGTTTGACTTATTGTAAAGCACACTGACAACCCATTGGTATAGTTGTGCTCTAGTAAAATGAAAAATGATCGAAGCATAGGCATGAAAGACACCAAATTCATGGTTAGCAATAGGTTTTCATAAGAGGTCATGAGTGAACCTGGGTGTGTGCATCTGGGTGGATTGGCTACATCAAGAGAGATGTACTTATAAAAGTGGATGGAAAGAGTGAGCGTGACTGGGGTACCATCTATGATTCTTCTGAATCGTGTTTCTGGAACGTAGGCTTTTACGTGTCTCTTGGAACTGGTAGTTTCTCACAGAATCAAAGACTCAGGGGAGCAGTGTTCCACAGTTTTGGTCCATTATAGGAGAAAGCGCACCTTCACCGTGTGAACTTCTTAATTTTGGGTCCCACTCAGAAATCTCAACCCAAGGAGCAGAGGTGAGACTGTTCCAGTATATCTAAAGATCCTGATCCCTAAAGTATGGGGGGTCTCCTCCATTGTGCATTGTAAAATGAGGTGAATGCCTCAAATGTTGCCCTACAATTATTGGGTAGGCAATCCTTGTGTCTTAGCATTGGCTTGGTATATTACCAGTAGACCTTTTTCTCATATTGAGATCTGGGCTTTGCAAATTGGGGAATAGCAGCCAGAAACACAGTTTCCACAGATCATTGCTACATGTCTTCTCGTGTAGTAGAAAGCTGTTGGGGACAGCTCCTATTTCCTCTGAGCTTAAACTGTAACACTGTCCACAATTTGGTATCATTGTATGAACTCCTGTCAATACCATACATGTTTTGTTAATAGTGCGGAGTAGAACAAGTGTACATTAATCTAATTACCTAACATTTTTTCTGCTTCTCACCATCTCCACCATATTGGAATGAGTAGCTTTGAGGGCTCTTCGTAAAAAAAGAGCCAGTCTTCCTTAAACATGGATTTAAGACTGGTGTTGACACTTTACATACTTAAGATTCCATTTTGAGCTGGTTGCCAGTGATACCCCACGTGTTCTTTTCTTCAGAATCTGTGATAAGGATGTGTATAGTTGTGATATATGGTGGTTTATATTTCTTGAGGTAAACTCACGTGCTGACTGTGGTGTATTATTTTGTTTGTTGAAACATACATACTGAATTTCTTCCAGTTCTCCGTTTTTGTTCTGATACTGCTTTTGGCCCTATCTCTGGTCATTTGGAACGTTTGGTTCAGTTGAGTACCATTCAGTACACAAGGAACACTATTCTAGATTCTCACAGCAATCCACAAACAATATGTGCACTTGTGATTTTATGATAAGCAACTTTACATGAAGGCTATGGACTGTATTTCTATGTATTCATATATCTGCTTAAACAACCAATATAAGATGGTTGGCACTTTGGAACTACCATGCCGGCCCACACAAGACACACAGATGATGGACGGAATGCAGACCAAATCAAACATTCACCCCCAGTCAATAGATCTGGGTTAAATCCATAGTTCTTTTGCTCACCATGCCACGCCTGTTTAGACCCAGCCATATGCAAATCAGTCTTGACCCTGTGCCTCATGGGAACAGTCCAGCCCGAACTGCCAAGCTAGGTCATTCCTGGACCGGAAACAAGCATCCTGCAACCAGTTTCGGAGCATCACCCCATATCAGCCAGGCTAGCTTAAATCCAGTGACACTGTGAGCCTGGGACCCACATCTGGGCATACCCGGCGCACTTAGGGCGAGAATGCAAAAGACACACAGAAGATGGATGGAATGCAGAGCAAATAAAACATTCACCCCCAGTCAATAGATCTGGGTTAAATCCATTGTTCTTTTGCTCACCATGCCACCCCAGTTTAGACCCAGCTATATGCAAATCAGTCTTGACCCTGTGCCTCATGGGAGGCATGTATTTTTTTTGTTTGTTGAAACATGCATACTGAATGTCTTTCAGCTCTCCGTTTTTGTTCTGATATTGCTTTTGGCCCCGTCGCTGGTCATTTGCAATGTTTGGTTCAGTTGGGTACCATTTAGTACACGAGGTACACTATTCTAGATTCCCACAGCAATCCACGAATAATATGTGCACTTGTGATTTTATGATAAGCAACTTTACTTAAAGGCTATGGACTGTATTTCTATCTTTTCCTATATCTGCTTAAACAACCAATATAACAATATAAGATGGTTTGGCACTATGGATCTGCCATGCAGTCCCACACTTCCTGCCTGTTCCTCAACTTCCGCCCTCTCTCTTTGGTAGTAGTGGGGAGATTGCTGACATTCTCCTACCAGAAGTGCTCCTGTTTTAAATTCTCCCTTGTGTAGTCCTCCTGCTACCCAGTACCCCTTGACATGTCATTTTCCTTTCTGAGTTTGTTACTTATATGCTCACTTCTCATGTTTGTCCCCCTACCCGTTGTGTTGCTCCACTCCATTGACAGGTTGTCAGTTACCGTCATCCTCTCTTTGTATAAGGCTTCCTCCCGCCTCCCTTGGCTCTTTTCCAAGGACCTGCTAATGTTTGTGTCCGCCATATTTTTAACTTTCCCCATGGCCATTCCACCTTTCATGAGTCCATTCATGCTTCTCCTGTGTAAGTTTCCCCGGCTTCTGCTCCTTAATTCTACCCTAGGTGGACGCGTGAATTCATTGTAGGCCCCCTGACGCTGAATTTGTCAAAATGTTCTCATGGTAACACTTATTTATCCAACAAACATTAGGAATTCATGTCAGACTGAGTGAAAGAGAGCTGCCTCTTAGACAGTAGCCTCTGAGCTGCCTCTGAGCTGCAAGAAAGCAGAAATGCTGAGTTTGAGATAAGGGGTTGTGACCATCATGGAAAAAGATTTTAAAAAGAGAGAGAAAAATAAGGATGGGCAGACTTCATTCCCAGGCAGAGTGCAGCAGTGATCGCAATGATAGAAAGACTAAATACAAAGAGGAACCGAGCGAGTAAGTGAGGAATTTGTTGGACACATTAAGAATTAGCAAATCTGGACAAAGGGGAAAGTTTACATAGGCAATTACAAATCTTACACTAGCTACCCATAATCCCAACCCAAATCTAAGCAGGCCTGAATAAATGAGGCCAAATATAAGGTGAGCTTTAAAAACCCACCTTCGCGAGGGACACAGATGTCTTGAGAAAGGTAAATACATACTATCCATACCTAATAAATACATTCATAACTTTTAATAAATTCATTTTATACAAAGGTGCAGTGCTGCCTTTCGTTTTAAAATTATCTAAAAATTAAACACCACTTTAAATCATTAAAAAAACAATACGTTAAGTGTTCCAAGTACACCAAAGGTCTGCCAATCCCCCAATATGTAGTGGAATTGCTAAATGTGCGGGGACCCTCTAGTAGAATTGTTAGAAATGGGGGTCTCTAGTTGGCAGAGGTAGGTACCTTTGTCCAAATAGGGACCATTGCTTCTAGTCAGGGTAAGGTGGCTACACACTTTAGATAACCCCTGCTCACCCACTGGGTAGCTTGGCACGAGCAGTCAGGCCTATTCCAAAGGCAATGTGTAAAGTATTTGTACTCAAAACACACAGTAATACAGTGATAGCACCACAAATGGACACCACACCAGTTTAGAAAAATAAAGTATCTTTATCTAAACTCAAGAAGACCAAAACGACAAAAATCCAACTACTATTTTTTAGAATATGACTTTTAAAGGTTTCAAACAACTTGGTCCATAGAAAACTATGGATGCGTGATTTCTCTCAAAGTACCTGTAGTTGTGACAAAATTCACAAGGCCAAACAGCCGCAGAGATGGAAAGCGTTGAAAAACAAAGAGATGCGTCAGTTCCTGAGACCCTGGGGAGGCGATGCGACAGTTCTGCTGCACGCAGGAGAAGTGATACATCGAATCCGGTCTGTAGGGGGAAGTGATGCATCAACTCCAAGATGATTCTGGTCCACGAGTGATGCGTCTGGAAAACTTGCCGCACAGGTACAATGCGTGGAAATCCGGGATGCGTCGGCGGTCGATGCAGCGGCATCGATGCGGCGTCGTCGATGCGGTGGCGTCGAGCGGCGCTGCGTCGGTTTCTCCAGCCGTGATCCCTTTATGCGTCAGTTCTTGCAGCGGCGACAGGCGCTGTGTCTTTTTCGGCAACGGCGCGGTGATGTGTGGTGATTCTTCTCGCACCGCAGTGCTGCATCGTGAAAACTGCCGCAAGAAGAGCGATGCGTCGATTTTCTTGTAGTTGCGTTGCTTTTCCAGCTCTCAACAGCAGGAACAACCTCCAGAGGCCCAACACAGTCACAGGCACCTCTAGGCAGGTCAGAATTCCCAGCAAGGAAGTTCAGGTGAGCTGGGGGTGAAGTCTTTGTGTCCCTGAGACTTCAGAACAGGAGGCAAGCTCTACTCAAGCCCTTGGAGATCTTCCTCAAGCAGGGGGGACACAGCACACAGCAAAGTCCTTCTCCTTTCCTTGGCAGAAACAGCTACTGCAGGCCAACCCCAGACAGCACACAGCAAAGGGGCCGTACTCCTCCTCCAGTTTCTCCAGCTCTTCTCCTTGGCAAAGGTTCCTCTTGATTCCAGAAGTAGTCTAAAGTTTTGGGGTTTTAGGTCTAATACTTATACCCCAAAATGTCTTTGTTCTCTTTGTGCAAGGGTCTCTGAGCCCAGTCCAAACCAGATCTGTCCTCAGTGGTGTAGTATTACCGTAGGGGGTGGAGACAGCATTGTGCAAGGGAGACAGGCCCTATTCAGGTGCAAGGAAATCTCCTCCCACTACTCTAAATTCAGCCAGGGTCTATTCAGCCCAGCTCTGAGTCATCCAGGAAGGGACAAGCACACCTCAACCCCCCCAGTGGCTGTCTACAGTAAATGCACATCCCCAGCCCCTGTCACTCCAACACCAGACAGTCAATACACAAACAGGCAGAGGCACAGAGAATGGTTAAACAAGAAAATGCCTACTTTCAAAAAGTGGCTTTTTCAAACACATAATTTAAAAACCACCTTTACTAAAAGATGTGTTATTAAATTCTGAGTTCAGAGAGCCTAAACGTTATTTCTCTATCTTGTCCCAATGGGAAGTTATACTTGTAAGATGTTACAAAGCATTTCCCATTCTATCCTATGGGGCAAGATAGCCTTTCAATAGTGAAAAACGAAACTGGCAGTACATGTCACACACACCAGTACATGTCCTACCTTTCAAATACACTGCACCCTGCCCAGGGGGGTACCTTGGGCCTACCATAGGGGTGCCTTACATGTATGAAAAGGGAAGGTTAGGGCCTGGCAAGTGGGTGCACTTGCCAAGTCGACATGGCAGTTACAAACTGCGCACAGACACAGTGGCAGGTCTGAGTTACCTTTTCAGGGCCACTCATGTGGGTGGCACAATCAGTGCTGCAGGTCCACTAGTAGCATTTGATTTACAGGCCCTGGCACACTTAGTGCACTTTACTAGGGGCTTACCAGTAAATCAAATATGCCAATCATTGATAATCAATCATGATAACAATTTACACAGAGAGCATATGCACTTTAGCACTGATTAGCAGTGGTAAAGTGCCCAGAGTCCTATAGTCAACAACAACAGGTCAGGAAAAAATAGGAGGAAGAAGCAAAAAGTTTGGGAATAACCCTGCAAAAAGGGCCAAGTCCGTCAAGAATACTCTCTACTATGCTAGCCCTGTGGTCGAGGAAAATAAACTGATGGGCTCTCCAATGGAGCTCCTCCACAAATCACAGGATTTCCTGTTCTCTTCAAACTCCATCAGGCTGTTTATCTGAGAAATATATTTCTTACAGAAAGTAGAGGTAGAGGAGTTTGTGAAGGTCAGATCCTCTACCCAAGATACAAAGCAACCAGGAAGGAAAAGGCCCCCTGTCACTACATTTTTTATGTCGAACCAGGGGCAACACATGCGCTGCTCTGAGAGGCATGCTGTATTGGAGTATGGACTTGAAGCTCCGCCCACTCCCCGCCCAGATTTTTCATTGGCTTGTGTCTTTGTCCTTTGTAAATGCTGGCTTCTGATTCGGTAATCGGCTTGTTAGTCCCTCCTTAGTACCGCCTTGTCTTCTATTGTAACCTCCCATGAGGACTGGCCCTTTTACTTCTGTTGTTACACTGGCTGTATTATTTAGTATGTAAGCAGTATTTCTTTAGTGAGTTTTATCTTCTGCAGGCACGTCGTGCTTTGCAGCAACATTCAGCGCGCCATGCGCGCTTTCACTTTCCAAGCAGCCGGTACAATGGCGGCCGCTTCTTTAGAATGCCATAGGTCTCGCATTTAGGTGAGTTTGAGCTACTGGCATTGTAAATTACAGTAGCTTAAACTCTCGCAAATGTGACACCTATTGCTTTACACATTTTTTTTGTGGTTTGTTTCTAAGCGCCCCATGCCGCGCTTGAACTTAATAGAGTCCACACCCCTTTCTTTAGACGCGGCTCGTCTAAAGAAAGGGGCGTGACTGCTATTAAGTGCAAG
Source organism: Calotriton arnoldi (assembly GCA_963921515.1). Classification (NCBI taxonomy): domain Eukaryota; kingdom Metazoa; phylum Chordata; class Amphibia; order Caudata; family Salamandridae; genus Calotriton; species Calotriton arnoldi. The sequence goes on from CAWUFW010003706.1 coordinate 1,142,043, forward strand.
CGCGGCATGGAGCGCTTGGAAACAAACAATAGTTGCAATTCAATAGGTTTCGCATTTGCAAGAATATAAGCTATTGACATTTACTGTGCCAATAGCTCAAAGTCTTGTAAATGCGAGACCTATTGCATTGCGAATGCTTGTTAAAGTCTGCAGTGGGCTCAGCCTCATGAGAGGGAGCTCTTATCTTTTGATCCAAGGGACCTAGTGAAAAAAAAAGTTAAAATGACCTCGCAGGATTCCCCGTTTTTATTTATTTTCTTCTAGGCTTCCCTGGTAAGATTAACATTTTTTACACAAAGTACACTTTGACTCTTGGAGAGGATTAAGCGCTTTAGCATCACTTCGGTCTACATGTTACGGCCATCATCTGCGTACCTGGTCAACCGGCCTTCATCAGGACGCAAAACAACAAGGCTCCTAATGGATTATTGGAGTGAACCTAACTTTGGTTTATACAAAGGAATACGCGGAAATAAATTGCATGCGCTCTATCTCGCATCATAGGATCTTCTCCTCTTTTTAAGAATGCATCAATACTGCTGCGTCGGTGTCACGATTCCGTTGATGAGCTACGGACCGTGTTGCCCTTCGACACGGACGTGACATTTACAGGCGTTATATCGCCCTCTTTACAGGCAGGTCTGGAGCCCTTTAAGGGAAACCATCAAGAAGTGTCCTTGGGGGCGTGGCCAGTGACGTTGCCCGCCACCGGCCTATCGGAGAACCAGCTGAACGAGCCAAGAGGGCCGGACCGCTGGCCAAGGACGGAAGTTGGAGTCCCCGGAGGAGGAGGGTTCATGGCGTGGACATCGAGTGGTGAAGAAAGCGGGAACCAGGACGAAACCGGAGGAGCGACCTTAGAGGAAGACGCGAAGGCGGGAGACGTTACGGAAGACGAGGACATCAAGCCAGGAGGCCAACCGGATCACGCTCCGCCCAGCCACCTTCCAGGAGGAGGGTGGCTTGCCAAGGTACGGGCACGACTCCAGGGGTTCACGGGGCACGGGAGGGGGCGGGCGACGTTATAGAGGGAGGTCACGACGGGCTCCACGTGATAGTAGCGGTGGCAACATCCCTCACTCCCGTTTCCCTGAATTAAGGAGTACCTCCTTCCAGTCCACTGACCCCGGTATTTTCTTTCCCCCCCCTTACATGCGGAGCCTCCACGGCCGACAGCGACGTGAACGGGAAACCGAAGAGACACGTACACCGGAAGAGAGGTCCTGGTGAAGACGGGAGTAACCCAACCTGGACCCTTGACGAGTGGACACTGTGCACTTTCTGAAAATAAAGACCCCTTTTTGAGACGTAGTACTCCCTCCTTGTCTGTTTGTGGCTACCCTCAGTACCGATAGCGGTCCCGATAGCTGACAAGTGGTGGAGAATGCGGGCATCGCCTCCATCGATATAGGATGGAGAACCTTGTGTATCAGCTGAAGGAGGGCCACGCCAAGCTGGAATGGGCCGTCGAACGGGGCACCAACCAGGCCGAGATGGACAGGGCGGTATTTACGGCGGCCATACAGACCCAAGCAGATAACCTGACCAAGCTGGCAGAAGGGCAGAACCAGCTCCTTATGACACTGGGACAAGGGAGAGGCCCTGCTCCGCCTGGTACTGTCGTGCCGCTACAGAAGTATGTACCTGGGGAGGACCCTATGGCCTTTTTCTTGAACTTTGAACGGGCAGCCAGGGCCAGTGGATGGCCCAGTGATCGCTGGCCCTTCTACCTAGCTCCATTACTCACAGCAGAGGCCCAGGCGGCCTACCAGTTCATAAATAGCGACGGCACTGCTGTATATGGGCTCGTAAAGCAACACATTCTGGACCGCCTTGGGGTCGATGAGGAAGCGCTACGGCTCAAATTCAGGCAAGAAAGGGGAACAGCTGGTGATACTGCCAAAACGCTCTTTCATAAAATGAAGGACGCCGCCGACCGGTGGTTGAAGCCACGTGAATCCACCGTCGAGGACGTTATGACCAAGATCTACCTCGAACAATATATTGACATCCTCCCATATAACACCCAAAGGTGGCTTCGACAGCACGCCAACCTGACTCTCGACCAAGCAGTCGAAATGGCCACCTCCTTCACTCGTGCCCAGGGTCGCTGCACGCCCAAGGAACCCGAAAAGCCCCACAAGGGTCCCATACCCTCGAGGTTCGAGAGGAGACCCGTCAAGAGCCAACCAGAACCCCCAAAATTCCGGCCTGGGAGGCCCGACCTCCCCGTTACCTCTAGCCCCCAATGCTTCGAGTGCGGCGAATGGGGACACATAGCCCGCTTCTGCAGGAGAAAGAAAGAGAGATCAGAGGACGAGCCTATGGACGTCAGCTACGCCCCACGTTCGGTCCTTTATGCACAGGAGATGGGGCATATGTACTATGTGAGTCTCTTCGTTAACAACAAGGAAGTAAGGGCCCTCCTAGATTCAGGGTGCAAACACTCAGTAGCCCGGGAGGAGGTGGTCCCCAGCTCACAGAGAAGCCCGGGGAAGACTGTCAGTATACGCTGTGTGCATGGGGATGTGCGTGTTTACCCCGTAGCCCAGTTACCAGTACGCACCAAGGGAGGTATACAGACCACCATCACGGTAGGGGTTCTCCCGTCTCTTCCGGAACCGCTGATATTGGGGGTAGACAATCCCTGTTTTCCCCTCCTCATCGCCAGTGCCCTTAAATCGGGGTCCCCCTCGGAGGACCCTCATGATACCCTGCTAACCTCAGAACCTTGGGCTATGGATAGGAACTTCAGGGGGGCGCAGTTAAATGATGCAACCCTCAGGCATGCATGGCAAAGAGCACAGGAAACGAAGGACACCCAAAAGAGAACCTATCCTTCTTTTGAGGAGCAACATGGGCTCCTATACCGGGTCGCCAAGGAAGGGGCCACACCTCAGCTGTTGGTCCCTATGTGTTTTAGGGACCAGATCCTTTATTTCGGCCATTCCCATCTGTTAGCGGGACATGTGGGGGCTGAGAAAACCAGTCAAGCAATACTAGATAGCTTTTACTGGCCTGGCATTTATCTTCAAATAAAAAAGTATTGCCAGGAGTGCAATATATGCCAGAAGAAAAACCCATACATCCCATCAAAGGCGCCCCTACAGCCTCTGCCCATTATTGGACACCCATTCGAACGTATAGGGATGGACTTGATAGGGCCCCTTCCCAAGTCCAGCAAAGGACACCAGTATGTCCTTATGATCGTGGACTATGCCACTCGCTATCCTGAAGCCCTTCCCTTGCGGACAGCCACTACCACCACCATTTCCCAAAAACTGATCGAGGTGTTTTCCAGAATGGGGTTCCCTAGAGAGATACTTACCGATCAAGGCACGCCTTTCGTATCCCGTCTCATGAAGCAGGTGTGTAGGCAATTAGATATCCAACACATCAGAACTTCTGTGTACCACCCCCAGACAGACGGCCTCGTAGAAAGGTACAACGGGAATCTGAAGCTAACATTAAAAAAACTCCTGTCAGGGGATGGGAGGAGCTGGGATCAGCTCCTTCCTCTGGCGCTGTTCGTTATACGCAGTACAGTCCAGTCCAGTTTGGGTGTTTCTCCCTTCGAGCTCTTATTTGGAAGACGGCCTCGCACCCTTCTCGAGATTACGAAGGAAAGCTGGGAAGAACAGGGCATCACTGAGGCCCATGCCTTGCTGGATTATGCCAACCAGATAAAGGTGAGGCTTCATAAACTAAGAACTTTAGCCCACGATAACTTAGAAAGAAAAGAAAAACAATACAAAAGGCAATATGATAAAGGGACAAGGTTGAGGGTCTTCCAGGATGGTGACTGGGTTCTCCTGCTTCTCCCTTCTTCCTCACATAAACTAAGGAAAGAGTGGCAAGGCCCCTTTGAGGTCCTGAGGAAAATCAGCAAAACCACCTACCTGCTACGCCTTTCCCCTAAGAAAACCCAGCTGTACCATGTCAATTTGTTAAAAAAATGGTTTGGTCCGACCCCAAGAAGTCCCTGTAGTGTGTCATTTGCTACCCCAGGGCAAACCTCTGTTCATGAGACCGTATATAGCCCTACGCTTCCTGCGACGGAGAAAGCAGAGCTACAGACTCTTCTCCTCTCGTTTTCCGACGTCTTTTCCAACCTACCTGGAAAGACCACTTTAACCACACATTCGATACCTACCCGTGACGGGGTTGTGGTAAAACAAAAACCCTATCGGGTCCCCGAGGCCCGTCGCATGGCATTACGGAAAGAGGTGGAAGAGATGTTGGCATTGGGAGTGGTGGTACCCTCGAAGAGCAACTGGTGTTCGCCAATCGTTCTGGTTCCGAAACCTGATGGGAGTACCCGTTTTTGTATTGACTTCAGGGCGGTGAATCGCATCTCCAAACAAGACGGGTACCCCCTTCCCCGGGTGGATGAGCTAATAGAACGCCTGGGTGAGGCTCGCTATATATCCACCATCGACCTCACAAAAGGGTACTGGCAGATCCCTCTCCACCCGGGAGACCAAGAGAAGACAGCATTTTCTACTCCTGATGGTCTGTTTCATTTCACAGTACTGCCCTTCGGCCTCCATGGTGCCCCCGCTAGCTTTCAGAGACTCATGGACACCCTCCTGAGAAGCCATTCGAATTATTCGTCAGCTTATTTAGACGATATTGTCGTATTCAGTAGAACCTGGGAAGAACATCAGTCCCATCTGTCGGCCATTTTTGCAGAGTTAAGGGAGGCCAACCTCCACATTAACGCAAAAAAATCAAAGTTTGCCTTTCACAAAGTCAAATATCTGGGATACTTGCTGGGAAAAGGGCTAATTGAACCCCAGTCAGAGAAGGTGAGGGCCATCCAAGACACCCCCTTTCCCAACACAAAAAAAGAGATGAGAGCTTTCCTCGGGTTGGTCGGCTATTATAGACGGTTCATTCCCCTGTTTTCTCAGACAGCTGCCCCCCTTACCGATCTCCTAAAAAAATCTACAACAGCTCACCGCATAAGAAACCCCTCTGAACAAGAAACCCAGGCCTTCATGGCTCTGAAAACTGCTCTGACTACATCACCGGTTTTGCTAACTCCAGATTTCCAGAAACCATTCATTCTCCAGACAGACGCCTCAGGGGTGGGCATAGGTGCCGTTCTCTCCCAGCTAGATAGCGAGGGGTTGGAACGACCTGTCCTATATATCAGCAGGAAACTCTTCCCTAGGGAACAAGTATACCCCACGATAGAGAAGGAATGCCTGGCCCTGAAATGGAGCATAGAAAAACTCAGGTATTATCTAGAAGGGAGAGCCTTTTACTGTATACCGATCATGCTCCACTCACTTGGCTCCAGAGAAATAAGGGTACCAACGACAGAGTCCTTCGATGGTTCTTAGCCCTTCAACCCTTCCACTTTGAGGTGCATCACCGTAAGGGCACGGAACAGGGGAATGCGGACTACCTGTCCCGGTTTCCTCTTACCCCCGATCGGGGAAAGCCAGAGGGGGCATGTGTCACGATTCCGTTGATGAGCTACGGACCGTGTTGCCCTTCGACACGGACGTGACATTTACAGGCGTTATATCGCCCTCTTTACAGGCAGGTCTGGAGCCCTTTAAGGGAAACCATCAAGAAGTGTCCTTGGGGCGTGGCCAGTGACGTTGCCCGCCACCGGCCTATCGGAGAACCAGCTGAACGAGCCAAGAGGGCCGGACCGCTGGCCAAGGACGGAAGTTGGAGTCCCCGGAGGAGGAGGGTTCGTGGCGTGGACCTCGAGTGGTGGAGAAAGCGGGTACCGGGACGAAACCGGAGGAGCGACCTTAGAGGAAGACGCGAAGGCGGGAGACGTTACGGAAGACGAGGACATCAAGCCAGGAGGCCAACCGGATCACGCTCCGCCCAGCCACCTTCCAGGAGGAGGGTGGCTTGCCAAGGTACGGGCACGACTCCAGGGGTTCACGGGGCACGGGAGGGGGTGGGCGATGTTATGGAGGGAGGTCACGACGGGCTCCACGTGATAGTAGCGGTGGCAACATCCCTCACTCCCGTTTCCCTGAATTAAGGAGTACCTCCTTCCAGTCCACTGACCCCGGTATTTTCTTTCCCCCCTTACATGCGGAGCCTCCACGGCCGACAGCGACGTGAACGGGAAACCGAAGAGACACGTACACCGGAAGAGAGGTCCTGGTGAAGACGGGAGTAACCCAACCTGGACCCTTGACGAGTGGACACTGTGCACTTTCTGAAAATAAAGACCCCTTTTTGAGACGTAGTACTCCCTCCTTGTCTGTTTGTGGCTACCCTCAGTACCGATAGCGGTCCCGATAGCTGACAGTCGGCTAATAAGCTTTTCAGAAAAAATTGGCATTGCATATTATCGTCATTGTGGTGTTATTGGTCAAGATTTCTCCTCTCCTCTCTGTCTCAGTCTTTTTGTTGAGTGATCGACATAGCACTGGTTTTTGTAATATTGAACATGGCCTCCTAATTTATTTATTTTTTAATTTGTGAATTGGCAGCATTTCGTATTTTCATAATAGTTCTTTTACAACATCTTTAGCCTCCAAGGTTCTGTATAATTTCTACAGCGTGTCTCTATTATTTCTGCTCACAACTGCTGGCAATGAATTTCCCGTGGTGTGCACATTGCCTGCTTCCGTCACCCTCTCTCTCTCAGCTCTGTCCCTCACCTCTCCTTCCTGTAGGCCATGGGTATTTCATGCAAATGCAGATGTGGCCGACAATGAACATATGGCTAAAACAAGGCAGACCTAATGGGTGTGCTAATGCTTGTTAGTAGTATCAGATAAATAACGATTTCATTGTGAATTATCAGAATCGAAAATGTTTCGATTCTGAAAATATGAGACTGAATTAAACATTACTAAGTCTGTGGAATGGTTAGTGGACACTTCGACCACTAATCTTACCTTAATAAACTTGGTGGCGTGACCAAGGAATATATACTGTTAGTTCTCATGCGTTACATGGCATGCTTTTACAACGTGGTCGTTACAACGACCGCGTTGTTACAACGCGAGCCATTACATCGCAAGTCGTTTCAACGACTTGCTGTAGGGGGCACGCTGGATTTAGGAATAATATAATTTACTATTCCTACTCCAGTTTGCGCAACAGCTGGGAAGGTGTTGGATTTTAAATCCAACACCAGTGCGCCCCCTACAGCAAGTCGTTGAAACGACTTGGGATGTAATGGCTCACGTTGTAACAACGCGGTCGTTGTAACGACCGCGTTGTAATATTATGCGATGTAACGCATGCAATGTTATGGCTGTTTCCCGTGACCAAGCCACTCAAAAGACAACTAACCATTCCACTTCTGCTCTGCCACTGTTTGCTGCCCCCCCTCTTTCTTCCTCTTACTTTTTCCCCTCTCTTTCTGTCTCTCTCTCGCTGCTCCTCGCTTGTTGAAAACCGTGACTTCAATAAACGTCTCTTACCCTCTGTTTCCTCTACTTTCCTTCATTTGTTCCCCTGTGAAATAGATCCAAAAAAGAAAGAAACACTTTTGCTGGAAATGTCTTTTTCTGACATTTTTCTGTTCCAAAGTGCAGCCTCGGGATGAAGACAAAAAAGATTCAAAATACAAAAAGAAATAAATAACTAAATAAAGCATGACAGAGCAGTCGCAAAGTGGCCAGATTGGTTTTATTCACCCCCAAACACATTAGCGCAACTTTACAAAGTTTGCCAGTGAAGCGCTACTTTCGTTTTCTCGTCTTTCTTTGAACAGTATTGTTTTCCCCAGGTGGGGAAGTGCACCATTCCTGGAGGTACCGCAATACCTGCTTGATGACTGGAGTGATAAACGTTTAATGTGATCCTTATCAGCTGTTTTCCTTATTTTAGTTTATAAAATGTGTAGCGCGGCTCTGTGTTCAGGGATGTGGTCTTTTTAAACCATGCTGCTGATGTTTTGTAAGGATATACGCAATGGACATTGAAACGGGTCCCTTCCGGGCCCTGTAGTCATGTCCTTAACTTTTCAGGTAAAAACACTCATTGATTTCCGAATAATGAGTGTAACAGTGTTAAGGTAACCTTGTTGTTCTGCTTATGTTTCACATGCTTTACTTAATCTTGCATTCCCTATGAGGGTTTGCTTTTTTCCAGGATGTTCCCCCTTTTTCTTTTTTTAGGCAGCATATTACTCTTGTCTAGTGCATAATTGGAATTGAGTTGCATCCAAGTCTTTATGGCGGAGCACAATTGGGTTGTAGCTGAAGGCAGTGCGAGTTTCTCTCAGTGGGACAGTATGGTGTTCAGTGGAGGAGAGGATGTGGTACTATATCCAGAGCTGCCGAATTTGGAACTGGGGATCTAGGTTCAGCCTTCATGAACAGTCCACCAGCACACCCTAGAGCAACAGTGACTCTGTCACTGAGGTGACCGGATCCTTGAGGCCAGTCTGCCTCACCCATTGGCACCTCCATTTGCCTTGTTTCAGCATGAGTAGTGAAACTCACCAGGGATCGGCAATGCAGGATTTGCACATACACCAAACTAAGGGGCATATTTACAAGTGAATAGCAAAGTTAGAAAACGTTAATAATTACATAAACAAGATATGTATATTGTTTTAGGCTATAAAATAAAAGTTATATTTAACTGATGGTGTCGTAATATCTGTTCCCCATCTAGTCCTTATTTTATTTACATGATATTTGAGAATACATTTTATATACTCTAAAATGTATCCTGTATATATTTAATATGTGGTTGAGAAAGCATACAACTCAACACAAAAAATGCTTGGTTGGTGGACAAAGATTGTCACACAGGGCGCCACAACCTCTAAAGGCGGCCCTCACTACTACACTTCTGTTTTCTGCTATCTCAGATCTCACTGTCTGCCCGCTCTTTAATGGTATTGTGTTATGGCATTTGGGTAGCATCATGCCCACAGAGATGAAATAGTAATAATAATCCATATTTGTAAAGTGCAAACATATCACCCCTTAAGGTTTCAAGGCGCTGGGGGCCGTCGGTGAGGTTAAGTGAGCTATTGCCCAGAGTCACATGATGCTGAGCTGAGCTGCCACAGGCGCTGGGGATCGAACCATGAGCCCTGCGCTCCGAAGTCAGCTGCTCTGGCTGCTTCGCCACACCTCTCCCTCGCTGCGCCACACCTCTCTGGTATAGGAACCAGTGCTTGGTGGTGTGTTGGTGAGCGCTTGGTGGTGTGTTGGATGACGAGGTGTGGGAGGAAGACGCACACTTTTATAGTTTGTAGTATACTGGCAGCTCTGATTAGCTCTGCAGGTCGATTTATTGTGTTGGTGGTCTTCTTTTGATGCACTGCCCTTCACCTAGCAACGGTCCTATTTCAGATGTCATCAATAGTTCATCTTGTGCTGCCTTTACCTCTCTCCTCTCCACTTATCGGAATTAACTTATCAGCTTTACCCCTTCCATATCCCGCATGCCTCTCACACCATATCAACTGACTTTGCTACAATTACATCCTCAGCATGCACCACAGCATACAAAAAAACAAGCATTGGCATAGCCAATAGGTCTCGCTTTTGGGACCTTATAAGTATTTAGTTATGCAGCACAATATCCTTGGTGCAACAACATCAACTGTTGTATGGCTAAACACTTATAAGGTCCCAAAGGAACTTTCCCTCAAAGACATGTGAGGAAAACCTGCGATTTTAGCACAAGTTTGACTATTTTTGCAGGGCTGACTGGGTAGGAAAACTAAGTGGAATTCATGCAGGTCACACCACCATAGACTTCTACAGCCAATACGTGTACAAACTTGGAGTTCTAGACTTGGCGAAGTGCCCAATCATATCAAAAATATTTGGCGACAGCTCGAACTCTGGGTCACTGCGTAGAACCAGGGACTTCAGAGTCTGCATGCTATAATAAATGTAGCCAAACTAGGATGTTTTAAAATACACGATTCGCCTCTGTCACAGAAAGTGAAGCACAAAATCCCACATTCTGCGAAGTTTTCTAGCCCGAGTATTAAAATGCAGCATTTAATGGTGAGGTAAGAGCTCGAATGTAATTGTGACTCTTGCTTTGAAGATGGATGCGACCCATCCATTCAAAATCAGACTCCCCTTCACAAAATTTAAGTTTAGCTGCACCTCTGGTGCGAGTTACCAAGTAATGTCGTTTGGGCGATATTAAGTAACCAGCTTCAACTTGGTGTTCACATGGAAAGTTACATTTCCGTTCATCACCCAAAGATGATCTTACACCCCACGGTTAGGAGCGTGCGTGTAGAGGCTTTGGTCTATGCTGTTAGGCTCCTTTATGGTCCTCACCTGGCAGAATCGCCTTCTTCCCGTACCCTCGCAGGTGGCGCTGGGAGGACTAATTTCAGTGTAAATAATAGAGGGGGTGGGGGGATAGGAACGAGCCCATGGTTTCACTTGTGCTACATTTAGGGGGATATTCTCAAGAACGTGTATTAACTATCGCCAAAATCGCTTAACGCAACTTCTCACATCGCAGTCTATCGCGGGAAAATAACACCGTGTCAACGCACAATTCCCAACCCGGCGGCACCATGCGATAGTCACACGAGAACGCAACAAATGGGCGCGTTAAAATTAACGCGACGCCAAAAAAATGCGAAACACGAACGCCAAAAAAGTTGCAATGTCCCAAATCGCGAAAGAAAAAGCAGCGATAACCAGCGACAGGCCTGCGATTCCCACGCGTCATGCGGGAAAATGCACTATAAAAGCAGAGAAATAAAAAGCCAAAAAAATGCAACTGCGTAGCACCATGGACACACCCGGACTGAGTGCAGAGGACAACGCGAACCCCACAAGCCCCACAGACGACCAGCCAGGAACCCCGGGGCCGGAGAAGGGCAAAGAGAAGAGGAAGAGGAAGACAGGGTTCAGTCCGCAGGAAAACCGGATCATCGTCACGGAGGTGACCGAACACTACCAACAACTGTTCGTCACCTCCACTGTGTCATCTGCCCCACAAACGGAAATATGGCAGCACATCGTGAACAACGTGAATGCAGTCGGAGTGTCAATGAGGACAATGGAAAAGGTCAAGAGGCGCTGGAATGATGTGAAGGGCAAAACCAAGAAGAAACCCGATGCCAACATGAAAGCAGCAACGCAGATTGGAGGTGGGGGACCAGCGGCACACCAGGAGCTGGATGACATTGAGAAAATGGTGGCCACAGTCATCAGTCGGGATACGGTGCCAGGAGTCGGGGATCGGGACACTGCTCAACATGACCTGACACAACATCAACAGGGTGAGTACCGACCAGGGACTGGGGGACGGGGGAGATGGGCACAATGGCACACATGCACAATTAAGTACAGCACACTGCACACCCACAATGACTCTGGACCATGTCCCTGATCCCCGTGCCACACTGCAGCACACATACAGAAACTCAGGGAATGTGTGTTGAAATTAATTTATTTGCACATGCTGTGCCTGTGGTCATTTTGTACTGTCTCATGATTGATAAGGACTGACACAATGTGACGTCCTCATGTGAAGAAATTGTCAATGATGGTGTTCCTATGGGCTATTCCTGCTGCAGCTGCAGTGGGGTGTGGTCCACCTGCCTCATCTTCATCATCATCTTCCGGTGCATCTGGAACTTGTATCCATGGGGCATTGATGCGTACACATATGTTGTGCAACACACAACATGCAACGATCATCTTGCACACAATGTCTGGGCTGTACAGGAGCCCCCCACCTGTGATATCCAGGCACCTGAAACGTGACTTCAACACGCCAAATGTGCGTTCCACGATGCCCCTGGTGCGTTTGTGGGCCCAATTGTACTGCCTCTGGGCCTGTGTGTTCGGGGCTCGGAGGGGTGTCATCATCCAAGGGCAGAGTGCATATCCTTGATCACCTGTGACAGTGCAGAGAGACATGAGTCAATAGTTTGTTCTGCATGATGTGTTGGCAGGCTCACTAGTTGATTGGGGTGTAATATGTGTGTCATAGTGATTCCTGTGTGACATGTACTGCTTGTAGCAAATGAGCACATCGAAGGGAGTACGGTGATATAAAATCAGCCATAAATGTATGTACTCTGCCATTGTATAATCAAGACTCAGTTCCAAATGTGTGACCTACTGGACCGCAGTGTAGGCCGGAGGCAGTGGTGGAGTACGTCAATGAGAAAGGAGTAATGGGGGCCTGTGTCGCGGAGGCCGTGATGGTCTGAGGAGGCTGCAAAAGTCGCGGGCCTCTGGCTTGGAGCTTGCACCGGCATGTGGTGGGCCCTCTTTGACACACGCCGGTGTCGGCAAGTGAGCAGTGCGGCCTTGGTGCGCTGGGGCGGTCATGACGGGTCTTGGGACCAGCGGTCTGGGGTGCAGCAGGCGCACAGGATCGCAGGCACCGCCGCTCACGGCGTCGGCCTCGTGGCGGGGTGAGAGGCGCCACCCTGGCAGACACGTTGGCCATTCCGGAAGAGAACCACGCCCAGAGTAACAGGCTTTTTATTCACACCCCTGCGCTAGTCTGGCGTACGCCGGGCCAGCCCACTCCGCTCACGCTTACAGGGGGGGACGTAACAAGCTCCATTTCCGCATTCTTCCCCACTGGCTGCGGTGACATGGTTGCGTCCACTGTCCAGTACACTGCAGATGCCAGCAGTGTATGTCGACATGGAAATGTCTGTGGTCTGCATACTGAAGTCTGTCCAGCACATCCACGTCACACTTGGCATTGTGTACATTCACATTCATGGGTCACTTGCCTCCTTCGCACTTGCCTGGTTCCCATCTCTCCCCACATTCTGCTATTGTGTGGCTGAGGTGCCATGCCGTTGATGGCTTGTGTAGATGGCTAGCCCAGGTTGCCACAGTAAGTGTGTTGTCGTGTCTGGAATGTGGGACTGTTGGTTGTCATGTTGTATGTGATTTTGTGACGTGTGCATTCCCAGAGTTGTGAGTTGTATGCTGGTGGAGTTGAGGTGTGTGGTGTGTTCAGTTGTTACTTACCGACGAGCAGTGCATTTCCATAGGTGGCATCCTGAAAGCGCTGGTTGATGATGGACTGTCGGAAGATGAAGGAATCATGCACACTGCCTGGGTAGTTGGCGACGACATTGGTGAAGAGTCCCCGGTGGTCCACTATTGCCTGCACATTGATGGAATGCGTGTGTTTCCTGTTGCGGTAATTGTGTGCAGTGGCAGCAGGGGGCACGAGGAGTACATGTGTGCAGTCGATTGCCCCCAAGACGTGCGGGAAGCCAGCTATGGCGTAGAAGCCTTGCTTGATCTCCAGCTGTTCCTGCGCAGTGTGTGGGAAGTAAAGTTGCTGGGGTACCAAGCTGATGAGGGCATCCAAGACAGATGTGAGGAACTTTGACAGGGCTGGCTGTGAGACTCCTCCGACTATGGCAGTTGTTGGTTGGAAGGTCCCAGAGGCCAACAGGTGCAGCACGGCCAGCAGCTTTGTCTGCAGAGGGATGTTGGTTCTCCGCTGTGTTGGTACCGTCAGCCTGTGTGCAATGAGGGTCAGTGTGCGAAGGATGGTTGTCCTTTTGAGCCTGTAGTGGGCAATGACTTCCTCTGGCGTTAAGTCTCCGAGGCTGGTGCATTTTCGGAAGGTCCTTTGTCTTTGTCTGCGTTGCCTCTGTGGTAGTCCGGGGGGGTTCTGGGGGGGGTCCTGGGTGTGGTGGCGGTGGGTGTTGTGGCCCTCTTGGGGCTCCGAGCTGCATGATCAGTAGCTCCATGGCATCTGTTGTTCTTCAGGTGTGGCTGTGGGCTGGGCTCCCTTTTATGGTGCAGGTTGTCGTCTGACTTAACACCAGGTAAGAGCAGGTGTTGAATCCCTGCTGCTAACGCGCCTTATCGCATGTTTTGTGATCTTATCGCCGATCTGGCTGGTCGTTGGGAATGTTGCGAAGTGGTGTTTTCGCGGCTTTTTGCACGGGAATGCCTACTCTGCATCTCATTAGCGTTAGTTGCCGGTGTCATCCGTGGCGATGTTTTTTGCGGCTGCTATCGCAGGAAAACAGGTGATATCTGCTGTTAGCACCAGCTGTGAATGGTGCGATGAATTTATCGCCACTTTGGCTGCGATAAAGTGCTGCTAACTCGGCAATAAGTCCTTGAGAATATGCCCCTTAGACTGCTCTTATCTGCCAGAGTCGGTTTCCGCCCAATTTCACGCTGGTAGCTCTCGAAGCCTGGGACCGGCCCCAACTTGCACAGGTTCACCTCGTTGTAAACAGTCCACCAAGTAGCAGGTCTTCTTTCCGCCAACGTCCTGGATCATAGCCAGGTTGCATCTCTTGTCTGAACAGCAGCGGGCCGTGCACTGCTCGGCGGTGTCCACTAGGAAAGTGCCCACATCGCCGGCCATCGAACTTTTCTGCGTTGCGGACTGCTCGCGAGCTTCTCCCAAAGTAAGCAGTTGAACCTGTTCAACAGCTGGGAGAGGGCGGTGGGCGGGGCACTAGCAACGTGAAGTCGGACTCGGCAACCACCCCCACCTCGGCGTGACGTCACCACGCCGGTAAAAGTACCTGCCTGTCCACTCTTAAAAACATTACCTGACCAAGTGCCTTGGTCTGTGCGAAGCGCTATCTCTAATGGAAGGGGACTAAAATGTCACAGCAGCCATTCGATAAAGCAAAGAGAACTGAAAGCAAGTGATTTAATAAAATGTGTTTGCAGTGCTTGGTGTTGCCTATTTCCTTGGGAGGCGGGGGTGTTCTAACTAGACAAGGAAAACATAAATATCAGAAATCACAACCATTTGCGAAACGAAAAATTCTAACAAGATCTTAAAACTGCTTTATAGCATCAGAAATGGATGGGCACTAACCTAGTACAAGCACGGCGCGGCGCTGCACGTGTAACCTGAGACACCAGGAATGCAGCTGGCAGCCTGTGCGCCCCTGCTCGCTCCCGAGACCCATAGGCTATGGGAGGGAACATTTAAAGAGAAGGCGGGACATACCCGAGCCTTTGGCCATTTGCGTGCTTTCTTTTGTGGAAGCCTTACGCAAATGGCCAATCAAATGCGTGGCCGGAAAAAAAACCAACACGAGGAAAAGATGTGCGAGATGGAAGTCCTTACAATAAGCCTCACAGAGCAGCGCATGTGCGCTGGCTCAGGCGAGACCTAACAACACTTCTTCTAACACCACCACTCTCTCTGCACTGCTGTATCCATGTTCTACATTAGCACTTTTTAGTCCTACCAGGTCTAAGCCTCTAAGTACTGTAAACATTGCATTCCCTTTAACACCACCAGGCACTTCTCAGCCCCTTTCGCGACTTCACAGTTGACTCTTTTTTGTATTAACCAACCTTCACCCTCCTATGGCCAGTCTACCGCTTCTCATTCCTGTACTTCTCTGACAGTACATTACCTTCACCATTCACTATTTCATTCTGCCCTGTACCTTGTACCTCTTTGCGCAGCCTTCCACATTGCACTACCTTGCCACCTACTGTATTCCCTTTTCAGCCCAACCTCTTGCTTTTTGATTATCTCTAACACTACTTTGATGTTCACTCGCCGCTACTCCCTTCTGAGTCCTTCCCTTTTTCACAACCTTAAATCAGGGGAAGTTATATAGAAGAAAGTAGCAGGGCTGAGCCTGCAAGCAGAAGGTTTGAGTATTCTAGGCCCAACCCTACCACTTTCTAATACTGAACTACTGTAAGAACCTATCCTCCCCCCCCCCCCCACTAAAATCACGTGAATTAATGTTGTGGGATAATTTTCTAGATATTGACATTACCTACCCACCCCTGTTGATGCGCAATACAGTCACAGTGGTTTAGGCAATAGGTGTGCACCCACAATTGTAACAACGATTCGGGCCTCAAGAGGATTTTATGCAGGGATCCCACAATATTAGATGAATGCTTTGTTTGAATGCCCCACCAATATGGTGGCAGCTGTGAATCCGATGGATTTCTGCATACAGGGTGGGATATGTAAAATCCAGCACATGTAAACACAATGCTCACTAACCTTCCCAGAAAGAAAAGGGTTACATTTAGAAGGAATAAAATCTACATTTATATGTAGTGACACTCTCCGTGAGTCCTTCCCACTCTCTCAGCCATCCCTTGCACAGCGTCATCAAACATGGATGCCACCTTTCCCTCTGGTGGGCCATTACCGTGAGCTGGAATAAGACTTGGTGTTACCTCCATCAGAACTACTAATAGTGCCAGCTTCAGTAATTCCAGCGTGACAATTACCACTGATCAGAAGATTTTGGGGGATAAAATGCAGCATTAGGTCTTTCCGCATAGTTTACCTACATTTTTGGTCAGAGGTTCTTGCAGACATTTCTCCTCTTTTCAGTAGGTGAAGGGTCTAGGTGAAACACTGCAAACCCACCAGTGTTCTAGAGGATCTTGTATTCTGGTGATGCTGGGAATGTGGGTTACTAACCCTACCATGATCAACAGGGCACTCATAGTAAAGCTGTGTGTGTCTGGTAATTTCCGCTCAGTTGTGGTTTGCTCTAGGGCTAACCTCAGATGTAGGTGGTTACTCAGGGATCCCCAACTAAAGATGAAAGTAGAGGGTACAGTCATAACAATCCTGACATACAGGTGGTCTCTGTGATTTTGGGCCAATTCTAAGTATGAGCAGGGAGTCAATGTAAAAGGTGTCGAAGTCTAGTTTGGCATTAAAGGAGAAAACCAAGGCTAAAAACAACTGTACCGCATGGTTGGGACTTGATGTATCACTACAGTAAGCACCGTCCTCCACTTACTTTCTGGTAGGGGCGGCTCCTCCTCAAGAGCAGAGGTGCGTCTCCCCACCTGCTGCCAGTGCAGCAGGCACACACAAATAAGTAAAATGGCACGTCAGTGCCACTTTACTTACAAGCGCGGTGTGAGTGCAGGGGGTGGGGCTGAATCCTACGAATGCAGGATTACAGCTGCCCCTGCAGTGCGAATGTCAGGTTGGCCGGCTGGTTTGCTACAGCCAGCCCAAAATGCGCAGTGCGCACCCAGCAATCTCATGGCTGTGAAACAGCCGGGGGATTGCTGGCACATGCCCCCAACCTCAAAATGAGCACTGGGTTAGCCTGCTCCCACCAATGCTGGAGCTACTCTCTGGCCGAGAGCAGCTCCAGGATTGGTCGTTGGTGTTCCCCTGAGCAGGAAGGAAGTCCTTATTTTTCCTGCTCGAGGCCGCTGATATGGGGAGACAAGTGCCGCACCGGGGGAGCAGTAAATATGGGGAGTTTGGCGCAGTCGAGCGCCACCATATTTTTAAAGTTGTAGCCGCCACTGCTTTCTGGCAGCTTTGTAGCAGGCATCTCACTATCTTTCACAGTATTGCTGGGAACGGGCAGCAGCCATGCACTGCCCTAGCAATGAACAGCAACGGTAAGTTGTCACAAGTATTTCAATGTACAGGCTAATTTCATTGAACAGAATGTAATCAGTGTGGTGAGCACTTCGATTGACTAACCTCATCCAGGTTTTCTCCTTGACCTGTTAGATATTTGCAGGGCTCCAATCAGGCCCTTGCTTATGATACAATGCTTCTGCCACATGTAACCAGGAGACAAACACTGGGTCGTATCTCTGCACTCATTTCACTTTGTCATCTTTCATCTGCTCTGAACATGCACATATTTTGGGGGCCTCCTGGTGTGGCTTCCTCCTGATTTACACCAAAAGTGCCCCGCCAATCAATACCACGTCTCAAAACCATTGTGAGCCCACCACAAACTTAAATGTTTCATTGACATTCATTGGTATTGTCAGCCCACCATGCTGGCTTTTCCAGACAACCCCCCACTCTTATTGCTCTCACCACTAAGCTAGTTCTTCCTGCCGTTACAGACCAAGGACTTATATTCTATAGGTTCTTGCTATACCAAAACTACAAGTTCCCCATACATATTTCTTATTGGCCTAAACAAAGCCATTTCTGAATTCTACGCCTTTCGGTGTCTCACTCTGGTTGGCAGAAAGCTCAGAGTCTAGTAAACTTTACTAGTGGTGTACTGCAAAATCCTCAACCTCACCAGAAGTCCAAACAATCTCAACGAAACATCTCCTGCACTTCTGAGCATTTAAGAAGTACTAGTCACTTTCCCCCAACCTGCCGACTCCATGCCTTAATCCTGTTACAAATGCAAAAACAACAATTGATGGACAGAATGCAGAACAATGTCGTACATTCACCCCAGTACAGAGATCTGGGCCTGAATCCATCGTTTTTGCTCACCATGCCATTCCAGTTTGGACCCAGCCATATGCAAATCAGTCTTGACCCTGCGCCCAATGGGAACAGTCCAGCCCGAACTGCCAGGCCAGGTCCTCCCTGGACTGGAAACAAGCATCCTAGGACCGGTTTCGGGCTTTCAGCCCTCATCAGCCAGGATAGCTTGACTCCAGTGGCATGGAGAGCACGGGACCCACGTCTGGGCATACCCGTCCCACTCGGGGTGACAAATGCAAAAACAACAATTGATGGACAGAATGCAGAACAATGTCGTACATTCACCCCAGTACAGAGATCTGGGCCTGAATCCATCGTTTTTTGCTCACCATGCCATTCCAGTTTGGACCAAGCCATATGCAAATCAGTCTTGACCCTGCGCCCAATGGGAACAGTCCAGCCCGAACTGCCAGGCAAGGTCCTCCCTGGACTGGAAACAAGCATCCTAGGACCGGTTTCGGGCTTTCAGCCCTCATCAGCCAGGATAGCTTGACTCCAGTGGCATGGAGAGCACGGGACCCACGTCTGGGCATACCTGTCCCACTCGGGGTGACAAATGCAAAAACAACAATTGATGGACAGAATGCAGAACAATGTCGTACATTCACCCCAGTACAGAGATCTGGGCCTGAATCCATCGTTTTTTTGCTCACCATGCCATTCCAGTTTGGACCCAGCCATATGCAAATCAGTCTTGACCCTGCGCCCAATGGGAACAGTCCAGCCCGAACTGCCAGGCCAGGTCCTCCCTGGACTGGAAACAAGCATCCTAGGACCGGTTTCGGGCTTTCAGCCCTCATCAGCCAGGATAGCTTGACTCCAGTGGCATGGAGAGCACGGGACCCACGTCTGGGCATACCCGTCCCACTCGGGGTGACAAATGCAAAAACAACAATTGTTTTGCATTTAATCCTGTTACAAGCACATGTACAAGTAGACACTAGACTGAAACATTTCCAAGTAAGTGTCAGGACAAATTTTTAAAAATCTTGGTTCTACACGGAAAAAATTCCAATAGACGATTGCTCATGTGCAGTATTTTTATGCAGTGGCTTTTATCTGAGACTTTCTCTCAGGCTGATGCCGACTGCCATGATAGACATATCCCGGGCATTCCGCCCTTGATTTACTAGAAGTACGATTCGAAAACCGGACCACTCGGGACAAATTTCTGTCCTGTTCTGATTCTAATACGCCCTGAGGAAGCCCCAGGCCGGATGGCCATGTAAAGGGGGCGAAACACGTGTTGGCTGTTACCATTTTCTATTCACCTGAGAGAAAGTCTCAGATAAAAGCCACTGCATAAAAATACTGCACATGAACAATCGTCTATTGGAATTTTTTCCGTGTTGAACCAAGATTTTTAAAAATGTGTCCTGACACTTACTTGGAACTTTTTCGTCGCCAGTGGGGCAGGGGTCTCCCACTGTCAAGGACAAATATTCTACTCGTATTTCACTCTATAATACGGATAGTAAGGGATTGGGACCAATTTTTTCCCCCTTTTCTCACTTTGAAGACTAGACTGAAACATGTCTGTGTTGGGATTCATCCAAAATTTCTCCTGGATAGAAAAAGGTCCCTTGTACATAACATTATATTCCCCCATTATCCAACATGTACAACCATTCTCTCATCCTACTGATTCCTCAGAAGCGGCGGTATGTCAGACTATTGTATACAGAAATATTGTATGGTGTAAACATTCTGTTCTAAATACTGTTAAAAATATCATCCCATTTTATGTATATTTTCTGGTATTAACTCCAAAGGGGCAAGATTATTGTGGATAATGAGGACAGAACTATTTATGGCAGGCAACACTCTGACAACAACATTCTGGCAACACATTCCACCAGCACTACCTGTTACATTACAGCCCCTTCCACCTACCACTCTTCCTATCTCACATCCTGCCACAAATGCAACTGCCATAACCACTGTTGGAAAATGGCCATCTCTGAAGGTTCATCCCAAACCTTTTGCCTTCCTCCTCCTCTTTTTGCTGAATTATTTTTGTTGGCCTTAGGACTCTGGGCACTTTACTATTGTTAACCAGTGCTAAAGTGCATGTGCTTCTCCCCTACACATGGTAACATTGGTATATACCTGATAGGCATATTTAGTTTACTTATAAGTCCCTTGTAAAGTGGTATACCATATACCCAGAGTCTGTAAGCTAAATGCTACTAGTGGGTCTGCAGCACTGGTTGTGCCACCCACAAAAGTAGCCTTTCAAACCTGTCTCAGGCCTGCCATTGTAAGACCTGTGTGTGTATTTTACTGCCACTTCGACTTGGCATTTAAAACTACTTGTCAAGCCTTAAAATCCCCTTTTATTACACATAAGTCACCCCTGAGGTAGGCCCTAGAAAGCTCTAATGGCAGGGTGCGGTGTAAGTAAAAGGTAGGACATGTACTGTCAAGTTTGACATGTCCTGGTAGTGACAAACAGTTAAATTCATTTTTCACTACTGTGAGGCCTTCTCTCATAGGCTAGCATCGAGAATTCCTCAAAACACTTTAAAGCTGTAATTCCAGATTATAAAGGAGTAGCTACATCATGTTTCATATCTTTGGAATGGTAGTGACAAATCCTCTTTAATGATAAAGTGGGCTTTAACATTACTATTTTAGCAATGCCACTTTTAGAAAGTGGACATTTCTCTGCTCTTACTGTTCTGTTTGCCTTGCAGCCTGTCTCCAATACACATCTGGGGTTGGTGACAGCTGCACTTTGTGCATCCCCTCTAGACAGCCACAAACACAGGAAGGGTTGGTGAGACAGAGAACTCATCTGCATTCATCTACATTCTGATAGCCCTTCCTGGGCAGGAAGAAGGTGGGGGAGCTGACACTTACACCTGAATAGGCTGTGCCCTGTGTCCCACACAAAGGTCTGATAACCCCCCACAGATATCCTGGCAGAGAGTGCTGGGATGAAAGGAGACCTGTGCACTTCAAGGGCCTGCTTTAAAGTCACCTCCACTTCAAAGGCACTTTTGGGTATAATTACAGGGTCTCTGACCCTACCAAGACAGTACACTACTCGACCAGTGAAGACCTCTGCCAGGAGTAAAGACTGCTGCGCTACAAAGATTGCCAGTCTGCTTGACTGACTGTTCTGAAGGAACTGCTTCTCTGCTTTGCTGAGCTGCCCTGGTACCTGCTGATCTCTGCCCTGCTGAGGACAAGGACTGGACCCATCTCACTTGAACCCAGAGTTACTCTTAGGGCTTGCCCCGTATTCTGAAGTCTCAGGGCCATCAAAGACTCTGCAACAGCACCTGGACTCTGCCATATGTGATTCTTTCTCTGCCAAGTGCTGCCAATCCAGTCCTGGGCCTTTGAAAGGGGATTTCTGCTGTCCAGAACCATCAGAATCGATGCAGCGACGACTTTGCGCTGATCGGAACCAACACAGTGCCCTTTGACGCAGACGCAGTGCTGATCCTAGGACATCCATGCGCAGCTCGACGATGACCCAGGGCCTGATTGTGAGGTTCGAGGACGACGCCGCGCCTGCATCATAAGGGGTTTGACACTGACGTGGGACCTGACTGTGAAGCTCGACATTGATGCATCCACCCGACTGCGTGGATTGGAACCGACGCATCGAGTCTTTGATGCTGATGCTTGCTCCATCCAAAGTACTTTCTCAGCTAGACCTGCGTGAGTCCTGTAGCTGGTCTGCCCTCCATCGCAGTTGGCCTGAACTTTGGATTTGCCCCGGTCCAGCGCGACCTCAAGTAACCCCTTAGTGCTATTGACTTCTAAGCACTAATTTTAGATTTATTCTTTAAAAATTCATAACTCCTGGTCAAGTGATTGGATTTTTGTAATTTTGGTCTTGTTTCATTCATAAAATTATTCTCTATTTTTCTAAACCTGTGTGGAGTATTTTTGTGGTGTTTGCATTGTGTTACTGTGTGTGTGTTGCACAAATACTTTACACATTGGCTCTTTAGAAAAGCCTGACTGCTCTGTGCCAAGCTACCAGAGGATGAGCAGAGGTTGTCTTTTAGTGTGTATCTAGCTTACCCTGACTAAGATTATGGTCCCTACTTGGACAGGGTGCATACCTCTGCCAACTAGAGACCCAATTTCTAACAACCACTCATTATTACATTTTCTTAGAAAAGGATGGTCATGGATATAATTTGGGTTTACCAAAGATTGCAACTGTAACCCCTGTAGCCCTGACTGTGCTATAAATATTTGACCCCATGGCTCTGGTATAGGGCAGGCAGGGCCACAGGTAAAAAGATAGGTACAAATCTATCATAGCTCTTTAACTCTTGTTGCCATCCTATATTTCCTACACCCTGCTCATCCCCAGGCTCTATGGCATCTTCTGCTGCACTGTCTGGGGGCTTGGGAGAGACCGGGAGCAGGAAATCATTCCCCATCCATACCAGGTCCCTGGGAAGTGCTGTGGGTTATGTTAGGAGGATGAAGTAAAGGGCGAGGATCTGAACAGAAGTCTCTCGCACCCTAGCATCTGCAGCCCAATGAGGACTCGAAGACTGCCCGCCATGTCCTCACTGCCTATTCAGGCCTCCTGCAAGATGTGGAAGGTTCTAGCATGGAGAAGCTTGCGCGAAGGGACCCCTGAAAAGCAGCAGGATGGCACACAAGGGCAGGCTTATCCTTATCAAACAGGATCTACATCTCTGGACTGGGGTCGCAAACAAAAAAAACCCGTTAAAATGCGCTTTGAATGCACACACACAATAGAAATAATGCGACTGAGGGGGAGAGTCAGTGCTTTAAATGGGCTGGTACTGTCCGGTACTGAGTATCGGCACTTTTTTAGTTTAAGAGGGAGAGTACCTGCACTTCTCGTGAGAGACATAATGCTTTTAATTGGAGAGTACCGGCACTTCTCAGAAACAAGCAGGCACTCTGGTACAGGGTACCTGCACTTCTACTTTTCCATCTCAAGCACTGGGGACAGTATGGCCATAGCTGCCCACTTTGGTGCTTGAGAGCGAGGTTCAAGTCTTGGCGTTGGCTCAGCACCCTCTGATTCTGTACAAATCACTTAATTCCCTGGCCTAGGGGGCTGGGGGGGTAGGAAAAATCTGACAATTTGTAATGTTACTGGTCCTCGCGTGAAGCAGCTCCGATACCCTTGGGCCGAGTTTGTGCGAGATTAAACCGCAAAATACATGCGTATGAACACGCACATATACTGATAGGCCTCGGGCTGAAAGGGCCCCGCTGAGGAGCCTATGTTACACCGCTGGCCGAGACCACTTTTATACGATGACAGGATACCTAACAATACTACTTTAAGTAATAACACACAGTGATGTTTGGTGAAAAAAACGTGTTTTAAAATTATTGCATGCATTGTACTTACTCCCACTGTGGCCCAATACTCATGTGTTTTGTCTTTAGTGTTTATTGAGGTCGATAACCTCTTTACTTCCTTACGTTTCCTGTGTTTCTTGCTCAGATATACTTGCGCTTCCTGGATTACCAAATGGAACATTCCAACGAGTGCAAGCGGAACTTCGTGGCCGTGTACGACGGCAGCAGCTCCATCGAGAACCTGAAGGCGAAGTTCTGCAGCACGGTGGCCAACGACGTGATGCTGCAGACGGGCACCGGTGTGGTCCGCATGTGGGCGGACGAGGGCAGCCGGCTGAGCAGGTTCCGAATGCTCTTTACCTCCTTTGTGGACCGTAAGTAGATTGCGCTTCCGCGCGCGCGTCCTGCTGCTCGTCAACATGCGAGGCATTACACTAATCCCTGGGCTTTAGGAAAGAAAACTGAGGGGGGCGCCTCGCAACAGCACGCTCTGCTGAGTGATCTGGCAGACGATGCGCCCAGCTCAGGATGCACTGCCGGTCCGGCATCGCTTCATGTTGTCTACTGTCATAAAAAGATAGACAGCAAAGCCATCCAATTACGAGCGAGCAGTGCTTAATTTGTGAAAAAAATAAGTGTCAGGGCTCTCGGCAGGAGGCCACTGCAGCTTGCACCACACACCGCCCCTGTCTGCGCTGCCCATGACAGTAGGGTGACCAGATGTTCAGATGGAAAAACCAGGGACGAGCACAGACATTGAAATAGGACTACATTTCCTGGACACTATATATATATATATATATATATATATATATATATATATATATATATCTGCTCTGCAGCCCTGATTCACACTTTATTAACACCTCATTAACTCCTGCTGTGCTGCTTGAATAAGACGAGGCAGCACCGCAAGAGAGACCAAACAAATGAACTTCTGTCACCGGTTTCTAAGGGTGCGGTTGAAAGGTGAACCTGCACACAACAATGTGATTAATATGCAGGTTCGCTCGACCGCTCTTTTAAAAAGAGGGACATTTCTGTGTTTTAGGAGAAAATGTTGGCATGCCAGTACAGTCCTTCAAAAACTGGGACTGTCTGGGTAAATCCGGGACGTCTGGGCACCCTACCATGACAGTAGCAACACAACTACTATCACACTCTTACAAGTGTGACAATTCAGACTATTCTAGGACCCCAAAGCTATAAGAATGGCTTGGGCGGCAGGTAATAGTCATTTCTAATGTATACTGAATTAATAATTGACTGTTGCTGTGGTCATCTCAGACAGCGCCACCTTGTGGCACACTACCACAAGCGCCAGTGTTGAAAATTAGGTGCCAGTGCCGAGCACCGCAAACCACCGGCTCAAATTAAGCACTGTAAGCGAGGGCCTACCCAATGCCCACTCCATGTGTGTTATGTATTGGAATCAACATGTCTTCCTACAAACAGCTAAAGCTCATCGGCCAGTCTGCTAACATCCGGACAATGGCTCTATTAATGTCAGCGCTACGTGGAAATGTTATTTGTCAAGCAGTGTCATGTGTTCTTATATCTTTGCACGCTCTGGTATAATTTCCCTTGTTGTGGAATCTTTCACTTCACGGTTGACACATTACGAGTGCTTCTATATTTTGGGTGTCAATAAAGAACCTTGTAAATACTGATGCTGTCTGGTGAAGAATTTACCGGGTGTGGTATTAGCCACCCATTTCAGTTTCTGCAGATTGGAACGAAGTAGTGAGGTGTCAAAGTTTGCACACCCGCCTCCAGAATTATCAATATTTGATGCAGCGCAATGCGGCAAGACAACTTGCTGCGCTGCGTCAAATGGAGAGGGCAGAAATGCGCCATATTTACTCAGATATGGCTCATTCCAGCTCTCTCACTGCGCTACCGCACGATGTGCTGTGGAAGCAACAAGGAGCAATAAAGATATTTCTCCTCATTGCGCTTCTATTGGAAAGGCGTACAATTCTGGCACATTCCCAGGTTTACTACTCTTAGTAAATCTGGGGCTACAGCAAAAAGCAAGAGTAGATGCGTGGGATTATGCACACTTCACTCACGGGATGCCTTCTTGGCGTAGAGTAACGCAAGGCAGTGCAACCCTGGGTTACTCCAGGTGTACAAAGCCATGCATGACCACACAAGGTGGCCTTCCGTGGCTTGGTAAATCTGCTTTAAGGATTGCGTTTGCATTGCGTCACCTCACGGTCAATGCAAGCGCTTGATAAATATGGATCCTGATAACTGCATGTTTTGAGTTGTCCTGACCATTTTTTTCTCAAACAGATTTCACCACATTTTTCGTAATGAAGTGTGCCTTGGGAAGATTGTGGCGGTGTAGTAATTATTGTAAATCGTGGAAAAACAGTTTCGGTACAGAGTCCTATTCACATATGAATTAGGATTTAAAGGGTATTGGCAATGAGGGCCATCTATAGTAGCTGTTGATACTGTCACCTTCTTTAGTGTTGGGCCGATAGTCAAACTGTTACGAATACATTTTTTGCTTCTAGATATACAAATATTTCATTTTTCCTTGTAGTCGATAACTAAATAATTATTGCGGTTTAGGAAGTTAATGTGGTTCCTGGATACTGACACAATTCAGCTTTTGTCCTCATGTCTCAAACACCGTTGAAAACGTAGTGCTCCTCTGCGAATCCTTTACAATGCCTTGCTCATTCAGCAAAGACTTGTACAGCTGGTGCAATCTTCCATTAACTTTGGGAAAGAGGGACTAAGGGCCATATGTACAAACCATTTTGCAGTCAGAAACGGCCAGATCGTGCTGTTTCTGACTACAAAAATACTTTTACATATGTTCAAAGCACAATTTGCAATTCAGTAACACGTTACTGAATCACAATTTGTGTTTGCGATTCAGTATTTGGAAGACGCGTGTTTTGGCGTACCTTCCAAATACTAAATCTGAATGGGATGTATTCATGTTTTGCGACCGAATTCCGCTCTCAAAACATTAATACTTTACCGACTCCTTGAAGGAGGTGGTAACCTATTCAAAAATAGGAAGAGGTCCCAGTGGGACCCCTTCCCATTTGAGAATACAAAAATATCTTTTAAGAGCAGGCAGAGGTTCAACAGACCACTGCCTACTCTTAAAAAATGAAACTTCAAAGTTTCATTTTTTCTTTTTAAATGCATCCCATTTTCCTTTAAGGAAAACGGGATTCATTTAAAAAAAAATAAAAAAAAATGCTTTATTAAAAACAATCACAGACATGGTGGTCTGCTGACCTCAGCAGGCCACATCCCTGCAATGGCTGTGATTCCCAATGGGTTACAAATTGCGACCTACCTCATTAATATTCCTTAGGTAGGTTGATGTGCGACCCATTAGGACTCGCTATCTAAAATTTGTACGTTTTTTTACATTAGGAATTGAGATTTCCTAATTTGAATTTGGTAGGATTTGCATTTTGGAAATTACAATTACTACATTTTGTACATCTCTCTTTTATTCAGACATTTTAAACCCTCGGTCCTAGTCGAGGCCTGCCTCCTCCCTACGCCGGCTTCAAATGGACAGGCTTTGTGTCGCTCTTGAGAATACTTGGTTAGATAGTAGAGTTAGACACACAAATCTGTCCAGGACTATAATTCCAAGCTAAACAATCGTTCAGGTATTTCTGGATCCAGTTCTCTGTCAGTGTATTCAACTGTGTACTTGATTTTTTAACCCAAAGTTTTGGAAGCAGTAATCAATTTAATTGCAAACAAATTGAGGCAGGTAGTGATCAAAGGCATCCAAGCCTCCGTTACTTCAGAAATCAAGGATGGAACAGGAGATAAAATAAGACCTGTAAAATATTTTGAAATGAGTCCTGCATTGTACTGTATTGCAGAATTTGTATAGTGCATCATACACCAGACGAGGGCAAGTAGCTCTATGATTCGTTGTGTGTTCCTGGGTGCCCGTTTGGAGTATGCTTGGATGGATGTTGGGCATTCTAAGTCATGTGGGTGTTGTTAGGTGAGTTTTGTGAAGTTCAGAGACATGCTTAAAATATGTTGTGACATACGATGCTGCCCATAAGCATAAGGAATTGTGCAAAGTGTGAGCATAGACATATTCCGGCACACCTACTTCCTATCTATATAACTGGTCGTCTGCATCTTGTGGTTTTTGGGAATAGAAAAAGCTAGGTTTTTCTGGGTCTGGAATTCAAGATCATAGTTGATTTTTCTTATTCGTGCAGGAATTGAGTTCCAGAGCTTGACTGTCTGGCTAGAGAATCAAGTTCCACCTGCTTGTTTTTTTTTGGAAGGGTGGGATAGTCAAAAGAGGGGGCAGTCTAGAATATACTGGTGGTGTTTCTGTTGAAGAAAGAGTAACCCAGTTTCATTTAATGTTTGCTCGATGATTAATAAACATTGCTTTGAAGATGAAAGATCTAGCTACAGGTAGCAAGTGCAAGAATATGTCGTCTGGTGTGGTGTGCATCTTGATCTTTAGGACAAGAAGCTGTTGGTCAGCTGTTTTCTGAATTCTCAGTCATTTCTGAAGAAGTAACATAAGTCATTCAAGGAATAGTCCACTGACAGACTCAAGATCGGAAAGCACTAAGGCGATAATAGCTTGGACGTTTTGAGGGAAGCCTCAGTATGGGAAGATTCACCAAAGGCATCTGTTTATATAGAAACTTTGTTCTGAGGCTTGATTTATATGAGGTATAACCAAGTGATTGGAGGCTATGATCACTCTAGGTTTCTACTTTCGCTTGAGTGTAATGGTAGTAGCCACAATTCAGTGGCCAGATTTTTATTTTATTTATAAAGTTTTGTATAGCGCACACATGACCCTAGAGGGTATCAGAGCGCTTTACATTAGAGGAAGGCAGGATATAGTTGTAAGAACAGAAACTCGTCACGTATATGAACATAGCATAGTAAGACTGATATCTACAGATCAACAATATAGTTATCATACACCATATCGGAGTAGTAGGCAGATATATAGTCAATTAGACATAATGTGTTATCAATAGAATATAAGGTGATTATCTTAGGGCATAAACTTGTTCATTAGAAGAGTTTGCACTTCTTTTTTGAAGGAGGAGGTAGATGTGATTCGGCTGACATCCGGCAGAATGGAGAGTTCCATATCTTCGGGGCGATAACTGAGAAGGCTCTGTAGCACATTCTCTTTTTGCGGAAAATCTGTGGTCTCAGTAGCAGTCTGCTCGCACTACGTGAAGATCTGCAACCCCCCGTTAACTCTAGCTTAATCATCTGGCTTAGGCCAAATGATAAAAGGGTAAAGGTTGCCCCGTATGCTGCATGCTAGTATCTCTATGTTATTTCAAAATCTTTTTATTGATTTTTGTATCAGAACAGCAAAATTGCAATTGCGACAAGCAGTATTCGTAGGCCAAGAGTGACAGATATTGTAATAAACATACACAGCTTGTTTCCAAGGTCTTAGCCTCTCTAAACATCTTACATTTATGTCCCTCCCTGATTCCCCAAATGCAAACGTGAATCATACCTCAGGTAAGTTCAGAGGTGGGACATCTGCTAAATAATACTTGCGCTCATTGTCCAACCGAAAAAGAAGAAAAAAGGAAAAAGAAAAACAAGAAAAACAATATACAATCAAAGAACAACATATGCATCATGGTGGTTACGCAACTAATCTAATCGGTAGGTGGTGGGGTGTAGTGGCGTGAGCGGGTCATAAGTCTCCCTCCCCTATAGCCCTTTGTGCCAGAGACTATCAACCCCCTATATATGGAAGTGATGGAGCGCCCTTAATCTGGGGCCACAAGCCAGCAATGGCAGACCTTCTGATAGGTACGCTACCAGCGGGGACCAAATATAGTATCTCTATGTTAATTGAATTATTGTTGTTGGCAAGACCATCTCAGTCAAAAAGCTTCCTCCTTGCTGCTGCCACCCTCCAATCACATCTAAGATATGCCTTGTAGCGCTACACATTTGATCAACATAATTTATTGGTGTTTATGAAGCATTAACCACACTCCAGAAGTACTTGAACACTACAAAATGTAATCATACAAGTATTCAAGCTTTGGCAAAGTCAATAGATTTGGCTGTAATGCGGTAGAGCATGAACCCACGGACATGTAGAAATGCTGTGGTGGTCATTATAGTGATAGTAATGGTAATAGTGAAGGTGTTTGTACGACACCAGGCCTTTTTGCATGTGACGCCCCCAATTTTTGCCCTATTTGGACTACTAGATGCTGGTTTTTGACTCTGACAGTGAACCGAAGCCTGCTAACCAGGCCCCAGTGCCAGTGCTCTCTTCCTAAAACTGATATGTGTGAATTGGTACCCCCAATTGGCAAGGACTTTAACCCCTTTATAAGTCCCAAGTATATGGTACCAGTCGCACCCAGGGCATGGGTGCTAAAGGGGCCACCAGGGCCTGAAGCACTGTTTGTGCCACCGTGAGTGACCCAAGTAAACTACTGACAGCAGGCCTGCCATTGCAGACAGCAGGAGCAGTGCAAACTGCTCAAACTCGACTTTACCCTCACCATGTGTGGCAAAGTCAATACACTATTTTTAATATATGCCAGTCACCCCTAAGGAAGAGCTCCTGAGCCCAAGAGGCAGGGTGCATTACATTAAAGGTGTGGACATGTAAGTTCAAGCTTATATGCCCCTATAGTGGCTTTACCATTAAAGGACACTATAAGTGATAGACGGTCCATAGGATTAAATGGGCTGGCACCCAGGCAAACCTGAGGTTGGCAGCTCAATTATGGTGCCACCTAAATATGTTGTGTTTGGTATCAAACAACATGCCTCACCACCCTTGACATGAATCTTGTGTCGAGGACGATGAGGTATGCACCCAGGTGGCTTCCTTAGAGGTTGCCCACCTGGTTGCCCCAGCCTTTCCTGTGCTCTAGATGCCAGCCCGCGCTTGCTGCGGCCAAGACAGGAATCTGATCCCCTGTCAGGAGGTGTGAACTTTCCCAGGAGTCATAAACAATAGGCTGGCTAGAGAAGTGGCACATCAAGGCGGTTAGTTTCAAAGGCGGCACCACCTGTGATATGCAACCATGCTGCCTTCCAACGGAGATAACAGCTCTCTCCCTGCCCCCAGGCACATTTGCACCTGGGCAGGGGGAAAATTAGATTTTCAGGAGGTGTACACTCCCAGAAAACTAGCCACACCTCTAAGGAGGGGGGTGGGTAAGCTGGTCTGTACATCTAAGGAAGACTTCTGCCATTTTAAAAAGTGGTGGAATAGTGGCTTCTGGGTAGAAATGTGGCCTACAAGCCCAGATGTGGTCACCTCAGGGGCGGATTAGATGCTGGGGCTAGTAGCCCGTTGGCCACTTGCACCCACAACCCTAAAGCCCCTAAACCTAGGATTTAAGCTCTACCCCTAATACCAGAACTTCAGTTCTGGTCTGACTTGCAACAAGGACAAAAGAAGAGACCCGTGTCTGCGACAACAGGAGCTGCACAAACCAAAGGCGTGATACTCTGCACCTGTGGCAACCTTCCAGGAACTGCATGAACGCAGCTCGTCCTGCACCAAAGCTCGGTTCCCCAGACAGAGGGACCCCTTTGAGAGCCAAAGGCATCACCAGACTCCCCTGGACTAGCAACACTAATCCCCTGCAATCGCAGGTAAAAACAATGTGCTGGAACCAAAGAATCGCTGGTCATTGGGCCCTCAGAGGTATCGCTCAGAAGTAGATAGTCCAGTACATTGTAGGAAATGTAGTCCTGACCTCCACGAAGTTTCAGGCTGCTACCATGTTCCCTAGGACCTCCGGACATCAAATTAACCTTCTACTGTGCTTACCACTGCCAAGGCTTGTTGGTCGGCAGTCCGGCAACCACCCCCTTTACTCAATGCTGCATCTTGAGGGAACTCCGCAAAACCTTCATCTAACATCAGCAGTGGCTCCGTTGTTGACTTTTTGCCTCCTGTTCCCCACTAGCACTGTGTAAGCGGTAAAACCAGCTCTCCCACGACTCCCGCTTCAGCACCAAGGACAGCCAGGACAACACTCCACCCAGGCTTCTCGAGCCATGTAAAATTGAACTGACTGTCATGGCTTGGTCCTGGGACCCACATCACCTTTACCCTCCTTGGGTTTCACGCAGCTCAACCTGCAAGTGAGCGATTGTCGATACCACTTTTTCCCATTGACTGCAATAAAAGTTCTGCAGTAGTGATTTGCTATGATTTATGTTTTCTTCTCAAATCCATAACTCCTAGTATATGTATCTGATCTCATTCATTTTGGTATCTAAATTAAGATAAAAATCTGCTTTAATATTATATAAATTGGTGCCGTATTACTTATCGACCATGCTGGTACACTGAAAAGCTTATCACAAAGGAGGGACTGAGGGCTTTTTAGACAGGTCCAGCACACATGCCCTAACAATAATGAAGATACAAAAGGTATGCTGTTCCTAATATCGAGACAAGGCAAAACTGGTTTTATGTGGTCATGAAGTGTAGGAGGATGAGGATTCCTCCTCTTGGAATATAGGGCCCTTTTGTATCTACACTGAAAAGCTTAACACATGTTCCTCTAGTAAAGCCTGACTGCTCTTTGCCACTCCAACAGGACTGAGCTAAGGATTTATTAGTGTGAATCCAAGGACCATCTTTGGGGTATTGTGAGAGTATTACATGGTGAAGTCTAACCAGCAGCACCATCTAATCCTCCACCTTCCTTCAGTGATGGTGATGGCTCCTTCTCAAGTCCAGACAAAACATTAGAAATGTGTACTGCTGTAAAAATGTAGCAAAATATTGTTTTCTTTATACAATGCATGTATGAGATGAAGAAGTGAATATGTGATGAATGAGTACATTTTTTGGGACGTAAAATAGTCCCTCATGCATTGCAATGCAAACACTCTGTAAGAGGTGAATGATGCACCTTACAGCCAATAGCACAAGTTGATAGAGTAATTAATACTCCTCTAGGGGGAGCCACATCACACTCTATGTATAATTTAAAGAATTGGTAACAGTACATCTAGCAGACAGCTGTGCTGCCAAGCCAAACCCAAAAAATAAAACTGAAAAAAACCAACAAGTTGCTTAGTGCAGAGCAGCAGAACAGAGACACAACCAAAACCATAAGCTTCCCCAAATAAACAAGATGCCCAATAGGGCCCGATTTACATTTTGTACTTACCAGTGAGCTGGTTTTAGGTGAACTCAATCACAAAGCGGGCCTGTTTAGCACTGTTGTGAGCAAACAATTTACATGGAAATTTTCCATGCACCTCTCCGTTTTGGGCACTCCTCCTATGACCTTACGACGTTTAATCTGCGCAAAACATCTAGGGTTTAAACACAAGTGGCTGTATAGTTTTGAACGTTTTTTATATATCTTTCAAACATTGCATAAACTGTTAGCTAAACAAAAAAAAAACATGCTCTACACTGAAAAAGTGGATGTAAACAACTACAGGAGAGCTACCAGGGCTCTGCAATGTATATGGATAGATGTATAGTGCTTGTCTTGGCGCGTTAGCAGACAAACGAGGGAAACCATGTCGCTGCGAATAGGCGTCAGAGGGTGTCATACAGCTGCCTAGCTGGCACAGCTGGGCTGGCGTTGATTCTAAGCCAGCTGTTTATGTTTGAATGCGCACCTCTGTACAGTCCCTTTTCGAGGCTACTGGAATATCAAGATGTGTATTTAGGCAAATGTGTGCGACGTGGAATATTTAGAAGCGTATTGTGTCTTCCGATCTCCAGAATGTCCCCTCTCCTGGCTTTACTATCCCAGCTGCGGCCTCCTTGCAAACAGACAGCAGATTGTCGGTATGCAAGGCCTGGGAGATGGGCCTCAATGCTGATTGGAGGATGTGTGCGGCTCTCCCTAAAGTGAGATAAATGATTTCCGTCACATTTCGCCGCCCACACAGGGCGGGCAGGAAGGGAGCCTGTCACGCAGAATCAGTGCCTTTATGTAAACCTTTCCACGGGTATCGATTGTTTCCATGGATGTATCCGCCGCCTTCCAATTCTGCCAGCACCGCAGAGCAGAGTCAATGCAGCTGTTTATCCACAAGGATTAATCCTGCCTGTAAATGCTAT
Organism: Calotriton arnoldi; assembly: GCA_963921515.1. Taxonomy (NCBI): domain Eukaryota; kingdom Metazoa; phylum Chordata; class Amphibia; order Caudata; family Salamandridae; genus Calotriton; species Calotriton arnoldi. Next base: position 1,175,596 of record CAWUFW010003706.1, read on the forward strand.
ATTTGTTAGCCAACACTGGTGTCTTACCCAAATTTCGTAGCCAATGTGCCATGGGCCCTAATGCTAGGAAGGAAGTCTGCCCCCTGGCAGGTGTTTGAACTGCAAAATACAGCAATATTCAGGGTTCAGTGGGCCCTTCTCACTTCTGGGCCCCGGTGCCACTCCACCTGCCGCACCAATGAAAACTTCATCCCTTGATCTTGCCTCTAACGCCAGTGATGTGTCAGTGACTTAAATGCTCGCCGCTGAGATACGTGGTGATCATTAGGTTATAATTTCAAACTCCAGCCAAGCCTGTTTATTTATTTATATATTTATTTAAAGAGTTTTATATAGCGCTGGCTAGACCCGAAGGTATCAGAGCGCTTTACATAAGGTTCCACATAGGTGCAAACTTACATCAGTTACAAGTTACCAATGATACCAGTAAAAACATTTAAGGAGCATAGAAGAAAAGGAAAGTGGAGTGAGAAGGGTAAGGGGTAAGGGTAAAAAGGGGTAGGGTATAGATACGACGGAGAGACGAAGGGAAAGTCTGCCCAAGGTCCGGCTGGGTAGGTGACGGCCAAGGGGGAATCCGCAGCCCATCTCCTCTTCAGCTATCAGGTAGCTCCACCGGGCATCGGTCAAATAGCTAGGTCTCAACAGAAAAACATTAAAGGGATAGAAGGCAAGAAGAAGGGAGCATAGAGGGGGAAGGGGGTAGGGTGAAGGGGTAGGAGGGAGATATGACAGAGAGACGAAGGAACGTCTGCCCAAAGTCCGGCTGGGTAGGTGACGGCCGAGTGGGGATCCACAGCCCATCTCCTCTTCAGCTAACGGGTAGCTCCACCGGGCATCGGTCAAATGACAGGGTCTCCACGGTCGAGGGAAAGTTCGAAGAGTACATGTCCTAGCGGGAGAGCAGGATCAAGGTCAGGTGAGGGATGTGGTTAAGATCAGGTCGATGACCAGTTCTATTGTCCAGGAATGGTGGAGCAACGAGGAAAGACCAACTGAGGCGGCCATCTTGAGGTCAGGCTGGGGGGTTTTGACCTTGGTGTTAAGTTCAGTCGGTCCCCAAAATTCTCAATGACTCAAAAGCATAGGGGGTGCAATCAATGCAGTGAGGTGGCAGGAGGACAGGGCCAGTGTCCGCATGTCTTCAGAGGGGGTGAGTGATGGCTCCAGAGTCATTCTCGCATAGTCAGGGAGCAAATCTGGGTCATCCTTATAGGTCTGGACAGTAGATACAATTTCCGTTCTATTATGTGGCATTTACGCCGTAGATGCAAAACGGGGGGATTCCTTTATGGTGCTGCTAAGACCCCAGATGCCAATCTACTGCAGGTGCCATTTTGGAACCAGGCGCATTTCTTAAGAGGCACTTCATACAAACATCTTTGCCCAAAAGATCTAGATGAGGGCATGGACAGGAGCCCCCAGCCTCCCGGGGTCATCCTCGGGACTCCCGGTGCTCCCGGGGATGGGATGAACCGGGCACTACCTTATGGCAGAATCAATCGAGAGCGTAGCCAAATGGAGATGCTGTGACCCGACAGAAACTGGTCTTGCTATGAAGCGCTCCTCAGGAAAAGCAGGCGCAGTATCTCAGGCTCTGCTCTCACGTCTGCAACACAGCGCTCGGCACCCCCAGAAGGCATAAACCGATTCACATCGTCATCGCATGGCTGCCATATTAGAGTCAGGCGCTTACATCAGAAAGTCGTCCGGATGCTGAGAACGGCCCGCTCCGAAATGCTTCAAAATACTCCAGACAGTCTTCCCGATCATCGGCCCCATCGAGCATACCAGCTCCTCGCGTACGTAAACACATCAAAGAAGCCGGCAAGTCGGACCCACAATACACACGCAGCCGCCATTTTAGGGTCAGGCCACGAAATTAGAAGTTCGCCGCAAAAGTCCATATTTTGGTTATAACGAATTAAATACCTCATCGGATGGTGTAAGCTGATGAATCCTCATGGCTTCGATGTGTAGTTAGGCAACCCGGATCTTAGAATAGACTGTAGGGACCTCCGAGTGCGAACTGCTCAGGATCCGCCATTTTATGTCCACGGGTCTCCAATCATGGCAGAATTAACTACGATATTTCCGCATAAAATCGCCGACCATGCTCAGCAATAATGGCACCCTCAGGAGCAGCGCTCCAACAGGAAACGAATCCTGGTGTTCTAACGAGCCGACAATTCCATAGTCTCCGGAATCCTTGCGTTTCTTCCCCGCCAGGGACGAGAGCACTGATTCGTGTGTCTAGAGGGCTTGAAGCCCCGCCCTGTGACTTAGCCTGTTCTGCCTTCCATCCTTTTGTGGGTGGTAAACCAAGTACTGTTAAATTGTGTAATAGTAGCATCTTTTATTAACTGTGCTTGGAAATGACATCCGTATGGATGAAGCACTGTATTAAAAAGCAAGTTATTAAAATCATGCAACCACAGCTTAATAAGCAAAACAAACGTCCGTAAGCGAGAACAGAATCAGAACACAATAGTGATAATAAATCACCACAGATTGACTCAAACCCCACTCTTAAGTGGTAGCCTCAGACAGTGGGGTAGCTAAACCTTTTGCCACCCTTGGTGGTCCCTGCGTTTGCCGCCTGCGACGGCCGAGGGTAAGAGCGAAGAGTGGGGAGGGGGGGCAGGAGACAGATCACGACAAGGGTAAAAGTGCTGCCGCCCCCAAAACTCATGCAGTCCTGGGGGACCACCGCCCCTGCCCCCCTTGCTACGCCACTGGCCTCTGAACCATTTAGTAATTTGAATTATCATCAAAAGCATTACGTGGCCATACAAATGGCAAAATGTCTGCTATGCAGATGCCTATACATAACATAAATGTTGAAAATTAGGCTTCAAAAAAGAAACTTTTGGCCTCTTTTCTAAAAATAATTCTCAGAAGCAAAATCCTCCCAGCAGTTCCTCATGAAGAGGTTAGACTTGCTTGCTTAACTGGCTTGCACGGTGCCACCTAAACAGCAGACACAGATAGACATTCCCCTTCCCTGCTTATGTCCGAGAGCATAGGGAGAAAAGAAGAGAAAAAAACAGCAGGCGACAGATGGTGCATAAGTCACTTTTGCTAATATTTCCCAAGGCACTCATAGAGGCGGTGGAGAGATCTAACTGAAAAAATGAGCCTTCAGCTGCACCCTCTATGGCCTGTTTAGGTGTGTGGTTATTGCTGTGGTGCTCAACGTTTACATACAAGGGGCTTAGAGCCCGCTCATTTCTTATCATTGGTTGGTTTCATTGTCACTCTCATTTTCTTGCCTCTCCTTGGTCAGCATATGCTGATTCCACTGTCTGTTTGTTTGTTTGTCCATTCCATGGAGTATGGGCCAAGTACTGCTCCCTGTCAGTGGTCAGTGTCCTTCAACTGTCCGCACGCTTCCGGAAGGGCTTTTTTATTTAAGTTGTAGCACTATATAAGAGTGCCTGTGTTTGCAGGCCGTCTCCGTCCTCCCCCTGTCTCGCTCCACTTTGTTGCTTGCCCTTCCCTGAGTGTTTCCCTGTCATTGTTGCTTACCCCATCCCCTTCCCCTCCAACTTTGTTGCTTGACCCATTTCCCCTCCCAATCATTGCTTGCCCAGCCCCCCTCCCCCGCCTGCATTATTCCTTCAGTTGCTCCTTAATACCAGCCTTTCCCTTTCATTGCTTGCCCCATCCCCTGTGAATGTGAATCCAGTATTTGTAAAGCGCGAACAGCTTCCCGAAGGCATCCCGGCGCTGGGGGCCGTCGGGAAGATTAAGCAAACTATTGCCCAGAGTCACATGGTGCTGGGTTGACCTGCCGCCGGTGCTGGGGATCGAACCGTGAGCCCCAGATTCCAGCGTCAGTCGCCCTGGCTGCGGCGCCACACCTCTTCCCCACCCCGGGTTGTTGCTTGCCCCGTACCCCATCACTCTTCCCCCATGCCATTGCATGCTCCATCTCCCCTCATTGCAGCTTGTCCATTCCATCCAGCCAGAAAAAAAACCAATAAGATGCGTCCTGCACTGACGGTGTCATTGCTCTTTTGTTCTAAGCATTGGCAAAGCCAAAAACTTGTCAGTGTTTTTTTCTACTTCTAGCCATGCTGCATAGCAGACGCGTTGCTGTACAAAATGGCTAAAAACATTGACAAAACCAATAAATCTTGTACAGGCAAGACCTATTAGCTTTGCCAGTGCTTGTTGTAAGCTGGTGTGCTGGCATGAATGAGTACTAAATAAAACTAGAACAATTAATGCATATGCATTAATATTTTATTGGGTTTAAGAAGTCTTTTATAGGTCCTAAATAAGTTAGACTCCTGGAGTTTCTCCCCACTTTCAGACTGTCCTGGAAACATATACTCAACAAAGCAAGTATGAAAACTAATCTTTTGGACAGGTATACTTTGATAGTAATGCTTCTCAAACAATGTACATTTAAAGTTTCTCCCCTCCCTCTTTCATTTCTGAACTGACTTCAGGAAATACTTAATTGTCTCTTTCCATGTGCAGATGTTCTCATTCTCCATGTTTGTACCTGTCTGTCAAATAAAGAGCTCGTGCACCGGGTAGTAGGAGGAAAATCACCTCAGAAATGTAGAAAATGCAGATTTTCAATTATTTAATTTCAGGGATCTGGTACTACCTCAGTTTATTTTGCTTTTGGACCTCTGGTTTTGAATCTCTACTTTGGAGTGAGACCCCCAAAGGAGTCTCCCCAAATGCAATCCTATTTAAAATGGTTTTAGAGAGGGGTTAGAGTCAGCTGGGGACCAAAAATGCTGTGGGTTTGTGGTTCTCCTGTCTTTACTCCTGCTTTGTGTGTTAGAGACTGGGGCTGTTCTGAGACACCGTTACCATCAAGGTGCCCAGCGCTCCTCGGGCCGACATTACAGAGTTGCACAATAGCCCTAGACACAGTGAAGTTGATGATGGTGATCTCCCAGAGGCAGTCCTTCTGGGTAAGAGATGGAGAGCAGCAGAAGAGGTGTCGAGCATAGTTGGACCAAGGATTTAAAAGAGCTTTGGCCCATCAGGGCAGCACGGGAGGTCGGTATGGCCAGCTAGGGTGAGCCAGAGGGGCAAAGAGCCTCATTTACAAGAAACTGACACATCAACGAGTCAGTTTCCTTGCGCCTGCATCAAATGTCCTTGTGGCACTATGGATGCGCTATATTTACAATCCACTGCTCCATGGTGCAAGGATTAACAGTGGCATCAGAAATACTGACACATCTGTTGGTGCAAAAGTGATGCATTGCTGGTGTTGGTCGTAAAACTGACACAACTCCAGCAATGCATCAGAACACATAGGCGAGTCCCATTGTAAAAGCCCTCCGTCTTTCTTTATTCCTGGTCTGAGCAGGCGTAAGAATTTTGACGCAGTGAAATAGTAGAGTGACACAGTGAAATGTTGCAAATTTCACTGCACCACTTCTACGTGGCTTTTTTGCATGGGAACGCCTACCCTGCATACATTATACCTGGTGCAGGTATAATGTGATGCAGGGTTCTACAAACTGACGCATTGGACCCAATGCGTCAGGTTGTTGATATGGTGCAGTGTGGCGCACTGATTGCACCGCCGCTGCGTCAAAACGAGGTGACGCATCGACGGTGCAAGGGGCTTGTAAATGAGGCCCAAAGTTTCTCCTGAGGGCTATCAGGGGTGGCCTCCCGTTCATTGGAATGAAGAGGCCAAATGGAGAATTGTAGTGGCACAGAGAAGATGGTACTGTCTACACCTGAAGAAAGAGATCAGATCCTTCATGAGGTCATCTGGCGCAAAGAAGTGACATTTGGTATGCAGAAATTGTTGTTTTTCCTTGCCTGCTGTCTGCTACATTTGTGCGAAAAAAGGGGTTACAGGACATCAAGAATGGATTGTAGAGGTGAAGTTTGAAGTTTCTAAAACATGTCTTCACATGTTGAATCAGTTAAGGCATTCCTGTACAACTTCAGCTAAGATTCTGGTTGATATACTGGTAGGTGGCATTGAGGTAGTGGATTGTGCCTGGAGTCTGGGGCATATTGACACTTCTAAGCAGGTTGGGTTCAGGGATAGCTGCTCTGCAGGGATGGATGTTGTATCATGGTTTTTTAAACATGTTCTTTCTGTTGTCTCTCTGCTTTCCCTGTACCTTGTTTGACTCTTAAGTCAGACGCATTTACAATGGAGGTTTTCTTCTCCTGGTGATATGTTTTCTTGAAAATGGTGGCAGTAACATACTGGTTCATTTGTTTGGGGTCTACAATATTGCCCTGTGGTGCATACAGTGTTTTCACCTAATAAATATAGTTAAACCATAAACTTGGTTTTTAGCTGCAGCCTCCACTGTCCACCATTTAAAATAAGGTGAGCTGTTGTGGTGAGCTGGGGTAAGAGGCTCTCACGAGTTGTATGTCTGTGGAGACTGGGTGAGGATGACTTGGCCAACTCAGCCTGGCATCTGCTCACAGGTAGCTCTCGGGCAGATAGGGATCATTCTAAATTGTTCTAATGCTATTGGGTCCTTAAAGGGACAGCCTTTCCGTTCCTTTTGGGTAAAGTGTGTAGCATGTAATGTTGCCACTTTTTGCATTTAATGTTTAAACTGTAACTTTGGAGCAGTACTTGGGAGAAGGACGAGAGTCATTGCATTCTGCAGGGCCCAGAATTCACATCGAAGGTAAAATTGACTTTAGAGCGGCATAGCGAGTGTTCTGTTGTGAGAGACCTGTGGGGAGCTGCAGAGGAACTGAAGATCCTCAGATTAAGTGATCACGAAGGCTAGGAAGGACAGCAGTGTCCATGGGCATCGATTCACCAAAATACCAGGGGTTGTGGAATTGACATCACATACCCTTTGACCGTAATGACATCACAGGAAGTGACATCATATCACCCTGGACCCTGATTTTTTTCCGGGAAGGCATGTCACATGTCTTTTACATCACAATTGACATCCCTGAGGTTACATAATAACTGCAAGATTAGTATAACAACATAACACAGACAAATATCTATTTCAGATGCCACCCATATTATGATGCTGATTTGATCTTTGAAAGTTCTGGGGCATAATACTTGCGCTAAAATTTAGTGAGCAAGTTAAGCAAATAAGCCAAACCTCTTCTAGGAGGTTTCTCCCCCTGAAATAAAAAAAAAAGAGTGGGGTGAAATATTGCATTTTTAAAGCACAATTTTCAGATTAATTTGCTAAAAAGCCATAGGCAGTGAAAGGGCACTCTTATATTCACATCCTTTCGTGGTGTGCAAAGCCAATGAAACCTGACGTGCTCCAGGAGTTCACCCCATTTATTTTCAAAATGTGCTATGGGTGCCTCAGTATGTTAACAATTACCTGCTTGTGCCAGGGCTAGCATTTTGTCATGGGTGCCCCATATTCCAAGGGTGCCCCCTTTTGACAAAAATGAGAAAAAATATGTCAGTACCAGAAATTTTGAAATTATGCTGCCATATACCATGGGTGACCCTTATGTCAAAAATTACCTTTGTAGGTCCGGGCCAGCCTTTAATCGTGGTTGCCACCCTCCCATATGCCAGCTTGTCCACCATTATCCCAAGAATTACTTCCAGTGTGCTAGTGCCAGCATTTAACCACTGGTGTCTTCATGCCAAGAATGTCCTCACGTATGCCAGTATTTTTTCATGGGAGCCATATATGCCATGAATTACCCCTTGCATGCCGGTACCAGTATTTTTCCATTGGGGCCCTTTATGTCAAGAATTGTCCCCAGTGTGACAGTGCCAGTATTTTACCCTGGGTGTCTCTATAAGGCTGTATTTACTTTCAATATGTCAGGGCCCAGAACAAACTTGCAAACATTGCATCACATTCTCGCTCTCACTCACAGTCACTTGCTTGCACTCACATTTACTCAGTCACACTCATTCTCTCACTCTCACCCAGTCGCACTCATTCATTCTCACTCACACTCTCTCAATACACCTCCTTACAATCATTCTTATACATTCTAACTCATTCATTTGTATTTATTCTTAATCTCACTCACTCATTCTCACTCACTTATACTTGCTGACATGCAATCTCACATAATCTCACTCATCTCTCACAGCTCTCACTCACACACACATGCTTACACATACAGACACACATGCTCACACATACACACCCTCCCTCTCACATAAACACACACTCACCTGCAAGCACGCACTCATACAATTAAAACCATTTTTACTTCCCACATCTGCCACCAAAGGTCCTGTTCCAGCAAATGTGCTCCATTTAAAAAAAAAAATCTAATAGTGAATAACAGAATATTATTCACTAGCAGTATAATGAAACAAGCATTTGCAATGCAATAGGTCTCGCCTTTGGGACCTTATAAAGTTTTAGTAATACAGTATATTGCGGCCTGGAACTTTCAGGGTGCCGAGTCACTGATGAGCAAGTGGTGTCCGGTGATTTTGGGCAAATCACTTAAAATACAAGCAGTGATCTCAGAGGGGTGGTGGGGGCGGGGTGAAGTGGTAGGGAGAGACAGCACATGGTGAGCAGGAAACAAGACACGATGGTGAAAATGAAAGCGGTGAAGGGGTGGGAAGAGACGGCCCGTAATGTGACTGGAATAGCATTTGAGCTTATAAATGACTGCATCTGGCAACATTTATAAAACGGCATCAACCATGCGGTGAAGGGCGTGCGGTCAGAGCTGCTGACTCGGGAGTTTGAGTCTGGGCATCAGCTCAACATCCTGTGATTTTGGGCAAATAACGTAAAATACAAGCAGCGATCTCAGAGGGGTGGTGGGGCGGGGTGAAGGGGCAGTGAGAGAGGGTACAGGGCGAGCAGGCTGCCACGAGCAGGAAACAAGATGCAAAGGTGAAAATGAAAGCGGTGTCCTATGATTTTGGGCAAATCACTTAAAATACAAGCAACGATCTCGGAGGGGTGGTGGGGGGGGGGGGAAGGGGTAGGGAGAGACAGCACAGGGCGAGCAGGAAACAAGACGCAGTGGTGAAAATGAAAGCGGTGAGGGGGTGGGGAGGGACGGCACGCAATGTAACTGGAACAGCATTAGAGCTTATAAATGACTCCTTCTGGCAACATTTAAAAAACTGCAATGAAGCGGCATCAAACATGCTGAGAAGGGCGTGCGGTCAGAGCTGCTGACTCGGGAGGTCGAGTCTTAGCGTCAGCTCAACATCCTGTGATTTTGGGCAAATTCACTTAAAATACAAGCAGTTATCTCAGAGGGGTGGTGGGGGCGTGGTGATGGGGTAGGGAGAGATGGCACAGGGCGAGCAGGCTGCCACGAGCAGTAAACAAGACACAATGGTGAAAATGAAAGTGGTGTTCTGTGATTTTGGGCAAATCACAATAAACAGTCAGTGATCTCGGAGGGGTGGTTGGTGCGGGGTGGAGGGATAGGGAGCGATGGCACAGGGTGAGCAGGAAACAAGACGTGATGGTGAAAATAAAAGCAGTGAGGAGGGTGGGGAGAGATGGCACGCAATATGACTGGAACAGCATTTGAGCTTATAAATTACTCCATCTGTCAACATTTTAAAAAACAGCAATGAAACAGCATCAAATATGCTGTGAAGGGTGTATGGTCAAAGCTGCTGACTCGGGAGTTCGAGTCTCTGCATCGGCTTAACATCCTGTGATTTTGGGTAAATCACTTAAAATGCAAGCAGCAATCTCGGAGAGGTGGTGGGGGCAGGGTGAAGGGGTAAGGAGAGATGGTACAGGGCGAGCAGGCTGCTACGAGCAGGAAATAAGACGCAATGGTGAAAATGAAAGCAGTGTCCTGTGATTTTGAGCAAATCACTTAAAATTCAAGCAGCAATCTGGGAGGGGTGGTGGGGGCGGGGTGAAAGGAGAGACGGCACAGGGTGAGCAGGCTGCCACAAGCAGGAAACAAGACGCAATGGTGAAAATGAAAGCGGGCACATCGTTAAAAGACGCACGGCCTCCAAAGTAAAACAATAATTAAACCAGCGATGCAAATACCGACTGAAACATGAAGCAGAGCGTCTGTGAAGTGGGGCTATTCTGATGCACAAGCTGAGGCAAACAAGAAAAAAAATAGTGCGCACAATGGAACATAGATAGCTCGTGACTCGGCTCCGCCATAATTTCAATTTACGACTTTCAATCCAGTCAGCATTCCTTGGTGTGTGTGTGTGTGTGGGGTGGGGGTAGGCAGCGCTGAGAGCTTGGAAGTTGGAAGTTCTTGGGTATTAAATAGACAAGCATGCAAATCTTTCATCAAGCCTGCGAAAATGCGAGGAGAGGCAGGCAAACTGAACCAGGGGAACCCGAGAGCCGGGGAGGAGAGCGAGCAGGCCAGCAAACAGCAGAGGAAGTGGGGCCACCGGGAATCCAGTCTATGCTGTGTGAAGAGCTGTTCATATTTCATGAGCAGAAAGTGAAGCAAGCGTTCACACGTGTGAAAAGAAAAAAAAGTTCCTAACCAGAAAGTAAAAAAAGCGGAAACAGACAAGTTCTGCGACAGTACTCCAGAGCCCACAAAGTACTGCAGCAAGCACTGTAGGCTCGACCTAAAAAGGACAGAAAATAAGGAATGCGGAGCTGCCTCTGTGTTCTTGGCACTGATTTTGCCACCTCTGAGACCAGGGGTGACAAAGGCAGTGCCAGAGGTCACAAGGGGAAAGCCAGGACTCGCAGCTGCAGCTCCTGGAGACCCCTAAATGACACTCATGACAGTCCCAGCGCCCTTACAACAAAGCTGATATTTCCAGAGGAGGAAACAGTGGGCCAGAGGCTGTGAGGAGCTGAACACATCATCTGAGGAAATATTAGGCTAGGAGGACCCTTAACTGCTGGCACAACAGACTGGGGGACCCTTCAGCAGAAGGCTCCAAACTCTGCTCATAACTGTCCAGTGGAGACAAATTAACTAATTTTAAGCTTGCCACTCATGCGTTGCTTTGTTAACCATCAAGCTATGCTCCAAGGCTAAGCCATATGACAGCCTCCAAAAATGTGGATAATTTAGCACAAATACCTTGCTATTTGTTAAAGAAGAAATGCTTTCTAGGCAGAAATGATGGAAAAAGTGCTCTGCTTATTGTAACTACAGCAACGCCGCCAGCTTCGTACATGTATTGTATTGTAGTTGCATTTATGTAGCTCTTTATACCCCTGAAGAACTCTGGCAGACCGGTGATAAGCTTCTCTGTAGGTTGTACTCGGTTGGAAGGATGTGGGTTTGTAGTTTGACCTGTGTAGGAATGTTTTGTATCTCGCATCACGACCAGAGTGATGCTGTTAATTTGTCATAATCCGCTGGGCTGGAGCATGAGTTGAACTAAAGCGGAGTGATGCGGTGCTGAATGTCTATATCTGGCACCACCAGAACCCCAGATTGTGACTCAAGGAGTTTCTTTATTCCAAGAGAACTGATCAAGCCATGGTGACATCCACATAAAGCACAATGCTTCTTTTTTGAGTGTGAGCTCGTGCATTGAGAGCATGCCTTCGCACATTTACCAGAAAGTGCAAAGGGCATGGATTCTTTCCATGCAGTGCACAGGCTCTGGGTTATTTTTAGTGACACCGCAGCCTTCAGCCCTATCTGATTGTGTTGACAGCTGTGCTCCGCAGTAAAAAGAGGAAGGAACTGGAAATAGTTAATTATTTGTCACAAAGGCTTTGTGGATAGCAGTGCTTTATTTGAGCAGGTGGTTTCCGGTGCTCAGCACTCACACTTTATTGTCAACACCAGCTCTTATGATAGCCTGCCACATGGTGGTGCTGTTTGTCTCATTTTTTAAGGATCACAACAGCTGTTGTTTAATGATTAAATGCACATTCAAATCACTAATACCTGTCACCCAAAGCTACAAGAATAGCTTGGGCGGTATGCATTAATCATTTTAACGTATATTTAAACTCTGAATTGTCACACTTGTATGAGTGTGAAGGCTAGTAGTGCTGGAACTGTCATTGGCAGCGCTAGCGGGAGCAATGAATGGTGCATGCTGTAGTGCCTCCTGACAAGGGCCCTGGCACTTCTTTTTTTTTACAAATTAAGCACTGGTGGATAGAGGTCTGCCTCATGTTCATACATGCACTCTGGCCACTGATATGGGCTAATGCAACATTGTCATTGACTGCTAAATGTAAGGTTGTGCTTTGACAGCAAGTTTAATCAGCATCACATTATAAGTATCAGGTGATGCCTTTATACTTAACTGAACGGCCCATTCTGAGAAAGACAGAAAGCTCTTCGACACCTGGATATAGTGATGTTATTTGTATGTGTGGCTCCGGGCTGACATAGCTTTTACTTTAAATAGTTTCACCCTAGGCTTACATGGCTTCTGTAGTGAAGAGGATTTGAGAGCATTTACGTTTAAGTGAAATCAAGCATTCACGGTCTGTTTCCACATTTCGAGTAAATCCGATTGAGTATGGCCGGCAGGAGAGACCAGGTGAATGGGGATTATGAGCTGTGTGGGAAGACCGCGCAAGCAAGATTTTTCTCTGCACACATTTCAAGTGGGGAAAATGGTAACATTTGCACTGAGAAAAGTGCACAAAATGGGGAGGTGGCATAAAAAAGGGGGTTTGTAAACAATCCGTAGCATGGTTTTTAGTTCTCACCTACAAGACAGCTTTATGTTGCCTGTAGGCGAAAGCCTATTGTTGAACATACCAAAAATGCACGGTGCGCTTAGATCCTGCCCATTGCTCCAATTAGTTGGCTTTACTGTCACTGTCAAATGCTTGATTTTTATTCCATGGAGTGCCTTCCTCTTCTTGTGTCTGTCCCTCCACAGGACAATAGCCTCTTTACCATCCTTTCGATTAGCAGACCTGTGTTCTTCCATTGCTCACATTTAGGGAACCACTTTTTAGGCCAAAGCCTATGCAAAGACTTCTTGGGGACATTTGGAAAGCTTCCCTGGGAATGCAGTCTACCTATTGCTTACCATTGGCTTTGGGTTTTGTAACTCACAGTTGCTCACTTTCTGTTTGCTGGCATTATTTGTTTTAGGCTGTCCAGTATGTCTTTGTTCCTCCCGCGGAGCATAGCCTGCTTACTTTATTTTTTCACGAATGCTCACTTTCTGTAAGCAGGCCTTTACATTTTGTTGTTATCTTGTAAGACTTGCTGTGCATTCAAAGACAGAGGTCAAATGTCAGTTTCTGTCTTCCGAGGAAGCTTGGTGTTTACTTTTTATATTTTGACTTCAAAGTGAGAGGATTTATGTGACAATCATGCTGGGTAACGGGGGTTACTGGAGGAAGGCTGTACAATGTTATTTTTATTTTTAGTACACAACAAAATTTAAATGCCTGTAAATGAACTGTGAAAATATTTCAGGATATATCAGAATTAGGAAAGCACTAATGAAACAATTTTCTTTGTAATTCTGAAGTTTAGTGGAAACAGATATTTTAATATGATCAAAACAAATCAATACACTAGGTGATGGCATTTTCCACAGATTATCTTTGTACGCTGTGTAGGTTTATCAGTAAAATTGTATATCTGTGCAATTGTAAAGGTCATTTCAATTGAAAATGTGTTGTCTGTAATGGCAGTGCGCTATCACACCCTCTTCTCCACAACCCACTACAATGCTCTACCTCCCTCTCTGCACTATGCAGCAATGAGGGAGCAGTGTTTTTCCATATCTTTAAAGCTCTGTGAATTAAATATCTGAAAGATCTCTGACATGCCGATTTTCAGTACGAACAGGTACAGAAGAATTGATAAATCTATCCCAGTAAAAAAAAATAGAACATGTCCCGACTGTATTTCACACTCCTAACCCAACTTCCTTGTCTTCCAGCTCCCTGCACAGGAAGCAGTTTCTTTTGTCACAGCAACATGTGCATCAACAATTCCTTGGTCTGCAACGGAGTTCAAAACTGTGCATACCCCTGGGATGAAAACCACTGCAAAGGTAAACCCTGTGTGTGCCTACCACCGTACAGGACATATCTCTGTCCACTTACCGCCATTACGAGTTGAGCTACAAATACCCAAATATTGCCTCCTCGTGAAATTACAGACCCATATTGGTAAATCCAGGGGAAGAGGGCGGAAAACTTCTTAATTTGTATTTTGGTGAATAACAAGCAGAAATCTGTATTTCCACACCATTGTGGACACCAGGTGATCTGGGCTGCTATCAGCAGCCGAAGTCTGTGGGTGAAATACTCCACATTTGCAGAGTTACTACAGATCTTGTGATCCTGATTCGGCTGATCAGTCCAATAGCAGTCCAATCAGAATGTCCTAGGGATTCTTAATGGGCCACTGACAGGCGCCTGAAATCTTATGGTAGTGCCATTCCTTTTGGTGAGGTTCTAAACTTAAACACAAAAATTCAGCTGAACACGTAATCGATCTGTCACTGTACCTGCAATATGTCACACTGTCGCTTTAAAAGGCGGGCTCAACCATCCCAGCTGTCATCACACTTGATGTGATGGGTAATCGAATGGATATGCAAGGGCTAGTTCAATGCCAGTGTAGCCCCAATTTGATTCAAAAATTTTTAGGCTTTATTCAAGTGTAATAAACAACCCTTGTGCTCTGGCATGGGTAGTGGGAATGTTAAAAAATAAACGTAAATTGAAGGGCTCTCCTTTTGCAAAATATGTTTTTGTTACTGTCAGATGTATGTATGGGATAACGCCTCATATATTCTTACCAAAGAGGAAAAGTTACATTTTATTTTAATTCTCACGATTTTTGTTTATGCTTTTTGTACATTAGGTCTGTCATAAGCTCTTCCAACAAGCTGGGAAAAAAATGACAGGAGTACAGTAAAGTTACTAATTGGCGTAGTTAATACCTATTAAATAGACTGGTTTGATTGGTTGCAATGAGCACGTACAGGGACAACATTGTCTTCTGTTATTGAAGAAGGAGTCCGAAAACTCATTAGCTTCTTCACATTGATATACAGAAAATGGCAGTAAGGACCTCATGGCCCGTCTAGCCTGCCGAACTCACTACCTCCTGCAACATGCTAGACCAATGAGACATCAGCTCTACCCTTGCTCGAACTCTATGGTTATTCTCATGTGTCTGGATCAGGTCTGTTTAGAATCAGTTACTGTTTTTTTCTCTCCGACTACATCCCGAAAAGCTCTTCTTTCTCTGACTGTCCAATCTCCTTGTGAAATCTGCATTTTCAAGCGCAAAACTAGCTCAAGTCAGTAACTCTATCTGAGTTGTCAAGGTATATGGTTTGTACTTTTAAGGAAATTGAAGAATCCTAGTGTGACAGATTGAGGGTTGTCCAACATAGATCCACAATGGCCAGATCCAACCCTGATTTCCAGAGTAACCTTATAGAATTAATTTACACACAATCAATCTGCATAAAAATATTTTACAGGAAACTCGGCCTTGATGTCGATGGCCCCAGGACATTATACGTATTATTTGGGAATTCAGCTCATCCCTTCCCTTCTCAGTAGACATCAGTGCTTCTTCCTCTTCATTTTCACACGTTTCTGAAAGCCGACAGATAGCTCAACTATTTTGCGCCATTTATCGATCCTCTATCAGTGGCGTAACACAGACCCCTGCAGCTCTTGCGGTGCAGGGGGGCCCACAAGCCTTCAAGGGGCAACAAATACTTCAGGGGTGCCACTTAGAGCCCAAAGTCAATGTAAATCTGTGAGAAGTGGCAGACTCAGCGGGTTCCTCCTCAGATTCTGCAGGGGGACCTATTATTTTTCGTATTATTTTACATTACACCACTGTCCTCTATCATTGAACGGCCCTTTTTTTTTGGGGGGGGGGAGTTTTATATAGCACAAACTCAACCCAAAGTTATCAGAGCTCTTTACATGAGCATCAGTTGCTTTACAGATGGACATTTATTTTCTTAGGTATCGGAAGATTAGGTGATTTGCCCAGAATCACAGGATGTTGAGCGTCCCTGCTGAGACTTGAACCCAGTTCCCCAGCTTCGAGGTCGACCGTTTGTATCAACGCTCGAAAGATAGAATGTGGAACACTTTAGTTTGGGTGATGTCAATTAATCAACTATCAGGCGCAGCAAGAGTGTTTTTTATGCCCCAAAATAATATCTAATTAAATGACGGGACAAGCCAGTTGTATAGAAATGTGTATTTATGGTCGGGATTTTAGAAGTATTTGTTTTGAGTCAATAAGGGCCCATTCATGAAAGCATTTTGGAGTATGTAAAGTAGTTCTCCTATTGTAATGTTTTGCGTACTGTTACATGCCTTTGTGTAATAGCCCAAAAACATCTGAAGTGCAGTGGCGGCTCGCATAGGGCGTGCTGCGGGGTGGTAGGGCGGGGGAGGGGCAGGGTGGGGGGGTAGTAAACTTGGACATACGACGGAACAGAGGAAAGTAATTATCGCGTTCCTCCGTTCCGTCGTATGTCCGAGTTTACTACCGCCCCAACGCGAGATAGCGCGTAGTGCTTAGCTCATGCCAAGCGCCAGAGGTTGGATCTGTTCTTCTAGCTGCAGCAAATAGACCTGATCTTGCTACAGAGAATGGAGATAATTTCATTTCAGATTAATATACTCCTCTGGCCTTCGATGATAGGCCTAATCTAGCTGTAGAGGAATGGCTTGGTCCAGATTCAGTGGATAGGTGTAACCAAGCTTCAGAGTATGGCTCTGTTCTAGCGCTAACAGATAGACCTGATCTTTCTTAAGAGGATGGACCTTGTCCTTCTTCGGAGCTTAGACCTAGTTTTGTTTCAGAGAAAAGATCTGATCTGCCTTCACTACCCCCTCATAGGTCCTCCTCGTCCAGGTCATTACATAATGAGGCGGTCCCGCCTCCCGACAGGCACTCTAACACGCTAGTATTTTTTTTATTTCCATAGAATAAAGTAATGCCTGCTAGCAACAAGACCAGGCACAACAAAAGAGAGGGGAGGTAGGGGACATGACTGGGACAGAGAAGGACCTTAATTGGGGTAATGAAGATTACCGGTAAGTAATGGGACATTATATGGGTCTGATCTAAATTTAGAGGCTAAGCCTGGCCTAGTTTTAGGAGATAGGCCTTCAGGTGACTCGCCTAGTCTAATTTCAGAAGATAGGTCTAATCGGCTTTAATAGAATGATCGTGGCCTAGCCTGATGAGATTTTGTGGAAATAACCTCAGGGCATAGTGCTGATGTAGGTTCAAAGAATACGCCTGGTCTAGTTTCAGAGGACGGGCAGGATTTCTCTGTGGGACACAGGTCTGATCTTTGTTCAGGTGAAAGTGCAGACCTCACTTCAGGGGAAAGGATGTAGCTTTTGAAGGAAGGCCCTATCCTATTTTAAAGAGCATTTTACTAAGAAATAGGCAAAGGTTTGCTGTGATTAGTTACACAGTCACCTTATAATAGATTCCCCAGTGCTCCTCCATGAAAGCCTTGCCAGTAAGGAACTGTACCCAATGAGATAAAAGTTTACATTTAGCAGTTGGTGATGACATTGCTTGGCAGAAGTCAGTTTCTGTTTATTCTTCTACCAAAATCTCATTCTTTTGCAGGTGTTTTTATCAGTCATCTTCTTTGCTGTATGAATCGAAGGCAAAGTATTTAAGAAGAAATCTCATGAGTAAAGTAATTATATTTTCCTGTGACGTACACTTACTTTTTGTATCTATGATAGTCTATGATCAGTAGTACAGGAATACGAATCCCACATTGTCGAAAACGCACTGTATGACGGGAAATATTGCTTGGGGTTGCCACGGGGCATCCTGCATTTTGAAGGTGGCCACCCAAGCTGCCTGGCACACTGAAGTGCAGCGAATTCATGGTTCCTCAGCAAGAGTTATTACTGTAAATTTCAAAGTTTGCAATCTGCAGAATATTTTGTGCCAGGAAATCTCATTCCAGGCAGACGGAAATGAGCAAAGTCACGCATGTTTTGTGTGCTTTTAAAAAACATAACATCAAAAAGTATTGGCGCGCATGCAGCATAAGGTTTAGACAGATGAAAACACTGCCCTCTTTAGCAATGGCTACTATTATTGACGCATTATAATTCTCCTTGAAGATTCCGTTCAGTGCCCTACTGGTGGCTAAGAAAAGAACATTCCCGAACCAAGGGCCTCAGGGAAAGCAGTCTGAGATCACCTGTTGTCAGCTCTTTGATGTACACTACTAGGATTTAAATTGTTGAGTAAATTGAAATAAGATGGGTTTCTGGAATCAATTTCCAGCACTTACATGGCTGAAGAGCCGCTATTTCTGGAAATCTCATAGAAGAATATCCTTGAAAGGCGCACTTTTTTGATATTGCAGCATCACAGGCGCGGTGCTGCCTCATTGCATAGGTATCACCGAAAAAAAGCAATTTGTGGCGATTATTCATGCGTTCACAGTCAGAAAGCGCAAACCCCATCCCCTCTCACTGTATTAAGCGCCGGAAATCTATTGAAAACTTGTGATGAAAATAAAGTTTCTTCTTAGTTTACATCACAAGATCAGGTAAATTAAGATTTAATCTGATTTAATTTGTTTTTTTTAAATTATCTGGAGTCTCTGGGAGTCAGGCGAATCCTCTTTGGCCCTGTTCATGAATCTTTGCTGCAGCAGCAGGCCGGAACCTCATGAAGATGCTCATGGGAGGATGCACTGGTGTTTGCTCAAGTGCATCTTGAAGAAGCATGGGGCATCACAGGAAGCTCAAAGCATCTTCATATGTTCTGCAGTGCAAATATCAGTAAATTGCCCCTAATAAAATCATGGTGGAGGAATAAGGAAAGTCCACAATTTTTCCCCAGTGTTCCTGATAATCAATTTTCCTCTTTTATCAGCTAAGTTTGAAGAGTCCTGAATCCTAAGAGAACGTTCCCCAAACTGGAGATTATGTACCCCATAGGCAGAGCCTTGCTCTACCCTAAGACAGATGGAAACCTAAGTTATTCCCCGCTGCAGTTTCGCGGGATAGCCCCTATAGCCTTGTGCCCAAGTTCTGGTAGGTGGCAGCTTTTACATACCTTTTGATTTGCAGGGTAATCATGACATCTTCCTGTTTTTTTATATTAATAAATGTGAATATTCACGAACATTAACTTGGCTCCTATGCAATAATACTTACGAATATCTAAACGCGTGCTGGTGGAAGACTTATCGTGATCGGCTTTGGTTCACCTTTCGTTAGAGTTCCCCTCAGATGATCACAAACATATTTTGAGTAGGAACAATGACTGTAAGCTGGAGGATGGGTGCTGCTCACTGAGGAACAATAAGCACCATCCCAACCACCAGTTCCTTTTCCCTCTCTGCTTGTTTTATCTCCAGGTCCTGTCTGAGGAGATACACAAAGGTTTCCACCAGTGGAGGGCCGGACTGGCTGCAGCATCACGGGCCGTTTTTGGACCGGTGGGGGCTGTTTTTGTTACTGGAGGCCGGTTTTGCAGCAGTGCTGAAATATCGGCCCCCTGTAACAAAAGCAGCAGCAGTGTTTCGCATCAGCACCCACCCCCCCTCCCATAGCACCCCGCGGTCTGACTTAATTGCCAGGGCTGGTTTGCGTTCTCAGTCCGGCCCTGCACCAGAGCAGGAGTCTGGTGAGACACAGGCATCAGCACCCTTGTCTGGTGAGACACAGGCATCAGCACCCAAGTGCATTTTGGGAGCAAACCGAAGGTCTGTCTTACCTAGCATTGTTTCTGAGGAGGGAAAACCTGCTCTGACCTCAGTGGAGTCAGTGTTTTCGAATTTTATGTGTGAATTTGGAGGTCCGCAATCCTTTATGTTCTCGTTTACTTATGTGTTGCACGGTCCTGGCGGGGTGCAAAGCAGCTCTGGGAAGGTGGTAAATGTGAGCTCGCGGGCAGGTGGAGGGGTAGAGGAAGGGGGATTGGGAGAGTAGGGGGGTGGGTAAATGGTGCTCTGACAGGGAGTAGCACTAAATGCGTCCTCCTTGCCGCAAAAAAATGCTCAGGCAGGGATGGGGGTAGATGCTTAGCTGCTATTGCACCTAAAGCCTCATACAATTTTATGACCAGAGGTATCGTCAGGTAAAATCTGGTCCTGGCGTTCCCACACCCAGGATAACAAAGGGTGGGAACACCAGGCCCGTCATGATTAAGGTGGAGCAGTGTCCCACCCGGAGACATTGCTCCGCCTGACTCGTAATGAGGCCATAAGAGGTGAGTGTTGTAGGAGCATGAGAGAGGAGGTGCAGAACGGAGTGAGTGGTTTGAAGGATGTATGTGCAGATCATGTTGCAAAAAGATCTTAAAAATAAAAGAAATAAAGAGAGTAAATATGGAAAAGGTTGCAAAGAAACAGAGGTACCGAGAGCTTTTAGTGGGCATGGGGGTGCAGGCAGACCTCACACGAACGCAGCCTTTCATTTTCTTATTTTTGTCCTGATACACATCACCAAGCAACATTGAGACCTGAGAACTTCTGTGACCGTGGTGCCGCAAGAGTTACATCTTATTAGCCCGCTTCCCTCTGTATGTTACCTTGACTAGCCATAGAATAGAAAGTTAGTTGGGTTAGGCATAAATCTACTAGCCCGAATAAACATGGCACTGCATGCCACCTCAGACCTTCTGTCAGCCAGTGGACATTAACTGATTGAGCCGAAAAACAATAAAAAATCCTAATGTGTTTTAGGCTAACAAGATGCATACATAAATTATACATTTGAATGCATATAATATTTATATATCAGCTGTCATAATTAAGTGGTGATTTATCAACCGAGTGGATACAGATCTGAACTCTTACCAATAGAATCAGGGAGAATACCAACATGCATGCCCACACTTGCCACAATTAGATGTGACACCATAAATAATTATAAGAGCACATAGTTCAATCTGGCTAACCATAAGTCACCACTTTTATGACAAATGGCCTTCCAGAACTCTTAAAGTGCTGGACTTTTAGAAAATATGTGCTCATTGTTAGGCCTGGGTGGAGTTCGCAAATTGACAGAAAAACTCTGCTGCACTCCGTGGACTTCCGCAAGCGGTGGAGTGAGGTAAGTCGTGCTGCTTGCTCTGATTTTTAGCTCTGGGCGTTTTATCCCATGCTGTAAAATCAGCGCAAATGGCACCACGTGGAGTGCAAGAGGGTGCAGCTTCTTTCTGCCGCTCGAGTAGATGTTTTACTCAAGCGGCAGCTTCCTCAACGTGAGCGGCAGGTTCCTCAACGCAAGAGGTAGTGACCTGCTGCGACCGCCCGCGTTGAGGAATCTCGCGGGGGTGATCTAGCGTTGGATTTTCCTCGCTTGCCAACTTAACGTTGGTGAGCTGCGAGAGAGGAAAAACTCTGCTCCGCAGAGTTTTTTTTAACTCCGCACTCTACCCGGAGTGGGAAAAACTCTGCAAACTCCACGAGCGGAGCAGAGTTTACCGCCCAGGCCTACTCATCATACACCATCATTGCGTAACATCTGGGACAGGTTACACGAAATATAGGATTAACTTTATCTCTTTTTACTGGCGACCAGCAGAGCCTGTTGACAATAGAATAGTATTCTGTGTTGGTGAGTTGATTGAATACCAAAAACAAACTTACAGATATTCGTCTGATTGCTGCCAGCTCTGCATTTTAAAAGCAGTCCAACCATGGCCGCCATGATGCTTCTTCTGTTGCCAGGAAGCAGTCATATACCTTCGCCAACTCTTGAAAGCAACCTTCCGGAAAAAAGGAACATCAAGGATCAAAAGAATGAACAAGTAAATCAGGCAGGAAGAAAAACCAGACCAAAAAGGAAACTACACTTTAAGGGGTAAACAGTCAGAATATCGAGTTGTTATTCTCGACTTGCACTAATATCGAGTGCAAAATATCGGGATACAAAAATATCGACTGTCAGAATATCGTGGTACAGAATATCGAGTCTAAGGTAAGTAATATCGTTTTTAACAATATCGAAGTCATTAATATCGTTAGCAAAAATATAGTTGTTAAAAATATCGTTTTTTAGTTAGTTATGTATTTTAAATGTATGTGTTCTATTTTTTTGTCTAAGTATTTCATTTGTTTTTTAATATATGTATTACATTTTTAGAAGTTATTAATTTTATTTTAAGTAAATTTTGTGTTTTAGTTCCGTAGCGGGTTGTGGGTTTATAGGGGAATAGGGTGGGAAGTAATTTAATTATAATAAATTTATTAACAATTTTTAGAAGTTATTAAATTTATTTTAATTAAATTTTGCTTTTAGTTCCGTAGCGGGTTGTGGGTTTATAGGGGAATAGGGTGGAAAGTAATTTAATTATAATTAATTAATTAATAATTTTTATTAATTAATATTTATGTATTTAATATTTTATATTATTTGTGGTAATTAATTTATTATTAATTAATTATTAATTGGTTGTTAATTATTGTTAATTAATTGGTAATTATGGTAATTGTGTCATTTATTAAGGAGCGGGTTGTGGGTTGATATGGGGAGTAGGGTGGGAAGTAATTTAATTTTAATGAATTCATATTTTTTATTAATTAATATTTATGTATTTAATATTTTTATTGTTAATTGTGGTAATTAATTTATTATTAATTATTTATTAATTGGTTGTTAATTATTATTAATTAATTGGTAATTGTGTTAATTGTGTAATTTTTTTAGGAGCGGGTTGTGGGTTGATAGGGGAGTAGGGTGGGAACTAATTTAATTTTAATAAATTAATTAATATTATTTATTAATATAATATGTATGTATTTAATATTTTTCATTGTTAATTGTGGTAATTAATTTATTTTTATTTTTTATTAATTGGTTGTTAATTATTATAAATTAATTGGTAATTTTGTTAATTGTGTCATTTTTTAGGAGGGGGTTGTGGGTTGATGGGGAGTAAGGTGGGAAGTAATTTAATTTTAATACATTTTTGTAATATTTTTAATATAATATTTATTTAATGTTATTTTATAGTGTTTATTGTGTTAATTTATTAATTGTTTTTATTTTGTTTGTTAATTGTTATTAATTAATTAATTGTTAATTAATTATGTTAATTGTGTCATGTTTTAGAACATTGGTGGTGTTATTTATAGGGGAATATGGTGGTAGGTAAATTATTTGAATTAATTATTTGTTAATTAATAATAATTAATTAATTAAAAATTAAATATGGTAATTGTGGAATAATTTTGATGTGTGAGTTGCGGGGTTTATAGTTGTAAATGTTGGGAAGAATATTTTTTTAAATTAATTAATGATTTGTAGTTAATTGTTATTAATTTATGAATGCAAAATTGGTTATGGAAATTGTGTAAATATTTTTAGGTGTGTGTTTTGGTGTTTATTGGGGTAGAGGGTGGAAAGTAATAGTTTAAATAAATTAATCAATAGTTGATCATTATTATTCATTTATTAATTTATAAATACTTTTGCTAATTGTTTTGTTTTTATTTTGTTTGTGGTTTTTGGTTCAATAGCTGTAATTTTTGGTTTTATCCCTTCCGCTATCCAACACTTTCCCTACTGTTGCATTCATTGGAGTGGGAATAGTAATTTATTCCCCTCTGCTATCCAACACTTTCCCTACTGTTGCACTCGCTGGAGTGGGAATAGTACTTTTCACCCCTCCGCTATCCAACACTTTCTCTACTGTTGCATTAATTGGCGTGGGAATAGTCATTTATTCCCCTCCACTATCCAACACTTTCCCTACTGTTGAACTCGCTGGAGTGGGAATAGTAATTTTTACCCCTCCGCTATCCAACACCTTCCCTACTGTTGCACTTGCTGGAGGGGAATAGTAAATTATTACCCTCCGCTATCCAACACTTTCTCTACTGTTGCACTCGCTGGAGTGGGAATAATAATTTTTACCCCTCCGCTATCCAACACTTTCCCTACTTTTGCACTTGCTGGAGTGGAAATAGTAATTTATTCCCCTCCGCTATTCAACACTTTCCCTACTGTTGCACTCGCTGGAGTGGGAATAGTAATTTTTACCCCTCCGCTATCCAACACTTTCCCTACTGTTCCACTTGCTGGAGTGGGAATAGTAAATTATTCCCCTCGGCTATCCAACACTTTCCCTACTGTTGCACTTGCTGGAGTGGGAATAGTAATTTCTACCCCTCCGCTATCCAACACTTTCCCTACTGTTGCACTCGCTGGAGTGGGAATAGTAATTTTTACCCCTCCGCTATCCAACACTTTCCCTACTGTTGCACTTGCTGGAGTGGGAATAGTAAATTATTCCCCTCCGCTATCCAACACTTTCCCTACTGTTGCACTTGCTGGGGTGGGAATAGTAATTTTTACACCTCCGCTATCCAACATTTTCCCTACTGTTGCACTCTCTGGAGTGGGAATAGTAATTGTATCCTCTCCGCTATCCAACACTTTCCCTACTGTTGCACTCGCTGGAGTGGGAATAGTAAATTATTTCCCTTCGCTATCCAACACTTTCCCTACTGTTGCACTTGCTGGAGTGGGAATAGTAATTTTTACCCCTACGCTATCCAACACTTTCTCTAACGTTGCATTTATT